>CM043718.1:16368237-16968237 GCA_023969325.1 Oryzias curvinotus | reverse complement strand
GATGCACAATGAAGAGAGTGTGTGCTGCAGCGCCTTATCAAAGTTTGTGTGTTTATTATCAGAATTCCATGAAATATGTATGAAGTATGTTTTTAACCTTTCCCGCTCCCCTACAGGGCAAAGGCAAGGTCCTTCAAGCTCACATAAGCTAACAAGAACACCCACACAAAGATATAATGTGGCACCCTGGCCTTACACTGATGAATGTGTGTCCTTCAGAGCACACAGGAGCCAGAGAAAGACACAGAGTGAACGAGGCAACGAAGTGAGCAAGATGGAGAAAGAGAGTATGATAGACACGAAAAAGAAAAAAATGGAACTTATGTGTTGTGGGTAGAGGTGGAAGCAGAAGAAATGAGTGATACAATAAATAAGAGAGTGTGAAAGTGGCTGGGGGAATAAAGGCATTGGGGCTTGTCTATTATTACTCCCCAAAAACTGATTCTGAGTAAATTAGGTGGTTTGAGTGATAGAAGCTGATATCTCCTCTGAAGTTTTAAAGTGACACAGAGTGAGATAACCCTTGAAATTAAGATAGAAGTACCCAAGGGTGCTAAAGCAGCATTGTCAAAAAGACGTCAAATAATAGTTATTAGTGGCCACTATGTGTTTATTCCTTCAAAGAAACAAGTGGCTTATTGGCTGATATTTGGTATGTGTGAACCTTGACTGTATATGAGAACTGGACTGAGAGCCCCCCCCCCCCCCCCCCCCGGCATTCCAAACAGAAAGTACCCACTGGTCACAAAAAGCCGAAATCCTGCAGACTTCTGTAAAGAAACAAACAGCAATTACTAAGACATTCTATTTTCCAAATTACCATTCTTGCTCTGCTACCTTTTTTAACCTGTTCTTTCTAATCTTAATATATTTTTTATTTTAAGTTATTCAAGTTATAAACTGACCAATCAGATGCCTTGATAAAAGTAGGTGGTCTTTGGTCTAAGTTTTGGTCAACTCCACCATGTTGGGACCAGAAATCGTCAGTAAGCAGTGATTGGTCTGAGTTGGTCTGAGTCAACATTTCTATGGCAACCAACCTCACTAATCAGTAGTAAGCTTGTTAGAAGGCCACACCCATTCCACTTTAAAACGGGCTTGGGAGAATCTGTTGATGAAATGCTTCAAATGTTTGATGTGAGACCACCCACTTTTATTGAGGCATCTGATTGGCCAGTTTCTAACTTGAATAACGCACTACAGAAAAAAAATCATTAAAAAAAAGGATTAACAAAAACAGATAAAGAAAAGGTAGCATAAGAATGGTTGTGTGACAAATACACTGTAGAATGACTGAGTAATAGCTGTTTATTTCTCAATAGAAATCTATAGGATATTGGCTTCTTGGGACCAGTGGGTACTTCCTATTTGAAATGCAAGTTGGGAGGGGTCACTCAGTCCAGTTCTAATGCACTCATGCATATGCAGTCAATGGTTGACTCCTATCTGGATTTTGGGACTTGATAAATGTTATGAGTGTCCAGATCACATAACTGAAACAAACAAACGAAAAAAATGGGAGAATAAAAAAGGGATTGACATTTTGTTTGAAAAGTAACTTATTTTCCACACAGTGAGAGATTATTAGCCTTGCTAAGTCCAGTTTCTTTAATCCTGTTTTCGTAGCAGCTGTTTACTCTACCTGGTAATTTAAAGGCAGCTGGGCGGATGGCAGTTTGGCAGGTAAGCTCCTGGTGGTGAGTGAAAATATGGAAAGAGATGGTGATTTAGAGGCTCTGTCTATATGGTGCAAATGGACAGGTTACATTTAATTAATTACCATGATTTTATAGGGAAAGGGCCTATTAATAAACAGTAAAACAAATGTAAATATGCTAAATTATAGCCGCAAGCTAATTTCCATCTGGAGTCCCTTGGCAGGTTGATGTTAAAAAAAAAATAAAACAGAGTTTACGAGATAAGGAGGACACATTAAATTATAAAAAAATAAAATAAATAAAAAACAAGGTCAAATGACAGTATACAAAATACTACAAATAAAATACAGAATAAAATTAGAACAGATAAATAATTTTTAAAGTCATTGTCTGTTTCGTAATAACAATGGGGGGGGGGGGGGGGGCTGAACCATGTAGGACTTTATAGACGAGACAAGCTGATTTAAACTGTTTAAGATGTTTGAAGCTCAGGAGTTTGCATTTGTGAAGAATGTGACAATGGCGGTAAAAACAAGTTGTTTTTTTTCTAGGACCTTCAGCACTCTTTTGGCTTTATCTGTCAACGATGCTCTGATGTGTTTAAAATTATGTTATGTATAATTTACAGTTCTTACAATATTTTTAACGAGCTTTTTTAAAAGAAAATCATGAGTAAATCAGCCACCCCTGAACATCCAAAGCAGTAGAAAGTAGTTGAGGTGCTTCATGGGGGCTTTTGTCAAAGGTGAAAATTACAGTATCATCTGCATACATAATAGTGTGTATACATTTTTACACACATTTGGCAAATCATTGACATAAATACAAGACAGTAATGGCCCCAGGATTGAGGAACCCCCACTGGGAAGTTAAGGTAAGGTGAGTAGATGCCACCCACCTGCAAACACTGTCTCATTTCTGATAGATATGACTAAATCCATTTAATTGCATGATTTGTGAAAGGAAATGCATCGAGTCTAGCAATTAATTAATTATGGCTTACTGTGTTGAAAGTCTGGGTGGTGCAAAGATGGATCAGATTTATTTAAAAAAATAAAATAAAAATAAAAAGTTGTAATAATACCCCCCATTAGTTAGAGGGAACATTCCCAATGAGAGAAGTTGCCATGTGTGCCTTGGGGTGTTATCCCACTGGAAATGTTTGTCTTAAACAAATTCAGAACAAATCAAGAGACAATAGAAGTTCAAGATAAATATTTTAGATTAATGTGAAAACACTCATTCTTTTGTTTTAAAGTAAGCCATTATATATGTATACAGCCCACATATTTTGTTCTTCAGAATAAAATACTATTCTGTGGAAGGTATATCTAACGATTTCTAAATACTTCTTTCACTAATTGTAGCATCAATAAAATCTGCAGCTGTTTAAAAACTCATGGTGCTGAGGGTGAAGGCTTCCAGTCTCACCCCTTTTTTCCCCAAGCCACAGTAGTTTCTAATTAGGAATAAATTTTGCTACTGTGTACCAAACAGCAAGTCCTTTCAAGCAGAACAAACAATCTAAAAACAAAGCAGGTTTGTACAGTCTCACCGAGCAGTGCATGAGCCCATCTGTTTGTTTGAGTTTTTTTCCCCAGCACTGCTTAAAAAAAGAGAAGAAGCTACCAACACTCACACTGGTGAGTATGCAGACATGACATCATATTTTTAAGCGCAGAGTCTCTGCAAGGAGCGTGGGCATAGCGAGAGGGAGGCTTGAATGTGTTGGTGCAACTACTACACAGAGAGGCGACACCAACGCGAGAAGCAGCAGAACAGATGGAGTCTGAGTCTGCGTCTGTCACTTAGAACTTTGGAGGATCTAAAGGAATCCTTTTCACCATCCATCTCCTCATCTCTGTCTCTGCTAGTCTGGCTCTTTTTGCTCTTTTATCCAGTCACTGTTCATCAATTTGTGGGAAACAGTTTTTCTTTTCTTTTTCTCTTCTTGATTTTGTTTGGCTGTCATGGCCTGTGAGTACTGTTTAATTCTCCCTCACACTCCCTCAGGAAAATGAGGGGATGAAGAGCAGGTGGGGGGTGAGACGGGGGGATGACAAGGGCAGACGCACTCCATTAATCAACCAACTAGCTTTGAAAATTCACCTAATTAACGTCTAATTACAGAGCTGGGCACATTGCCAGCTGGCCTCCTATGTATTTTCACCAATACGACCCCTGCGGTCCACCAAATGACAGAAATCATCCCTCTGTTATTCCACCCTGTTTGGTCCCTTCTTCACTAGTCTCTTTTTTGTCATAAAATCATCAACAGCAGATCAGCATTCAAAAGGACATTCCTGTTGCAGTCTTACCGTACTAATGTTGGTTGTCATCAAAGGCTCATGGAGGCTCTCTGAAGGCAGCACTTCACTCCAGCGATGGATGCTGGAGTTCTCGTCTTTTTCCTCCAGGCTCACTTTGCGGGACATGGTAGCCCGCCAGGCCCGTTGAATCCTGTCAACAAAGAACATGTGGGTCTTCTCCTTTTGAAAAGCAAATAATGAAGTCAGTTCAAGTAGGCAATTGTATTAAAGCAATCAAACCTATGGTTAGTACATCTGACTAAGAGATTGTCTTGAAATAATTATTAATGCAAAAACAGGCCTCTTAGAAACCAGTCAAAAATTCTTACCCCACTGGCAGATTTTCTTTAAATAAGCAAAACAAATCTGAAAAATGGTCTTACCAAGAATAATTATTGTAAGAAAAAAATTAAAGTCACTAAGACTTTCTGAAATTAGTTGGCTTTTGAAAAAAATCTTGAGATTGTTTCTAGCAAGACAGAAAATAAGACATTTTTTTCTTAAAATCTTTGGTTTTTTTTTTTTACTTAAGATTCAGTTTTGCTTGCAATTGAATGATGTGCAAGAGAATTACAGGAAAAATATTTAACTTCAATGGGTTTGAATAATAAACTACTGTGTTATGTAAAAAAAAAGGAATGTAAAAGGTAACCAAGCTTCCTGCAACAATCAGCAAACAGAAAGTGAAGGATCGATCAGGTTTCAAAAACATGTTTGCATTCATCAGTTTTCGGGTATACAAAGCAAAGGAAACTAAATAAAACATCAAGACAAAAGAAATGAAAAAAGGATGCATGCCAGGTCATCATTTAAGGAGGGATTAGACAAGAATAATAGACATGAGAATGAAAACAGGTCGAGTCGAAACAGTAACCTGGCAGTGCTCGGCTTCTGCTAACACTGTCACTTAGCAGCATCACACATGTTGTGCGGGTCAAACGCCAGAGACAGATGCAGCCTCATTAAGATCCCTGATAGCTGCTGAGAAGCCCTGAGCTGCTTTGACGGATCATTTAGCATTCAAGGCAGAACTTAAAGCCACATTTGCAGCAGCATTGTTGAAACATAAATAGGGATGCTAAGTAGTCTATTCAATCACCGCAGTTTATTACATTTTTTTTACAATTACTGAATTTTTAAATCATTTAAATAAAAAACAATTATAAACACACATAACATTTAATATGTGTGTATTAGTCTGCATGCAAAAACAATAAAATAAACCAGGACTAATAAACAGTTTAATATCTCTTGGACATCAGTAGTACATAAGCCAGTATCCTCCATATGTAGCTTGAATTAAAACATGGTAGTCATTTTGGACAAGTGGGTTTAGTAACATCTGCCAATATCCTAATGACATTATCAACTTAAATAACTGATCCGACTTTCATGGAATAGTAATGGTCACTTGGGTTTTTCTATGCACGTGTCCAGAGAAAATATGAAAATATAACTGGCGGTTATTGCATGAAAATACATACACTCATGGGCTGCTCACAAATCTTCTTTTTGTGAGTTCAAGTAAACACCCAGAAGTATATGCAATTGAGTTCAAATCAAATCTCAAATCCTTAGCTCTCATTTCAAATCTCAAGTCCTGAAATGTATATGTTAAATTATTAAAGAAATGTAAACACATATTACTCTTAAACTACTTTAAACAACTTGTGGGGACACAACAACAAGCTTCTGTTTCTGCATTCCCAATACAAAAATACTGTAAGGAAACCTTTTATTCTCAGACCTGACAGCGATGACAAGGATAGAAAAATAGAAGAAGAAAAAAGACACTACTGCTTTTGTCCATGATGTCGAGTCTAAAGCTACGTCTCAAGTCACTGTAAATGAGACTTAAGTTAGACCCATATCTAAATCCCCATAACTGTATGTACCTGATTTTTTGCCTTAAGCACAAGTATTTGACACCAGTCTATTTGGATTTGTATTGCACAAAAAGAAACAATGGTACATGGTCAATAGTATATTTTGTGATCTTGATCTGGTTTACCTATTTTGAAGGCTTACTGTGGTGACTTTGGAGGTAGATCATTTTAAGGGAGTAACATCCATATTTTCTGCTCGTGTCCATTTTTTTTCACTAACAAAATTTGTCATTGTTTCCTCTTGCTGTGATACCTGTTTAAAGCACAGTGACATAACCTTTCTAAGGCAAATTAAGTAAAATGAAGAGGTAATGAGAGGTGGCATAGATTTGCAATCATCACCTTCATTTAAATATAGTCATAGGTCCAGAATGTAATTTGACAGTTCATTTTAAAAGTTTGATTTGCTTCTTATAGTCAAACTCCATGCACATTTGATTTAATAGTTATGTAAATTCTCCCTGAGAAAACAAGTCATGTTTTAAATATATCAAGAAAGACAAAAAATATATTTGGAACTAAGAATGCTTGCTGATGCTAAGTTAAAGCTTTTAACATGGGAGTGAATAGGAACTGACTTTTAGTGTAACTGTCGTGTCCCTTTTTTTTTTTTTTTTTTTTTTAATGTTCTTGAGTCTGGAATATTCAAATAGCTTTTTTAAGGTTTAATCTGGTTTGGGATGCACCATGTAAATGCATTAAGTTATTTCTAATTTTCACAGCCAACATTTTACACATCTGAACAAAAGAGATGAAACAACTTCCCACTATTGAGCTTCCTTGAAACCTTTCAAAAGAATAAAAACAAGGTAGTTTTTCAAAAAAAATCTAAAAGTTAAAAAGATGCTGCAAGCACATTTCTCAATCATTTATTCCCACCAAGATTTTTCAAACATTAGCTTTTTTTTCTTCAACTATTGATATAGATTTTTCATACTGTGGCTATTGATCTCACCTCAGTTCACAACCTCTACAAACAAAACTCCTTCTCTGTCTATCACTTTTGAGTCTCTTTCATCCGTGTAGTCACCCTGACAACAACGCCCAAGATAGAGAGTGGGATCAATTACTCGATAGAGAAACACATTCACCTGCAGTGGAGCAGAGAGTCAACTGAACCAAATGGAATAAATTGAATTAAGCCATAAATCCCTGCTCTAAAACCAATACCTTTTCCCCAGTCTTTGTCCATCTTTATTTTCTACACTTTTACTCTGTCCTAAGCTTTTTTTATCCACCCCTGCCCCATGTAGGACTGCCTTTGCTGGGGGATTTGGCTGCTTTCTACATCTCAACCATGTTTCCTCTACACAGAGAGAGCTTTTTTCCCCCCATCCACCCTAAACTTTTAAAGAATAAAAGCCTAAAGCGAGAGCTGTTCCTTAGTCAAATCCCCTTAAAAATCGTATTAGACTGTCACTGAGGGTTCAGGGCCCCCAAATTGCACTTTAACCCCAGAGTCCCAAAAATGCAAATAAAAGCAAATTAATTGATTTTCATGAAGCACTGGTAAGAAGTCCATGCATTAGAAAATGCTGAAAAAAGGATTTGAGCAAAGAATATCTGCCGACAGCGTGACTCAGCAAGAGTTTCGAGGTGCTCTTTAGCAGGAAAAGTGCTATATAAATAAAAAGCTGAATTTGAATTACGCCACACACAGTGAAGTCAATGGAGGTACTCACACAACAGCCTTTATCTCGAGGCACTGCTGCTGGTCAAGGTGGCGAGGGTCATTGTACTCATCTTCACTCCTGCAAAAACAGCCTCTGTGAAAAACAAATAAAGCTATGAAGCTTTAAGTAGTCTGACAAGTTGCTCTTGGTGTTTGAAACCTATTTATTCACAAGGGTTTATGAACAACTTTATATTTGTAAGGTTTTAGAGGCTGTTTAGACTTAACTTTAACAAGGAGACATTGTTAAATACAGTCAACACTTGTAACCCTTGTACTAACCTAGGCACTTTAACAATGGGAGTGGGGTCATCTAGACCCCACAAGACAGTGAGCTAAACCTTTTCTTTTCAATGATTTGTGATCTTCACTGGTGTCCATGGGTTACATGAAATCCTCTTCACCTTTATCCACCTGTGTCATGGTAGGGATAACACGCCAATGTAAGGATCGGGTCATCTGGACCCCATAGGATAGCACAAAAGGTTAGAAATATAATGGTCGGATTTCTGGGGTTGCCAAACACACATGTGGCTATAAAATTTGAAAATATGAGCATAAGTTTACAGAGAGGCCATCGAAGCTCAGATCTGATTTATTATATACTTTTTTTAATTTTTAGTGCTACACAAAATAAAAAACATAAATAACCTGTTGCGAACATTGAACACAAATTCCTATTATATGATTGATTGACATGCATTGTCTCACCAAGGACTTCGGTGTGTTTCTGTAATCTATTGGAATTTTTGGCTGTAGATCCCAAATACTGAATGAGCTATTTTCAACAGACACGAGGGAAAATTTCATTTTTTTTTTTGCTCTAAATCCCTATTTCAGAGTTAATGGCTCATATATTTGTAGTATTATTACTACATTAAGTTTTTTTGATGGCAGAATTTTTGACTTATGTGGTGATCATCACTTAAATGAAGGGACTTCCACAACAGACTGTAAATGACGGCTGTGTCATTCAAGCACCTTACCTCTCAACTTTGCGAACTGCTTGGCCTCCACTGTGGCTATGGCAGCGGTTACATCTCTTTACTTTTTCCTGCAAAGAGTAAGCATCAGTTCAGAATCCGTGTGTCGGTTCTAAGGTAGGGTATGTGCAGAAAGTTGGATTAGGAAAGGAATCCGCTATAAAACTGAAGCCAATTCGCAATAACAAATCGCAGATTGGTTGACTGTGGCACCTCCTGAAAGGAAGGCCAAGAGAGAAAAAAAAGCAGACATTGGAGGAAGTGTTATATAAAAACAGTAGTACCTTTATAGACTTCCAGGTTATGCTGTCTCACATAGCCTTAACTCAATTTTAAGAAAACACAATTTTTCACAAACTAAATGTCTAATGTCTGATAATTAAACTCAAGAGGCTGTGTGCGTCTAGTTGTATGCACTGCAATGAGTCAACAGGATCATACAATTGCTTAAAAGATTTTTACTGTGTAACAGCATGTGACAAGTGTCAAACCAGCCCAATGATTACTCCAAACCTGCCCTGAGGCCCCTCTCAGGCAACTCTGCAGGCAGAAACTGAGTGATGGGGCATGTCTCTGCAATGCCAAGGCAAGTCAGCTACACTTTAGCCTTCAATATGGATCTTTTTTATTTTCTATCTACATCAGATTTTAAAACAGCACCACCATAATATATGTAATGAGAAAAATGCCTTTGTTATCATTGGTAACCTGATTGCAGTAGCCTTTCCACTACTATGAATGGCAGTGTTTTTATCCCCAGCATTTCTAGCTTCAGCAGTTGGCTGCTTGCAAGAGTAAATCTGCTGCACAGTGAGTTGCATCACTGCAAGTGGACATGCAGAGGATTGCAAGCTTGAGATTTCAGGTTAACACTAAGGAGCCGTTAACTTTTAGTGAACCGTATACTATTCTCAAGAATTGCAGGAAGTACTAAAAATGAGTGACTATAGCAATCACAAAGTGTCAAGGCAAGTGACACTGCACGAATACCTCAGATACTGGGTGGGTGTTAAAACGTGTAAATATGTAGTTGCAGGTTTTACACCCACAACAACCTATTTGACACTGGAAAAATATAATTCCGTTCCGGGGTGGGGTGGGGGGGGGGGTGGTAGCAGAGGCTTCCTTCCCAGGGAAGAGGAGCTTTTCTCGGCCTGTACCATTAACTGGTACTGTAGTACCATAAACATCTCAGATACAGAAACTGACCTGGAAAACACTTTAACTAAAAATAAAGCCAAAAACAAATCTAGAACTCTTAAAGAACTATAATCCATAGGACATTGTGTCACCTCATGCATACCCAGCTTGGTGCTATGTTTTGGTAATACAGATAGGCAAAAAAGTATTTGTCAGTCATTGACTCTGCAAGTTGTCCCACTTAAAACCCATGTCACACAGCCACTACGTACATTTTGCACATTTTCCACATATAAAATTTTGTCTTTGTCATTTGTCGATGTGCACAGATGTCCGTCGAGGGTTTCGGCCGACGAGTCTTTACATGAATACGGTTTTGAGCTCTTCAAAATTTTGGTCAGTTGAGAATTACGCATTTTATGCGCATTTTACATGGTTTTTATGCAATTATTATTCAAATCTTTTGCAGTTGTGCCTGATTTTTCAGAGGTGCATAAGCAAATGTGTGGCTTTTTACAACCGTTCCATGTATGTCTCATGGAGTTTTCAAGAAATGTACCAATGTATAATCTTTACATTGCGTATACCGCGCACTCATCACGTTAAAATAATGTAATTGATGCAAACATTTTGAGCCAGTCTTGGCCTTTACATTGATTTACGTGTTCTTTATGTGGTTTATTTGGATTCCTTATATGGTTTTAACATGGGTTATTTGTGATACAAAGACTACAACTTTTCTCACTTTTTCCACGTATATTTACGCATGAACAATTTTTATCTGTCCAATATGTGCAGAATGTACCTAGTACATGGCATTTAAAAGATAAGAGGTCTGTAATGTTCTTCATAGGTACAGAAAAGAATCCAGGAAATCACATTGTATGTTTTTTTAAGAATGTATTTGTATATTGGTGCAGGAGTACAACACTGGATGGTAAAGACAAAGGTCAAATATTTTCTGTAAGTTTCACCAGGTTTGCAGAATCTGTAAAAACCCAAAACCTTTTATGTCTGTAGTTGCGCACCAGATGATTGTTATTGCTGTCCTAGCGGTACCATTCTGGATGTTATCGCTTCTTCACTCAATGAAGATTATGAGTTCAAAATGCTAGGCAGGAAGCCAGCGACACATTTTACTGCATGAACAAGTGTTTGCAAGCATTCATTGGGTATTTAACCCAGATACTCAAGTCAGAGAAGGAATACAACAAATGGAAGCAGTAGAGCTTTATTTGCCAGTGAGATCATTTTTAAACGACAGAAAATGCAGCAATAACAATCTGTTGAATCTGTCACAATAGATTATCGCGATAAAACAGGCTGATTGTTATCACACTGGGATTCTACAGGTCATTGCCATTGTAAATGTCAACTATAATGCCTCGCCCTGTCAACTAAAATGCAGTCAAGCTATATTAAAATATCCCTAAGGAGTAGTGCAATTTCAGCTGATGAGAGCAAAGGAATATTTGAATCAAGCAGGGTAATCTAGTAAACCAATACAGGCAGCCACATGCAATAGTTTTGCAGAAGTAACACAACCTCTTCTGCCGGCCATGTAAACAGCTTAATTGCATTATTTTCAATTTCCCAATCAGGGCAATCAATAGAGTGAATGGGGAGGTGAAGGTAGACGGTAATAGGCTCTAAGTGGCTGAAAAATGTGAGACAGACAGAAAAGAGGAAGGAAGGAAGAAAACAACAGGTCACAGCATCTCCCCCCCTTTAATTGATGACTTATTAAAATCCTAATTTCTCAGAGTCCTAGTTCTATCACAGAGATCGATAGGAAGCGTCCCTGAGATACACAAACTCACACCTATGGTGTCAATTGGATGTGAGAGGTGCCCTTCAAGGAAAGCACCGCAGTGAAAAAGCTTCCCACACACGTGAGCACAACATCCATGTGCGGCACAGAGAGCTGCATGCACAAACACACACGTATACATGAGTGTGCTCTCAGTGGATTTCACTGCAGAGATGCACTGAAGTATCAGACCACTTGCTGTCCATCTGTAGCTTGACTTGTTGATCAGCTTGTGGAAATACCCGATCAGAAGCAGCCGTATCACCGGAGATGCTCATTAATCGCAACATCGGAAATCAATTTACATACGAGGTACGTGCAAGGAGGAATACGGGAGTCGACATTTACTCTTGAGCTCGGGCTAAAACCAAGACTGCTGAGAGACGCAAGCCTTCACTGATGTGTTCTCGTCAATGCCTGACTTGATATGCAATTTTCAGTTATGGCTTTGGGGCAAACCGGCAGGCATGGATGTCTTCATGTAGTTTTGTGTCAAACCTTTAAAAGCCAATTAGAGATGAGAGAATGGTAGGGAAAAAAAAAAGAAGAAGAAAGACAAAGGCGTGCTGGAAAGCTGATATCGACTGAAAGTAAAGCGAGTTTCATACTAATAGACATTCAACAAAACTCGCGTTGCTGAGGGAGCAGGTGCATCAGACTGACCCATCATATTCCAGAATTGTCTCTAAAACTAAAGGATTCAATTCAGTCAACAATCATTTTATTCTCTGATTCTCAAATATCTGAGATAATTTCACTTTTTTGTTATTTAACGCATAATTGTATGCAAAGCAACTGCAAGGTTTCTTACATTTCAAACCAGCGTGCTTTAGAGTTTTGCCTTAGCACACACATTTATTCAACCCTGGGAGGTGAACCTGCAACCGACCGCTTAGCAGGTGCCTACCGACTCCGCTGAACTCAAGCAACCCCTATTAGCCACTCTATATCATGTAAAGTGTTTATCAATGTATTTTCCGCTGACCCAATGGCTCTGAGGAACTCTTAAGTCTCCCTGGCAGTAAAGCTCACAGCTACAACCCAGGGAGTGAGAAAGTGCCAATAAGGGGTAAGAAGAAGTGGGCGGAGCATTTCCTGTTCTCCAGAAAGATGAAGATTACAGGAAATGTGTGAAGTAACATGATGTGATCACTATTTTTCTTGTTGTTGACAGTTGATTATCCTATTTAAGAAAAGGGGGACACATAAACAGTAGGATCATGATTAAGATCTTCTTTCAGTCACACATTAGTGGCTGAAATCCTAACCTGAGATCACATATACACTTAAAATCTAGTTGGACATTGATTGAAATGTATTATTATTAGTATCCTATGTTTTGCACCACTGAAGTGCATTGTGTACATTAGCAATAGTAAATGGATGAGAGCAAATGAATGCGACTCTCTGCATTAGGGTGATCACATGTGAGGTGTTTGAATGAGTTCTAGAATTGAGGGTATGTTTTAATGTGATGACATATTTTTAAAACTACGGCAAAAATTAACAAATGGAACAACACACACACACACACACACACACGTGTCTCTATCATGAGGCTAAAACAGTCTCATCTGACAGGCTCATCTTTGCTTCTGTGCAGGTTATTACAACTCAATCGAGCTTTTCGGAGCAAGCCGGCACAAACGGCTCCCAGATCCGCAGCGTCCCACTGGGGGAAATATGATGATGCGCCTCTGAAATATGAGACCACTTCCGTGGCACCACACTCCCACTATGTACATCCTTCCATGATCCCGTGTGCTGCATCCTGGCCTGACTTCTTCATGTACAGTGTCTGTGTAACACCAAAATTCACCTAAAATAGACATTTTTCTCAATGAATTGGAAGCAACAGTAAGATTCGAGAATTAACATTCCAGCTGAGTGCTGGGTCAGCTACTTCACCTGTACAATATGTTTCACAGTCTGTTAATTTTAACCCCATTTGGCACGGCGTTTAAAGAAGCTCCAAGTAAGACGGTTAGTCACACCACACGCATGGCCGTAAAATTCAGCTGTCTCCTTGATTACGGGGTAATAGCTGGATAGATGAATGTGTTTCTCAGGGCAGTTCTGCCTGATTAGTCTTCAGATCCAATAACCCAACATTTGTCTTCTAACTTATATTTTATAAGCTGATAACCAGTCTGCAGTCAGCAAACCTTGTTTGGCGATTCCTGACGGACAGGAGCCTCCTCTGGTGTGGCCTCTGATTTGACCACATCTGGAGTTTAAGCCAGGAAGTTTAAAGGAGCAATAACGGAGAGCATGTGCGAGGCTGATTGAGAGCATTCAGAGAGTTGCAGCATTATAATATATCGCGGGGTAAAGTGGGAAGCAGTGATGGAAAAGTGCTCTCAGATCTCTGACTCAATATCCACAGCCCCCTATAATGCAGCAATGCTACATCACTGCCATTAAATATTCAGAGGCTCACTGGGCAGGTGAAACTGCCCACCTAGGGGGGCACAAAGAAAACACTTTTTTTGCTGTCAAAACGAAGCATAATGGCTTAAAAAGTGTAATGATTTGGGTTTGGACACAATTTATTTAATATTGCAAAAATGAAAATAATGATGAATTAACCTGTTACTTTTACAGCTTTCAAATCGCATTTCAGAGTGGAGAGAGAATCCAGCCAAATAAGTCATCTGGATAAAGACTAAAGACATCTGACTTGAGAAATATGGATAATTTATTTTAATGATTATTGCCTTTTATGTCCTTACTTTGCTGTTGGAAATTCGAAAAAAAACATTTGTTGGTGCCAGCTTTAACAGGATGACATCATTGCTGAAACAGCTTTTCGCCCCTTCTCAAGTCCATTCATACTTTTCCTGAGCTGATCAGAACAAGTCTACACATCAGCGATGGTAGGTCGGGCTTACCTGGCTGTTGATGTGCAGAGCAAGGTGCCTCCTTTCCCGAGCCAGGCTCCCGTTGCGCAGCTTGGGCTCCTCTCCCTGGTGCATGTTCCTGGAAGAGCGGTATTTAAACTTAGACACACAGATATCAGGGGTCTACCCCGGCAGAGAGTACGCAGCGTCCGCCGGCACAGACAGAGCACAGCTATGCAGGATTTGAACACTAATCAGTGTCTGTCGGAGCAGCTAGTGCTGCAGCGGCAGACGCTCATCCTCAGCTGCTGAATAGTTGTCGTTAGGAGTGGTTGGATGAGACACACTGACCTGGACGCGCTGTTCCTCAGCATGACGGGCCGTCTGCCCAGATGGAGTGAGTCGGGAGCGCAGCGGACCAGAGACCACTCTTGGAAAATTCTGGCAGCCAATGGGATGCTGAGCGTCTGCGCGTACTGTTCTTTTGAAATTATTTATTTCTTTTTTTTAATACATCCACACCCCAGCACCTGTTATCTAATTATCATTTCTCGACTTTGCGCTTCAAATGGTGAATTCGTTTTTTCCTCCCCAGATGTCTTCGAAAGATGTCAGGAGGAATGTTAAATAAACGTATTTTAGATATCTTACTCTCTATATTCACACTTCATAACTTTAGCTAAATTTGAGCAAATCATACTTGTTATGCGTAAAAATGCATGTACTTAAACATATTGTGCAACTTGATGTATACATGCTATAAGTTCCAAAAAGGTTACTAATGATACAAAAGCCCAACAAGCAAGAATTCAACATGTGCCACTGGCCATATTTCTTTTTGTGAATATTTTATTTGGCTGTTTGCTGAATCTCATTGATCGTGCAGCACGTCGTGCTTTGAAAAAAATAGGGCTGAAAGATACCTAAAATGTTTTTTTTTTAAGAATAAGAGTATAACAAATCCAGCAACAGCTTTATGAAACAATTTGTTACTTTATTTTTCTATTAAAAAAGTTATAGCATCTTTGTCGTCAATCCGTTGTTCAAAATAAAGTTAGATTTTTTTTTTTCAATTTTCTTAAACCTGTGAAAAAGGAAACAAACAAAAATCCAAATAAATAATACCACCTGTCCCCTCCTCTGACGCCTGGATGGAAATGAATTTTAAAGTTGTACAAATGAGTTGGCGCCCTCTGTCGGTCGCATTGTGCAAATGCGCTGCATTTGACCATTTATTGTAAGAAATGTAATGCCAATGTTCATATTAAATGGATATTCAAAGGCACTTAACCATATGACAAAAACAAGCATATGTAACACAAACAATCAATGCAGTGGCAGCAAGTAATCAAATAAGAGATACCCTTTATAAGCCCAAAACAAAATCACCCTGAATTTTAAATAACAATAAAATGTGTAGGAAATATTGACACATTTTTGTTGTAGTGGGTAAAATGTGCAATCTTTTTGGTTCAAAATTCAATGCTTGGTATAAGCATCAGCTCTCTTTGGATCCCGTTTGCTCAAAGATCCCAATACTGCTGCAGGAGCAGACAAAACAAAACAGGCAGGCATCATTTCAGAACACTCCTGTATGCCAGTGAAGACAAATGGGTCGAGCAGTGGTCCGGGAGCTGGGGTCAGACACAAAAAAGATGCAATACAGCATTACTCATGTACCAGTTATAGAAGAAATAAAAAAATATATATATTTACAAATAGAAAAGCATACACAAAAATTTATATATTTGTGTGTGAACCTACCTGTGCCCCCAGCCTGGAGAGGTACCGGTTGCGCAGACTGAAAGCAGACATGGGTGCCAGTCTTGCAAGATCACCCTTTGTCTGCTTGCTGGGTCTCCTTTTAGCCCTGCAGGAATAACAACCCCACCGCCTTAAACATCCAAAGCATCTATGCTCACACAAACACCCCAGAATTATTATCATTTTGGCTAAAACATGTGCAGCAAAAGCTTGTAGAAGTAGTGCAATTAAAGAAGGCAAGAAAAACGCAGCTTAAAAAGAATCAATGTTTAATTGAATGTCATAAATCTCTGCAACACCTGTATTAATTGGCAAAAAAAATAGGTTTTATGACTTCTCTTCCTGTCTATTTGGATTCTCTCTTCTTCTCATTTATCCTTTCAGACTTTGACACAGATCAAATACAAATTGGACTATTGGGTCCAACCCAATCAGTTGAACAAAGATGAAACTTAAAGTCACATCAGAGGTCAAAGGTGACGACAACCCGGTCTTTCAGACATTTTAATTTGCAATCACAACATGGTTCACTTTTCAGTTACCATCAACAAGTGACTTTTTTGTTTTGTTTTCAGTCTTTTTAAACTATGCATTTCAACATTTCTGTAATGAGTTTGATAAATATGTGTAAATTCTTAATTGCTTCGACTACAAAGCTTGAAATGAAATCAATAAATCAAATCAAATCTTCCTGCATGTGTTGTTAATATTTCCATTGAGGCTTTTTTGTCCAGTTGAGATGTTTAGCCAACATCACAAAAATATACAGTCATGTGGAAAAATTACGATATACATAAAAGCTTGTGTAAACTTTGGGATACATGGCTGTTTACTCACACCGTTACCGATTCTGAGTATCAAATCTAAAAAAAAACAAAAAACAAATGTAAATTATCAAAAATAGTTGTACTTTGAGTTGGGACGCTCATTGAATCTCACTTGAAACACAGATGCATCACTCCTGCGTCTTTCAGAGATCTTTAGAGATCGCCTTGGCGAATCCTCCTCCCTCATCTAACTCTATCCCCCTGAAGACCAACCATCCCCATGCCCTCCTTAACTTCATCTATAAACCTCTTCTTAGGTCTTACAAGCATAAACTCCAAATGTTTAGTCAATTGTTACTCAGCTTTTTGAATGTATCTTGTCCTTTCTTCCTGCCCACAATTATGGATGCCGCCATAGCTGTATATCAGAGGATGCATGAGAAACATATGACACCCTCAGTCGGAAAGTAAAGGGGTAGTGGAAATAGACCAAAAACACAATCATGATGCAAAACCCAAAACGTAACCAACCAAGCACCCACTGAAAGCTAGGAAGTGGAGAGTTCCTGGCCAGAAACAGGCTGTAGATGACTGATGACAGAGGGGTGAATAGCCCAATGCAGACAATTCAGCCATAGGGGTAAACACCAGCAATTCGTCAGGCAGGGTATCCTACCTTTTTCTCAGCCAGGATATGCATTTTTGTAGACTTGCATTGACAGAAGCTTTTGAACAGCTTTTTTTCCTCAGTTTTGATTATTTAGTTATCCATCCATCCATCCATGTTCCTCCGCTTATCCGGTGTCCTGATTTGTTTTCCACATGACTGTAGATATGCAACATTACTGGAATCCTAAAAGAATTGAGCGAAGTGCATCGACTATGTTGCTTCGGCCCATAACCATTTGAGTGCGTTTACATGGACCTCCCCTGAGCTTGGTAAAGTAGCACGTTTGTAAAAACTGAATTAAAATGCAACCCTTAGAACAAAATATTTAAAAAATTCCAAATGCTACACTCACACCAGGCACGGAAACACGCATTCGAGTGCCCACTCTTGCATTCATGCGTTGCTACACAAGTTTGTTTGGGCTCTATGTAGAAAACGCACAGCAATTGAGCGAGTGTCAAAAGTTAAACCAGTTCA
This sequence comes from Oryzias curvinotus, assembly GCA_023969325.1. NCBI lineage: Eukaryota > Metazoa > Chordata > Actinopteri > Beloniformes > Adrianichthyidae > Oryzias > Oryzias curvinotus. Next base: position 16,950,261 of record CM043718.1, on the reverse strand, counting down.
ACTTTGACCAATCAGGGACACGGATTTGGCAGTGATGTATGGATGGCGTCCTTTTCAATACACGGAAGTGCCAACCACTTAAGAATTGATCATGGGGGAGAAATTAATATTTGCGGTTTGTGCCGGAATTATATGACATCAAGTCTTTCATATATTGGAATAGAGCTGAGAAAGAAAAAGCCTGGTGCAAAATTCACAAGATTTGCACTTCTTTGACATTTCACACCAAGCTTCTTCCAACTGTGAGTACATGTACTAGTACTGGGTAGTGTCAGACCTGTACCAAAACCATGACAAAAAAGCATACAAAAACCCACAATCAGCCCGCGCTTACCAAAAATACCCGGTGTGAACGTAGCACAAGTGTTACAGCCATGCGTCATTTGATAATGCAGTTAAAAATCATAAGTAGCTGAACCAGTTCAGCAAGTCTACATATAATACCCAATATAGGAATCCTATATCTTAAGTGCAACAACACAATAAATCAAGTACTTATTGGGGATGTAGGCACCATCCTTCTGGATACAAAAAGGGTCTAAGTTACATTAAGAGTCCCAACTTTGTTTCATCTGTCATGAAGTGTCATCATGAAGCAGTTTGACAGTCAGTTTGAGCACAGAAACAGTCGGTGTAAACTGGAGTCCAAGGCGGGTTTTGGTCATGTGTCAGTTTAAGATACTGGGTTACGGAACAGCCAATCCAGACAGTCAGTTCTGGAGCGAAAAACCACAGATGACATCACTGGGCGGAGTCAGTACCGCAGTCCTGGGGGGGACAGTGCAGGCTGCTGGCTCTGAAACCCAGGACCATGTGTGTTCGTTCATCATCATCATCATCATCATCATCTGGAAAATATCAATTACAGCATGGACCAAAAATAAATTAGTAATGGTAAGTCACAAAAAAACATGCAATTAATAAGTTTGAGGATTTCGAAACGGATGCAACTTCTGAGAAATCTCATGCAAAGAAATAGAACAGAAAGCCATCATGCACACAAAGAGAAGTGGTGTGGTTTGTATAAAAAGAGACTGATCTAAATAACAACCACAGGCGGGCTTGGGCCGATATGCAGCCAGCTGTGCGGCTGAAATGAAATGAAGGCCAAGGTTTCAGTCGATACACTGAAAAGGTCAAGTTGAAACAGAAAAGAGTTTGACAGCATCAACTTGCAATTAATCCGGTTTTTCCTTCAACTCGTGCTCGATCTTACACGTTAGTACCAGCAGCTCATGTTGCAAAAGACTAACCGAACAGAATGGAATGAACTTACAAACAAAATTAGCATAAAGAAATCATAGATGAAAAACATTTTAACTGAACACAGTGACAAACATTTAGTTTTCCCTCCACCAACAAGATTTTACTCTTTTTTAATAAATACAAATCAGAAGGGTAAACCGAGTTTAAATAGTTAGATAGAGTTGCATTATAGTTATCATAGTGATTTTTTCTGAGTTTTGTCAAATCCCTCCTAAAAAAGGGATTCCAGATTCTAATATTAGGTGGCATTCACCACATAAACCCCACATGGGAGCAGTTGTTAGTGTCCTCAGCCTGTTTGCTTTTTTAGCCACTGTGGTTTCTTTCATATCCACAACCTGAGTTGAAGTATGTTGCAGTGAACACTTTTCCTCTCAGTTAGGAAAAATTTTGATAAAATTTTGAATTTTTGCAGAATATGTGGTCCTTATTTAACCCGGTTTCTTAGTATGTGGCAAATCAACTATGAATCATAGCAGGCCGTCAACAATAAAACACAAGATTTCAAGTCTTGAAAGTTTTTCAAAAAGTATTGGCAATACCTTATTATTTGTTATTATACAACTGATAATCTCAATATTACTGAAAAAGTAGTACAACTAAAGACACTTCCTGCTTCAGTGAGACTAAATTCACTAACAAAGACCATTGTTGCTAATTAAATGATGATTGATTAAATGGGAAGATCATTTTTTTGGCTAAGCTGTTTGGAAAAAAGTGATGAAAAGTGAAGGATAAATGCTACTCACTCCGCATCCGACGTGGCTTCTTTCTGGAGTTTGGCTCTGGCTCCAGCTGACTGATTCAAATCCCCGCCTAGAGCAAGACCGACAAACAAAAGGATTATGAGATGCATTTGTCTGACTGTAGAGGGAGCTAAAGACTTGCAGGGTACTAAAAAGGGGAGGGTAGAGAGGAAAAAGAGAGGCGAAAACAAGAAATGAAGCAGGAGAGTCCAGAACAATAAAGTTCTTACCTTTGATGTAATCCACAAAGTACAGCATCACCACAGCGATCAATGCAACTGGAATATAGAGGGAAAAGAAATCCACAATGTTGCTCAAAAGGGTCAGGTAAGTTTGGCAAAACTGAATATTTAGAAGACAAGCAAAAAAGAGAGATAAAAATACTGACTGCAAATGCAGGCGCAAAAAAAGACCTCCAAAACCAGATACCCTCTGGAGTCCAGGATGGCGCCGGCTGCCATGGCAATGAGAGCCAGTCCCAGGTTCTGGATGGACTGCATGCTGCCAGGCAAAAGGAAAGCAAGACAAGTAACAGTAATATGAACAAAGAGATGACCAAGTCAAGAAAAATAGAGATGATTAAGCAATTGAAAAAGGTACGTACAAGCCATAGGCTGTTCCTAGCTGATGTTCAGGCACCACAAAGGCCACCATGGGCCACAGAGCACAAGCCAGCAAGGAGTACGACACACCAAGCAGAGACTGAAAGACAAGGGGATATGATGATTCATCTGCCATCATGTTCCTAAAACAATGCTCGGAAATCTGTTTTAGTCACAGCAAAAACTATAAAACACATCAAGTTTTGGTATAAACGTAATAAAAAGCTTGCTGGATCGACTTTTCCCTCTGCTTACAGGATTTAAAAAACATGTCAATTTTGAAACCCCTCTATATGCATAAAAAATACCCACATAAACAAAAAAGAAAAAGTTTTGGAAAAATGATTCAAAAGTTTTACATAGAAAAAGAAACTTTGCATCTCACAGTGAACCGAAACCAAACAAAATAAAGAAGATCTACCTCACTCCTGGGTGATCTGTCACTTACTCATCAATCACTCTAAACCAATAGCAACATTCCCCGCCTTCTTTTCCCAGCCAATCACAATCATATTTCTGATTTCATATTTCCTCTGCTCCATTCTCCACCATGACCAATACTGTCATGGACTGGCTTCAACCGTCATTGGCGTCTAGGCTCTGGGGTATATTCATGAGCTTATCCATTCAGAATAAAGACGTCATTTGCCCAGATCCTAACTGCCAAAAGACTATGAACTACATTTTTGTATCACAAAGAAATCACTATTGTTCCTATACCCACAATCTCTCCTTACTGATAGACTGAAAAGTTTCTGTTCTATAGCTAAGAGTATCAAATAAATAGACAGATGCAGGCATCTAATTCACTGCATCTCCACAGCTGTAAAGATGTAAAGATTCCCTCCTGATCTGGATTTGGATAAAAGAAAGGATTTAACATAATTCTTCTGGGGTAAAAATTGAAAGGAAAAATTTGATCTCGTTAGTCATAACATTTGAGCAAATGTATCCTTAATTAACAATTTTCTTTAGAAAACCGAAATTAAGGGTTGATAAAACCAGGTAAGGCTGACATCAAGATTTTAACAATATAATTGTTGGCTTGAATAAAGGTACTAAATTTCCCTCCCGACTTTACTGTGCAATAGTTCACCAACGCACAGCACATATTTCTGCTTTCTTTAGTTACCATGGCAATCCATGGGTTCCAGAAGGTAAAGGCCAGCATCATGTGAGCCGCAAGCGTTGCAACCACGGCCGTTATCACCCAAATCACGTTCCTGCCCGTCTTATCAACCACGAAGCCCAGGACTGGAGATGCAGGCGCTGAGATGATGTACACAATGCTGGGAAAAATATGCCACATCAGCGAAAATGTATGCTTTTGAAATAATGCAAAGATTCACTATTCCTTTAATGTAAAGCAATTGGGTTCAAACGGGCTGAGAAAAAAGGAAAGAAAGTAAAAAAAAAAAAATACTTAAATAATGCTACAGTCCAGAATGCAGACTTAATTACAAACGGAATGTGAGCTACCTGTTGACAGCTCTGGCTTCAGCAGGAGAGAAGTTGAATTTTTCAATGAAGAACACTCTGAAAGTCAAAATACGATAACGGTTCTCAGCATATACTTGCACAGATATGATCAGAAAAAGAGAGCAAATTGAGTTGCTGCAAGTAACTCAGTCTTCTTCATATTGGTTCTGGTTCCCATTTGCATTGCATTGTCTGTGTACTGCATCACACAAGCACTTCACTTCCGTACATACAGTTTCACGTTTTTTTTTTATCTTCTATTTTTTGAAGCGTCTTGTGCATTAGACAAAGCACTGGACATCCCACTTCATCATCCTATTTCCTGAGCTATAGAAGGGGAACTAACGACGCATCGCTCTGACTGTCAGCCTTAAGTAATGCAAAGACACTGCAGCAATAATGAGGGAGAGTTATGGCTGTGTATGAGTCACAGAATTGACAGACTACTTACTGGCCCAGTCCAATAAAAGGGAAAATGGCAACATAGTAACCCACGCAGATGATGAAGATGAGCCACAGCGTGAGTGGGAAATCTTTCACATCGGTCAGCTTGACCACGTCGCCTAAAAGGCAGAGTGAGATTGGTGTGAAACAACAATTAAAGGTCACTTAAAAATAATTACAAAAAAAGACTCTTAGAATTCAGCGCTCTAAATGAGGTCAGGAAAAAAAAAATCTCTGCATGTTTCATTGATTTTGCAGTGATCTTTGATGGGTGCGTCAAAGTGGAAAGAGGTTGATGGAGGGCAACTTCTCCTGTTACCTGTTTTTCCTTCTTCTTTGTGAAGGATTCTTTCTGCTCTCTTATCCAGTAATCCCAACACCAATGCACAGAATAAAGAAAAGAGGCAGGTCACTGCAGCTAGTTAGAGAAAAAAAAAGATAAATTAGTTCAAAACAAACCTATTTAACAAACAATTGACCCTTTTTTCCGTATGATAAGATTATCCCAGCATGTTGGATTTGTGTTAGCTGATACAATTGTCTTTGTGCGTTTGTCTGAGATGGCCAAAGTGCAGTTTTAAGAACACAGGAGCAGGACAAACACATCATAAACAAAGACTACTGCAAGATCTGCAGAAATGGTTGCAGTTTTTTGCACGTAGTAAGAAATAAAATTAGAAGAACTGACACTTCTCCTTGTCCTTGTGACTCTTTTTTAAAGGTAGCGAGCTGCACTTTTGGTTCTCTTTCTTACTTCTCTTTGCTGGCTGTGTAATCTGAGATCAGCATTTGCAGAGAAAGGATCTAGTGTTTCCAGCACGGAGGCAGCAAAGGCAGCTAGATTCTCACTTCATGATTTTAGACTAGTGTGAAGCATGGAGTTTTGGCAGGTGTGTGTCACATACCTATCATGAGTGATGCACCAAGCGTACTGGGTCCAGGTGAACCAACGACAACTGCAACTTTGTTGTACACCCAGCCCATAATGTTCATATTCACTGTGCTGCCCTACATATATCAGGGAAAAAATACACATTGTGTCAGCTCAGAAAAAAATGCAAATTATTATGTTGCTTTTTTTTTTTTAATCCGTACCAGTCGAGCCATGCTCAGCTGCAAGCCAAACACAAGGTTGAGTTCTTTGCCTTTAAACCAATTGACTGCATATGTATTCTGGGCAACAGCCAGCGACTCGCCTCCAATGCTGTTGAAGAGATGAAAAAATAAATAAATAAAAAGAATATAAGACCTAATTAGACGTGTGTTCCTAAAAGGTTTAGGAACTCTTCTTGTTTAGCTTAAAGACCCACTCCAATTAAAAAGGTGTTTTTAACATGTTCTTGTCACATTTTTTCTCATGATGGAGGAAATATGTCAAAGAATTTAAGCTTAAAACTGCTTTTCTGAGTATTTCTTTATTCTAATTGGGGTGAATCAGGAGCAGATTCAAAACGCTGTTTGAAAAAGCTCTCAGGTGTGACGTAGAAACTGAAAGTCTCCCTGCTCGGCTCCATTCTGATCTGATGCATCCACGTGTAGACAAATAGATCCATCAACGTCTTTATTTTCCAAGTCTGAGCTGGAATCTGGCTCAAAACTGTACAGCTGGATAGCCGTGATTAAGGGTGCAATGCATCACAAAACTCACGGTTCAGATCGCGTCACGGTTTTAGATTCACGGTTCAGATTATTTTTCAGATCAGTAAAACAGAGAAAATAAAATGACAAAATAAAAGTCTACAATTAGTCATTCATCTTCTAAACCCCTTTTGCCTCTTTTGGGGGTCACGGGGCTGCCGGAGCCTATCCCAGCCGCTACTGGGCGGAGGCAGGGGATACCCTGGACAGGTCGCTAGTCTGTCGCAGGGCCACAAATCACACACCCATGCACACACAGTCACACCTAGGGACAATTTAGAGTAACCAATTAACCAATGGAGCATGATTTTGGACGGTGGGAGAAAGCCGGAGTCCCTGGAGAAAACCCACGCATGCACGGGGAGAACATGCTAACTCCACACAGAAAGGTTCCCCAGTGATGTTCTGTTTCAGGTCCCCCAGCCGGGACTTGAACCGGGGGCCTTCTTGCTGTGAGGTACGAAACATCACTTTTGTTACACTGGTAATGTTAGGTTGGGTTTGTAAGAAAGCAGGAGAGAGTGTAAACAAAGGGGTGATGGGATATCAGTGGAGGCTGAACTCCTGCCGCTCTGCAGAAAATATGTCTTAACAAAAAGACACAGGCTTCTTGATTTTGGCTCATAACGTTATATCAATAATTAAAAGACCACTAGGAATCATTTTAAAAGGGTTAAAATTATAGTTGGAGTGGGACTTTAGTAAAAATGTCTTTTGATAGGCTGATGGGGTTACCCAAAAACAAAACGTCCAAGTTCCATCAGCCAGAAGAGATCATACCAAGCTCCAGCAGCAAAGATTACCTGTGAAGAAGTTCAAATACTTTTGTTTTTTAAACAAATAAAAAAAAAATAGCAAAAAAATTAAAGTTTTGTCAAATATCTGATCTGCGAAATGTTTCAAACCCTACCTGTCCAATGCAGACAAAGAGGGAGAAGATGATCGTTCCCAGCCTAAACGGAAATCAGCAAAGGAACACTTACACAAACATCTGGAAGGAATAAATAAACATGCAGCTTGGTTTTATACCTGATTCCAAAGACCCTGTCTAGCAGAAATCCCCCAAAGAAGCAGAGGACAACATTAGGCCAGGAGTACCAGGCGTACAGCTGCATGAACTGTGCAGTGTTCAGGTCCAAGTCCTGGAGACAGGAGGAAAACATTAGAGCCAGGACTGGTTTTCCATCTTATTATTGCTAAAGTCAGCAAGCTGCATGAAAGCAAAGGACAATAAAAATATGCGACCCTTTACTTGCATCAGAAAACTCAGAGACAGTATGGTTAGTTTCAACAGGAAACCAGATGTTTACAAAAAAGTTAAAAAACAGAACAAAAACATAACTGAACTTTTGAGCTTTTATCTCCTTTTGCACAGAAAGTAATCTAAGATCATCAAAAGCGTGTAATCTAGGAATCTTGTAAGGATCCAATCTTTAGAATATGTGTAAACATATAAGATCATTGTGTGTTTTTAACAGTTTCACTTCTTCAACTTGCCTGGATGACTTGGGTTTGAAGGGCGGCGGGATTATCATAACAAAAATAGCTTCCTGAAAAAAAAATATTCAAATGATTTAGCAAGAAACACACAAGAGCCTTTTTTGTTTACCATTTATACTAACATCGACAAACAACTATAGGCAACATTTCAGTGCGCCCAGCTCTGTTATCCAAAAATCCCCCCAGTTGTCAAACCGGTTTGGAAGGTGTTTCCAGCTCACCGAATCCCAGGAAGCACATAAAAAGCAGGACGACCCCCCGGTGGAGAAGGCGGCTGGGGTCGCAGATGGCGGACATCGGTCTGTCGGATTCCGAGGCTGAGCGCCCCTCCGCCGGGGAGCTTTCATCGTCCTCCTCCATTAATTTCTGCCGCTCCTCGAAGTCCGCCATGTTCGCCTGTTTGGTGAGGAGCGACCGATCATGTGACGCAGCACGACGAGTCACGTGGCATCTGTACGCGCGTGCCTTCAAGGCTCGTTCAAAGGCGCGCGCACAGTTTAAGCAGCTGCACAGTATGCTGCCAAAATTATCAGTGGCGGTTCAAAACTGACTTACTACCCGGGCGAGTAACCCCCCCCCGCACACATACAAATTTGATGACATCCCTTTGTCTCTATCTTTATTTGCCATTTTACACGAAATGCATACATTTAATGTATAACTTGTCATGATCAGATCACGTGACAAACCCAGATGCTGTAACCCGGAAGAAAGAGGCAGGGGAGAGAAAGGTAAGTACAGAGTTTTATTTTGAAAGAGCCAGCGGATCTTGTGGGAGTTGCGTAGTGGGACTTGACGAAGCGAGCCATCAGCTCAATCGAGGATAGGCGAGACAGAGGTGGCTCTGTGGGTCTTAACTGAGACGTGGCACGAGGTTCTCTACACTGGCGTGGCAGGAGCTCTTGAAATGGCATGGCTTGGAGTTCTTGAGGTGGCGTGGCTTGGAGTTCTTGAGGGGCGTCTAGGCGCGCAGCTTCTGCTCGGGAGGACGACAAGCTCCGGTGTCACTCGTGGAAAGCGTAACCATCAGTGTTAACGGACTGGCGAAGAATGCTTGAGGTGAGTCTCCTTATGAAGCAGGCGAGGTGATGAGAAGAGTGGACACAGCTGTGAGTCTGGAGCAGAGCTGGGAGGGGGAGGAGTCTGACAGGCCCCCATGACAGTACCCCCCCCCTCAACAACCACCTCTAGGACGCCGATCAGGGTGGTCACGGTAGAAGGCAGCAATGAGGGAAGGGTCGAGGATGAGAGAGCGGGAGACCCATGAACGCTCCTCAGGTCCATACCCTTCCCAATCCACCAAAAACTGGAAGCCACGGCCACGGCAGCGAACATCCAAAATCTTGGAGACCGTGAACGCCGGAGCGCCGTCGATGACACGGGCGGGCGGTGGGGAGACGGCAGGCGGGCACAAAGGACTGTCCAAAAATGATTTAATTTGTGAGATGGGAAATGACGGGTGTACCTTAAGGGCCGCCGGCAACTTGAGGCGAACACAGGTGGGGTTGATGACTCTTTCAATGGTGTAGGGGCCGATAAAACGGGGAGCCAGTTTCCGAGATGTGGATTGGATGGGGACGTTCTTAGAGGACAACCACACCATCTGTCCGACTTGATACTTATTGCCCTCCACCCTGTGTCTATTAGCGAAGCGACAGTTGGCCTCTTTGGTATGAAGAAGAACCTCACGGGTCTGGGTCCAGATGCGCTGGCAGCGTCGTAGATGATCCTGGACAGAGGGGAAGCCAGGTCGAGTTCCTGGGAGGGGAATAGAGGAGGAGAGTACCCTAGGGAGGCTTTGAAAGGAGAGATGCCGGTAGCTGTGGAGGGGTGAGTGTTATGAGCGTATTCAATCCAGATTAAATACTCAGCCCAGTCTGACTTGTTCTGAGCAGCGAGACAACGAAGGCCGGCTTCAAGTTCTTGGTTGGCTCGCTCGGCCTGACCGTTGGACTGAGGATGAAAACCTGAGGACAGGCCACAGAGGCACCCAGCGCAGAACAAAAAGCTCTCCAAACCTGGGATATGAATTGCGGTCCCCGATCGGAGACGATGTCAGAGGGAATTCCATGGTGACGGAAGACCTGATTGACCAGAATCTTGGCGGTCTCTGTGGAAGCTGAGGAAGGGGAATAAACTGCACAGCCTTAGAGAATCTGTTAACAATGGTTAGGATTACCGTATGGCCTTGAGATGGAGGTAGCCCAGTGACGAAATCCACTGCCAGATGAGACCAGGGACGGTGCAGAGCAGGCAAGGAATGGAGAAAACCAGCAGGAGGAGTGTTGGTGGATTTTGAACGAGTGCAGATGGTGCAGGCTGTGATAAATTCCCACACGTCCTGTTCCATGCGAGGCCAAAAAAATCTCTTGCGGAGAAGAGAAAGAGTCCTATGAACCCCTCTGTCAGGGTTGTGACTTTTTCCTTAATAAAGAGAAGAACCACACAGGAGATGAGAACTTTTGTAAGGCTTCTGCAGAAGGAGAAATCGGTCTGTGACAGCGCAAACTGTCACAGAGGAGTTCTGCCATCCTAGTCCATGGAGCCTTCTTTTATTGAAAACTGAAGGTTGCAGACATGAATGTGGGTCATTTAATCAGAAACAATAGGAACATCATATTCTTGTATAATCAGAACTTTTCAAGTCATTGTTTTCTTACTGAAAGATAGAAATGACACAATCATAATATGGAGACTATAGCGTGTAAGCAAATGATAATTACATCTAACACCCTCCATGGCAGGCAATCTGGGAACTGTGACCCCAGGTAAGGACGTCAGACCTGAGGGACGTAGGGACATAGAGAAGCCCATCAGGACAGGATGTAGGACAGGATTCCTCACCTTGAGCCTCTTTTACACAGGTTTCAATATCCCATGAGAAGTTGCCCACGATGCATGTAGCAGGAACGATGGTGGAGGGAGGAGAAGCATCGTTCGGGCTGTATTTCCTGGAGAGGGCATCAGGCTTGGTATTGCGACTTCCGGTTCTGTAAGTAATTGTGAATTGGAAACGATCAAAGAAAAGGCACCACCGGGCTTGACGGGAATTGAGTCTTTTTAAGTAGGCAAGGTTCTTATGGTCGGTCCAGACTATAAACGATAAACGGTTGTGTAGCCCCCTCCAGCCAGTGACGCCACTCCTCCAGCGCCAACTTGATGGCGAGTAATTCGCGGTTGCCCACGTCATAGTTGTGATCTGCCGGTTATAGCTTGTGTGAGAAGAAGGCGCAGGGCTTCAATTTGCCGGAGGTTTCTTCCTTCTGGGAGAGGATGTCACCCACACCAGTGTCGGAGGCATCTACTTCAACTATGAACTGTTCGGAGGTGTCAGGTTGGATCAGAATGGGGGCGGAGACGAAAAGTGATTTTAAATGATCGAAGGCTTCCTGGGCTTTAGGGTTCCAGATATAGGGTCGAGTAATGGAGGTGAGCTGAGTGAGAGGAGCGGCAATAATACTAAAGTTGCGTATGAAACGGCGGTAGAAATTGGCGAACCCTAGAAATTGTTGCAATTTCTTGCGGGAATTAGGGGGTTCCCACTGAGAAACAGCCTCGAGTTTGGCAGGATCAGGACGGATGCTGCCAGCCGAAAAAACGTACCCCAAAAATTGGATGGACGTGGTATGGAATTGACACTTCTCAGCCTGAACTTATAACTGGTTCTCTAGAAGTCTGGACAAAACTTGATGGACATGGATTTCGTGCTGAACCGGGTCATGAGAAAAAATCAGGATGTCGTCGAGGTATACAAATATGAATCGATTCAAGAAGTCCCGGAGGACATCATTAACTAACCTCTGAAAACAGCGGGGGCGTTTGTCAGACCGAATGGCATCACCTGGTACTCGTAATGGCCCAGTGGTGTGTTAAAGGCCGTCTTCCACTCGTCCCCCTCCTTAATGCGTTCGAGGTTGTAGGCGTTGCGCAGGTCTAATTTAGAAAAGATTTTAGCACCCTGGACAGAGTCGAACACTGAGCTGATGAGAAGAAGTGAATACTTATCTTTGATAGTTATTTGATTAGCTCTCGATAATCTATACAAGGGCGCAGAGATTTGTCTTTTTTCTTGACAAAAAAGAAACCGGCACCAACGGGAGACGAGGAAGGACGAATGTGGCCAGAAGAGAGAGCTTCATGGATATAAGCTTCCATGGCAGACTTTTCGGGGCCTGAGAGATTGTACAGGTGCCCCTTGGGGAGAGTGGCGCCCGGGAGTAAATTGATGGCGCAATTGTAGGGCCTATGTTGGGGCAGTGAACCGGCTTTACTTTTACTGAAAACGGCCTTAAGTTCATGATAACAAGGCGGGACGGAAGAGAGATCGATGTCCTCCAGGGTGTGTTTGTTAATAGGAGAAACGGTAGGAATAGCAGATTGTAGGCAGTTAGCCATGCAGAACGCGCTCCAACCGATAATGCGTTGTTTGGCCCAGTCAAACTGGGGGTTGTGCATCTTAAGCCATGAATAACCCAGAACCACCGGACAATAAGGGGAACTGGTAACAAAAAAATGAACGTACTCGCGATGATTACCAGAGGTAATTAATAGTAAGGGCTTGGTGCGATGGGAAATGGATGAGAGATGTTGACCCCCTAAACCGGTAGCGTTGATGGGGTTGTCGAGAGGTTCTATTGGAAGAGAGAGTTGTTGAACTAAAGAATGATCGATGAGGCTTTGTTCAGCGCCAGAGTCTACGAGAGCCTGGGTTTCAGAGAACTTGGATTGGAAACATAACTTGACAGGGGCGTAACAGAAGTCTTTATGACAAGAGACGACTGACTTACCCACCCGCGGCCTGTCTCTTAGCGGAGGGTCCGGGCGTTTAAACGGCGAGGGCATTGTGAGACCTGGTAGCCCTGATCCCCACAGTAGAAACAAAGTCCCTCCTCTCGACGTTTGTGACGCTTCTCAGCAGACGGGCGAGAATGACCGATCTGCATCGGTTCTTCAGGGGTTTTGCGAGGAAACGCCAGTGGTGGAAATTCAGGCATGCAAGTCTGGAGCAGAACTGGGAGGGGGAGGAGTCTGACAGGCCACCGTGACATAACTCCTATAACAGGGGTGTCAAACTCTGTCGCACAGGGGGCCTAAATTAAAAACACGCTTTAAGTTTTGGGTCAAACAAGATAAACAGTTATTGAACACACTAAAGCTAAACTTTTAAACCTTTAAAACTGAACTTTTTGAACATAAATATGAATAAAAACAGATAGGAATATCAATCCAGAATAAATCAAGTTAAACCTAAATAAAGTATAATATTTTGCTCTCCATAAAAAATATATTCTATCAAAATTCTACAAATATGAACATGCTGCAGAACAAAACAAACAAAGCCTCGCTGTGATGTCATTGTCTTCGGGGGTGACGTTGACTTTGTGGAAAATTCATTTGCAATTTCTCCTAGGTGTGTGCACATTTTGGGGACTTTTCGAGTATGCGGGCGGGGTCACTTTTTCGCTGAAAGCACCAAAATCGTTACAACTGCGAAAAAAATATGGTCCTTGCAGTCAGTGACTGCTGCTGCAGGCCATAATTAATGTCAGTTCAGGGCGTGAGCCACACAAATTAATTTAACAAATAGTGTGTATTTGTGTGTGAGTGAGAATATCTCACATTAGGGCTGCAGGATATGAGGAAAACTCGCAATATTAGTGATCAGTATTGTGATACATGAACAAATAGCAAAGCAACCAAATATCTATTCCATTTCACAGCAACAATTTAAAAATTGTACTCCAAATGACCATCGTCTACATAGGAGGCAAACATCTAACATAAAAGGCTCAAATGAATAAAGGGATTTCTTTGATTATTTAAGTACTTCAAGCTGCCATGAGATTGTTTTAGCACATTTAAGGTAACCATTCACTGCAAGTTTTGCCATCTTTTGCGATATGCGTAACGCACTGCTTGAAATCGCAATAACGATAAATTTGTGATTTACTGTGCAGGCTTATCTCATATGCTGAAAATTCCAACCAAAAGCTGTTGTGGCACAATACCTGATCAGTCGATATACTAGACAAGATTTCTGCAACAGAGCTGTAGAGGAGGCCTAAAAAAGGCTTTAATAGATGCACTGGTGCTCCCAGATTTTTCAAACCCTTTTGATTAAAGCTGTAGACTGCAGAAACAGTTTTATGACTTCTTTGATGAGATAAATGTATAGTGGCCTTATTTAAACTTGATCTTGTATAGGATGTTGCATTTATGTGTGAAAGCGGAAGTGACTGCTTCAGTGGGTGCCTGCCACTATTGGGCTGTTTCATTCTGTGACTTTGAAAGTGGCACATTTTGAGGTCAAGTTGCTGACCTTTCTGAAGCCTGGGCAACACTTGAATTGCATGTTGATGTTCCGGATAAGGATCATGAAGTACGATAAGAAGTATGATATGTAAGTAAGAAGAAGTACGATACAATGAAGTAAGATAAGCAAATGCATCTGAAAGTGAAAAACAACTGTGGATTAAAAATGGAGCAACACAAGACAATCAACTTTATGAGTGACCTCAAGGAAAACTTGTCTTTCAAAAAGCCTATACAAATGGGCTGCAATATTGAGGCTTGGTAAAAAATGTCTCAGCACGGGGAATGAGTGTTCACCTTAATAACAAACTAGACTGGTCCAACAACACGGATGCTCTGTACAGGAAGGGCCAGAGTCATCTTCACCTGCTGAGGAGACTGAGGTCGTTCGGCATGTGCAGACAGCTGCTCAGGACCTTTAATGACACTGTGCTGGCCTCAATGGTTCTTTATAGACTTGTGTGCTGGGCAGGGGGCAGTGCAGGCAGAGACATGAAGAGGCTCAACAAGCTGGTTAGGAAGGCCGGCTCTGTCCTGGACTGCACACTGGAGTCCATCGAGGAGGTGGCTAAGCTGACATCCATCTTGAATACCTCCTCCCACCCCCTGCACCAAACTGTAGAGGCACTGACCAGACTGTTGTACCCACAGTGCAAGGAGCGCTACCACAAGTCACTCCTCCCCACAGCCATCAGACTGTACAACACCGTGTTAAAGTGACACAACACGGTCCCACGGGTGTTTTTCTTTCACTCATTTATTCATTTACTTTTGTTTAGAGGTGTGTATTGGCAAGAGTCTGGCGATACAATATGTATCCCGATACGCGCCCCACTATGTGTATACCAGTACTGTACCGGATCACATTTTCTTTCTTGTTTTTTTTTACATATGACTTAGAAAAAACTTCAATACATCTTCCATTGTAATAAAATTGTCAAATTCAATTGATTTAATGATCACAATGTTAAGCACTGCAACTGTATCTCATTCATAAGTTGCTTTTACTCAGGCAAATTTGTAGTTCTTTTATTTTGGTAACTTAAAATATAGAAAGGTAAGAGTCAACATTGTCTGATTTCCACAGCAAAATATATTTTAGTTTGAGAAAAAAATGAATGTTCCTTAACCAATAAGATGCTAAAGTATGACTGAGGAAATAAAGTGTTTTATTTTCAATATTGCTAACTGTGGCCTCTCCAGTACTTTCAAACGGAGCGTGGATCACATGTCACTTTTGCAGCTGTATTTATTTAATTTGAATGTCATTTCTAAATGTTCTTCTTGCTGCCGCAGATAAGTGAATTTCCCTATTGTGGGATAAATAAAGTTATCTAATCTAATCTAATAAATTGCAATACTTTACCACAAAATGGAAGTACCGGTATATCTACAAAGGAAGTGCTTCTATTCTGAAATTTCCACTGGGCTAAAACATTGGTAATCACTCTATTCAGGGTTCATAAGCTTGTTCAAAGATTCTCCTGCAGCTTTTCTCCTGCTCTGTCTGAGAGCCGTCTGTCTGTCAGCCACTTCCTTCTACTTGTTTCTGTGTCTCTGTGATCCACTTTGAAGGCTCAATGTTCCTCAATGACCCGAGAAAGTGAAATAAAGACTAAAATAAATTAGGGGACCTTTTTATTATTATTATTGTCACCATGAAAATAAGACAAATATCAATTTGGTAAAGTTTGAAAGATATTCGGACTTCCGGCCTCAATAACTCTTCTGATAAACGTTCAAATGTGACAGCTAGTATCTCAATCATTTTGTATGAACACAGAGAGTGAACTACAAATGCATTTCAAAAGAAAAAAAAGACAGTTTTTCTGCATTTTAATGAGAATTGTTCTCTTTGAGCTTTAAATGCAGACATGCAGAGAACTGGCTGCCAAGGAACATTTTCAAGCAAAATAATGAATCATCGAAGCCTCTACCAAGACAAGCCCTCAGACTATGAAAACTATGAGCCTGTTGACCCAAATTTAGTGAAGTGAAAGTGACGTACAAGAAGTAACTAATGAAATTTGTCATTGTAACCAGAGTTATGACACAAGTACATAATTGGTTACTCTTAGCAGAATAGGCTGGGAGGCCCATGAAGTCTGATTGC
Source organism: Oryzias curvinotus (assembly GCA_023969325.1). Lineage (NCBI taxonomy): Eukaryota > Metazoa > Chordata > Actinopteri > Beloniformes > Adrianichthyidae > Oryzias > Oryzias curvinotus. The sequence goes on along the minus strand of CM043718.1, from coordinate 16,934,161 downwards.
ATTGCATGCATGGGTCCCAGGCCTTTACTCAGATTGTTGCTCCACCCCTTGAATTACATGAAGGATGTATAGTTGAAATGATGAGCAAATTATCCTTGAAAATTGAATGTGCGCTTTGGGATAAAATCACCAAAAGAAAAGAAAAACCTGTGTTTAGCACCAGTGTTGCTGGAAATAATTTTACCTGTTTTGTTTTAGCAGGAAGTGAGTCTAGTATGGGCCACATTAATGACAGCCTGTGCTCATCCACCCCACTGAAGCAAACTACGCACCCGGTGGTACTGTGGTGGTGACGAAGTTTGCAGTGCATTTGTGGGAAATGTTGCGGGTACTTGTGCACTGATAAATTTTGCTCTTCTGGTTAATGTTGCTGCAGTTTCTGTTGAATCACTTTTGTTTGTTATTCCCATTCAAGATCAAGACCTATCAAAGAGAGTAGTATATCACAAATGGTGGGAAGATGATCCCACCTACATCGATGCTATTGGGATTCCCAGAGGTGTTCCAGACGAATACATGCAAGCAGACCAAGTTGCAGCTAGCTTTGAGAACATCCCAATCGTAAGTGCACTATTTCCTGTGACACCTAACAAGAATGTTGACAGAATTAATTACATATATTACAATGTGCAAAGGCTGGCTAACTATTCTGAAGAGATGTTCACAGCGGTCCATGAGCAGCTGAGAGCAGCTTCTCTCAGGGCCTTTCAGAGCAGAATAGCCCTGGACATCCTCCTGGCAGAGAAAGGTGGAGTACGCAGCATGACTGTTTGGAGATGTTGTACCTTCATCCAAATAACACAGCTCCTGACGAACAAAGGCCCTGTAGGGTCCACGGACGTTAAGCAGGAAAACGAAGGCTCACTCTGGACTGGAAACATCAATGGGGGACTAGTAGATGATGGTGTTTGGCAGGTACAAAAACGTGGTGTCATTTATTCTCCTGTCTGTGGCAGTTTTTTGAAGCACTATTTATGCTGTGTGAATGCTGTCGCATTCTGTGCATTCCTGGAGTAATCTTATGGATCATGGATGCTGCCTTCCGCTCACCGGGACAGCCTGATATGGCTCGCTTGTTGGCTGCTGTGGAGGACGAAAACAACGCATACCAGCTCCAACACCTGTTCACTGACCACTCAGACAAAAATGCCTAAGCAGATAAAATCAACATATCTTTGTGTACATTTTAACAGGACTGCAAAAATAATTAATAGAGAGAAAATCAGAAATTACGTTGTCTACTTATGGTATGAGAATCCACCTATTATAATAACAACTAGGGAGGAATTGTTAAATGTATATGCATTATTCTCTCTATTTATATTCTAACTGCTGTTTTTTTAAGACTGCTTCTTGAACTCTGATGACCCATATACACTGAAGGTGAAACAAGACTCCCATGATTGCAGCAAGAAGTTTAAACAAGTGTATTGTTAACTACTGACCTAACATCTGTTTGACTCAATTTTCTGTTCTGTTACTAGGGCAACCAATTTTAAATAAAACAGGAGGTCGAACAGGCATCCGGAGAGCTGTTGGAGGGAGAGGCGTTGGACGGTTGTCTGTTTCGGCTCCTGTCCTGTGTTTTCAGAAATAACCTTGATTCTTACAAAGTGCTTTACGACCTTCTTAGAAGGCACAAAACGCTTTACAGTCACAATCCCATTTACCTATGCACACATACATTCACACACTGATGGCAGCTCTGCTGCAAAACAATGGCACCAACCTATAACCACCAGGAGTAATGTCAGGTTCAGGGACTCTTTTATGGGCAGGCTGGGTACCAAATCTTCTCATTGAAGGTCAACCTCTCTACCTGTGCACCACAGCCACCTCACACATATTTTTGGATTGCAGCGGGAAGTTGGATTGCTTGGAGAAAACCTAAGCATTCATGTGGAGAACATGCAAAATCCACACAGAAACGTCCCAGATGGGATTCGAAACAGAGCCTTCGCACTGTAAGGCGAAAGTGTTAACCACTTTTAACTCACATGTGTTTCATAACCTCAATTGCCCCAAATAGAAAAGCTGTGGAGAGCTGAAACTGAAATATGATGCAAAGGTGAGTGAAAGAAACAAAAAAACAAGATTACAAAGGCAAATCAAAGTCATTCAGCCCTCAGATTTAATATGATGGACAATAAGAAAAAGGAAATTACAAAGAAATAATTAGTTAGCTGATTGATTTTAGTAATAGCAATTAAGACACAGTATCAAAAAGGTTTTAAAATGCGTTCTTCAATATTTGTCTAGAGTAGAATTATCTAGCCTTCTCTAATGTACATGTTTGGGTTCCATAAATAACCACAAGAGGGTGGCAAAGCAAATCCAATAACCATTGCAGGTAAAGGTAAGACAATCTTAGGAGTCTTTAATCATTGTGTACCTGATATGTAATAATGTGTACTTTTATAAATTAGAAATTAAATAATAGCATGCATTTATGGAATTCAAATATGGAAAATTGGAATACCATGATATAAATTGAAATATGTTTGTTCTCTGTGTTATTTGGTATATTCCAGTTACAGTATTATTGACTTAAATTTTAACTGAAAAAACTTGGATGCTGTATCACATGTCTTTGTGAGTTTGGGTTCAGTAAGAAACCAAAGGAGATAATTGATATTATTATTAACAAGTAAGAGTAAAATATATCCACATTTTCCACAAATTTAGCAAATGGAAGTCAGTTACAAATGCTAATATTTGTGATACTTTGTCAAAATCTAGTTTTATTGTAGAAGCCCTTTGGTCAGCCTTTTAGATTTTTGTGTGCAATTTTTCTTTTGTATTTTTCTTTACTTCCGGTTCCGGGTCACGGCAAGACGCGTGGTCGCGGCTCTCTGCGGATACAACTATCTTCAAATGACTTAATAAGTTGATTTTCTCCAAAAAGAGAGCTGACCATGGCCCCTAAGAAAACCCAGGAATATGAAGACCTCAAAAAGCTCTTGATAGCATTCAAGAAACGCTTAAATCTTTTATGGATCAGGTGTCGGCTAAGCTAACGCCACTTTGGGAAATGATGGAAGAGTTCTGAAGATTTCGGGCTCAAAACGAGCAACGAGAAAACCGAGTCGACATTCTGGAGAAACGACTGGACGATGTGGAACAGCAAGTAAGGATGAATAATGTCATTCTCACTGGATTACCGATCAAGCCTCGAACGAAGCTGAATGAAGCAGGAGCTAGCACTGCTAATGCTAGCGCTAGTGTAGCTAGCAGGGCTGGTCATACGGCGAGCGGTGCAGAATCTCTGGAACATCAAATACATTCATTTCTCACATCTAAAGGGATTTCCCTGGATCTCAATACCATGGAGACCTGCCACCTGCTCCCCATGAGAAAGGAGACGGATAAACCAGCGATCCTCATCAGGTTTGTGAATCAAAAACACAAGCTAGCTCTGATGAACCAAAGGAAGAACCTGAAGGGATCTGCTGCTTATCTGAACGACCATCTGACCAGAAGGAATGCTGAAATCTCCAAACATGCACGGCTTCTCAGGAAGCAGAAGCAGATTGAGAACACTTGGGTTAAAGGCTGCAGGATTTACGTATCTTAGCTGTTCCTAGCACTGCGCTTTTCTGGATTGAGATGTCTGAGGTCTTTCCAGGTATCTGTTGTAGCCACTCCTCCAGCTTGGGGGTTACTGCCCGAGTGCTCCAATTACCACAGGCACCACTGTCACCTTCACTTTCCAGGCTTTCTCCAGTTCTTCTTTGAGTCCCTGGTATTTCTCCAGTTTCTCATGTTCCTTCTTCCTGATGTTCCCATCGCTTGGCACTGCCACATCCACCACAACGGCTTTTCTCTGTTCTTTGTCCACCACTACAATGTCTGGTTGGTTCATCATTACCATTCTATCAGTCTGGATCTGGAAGTCCCACAGGATTTTTGCCCTTTCATTCTCTACCACCTTCGGGGGTGTTTCCCATTTTGACCTTGGGGTTTCCAGTCCATATTCTGCACACATGCACCTGTATATTATTCCAGATGGAATATATGTGGAATATATATATATATATATATATATATATATATATATATATATATATATATATATATATATATATATATATAAACTTGTATAACTATATATATATAAACTTGAATAACTAAGATTTCCGTTCATACTTTTGCTATGTAGATGAACCTTTATTTTCTGATTGATGCAAAGTTCAATTTACAATTTGTTTGCGTATTTCTTCCTGAGTTTAAATTGTTTTACTACACAAATATCATTCTATCTTTTAAGAAGATAAATGCATGCTTTTATTTTTTATTTTTAGAAAGCAATTTTTGTATCTACGAAGGAAGATCCAGGTAACATACAAAGAACATTTTGGAATACTTGCCTTGATTATCTTTGCTTCAGCTCTACTGAGCTGTGACAGTTGTCAAAAAACCCAGCAGTTTTCTGTTTTCATGTTTATTTTGTCACTTTCAAGTTGTCTGACATTTGATTTAAACTTCCAGTCTGATTTATGTGGTTCCCTTGCATTTTATTACAAATCTAAAACCACTCTAAATGTTTAATAATGACTATTTATTAAAATAAGAGCAAATTTAAAATATGAATATTACTATAATACAATTTTAGCTGGAGAAGGAAAATTGAACTTATTAGTAACAATGGTAAAAATACATGTTTAAATATTTACAGACGTTTAAACAGCTTCACTTGCAGCCTTGTGTTTCTTTGCTCAGTCATTTCCCGTCAGTCGGAGGTAATCAGAGGGAAATTGCCTGTGCCAAGATGGTCACTCTGTACCCAAAGTCTTGCAAAGGAGAAACGCATTTTGTACAAGATTAGAAGGCAGGATGTTCAAAATGACAGTAAGCAAATCAAGGAAATGTGTTTTGATGAGTTAACAAACAGTGGACAAAAGCACTTCCTTACAACCAAAATAGAAATCATAAAAAGGAATGACAGCTGCAGAATGCTTTCCCTTTTTCTTTCATTCTGCATTCCTCTAAGTTCAATGAGCTCATTTTTATTTTTGGAATTTTTACAAGATGTGCAAACTTTGTTTACAGCAAACAGTCTATCATGCCAATCAAGCTCAGTCATGTACAGTTATTCACTGTGTTCAGATGGTAACTGTGATACTCCGTTGTGTGACAGTGTAGCAGTGTGGTTGATTGGTAACATCTGCATCTGTGTTGACGTTGCTGTTGGAGATTCCACGGTGGCTTTACAGATTGTATTTGTCAGTCTTTTCCGGAACACCTTGCACAAGAAGACGTAAATAAGTGGGTCCAAGCAGACATTGGTGGCAGACAGCCACAGAGTGGTTTCTTTTGCAATGTATAGTGCATTCTTTGCACGACAATGAATCATCAGGTCCCTGGTTTGAGTCAGAGTGTATGGTACGCGGGCCATATGAAAAGGGGCAAAGCAGATGACAAACACCCCCACCACTACAAAGACTTTTGCTTTGGTTCTGCGACGGGCTGCTTGGGACTTGCTCTTTGAGGCTTTGTACGATTCATACACCTTCTTACTGATGAAGGTGTAGCAAACCACCATCAAGGCAAGTGTCCCAAAAAAGACAACCTGAAAACAAAAACAACATTTAATGAGGCACTCGATGTGGTTAAAGTGACACTCCAATGATCTTTTGATCTATATTAAAAGTGTTCCCAGAGGTGTTTTATTTATGATCATGCTATTTTTGGGCAACATTAAAAAAAAAAAAAAAAACTGTGTTGTTTTCTTGGACATAATTTGTGTAGAGCGGCAGCAGTTCATCCGAACTTCGAGTTGTGGGGGGGGGGACTGCTGTGTGGAAGAAAGCCTGCCCTTATTTCCTATCATCTCTTTGTTTACACTCTCTTCCGCTAGCTTACAGCCCCTCACAAGCCCAAACTAACATTAGAGGTGCAACAAAAACAGCCAGCAGTATCTGAGCTATCGGACCTTAGATTTTAATATTCATTTTCTTTACACGTGTCCTCATCATGAGGAAAATGCTACAATAACACACTGAAAACACCAAAAACATTAATTTCATTGGAGTGGGTCTTTACATTTTTTCCAGCTGCAAATGATGCTCAATTGTGAAAAAGTGTTACACCAATTTAGAGAAGAAAATTAGAAAGAACCAAAAACAGATGCCTAAAAGACTTAATTAAGCATTTAAACTTAGTCAAAATATAAAACTTCTACTTTCACACCATACAAATGAAGGAGGTCTTCCTGTTTGACACATATTTCTTTATATGCTCTTTTTTTGTCTTTAAAATAATGAAGCTATTGACTATAAAGCAGTTTATGGTCTTTTTGTTTGGTTGTGCCTTCAATTGTGGAATGACAAAACTGATAAGACTACAAACCTGTTCAAAATATACACAATATATTATAACATTTTTATAAAATAGTTACCTGACAGAAGTAGTTGAATCTTTCATGCCAAAGTAGGCCAGCTTCGCTCTTCATGGAGGAGCACTTGAGTTTGTTTCCCAAGACACGTGGCTGCTTATCACTGAGAATGACGTTGGGGAGTGCCAAAGACAGCATCAGCACCCAAACAGCTGCACACAGCAGCTGGCCAACACAAACCCGCTGGAGGACACACTTCCCAAAGGGCCTGACGATTTTTAGGTAGCGGTCCAGACTGATGAGGCCCAGCAGCAGGATGCTGATGTACATGGTGATGTAGAAGAGAACAGCTGAGTATCGACAGTAAAAAGTACGCAGCTGCCAGGGCCCCACTCCTGCGTCACTTAAGATCTTCACCGGAATGGTGAGGGTCATCAGCAAATCGGCCACCACCTGTTGCCGCAGAAAAAGCATGGGATTTCTGTATCTGACTTCACATTTGGGTTGACGAGCTTAAGGCGGTGGCTTACCACATTCTTCAGAAAGACCACAAATGTCGAGGTGTTTGGGATCTTAAAGAAGACCCATGCAGCCATAGAATTCAGAACAAGAGCCACGATAAAAAGGATACTGTACAGGCATGGGAACACCACTGCTGTCACACGATTGTCCTTTTCACACTTGAAGGACTCGTTAAGCAAGGTGCCATTCATCTTCTCCTTTGTGGTTTGTTGAAAAAATCAATAAAAAAAATGTAAAAATTACAGCCTCCATCAGCAAAAAAAATCAAAACCACATGCGAATGATTATTGAAGTGCTCCTGTCAAACCACACACAAGGCTCAGATAAATGAGTCACTAAACATCCAATAACATACAAAAAAAGATCAACCAGTGAAAAGTTGTACCAATAATTGATTCATTTTCAGAACATCAACCAAGTCCTAAAAAAATTTACATTTTTACATTATATACATTTTTTTAGGCTACGTTACTGCATTTATCTTGTGCCTGATAAAGTGTTTGTCAAGTTGTCTTTGCAAAGAAACATTAGAATAAGACAACCAAACAGGAAGAGCAATAGAAGCCAAAGTGCATCCTAATGTTGTTTTTATTTTTTTGTTTTAACATGTTCTTTATCTGAGTGAACGAAGAAGGAAAAAGTTGAGTCTTACCGTAAGACTTTGTTGTGAACCAGATAGGACTCTAAACCAACAACAGTGACGCAAATTTTAAAGAAAGAAGACAAAAAAAAAGGAAGCGGTTGATTGTTCAATTCCCTTTTCTTCTTCTGGATAAAAAGTCAAGTCATGACATCAAAAAGAAAGAAAACAAAAGAAAAGCCCAAAGAAAAATAATAAATGGATCTAAAATAACTTTAAACACACAGAAAACTCTGTCTCTTTAGTGTTTCCCCTCAGCTCTCTGTGAATTTAAGAGTGTGCTCTTTGTGTGTGTGTGTGTGTGTTTGGAATCTTTTGAAATGGGTGGTCTCTGCATCTACTGTGTAGCTGTCTTGTCACAACCCCAATAAGTTTGCCAGCCTTCCTCTGGGTGAAAAACCCCTTCCTTCCTTGCTTCCTGTTCTAATTGTCAGCTGAGAAGCTTTCTTTGCTCTGTGCCAGTCCCTCTGCCTCCGCTAGCTTGAGTCAGTTTCTGTGGTTGTTGATATGCAAACGCTCATTTTTTTGGTCTTAAGTTAAATGCAAAGACCTCCTGCAAATGCACCCAACTTCAGATGACATTTTTCTTTCTCCTGCACTCTTTGGACAACTTGATGTAGTCGGTAAGCCACCAGATAACCTAATTAAAGCCATAATCAACTCACATTGAGGTAGAACATGCATCAAACAGACTTGTAAAGTAGGTTATTAAGCTTCGACCTTTAACTGCTGTCTGTCCTAAAAAGTGAACACACACTTTCATAGAAATCAAATATGAACAAGCGATGCCTTCATAACTTTTGTCATAAAAATAGTACTTTCTGAGAACTCTCCAACAGCACATCCGGTGGGATTTTCCTTCTTTTTGAGCCAAAAATATGTACAAAAGGGAGAAAAGAGGCTGATAAGTGACGCCCCTGTGTTTACCACAATCAAGTCCCAATTCAGCATGGTTGTTTTGACAGTAGGCATTTGCTAAGTGTTAAATGCAAGTAGGCTTGTGGTTTGAAACTCACACATTTCCAGTAAATGTGGGAGCTTGGTTGAATGCACACAGCAGAAAAAAGCAACATAGCCACAGCAACCAGCTGTCATTTCAATTTTTATTTATTTATTTTTTTCACAACTCTTCAAGCAAAATAAATGGATGGAAGTGACAGAGAGGTGTAAAAGCAGTTCTGATCTTGGTGAATATTTTTTAAATGTATTTTAACAGTACATGGTGTGGCATGATCTGAAGTTTTGCAAACATTCATGATGATGCTTGGCCATCTTTAGCAGTAACCACAAGAGTACAGTAAAAATGCAAATGTTAGTTGTATGTTTCTTGAGTGACATGCTGAGTGACCTTTGCAATATTTTTTATCCACCACAGACCTGAATTTAATAGTACTGTAAATATGTTCATCTATTTCTTTTACATACGGTAATAGACAAATGGCGTATTGCTGATTTGCAGCTTTGTTAAATCCAGTGAGTGATTTTTTTCATCAGCGCCATCAGCTGCTCCTTGAACTCTCGGCACAAGAAGACGTAGAGAAGGGGGTCCATGCAGATGTTTGTTGTTGCAAGCCAGTGGGTGAGTTCCTTAGCGAGCTTGATCTGTATGTCAATCTGAGAGCATGTGGTCGTGGAGGAAGTGCTGACTTGTTGAAAGGTGTACGGGATACGAACAATGTGGTATGGACCAAAAGAAACGAAGAATACAATGACAACTAGAAAAACCCGCAGTTTGATTTTTTGCTTGCCCTGGGTGTTGTTGCTTCCAGAGTTCCTGTAAGACTGGATAACTTTATTTACAATGCAAATGTAACAAACCGCAATGGTTACACTGACAATCCAAAAGAAAATGTTCAGAAATAGTGTTGTTTTTTCATGGAACCTTATTCCTGCTGGGCTTTTCAGCACCATGCAGCCGATAATTTGGGCATTGGGCACTGTTTTGTTGGTTAAAATGATATTTGGCAAACCAGTAACTCCAAACATGATCACCCAGACAGAGCCTGCAATCACTTTGCTAACAGTCAGATTCTGAGCAAATCTTGTGCGCGGCATCATGATCTTGAAGAAACGGTCCAGACTAATAAAGCCCAACAGAGCGATACATGTGTACTGCGTGTTGTAGAAAATAACACTGAAAAAACGGCATGTGGGTATAGATAACGCCTCCCAAGTACCAGGCAAATCTCCTGCAATTTTAATTGGGATCATGATGGTCAAAACAATATCAGCAACTATGAGATTTTTCAGGTACACCACAAAGGTGGAGGTGGACTTGAGATGCAGGGACACCAGGGCAGCCATGCTATTTAAAAACAAAGCTATGGGGAATGTCATGAAAAAGAGAGCAGGGACCAAATAAGGGCTGTAGGATGAGAGTGTACATGTGGATTCATTGTAAGACACCTGAAGTGATTGATTCACGACACCTGAGGAGAGAAAAAAGACATTTTCAGCTAAGTCTCCTGCTTGGGAATCAAAACATTTCACAATATGGATTTTATTTTTTGTTTGTACTCACTTTGATTGTTGGCATCTAAACGCAGATCAAAAGAAGTATTCATTATCAGCCAGTCTTAATCACAGCTGGAGGCTGTTTAAGATAAAAAAAATAGGATTATTTGTTGTATTTTTGATTTTAAAGAAAAGAGAGACTAAATAGATTTTTACAATTAAATGATTAGAACCCTAGAATGTCATAATAAAAATGTAGGCTAAATCATGGGATAACTTTAGTTTAGCAGGACATACTTTAAAATTTGACTGAAATAAAACATTTAATTAAAAAACTGAAACATGACAAAACTATGGGTAGAAACAAAACTGTGTCACAACAGAGCAGATGACCTGACAAGGATGAACAGAAAGCAAGACAATTAAATAGTCTGAGGGGAATTAACTGAATTAACTGAACTGAAGACAGCTGTGGATCATGAACCTGAAAGTGTAGAGACTGACAAAAAGAAAACCAAAAATATGGCCAAGATCAAAACCACAAAATCCTTACAATTTCAACTAAATCCACTGAACTGATTGTCTGGCCAGCTCATTCTAGAATGGTAGAAGTACAAAAGTCCACTCTGTAAAGAGGTTAAGGTCAGATTTTCCATATTAGTATATAAAAAGTACAAAATGTAATTGATATTCATTGTTAGATTTAATAGCAAACACTAGGTTTCTTAAGATGGTATGATATATTAAATAAAATATTTCTTGTCTTTGCCCAAGTTGTAGCTGGATAGGCTCTAGCAACCCTGTGACCTCACATGGCACCAAGCGGATTCGAAAAGTTGCATTTTCTCAAGGATCAAGCAAGATTTTTACTTACAGTTTTGTTTACAGTTTAGTGTGTGAAAGCAAAAAAAAAAAAGCAGATTTTGCAAATAATAAGGAATGTCACGAGATCAGTGTCTGAGCTATGAATAAAATGTTTGCACAGGCTAAAATTGGGACAAAAAAAAATTCAAGATTGTAATAATAATAATAATAATACATTTTATTTAGAATGCGCTTTACATTTTAGATAAAATCTCAAAGCGCTAAAAAGATTATGGCAACATTGTTGTAGAAAAAGAGGAAAATTTTTAATTATCAAAAACTTCAAGTATATAATTAATAATTGAATTAAATATTGCCTATACACAAGCTATTTAAATGTTTTCTTAATATATTTTAGCATTTTATTGTAACAAGTGTACAACAACTACAAAAACATATGGCATTTCTGTAAATGTTAGTAAAGATTGAAATATTTTAGAATCAATTATTGTCTTCACTCTTTAAAAGAGCAGAGAACTCCATTAAATGGTAAAAAAAACTTACAGTTTTTGATGTGGCTGTTTCTTCTCCTGCACAAAGGGGTGAAATGGATTGGTGTCACTATGTAGCGACATAGTAGGTGCTTAAGAAACACTACTGATTTTCCTGGCAAACAAATGTACGTTTCAACCGTGTTTGCAGTGGCAATTTGTCAGGACTTATGCAAACATAGGGAAACTTATGATCCTGCCAAAGACAATATAGACGTCATGCTCCAGCTGACACAGTGAACTGAACACGGATGCAGGACTACGGCAGGGATTGCTACATGTTTTCTTAGGTCACACATATGCACTTGCCATGTCTTTTTTCTGTGTTCCTGCTTTATAGAAAATTGCAGACTATTTATTGGTTGTTTAGAAACAGAAACTCTCTTGCTTGTTTGATGCAGGTCACCATGCTGTGAGCCATTAGTACAGGAAATGGAGCATTAAATTATAATGTCTTGCCATGGCAACTGTGCATCATTTAGAAGCTAAATGATGTGAGGGATCCCTAGTCTCTGACTTGTTCTTGGCTAATTTCCCATTTGTATACAGAAGTGTGGACACACTTCATCATTCACATGTTTATGATTCTGTCGTTCCTGTATCAGAACTGTCAAAGTTTAAACTACAGTAGCACCAAAATAACTTTTGCTCAACATCTGCAATTTCTCACAATTTTACTCATCTGAAATATTCCAGCACTCTTTAAAATGTAAAAAAACCAAACTTTTTCTTGTCACCTTGCAGTGGTCAACAATCATTTCAGGCAAGTTCCACCTGAGTCTGCTGACTCTTTTCTCTACTCAGTCTTTCTGTGCATCTTAAGTCCATTTTCAGACACCGTCAGTCCCCCAAAACAACTGCAAGTTTTTGACTCATCAAACCGAAATGTAGAATTTGTTTCTTCCTCTTGCATAGACTAAATGTTTTTTTTTTTTTTACTATCTATTTTTTTTTATTTTATTTATGTTTTCCTAATAAACTATGTGCAGAGTCTCTTCTGGATGTTGTAACTCCAAAGAATATGTGGTTTTGAGTCAAGGTGATGGGTCACCTATCTACCTGCATCTTTTAAAAATTCAGTTGGTGACTTTTAAAAGATATTGGGAATGTTTTTTTTGTGTATGTTCTCATTTGACACACTGAAAAATAGAAGATTCCTTAAAAAAATGCATAAACATCAACACTGCCTTGATAGATTGATGATTACAGACACATACAGGATGTCTGAAGCTCATCTGGTATTTCAGAAGGTATCATTGTTCAGCCAAACACAAGCAAAGCTGCCAAAACAAAACCCATAGTTGTTTATTAAAACATTTGATAAAAACTGAAAAATACAATGATTTTCTCCTAATTTCTTTGTGTGTACCATAATCAGTGCTGTAAATGATATCTTTAGTGTTGCTCTTAAGTGCAAAAATTGTTCAAAATAAAGTCTAATCAAATTTGCAACATGACTTTCAAACTTCCTTAATGTTTCACATGCTCATGTTCATCATCTATTTAACTATTTACCAACATTTGAAATATGTATATACATTGAAACAAAATCAGATGAATAACTACAACAGCATACTAGTGCAACGCAAACAATGAAAAGTTCTATATTTGAACTATGCATTCACAAAAGAAACACAATTTCAATATATTTAAATATGACAGACTGTGAGATCTAAACATTAAAGCTTCTCTTTTATATTTCTATCTAAATGTGCATGTCAAATATTTACCATTTTAATATATGGTTATACTATATATGATTACATGTCTGAAATACAGTAATTGAAAACCTTGAAATTCAACAAATGCAAATTCTCTTTAGGACACTAGATGGCTCTACAACACAAACATTTCAAAGCAGCTCCTAAGACTGATGATCTGTTCCTGTTTTTTTTTTTTTTTTTTTACAAAAACGTTTTATTCTTAAGAGCCTAAATAAAACATTTTTGATTAGGTTTTTACTTTTTCATTTTTTACTGGTTAGATTTTTTGTAAGGAAATGTAACTTAACAAAGACAATGCTTTCTTTCACCATCTTATCCAGCATTTGCCTGTACTCCCTGCACAAGTGGATGTAGAGAAAAGGATCCAAGCAAGCATTGGTTGAAGAGACCCAGACAGACACTTGGTGAGCGATCAGAAGTCCCTCTGGAGTGGAGAAACCTGTCTCAAATGTTTCATGTATGGTGAAAGGAATGCGCAGTAAGTGCAGAGGCACAAAGCACACAAAATATACAAGGAGGATGGAGAAAACTCGCAGTTTTGTCTTCTTCTTTCCTTGGTTGTTGTTACTCCCAGAGTTTCTGAAGGACTGCATGACTGTCAGGGTGATGCAGATGTAGCAAAATACAATCATTACAGTGATGAGCCAGAACAGGATCTCCATAGAAGTTACCACATACTTGTGGAGAATCTTTCCAGCCGGACCTTTCATGGACATACAAATATCATCTGTTGCATTTGCAGGAATCTGGTCGGTTAGAACTATAGTTGGGATGGCCGTACTTCCAAATAAAACAACACAAACCAAGGAGCTCATTATAATACTGGTGGTAATGTTTTGTCCAAACCGTTTTCCAAGGGGTCGAACGATTTTGAAAAAGCGATCCAGGCTGATGAGACCCATCAGGGTGATGCTTGTGTACAAACTGGTGAAGAAGATCACACCGGCATAACGGCAGTTAAAGCTCCTCACCTCGAGTGCCGCTCCAGGAAGCATGCTTGCTGCCATTGGAGGGATCATCAGTGTCATGAGCAGATCAGCCCCCACCAGGGTTTTCAAGTAAACTATAAAGGTGGAAGTAGGTGAGAGATGAAAAGACACCCATGCTGCTATTCCATTGAGTAAAAATGCAACGGGAAATGAAAAGAAGAACAAATAAGCCACCAACAGTTGTGTGGACTCAGTGCTGGACAGGGTACAGTTAGTGGGGGGATGTGAGGAGTTGTTTTGCATTGTCAGAATCTAAAAGAAAAATAAATGTTATTCAAAAAAACAGTATTGTAAATATATGATGCATTAGATAATGTAATATATGGTCCATTTCATATTAAGAATCAGACAGAATTGTTGCTTTTTGAGCAAAATATGCTTCAAAGATACTACTGCAAACAAACCCTAATAAAGCATTGTCACATTTCGTCACAGTCAGTTCTGAAAAGAGTCAAAACAAGCGTTTCACAAATGACATCAGAACCATGTTGACCAACAGAAAAAAAGGTGGAACTGATCTGAGTCTGTGGTGGCAGGAGCCAGACAGGATAACTTATTGAACACTGAGAAGAACGTTTGCTTTAGTGACTTTCCCAGCGTGCCTAGCTGTGGCTGATTTCCATTTGTCATTAGGTCAGAAAAAATGTTTTTCTGTGGCTGCTGATAAATGTCCAACCATAGCATTTGAATGCATCCTGAAATCTGAACCGGACATTTTCACTTTGTGAATTACATACTGGCTATTGTTTTTTTTATATATATATATATAAAAGGAAAAAAACTACAACTTGTTATAAGTAAACATTTTTTTTAATTATTTGTAGAATGAATCAACCTTTAGAGAGACCTTTCAGTGAAGAATAATTTCTTTTGGACATTACATCTCAGGTTTTGAAAAAATATACAAATTGCATTTATGTTTCAGTATTTTTACATTTTCATTATTGACAATCCTTTTACATTATACATTATACATTAAATAAAAACATTGTGTCTAAAACTGTGCCTATATTTATATCCAAAAAACCTGGAAAGAAGATGATGTATTTACTAAAGCCTGGGTGCACATGTTTTATTGATATATTAGTATCTTACGTCCCTTGAAATATTAAGATGCTTTTGTGGTATATGCCTTCACCACAGACTACAGGCAGTTTTAGACCTTTGCATTTTTCATAGAATTCAAAATATATGCTGTCCTGTCATCAGTTTCATTCACAGTAAGAGTCAAACCTCTTACAGAAAATGTTGATGACTTTAGTAAACACACATTCTTTTCATAAATTGCAGTAATCTGACCACTTTTATGACTTACTGCCTATTTTTTCACCTGGAAAAGTAGTGAAAAAGTCACATCAAGTCACTCACCGGCAAGAATGATGGAATGAACTCCACGCTGTCCGCTCTGAGAGATTGAGATTGAGTGAAATAATACATTACAGACCTTGTCAGCTTAATGAACCTGAGAGATGCAAATCTATCACTGGTTCAGGTGGAGTAATTCAAATAGCAAATGTTTTGATAAGCTCTGGGTTTTAAAGCTGAAGTGATTATTCTTTGGAAGTGAAATGAAGGCTACCTAGTTTACAACATTGCTCAAATCACATCCTCAAAAGCAAGCGTAAAGCGTAGTTTGATTTTATGGACCATCCTGTATGACTTTTCTGTGAGTAAATCAGAGAAGATACACTGAGACACATGAGGTTTTAAAACCGACAAACCAGATTGCTGACCATATGAAAGGGTCATGCTAACCACGGGATCAGAAACTTCCTCTTTTAATGTCATTCTAAGGACATTATAGCTTCAGGTCTTTTGCTGTACATATGAAACAGACTGCAGCTTTGAAAATCTGTTGGAAGATAGAGTCCGACCATCCTTGCTTTATTATTATTCCAGTTTGCCTTTTGTAAGAAAATCAGACAAAAATCTCACTACAGAATCCAACCAATACTACAACTAACACGTTTAGAAGGGAATGTTACTATAAAAACACACAATGTTTACAGTCAGGAGATTATTCATAGCATAAGAGACATCTGAAGCTTTTGTTTGACAGTTTTTAGTTTAAGTTTCTTAAATACATATATCAAAATATTGAAGATTTGTATTTTATTTTACCAAAACGACAACATCACACTTCTTTTTTATCACAATAATAACTGTGTAAATACAGGTTTTAATGTATAAAAACAAAGTAAAAACCGATGCAGTGTGAACATGGATGGCTCTCCACAGGTGATGATTATTTTTATCTTTTTCACATTAGCTTTGTGGTAAAGTCCTATAGAACTTTGTCATAGGAGACGAAAAGACTGGAAGAAGATCCTGAGTTAAAAACATTTTTCAATTACAAGTAGACATTTGTTGGCTTGTATCTGCCTCTCTCCCTGTTATCCAGCTGCAAGTACCAGGAGGCAGATGCAGCGTCTTGAACAAAGTGTCCCTGAAGGACTTGCAAAGGAAGAAATAGATGAGCGGATCAAGTATAGAATTAAGGGATGAGAGGAAAAGGGTGCTTTCCTTCAGCTGGAAGAAGACAAGCTTGAATTTGCAAGCAGAGAGAACATTGCGAGTCTGGCTTATTGTATAGGGCACTCTGGCAAAATGAAATGGCACAAAGCACACAATGAACACCCCGAGAACCAGGAAGACATTTCCACTTAATTTTCTTTTTCTCTGATCGGGTTTGCGAGATGTTTCTCCATTAGAGGATGAAGAATTACTCCCACCAGCGATGTGCGAATTTGTGCGAGAGTAGGATTTGTACAGCTCTTTGGTGATCAGAGTGTAGCATACGATCACGGTCGCCAGATTGCTCCAGAAAATCACTTGGCACACATAATTTACCACTTCATGCCAAAACAGCCCTGCCTTTGTTTTCAAGTCGCTGCACGTGAAATGTGAAGAAGGTGGGGCTTTACATGTAAGGATCATGTTGGGCAGGCATAAGAGCAGCAGGATGATCCAAATGGCCGCAGAAAGAAGTTTCCTGCGTGTCAGCCGGGCAGAGTTAGTGCCTCTAAAGGGATTGAGGGTCTTTCTGCAGCGATCGATGCTGATGAGGCCGAAGAAGAGGATACTGATGTACATTGTGAGGTAAAACAGCACAGAAGAAACTCTGCACACAAATATTCGCACGCTGATGGATGCCAAGTTGGAGTCTGACAGTACCTGGAGGAAAAAAAAGTTTCATATTTTAGGTTGTATCCTACAAGAAAGTCCAAAAGATCCAGTAAAAAAGCCCTGTTCATAATGAAACCTTAAAATAAATTAAGGTCTTTATGTTAAATTATTTAATATTGAATAAAATCTACAGCATAATGAATACAAAAAAATAAAACTGCAACTTCTAGACAAAAGTTTTGGCATTTGCAAGAACAACAAACCTTAAAAGGGAATGTGAAAGTCATGATGACATCTGCCACCACTATGTTCTTCAGGTAAATAATGAAGTGGGACCGCGAAGGGATGCGGAAGAACACCCACACCGCCACACCATTGAGGGAAAATCCCACCAGCAAAAGACAGGAGTACAGAACGGGGAAAACCACCGTCTTCAAAACGTTGTCCCTGGAGCAGGTGCTGTTAGTGTGGCTCTGACCATCAGGATTTTGGAACAGAGTGGAGTTTAAGTCCATTTCTGTGTCTGTTTAACAAGAAGGAAAGAAGTAGGTCAAAACCAGAGCCCAAAAACAAACAAACTACAAACTTTAGATGAGACAGACCTCAAAAACCAGATGCAACATACTTTATTTTTCAGTGTGTGGAGCCACATCGATCACACAGGTTGATGTAAATCAAGTTAATATGGTGTTTTTTTTTAAAGAAATTTGACAAATTCTAATGGAAAAAAACAGCCTTGTAAGTATTTTATGTTTTTCTGCTAGTGTGTGTGGTTTCATAATACTTAAATAGTTGGAGCTTTGGTCTAGGTGTTGGATGATTTATTTTTTTAGATAAAATAAAATAGACTGAAAAAAATGTGTATAAAGTCAAGACACTGCTACAAAAAAAGGCATGCTTGCAATTTCTTTTTACTTTGTCTTACTTTATGTCTGACAAATGGGCACTTCGTAGGTAAAAGTAAAGCTCAGAAAAATAAAAATATTGTTTTGGTCTGTAATAATATTTCAACTGAACCTCTATGCAAAACAATTTCCATAGAACACACAAGACTTCATGTAACTTGATGATTTTATTGTTTAAATTTGTTACACAATTCCCCGAGAGGATTTTTGTGTGTCAGAAAATCAGAGGAAGTAAAGTTTGCGCTCAGTTTTTCACTGGCTTGGTGCCATGACCCCATTTTATAAAAAAAATAATAAAAAAAAGAAAAAGAAAAACAATGCCGTGAGGCATGCGTTGTAGTTCAGTTCAGGTGAAGAAGCCTGTACTGTGTGCATTAAAAACCTTAAAAAAGTTCTTAAACTGACCTGATCTTTGGGATGATGACGAGCTGTTACATGGTCTGCCTCCTCAGCAGGTCTAGATGTGAAATGACACGGACAATTTGTTTGCAGTTTCAGTGTTTTAAACAGCCTTTCTATGTGGGTTGTGACAGGAAGACGTTTTCATTTCTTCTTTGTTCTTCCTGTTTCCCCAAAAAAAAAAAAAAAAAAAAAAAAAATTGTCCATCAACAAAAAAGAATCCCTCAGTTTAATATTTAGGAGAAAAAATGTTTGCTCTTTTCACTATTTATTTTAATAGTTATATCTTTATTCTAATTCATTTTTCATTATTTAGCGCTTATTAAATATTTTTTAGATGTATCTACTTGTGTATGTAACATGTAATCCTCTTAATAAAGGCACACAGAAATATCTACAATGGGATAACTTGGTGATAATCTATAAAGGTCTTGTGGGATTTTTTTGTGTAAACCTTGAAGAGAGCAAACAGAAATGGAACTTTTTTCAGGATGGACACAAATTGTCAGAGGATTTGCAAAACCCTTACTATGAAAAGCTGAGTATGAGTACCCTGTTTTTAATATTTCTGTTACTTTGAGAGAAAGCTGTGAGACACAGAGAAGTGAAAGTTTTTGTTCTGTCAGGAATATTAAATTCTTTCACTTCTCTTTGCATTCCAGAATGATAAATGTCAAAAGGCCAAATTCTAGGATTATAAATATCATTATCGTCAGAATTCCTGGCTTTTTAACCTTCTTTGTTAATTAGTAAATGCATTGCAATGCATAATTAGAAAGTGTATTATAATGTTAATGTATTTTGAAAAACAACCCCTGAGCGTTATTTTGATCCTTTCACAGATCTCTGAGCATTACTCTAAAACCCTGCTTTCTGAGCACCCGCCCCTCCCAATCCACGAAATGAGTGGGTCCTCATATTGTGACATCACAAAGTGGGGAACCGCCCCTTCCAGGAAGAGTTTACGCTGCCATATGCGGAGCTAGCGGTGATCAGCTAAAATGCTTCCCTTTTATGTGCTAAAGGTAATAAATGACAATATAATAGAATAGCATGTTATAGACCCTTTAATGCTATAATTACATCTACTAATGATTTGGGGTAAAGAGAGCTGGAACCTAAAATTTTATTGAAAAACAGTTTCAGTTTTTTTCACGTCTTTTCTCTAGTTTTATTCTACATCTCTGACAAGCGTAAAACATTCTGATTTTTTTTCCTTTTATTTGAAAATAATATAAAAGGTTCAACAATAAAGGTACTGACTGGACTAAATGTGTCCAGTTTTGATTTGGTAGATTATGAATGATTTGCTGCCATGTTTTCCAAACAATTCTGTTCTTCTGATTATAAATTACCTGCTGCCATGTTTTCCAAACAATTTTGTTCTTCTGATTAGAAATTACTTGCTGCCATGTTGACCAAACAGTTCTGTTTGTCTGAGGAACTGAGGTTGCTTGTTCATTGTCCACTTCCCCTTTTGGGGAAATGAAGTGTGTTGATCAAGTGACCTTCATCCTACCACTGCCTCTTGAATGCCACCAGTGCCAACACAGCAACTTCCTGTGTCTGGAGCAAGAATGTCATAATCAGCAGTTCTTCACTTGAAACTCCTTTAAACCTGAATGGTTTGCCCAGAATCCATTTACAGTTCAGTGTTTTAACTTTTTGGTAAATTATAATGATCAAATTTAAGTTCACCTCTAAATCTAGATTACCAAATATTTTTCTTTATGATTTTTATTTTCATAAATATTGTATGTGTGTATTGTGTGCATAAAGCTCCCTGTGCTGGTCCCCAGCCCGAATAAAATACAGGATTGTGTCAGCAAGGGCATCTGGTGTAAAACTCTCTGCCAAACCCCCTGTGCAAATCAGTGAAGGGATTTGTTGTGGGGTAGGGATATGTCAAAAAGTTAACATTTTCATGAAAGGGAGTTATATACATGTGCACCTTTTATTTCAGGAGGAACTCAGGTGTTAGCAGTATTGAACATAGCAGCATGTTGCAAATTCATTTAAACACAAACTTCTATTACTCACAAATTTGCAATTCATGTCAATGCATATATTTGTTAAAAGCGCAACAAAGTTTGCGTTAATGATTGCAGAAAACGATTATGTCATTGTTTAGGATGTATGTCTTCAGGTTTTCCTGTCACAAACAAATGGCAAGCGAGCTTGTAATCCTACCTCCTGTATTTGGGATTTTAATTTGCATAAATCATTTGAACCAATTCGTAATCAAATGTTATTTGAAAGCACAGTTGCAGATGGTGATGCAGACATGCAAAGTTAGACTGTATCTGCGTGTAATGCAGTTCGTGCAAAAGTCTTTTCAGAGACAGGAAGAGCTGAATAAAGAAAGGACAGACGAGGAAAAAAAACTTGAGTGAATTTCCTTTCAGCCCCTCAGAGCCTCCTACACACACATGCCTTCCCTTTCTGTGTTGCTCCCCTGCTTCTGCTGTCACCTCTTGCCCTTAAGTCGCCCTCAACTGCTCTCAGTTTCTGCCGGTGCAGGACCAGAAGCACAGTGGGGTATTCAAAATATTCATTTTGCACCCCTCGTGGTTGAGGAAAAACTCCTAAAAGAGAAAACTTGACAGGTAAAATATGTATGAGTGGAACTTTTTCTCATGTGCAGATAAAAAACACTCACCAGGGTGGCCCTTGCTTGTGGTTTGTTTGCGACCTATATAAGCATGTTTATGTGTGTACATTTCCTTAAGCTATATTTCAACTTTGTGTCCCTTTGCGTAGATCCAATGTGCGGACCACACTTTGTTTTGACAGTGTAAGGTTTGTTTAGCTTCTCTTCTGCTGTTCAGAGAAGGTTCCAGCAGGCCTGCCGCCCATATGTTCACCCACACTGACAACTCCAGACAACCCTTATGGAAGTAAATAGATCAGATGCACTAAACACGTATTTTAAATGATGTGCGGTTTGTGTGTTGAATGTCATAACACATTTGTGATAAAAACATTGAAATGGTCTTTCCATTCAACAGCTGCTTGTTTCATTTCTTTTGGGGCTTGGTGATGTTTTTGTACGGGTCATGGCTGACTTAAGCACATTCTTTTATTTCTTATGAGCCTCATGTGTCCAATGTGTGTTGACTGCCTAGATCAGAGTGGTTTGAGCACGCACAGACGCACAGTCGCATAGTCGCACACACATCATGTCCTTCTAAATCCAGTGTTTCACTCTGAACTGGGGAGAGATGTAGTTGACGGCATCTAGAGCTCCACACTGATTCTTTCGCAGCAACTGCTTTTATTTAAGTATTGCTTAATCAGTGCTTATGTCCAAAGTCTGGCAAAACCATCAGACTGATCTACTAAACACTCCTGGTTTGTGCAACTCACTGCAGTTATTTCTCTTTTACAACACAATAAGGCTTTTGTTCACTGTGCTTTGATGAACAGCATTTTTCTGGACCGTAGCATTTTTAAAGGGACCAAATGTGGAAAAAAAAAGAAAGAAAAGTTTCTAGTTTTAGATTTACTGCTTTGTTAGGTTTGATCAAAATTCCTCTCTGATCATCTTTTGATCTAATATAAAAGCATTCCCACTGGTCTTTTAATTATGATTATGCCGTTTTTAGGTAAAATAAAAAATTCTGTGTTGTTTTCTAGAACATAGTTCCTGCAGAGTGGCAGGATTGGCATGGAAATAGGCCTCCGCTGATATCCCATCATGCCTTGTGTACACTCTCCCGCTAGGTTACAACCCCAACCTCATTATACTAAGAAATGGCGAGCAATATTGGAGCTATCCAGCCATACAGTTTGGAGCCAGATGCTAGGTCAGATCTATTTGTTCACAAGTGGATTCATGGAAAGAGGGAGGTTGTGGCCTGCTGACTGTAGCACCTACATTACTACTAAGCTTTTTCTGACAGCATTTTTCTGATGCTCCTGATTCATAACAACCTGAATAAAGAAATACTGTTTTAATCCTTATCTTCTTTATACATGTCCTCCACCATGAGAAAATGAAACAAGAACATGTTAAAGCACCAAAAACATAATTTTACTAGAGTAGGTCTTTAAGGTGTAAAAAATGTTCCAACGGATCTACGCTCATTGAAAAGAGGTGGTATTAAAATAAAAAATAAAAACATAAATAATATCAAAATCAAACCTACAGTGTCGCTTTGGCAAATATTTCATTCATTGAATTGCGTGTCACATATACAAGTGTGTCAACCTTAGACAAAGTGTCCAAGATTTTAACACTTATGCTGACCATTTGCATGAAAAGCAACTGAAGCTACATACACATTGCTTTGTAGCAACTAGTTTAACATTGATGATTAATCAGTTTAAAGGCTGCAACTGCAAGAAATGTTGAGGTATTTCCCTTTTGTCCTGCAGAGGATCGATTTTAATTCTAAAGAAAAGACAACAGATACTGTTTAACCCTTGTGCTATCTTGGATGACCCCACCCTTACTTTGACATGTTCTCCCTACCATAACAAAGGTGGATAAAGATGGAAAAATTTCATGTAATCCATTGAACCAGTGAAAATCACAAATCATTGAAAAAAAAAGGTTCAGAGCACTGTCTAGTGAATCTAGATGACCCAACTCCCAACGGTAAAGTGCCTAGGATAGCACAAGGGTTACGTGTAAACTTCTTTAAAAGCAATGAGTTCCCACTTATTTTGAGAAGTAGTTTATTGGGAGCTCAATCCAAGACAAAACAGCTTGCGGTAAAACTTAGGAGGACATGCAGGTGCGGTGAGTGTGGAGTACTACAAACACCTGGAAGTTGTAACAGAAAACGTACTGGACTGAATTCAAAACACCCAATTCCTGTACATCAAGGGCCAGAGCCTCTGTTTCCTGAGGAGGCTCCGGTCTTCTGACATGCTCCGGACCAAGCAGGAATTGTTTTGTCTCTGGTTGCAGTGCTTTTGTGTTTGCTGTTGTGTGATGAGAGCAAAAGGCTGAGAATAGAAAATGCCAGCCGACTCAATACACTGGTTAGGAAGAGAAGCATATTTTTTAGGGATGAAAATAAACAGTCACAATTAGCCATTTGGTGATTTTAAACTTGTCATTTTGCAAACCCACTTTCATCTTCTTTAAAAAAAATCTAAGACATAAAAACACTTTTAGTGAGACTTAAGCAAAAAAATGAGCCCCATAAAAAGTCCTTCAGAGCAAGTCATAATGTTTTATGCAATCTATCAGATATTAAAAATGTGGATTTAATTAAGGAAATGTACATTCACATCCTAAGCAATAAATTAACATATGACTTAGATCAGGCAAATGTACATGTGTATGTTCATGAGCACGTACATACTAAACTTATGTATATATTATGTAACTGATGCTATTAATTACTTATAGCCACCAACACTTGAAAACAGCCCCATACCATGAAACTCACACCTCTGTGTTGGACAGTTGATGTCACTGCGGAGCTATCCTTCCTCTCATCTTTTTTGATGCCGTATATTTATATAGCAGATTAAAAATGTTGATTCTATAACACTTTCCAATCTCCAATAGTAGTAGTGATTGTGTTTCCTTACCCAGGCAAAACTCTTTGCCTTATTCTAATATCGTAGCAAAGCCTTTTTTTGTTGTTGCTGCAACTTGTCTTGGCAACCTTGCATTATCACATTATTACTTTCTATCCATTCAAAAAATGTTTTTTCACTCATTTCTTTTCAGATCCTAAAATAAAAGCAGACACAAACTGAACACAAAAATGTAGCTTTATAAGCCTTACTATTAAACACAGAAAATTTGTAAATATGAATATACAATAAAAGAAAAACTGTCCACATACATCTACAAGTCAAAGAAAAGATAAATGGGAGTTGCTTTGCACACAGCGTCGAAAAGCTGGATGAAAGCTATGGCACGAAAATTAGAAAACAAGGGGACAACAGCTCTCTTTGAGAGACGGGCCAGCCCGGGATACCAGGCATATTTCACAGGAAGCCTCTGTGTGCTCAGCAGCCTGTGTGCACACAGAGAGCAGATGACAGGCCAAGGGACAGGTCAGAGAATGTCAGCTTCAGCTTTTAGCCACATTGATGGGGGGAAAAATAGTGCGAAAGGGTCAGTGCAATGAAAAATTAGGCTTTTGATTCAAATCCACTAGAGCACCTTATCACTTGCAAAAAGATTTCAGTTATGATTGCCTCAAAAGAACCCTCAAAGGAAGTGTTTTCAGATTCATCACGTGTTCTTTATTACATTTGACATAAAGCCATCCCCACAAATGTGTTTGTGCCGTGGACAAACTGGATAAAGAGCATCAACAAATGCTTTAGGTGATAGGTAATAAATAGAGAATATTTTATGATCCAAGCAGACAACATGACTCCAGTGCTGAACTCAGAGACACTCTGGGTGTGTTTCCTGTGAGCTCATCATAGAATTCATGTGCGGCAGACAAGCCACAACAGGCAAGCTTACATGAAGCCTTTCCACATGGTTTAAACAGTTTTCTAGTCCTACAGAAAAAAATGTTGTGTAGTGGGTTGTTGCTGAGGCAGTGTTTATACTAGAACACCTTTCACCTTCCAAAGATAATCATATGTAAATTCTAGCATATCCTGCATTAAGTCTGCCAAATATTTAAGAACTTCATAGTTTTTCCAAAAGTCTGCTAATGCCACCTGTTGGTTTGCTCTTTCATTACATAGTGATTACATTTCTTTTTGTTTTAATGTTTTCATTTTAGGCGCTGAAAAGTGGTTTTCCGGTTAGTGGTTATTGATGAAAATATATAGTTTATATTATGAATATCATATACATTATATAAAGCTTGAAAAGGAGTTCTTAAAGGGGTATAAAAGCTGTGATTTTTGTTGCTTTTTTTCGTTTCTACAGCTGTGTGTGTCAAATTACAATCTAGCTTTATTACAGAGTAGTAAATTAGACATTGTCCAGCTGCTTGGAGGAAAATATTGCCTGGTAGGTAAAGATAAAAAACACAAGTCCAGTTTTATTCTTGAACAAAAATTGTTTTCTTTGATTGAAACGGTCTGGCTATACCATAAAAGGCCAAATAGTTTTCCTTTAGTCTCAGACATCATTAAACACTCATATGCTAAGATTCACAGCCTCTTAAATATTCAGCAGGCAGAAAGATTTTCTATTGGGAAGCCATGATATTAGTCTGTTGGTTTTGCTTTGCTGTGTTGGTGCACTAAGTTAAGATTGAAATCCTTTGACATTCTGTGACTTTTAAACAACATTGATGTTTATGGGCAGGTGTTTGTAAAACTAAATTGATTTTTTGTTAATAGGCCTTTTGCTGTGACCTTTACACTTGTCTGTCCATTTATTCCCTGGGGAGTAAAGACCACATCTGGATTCGTTCAGTTTGGAGAACCCCCAACTGAAGACCTTCCACAGCAGGGAAAAGGAATGAAGGAATACGATCCCATTAAAATGTGAAAATCACTTCCTTTAACTCGAGCAAGCTCTGTAAAACATTTCAAAACTATACTGAAGTTAATAAAACCATCTAATGTTTGCCATGTTTAGGCTGTAAAACCTCAGGGTAGTGTTTAGTTAAAGTTAAGTGATTTATTACTGCGCTTTCTACATAATCAGGGCACCTTAAACTTCATCAGAATCTTTAAAGTGCACCTTTAATGTTAGAATTTTTAGAACTGAAAGTACAGAAAAAAATGTTTATGATATGCTGTAGATGCATAATAATAAATGCCCCCTGATGTGTCAGCATTTTATTTGTATTTACTTACTGGCTGGGGGTAAACTGAAATCAAACTACCTAAAGAGTCATGGTAGGATAACAATTCCAGCCTTGAAGAGAGGTGCAAAGATCGATTGATGTAACTTGTGGCTGGAAGGTGGAAGTGTGGATTCTGCTCTGCTGGTGTGAAATTCCAGCAGGATCATGGTTGCTTCCAGAAAGACTTGCCAATCTGGATGGAATCAAATGCAGGTGTGATGGAAAGACCTGCCTAAAAATGTTTTCTTATATAATGATTTTTTTATTTTTTGCAAAGCAGGAAAACTTAAAATGAATGTGCTGCTGCTGTGTTTGTGGGTTGAACAAAATTGTCCTCACATGGGACTACTTTTTTAAATGACTTCAAATTCAACCTGTAAGACTTTGGGATCTCACGTTTCTATGTTCAGGCACAAACCATTCTAGTGTAAGGATGGAATTTGTACCACAAACCATCAAAAATGTGTATTGCTTTACACTTTACTCTCCACTTTTTAAACAGTTCCTCTCCCTGTTTTTCTTTTTTTTAATTTAGGCTTGGCAGTCCTGATCAAAATATAAGTAATCCTCATCAATGTATGTAAAATTCTACATAACAAGTCCATGAATCATCCTTGCAGCTTTTCTCAAGACACTATGTTTTGATGAATAACTTAATAAAACCCTGGCATTGCAGGTTTTAATAAAATGCACATATCTGTGTAATAAACCACAGAAATATTATTTGCATGTAAATATTACATTCTGCTTGCAATCAAACAGGTTTAGCATCTTTTTTATAAAACAGTTATTACATTTTGCACACCTTTTGCTCTTAGCAAATCATTGTCTTTTTTTCTGCAAGGGGGATTTATGGTTTTATGTGTGCCAGTCATTTAAAAATAAAGCAACATATGAGATAAAAAAAACCCTTTATTTAGAGCAAATCGGTTTACTATTTTATGCTTTGATTAGGGAAACTCATAATACCTAAAAACTAGTATAACCTTATCAGAGCAGATGGGGACATAGGCAAAAATTACACTGAGCAAAAATATGAATGCATCACTTTACTTTTTGGTTCCATTTGTCAAGAGATATATATAGACATATATAAAAAAAATAACCATTTATCTCAAATATTGTTTACAAATATGTCTGAATCTGTAACAGCGAGCACTTCTCCTTAGCTGTCAAAATCCATTCAGCCATACAGGTGTGCCACATCAAGATGCTGATTAGACAGCATGATTATTGCACAGGTGTGCCTTAGACCGGCTACAATAGAAGGCCCTCTAAAATGTGTTTTTGTTTAATTGGAGGTCTCTGGGGACTAAAGAAAACTGGTCAGTCTCTGGTTTAACCACCCCTTGCTTCATGCAGTGCAACACATTCCCTTTGCATAGAGTTGATCAAGCTGTCGAGTAACTAACGGTGGTGGTGGGGTTATGGGCATGGGTATGGGCAGAATTATGCTATGGATGACGAAGAACACAGGTGCATTTTATTGATGACATTTTTAATGCACAGAGATACTGTGACAAGATCATGAGGCCCATTGTTGTGCCATACATTCAAGAACATTACCTCATGTTACATCATGACACTGCACGGCCCCATGTTGCAAGGATCTGTACACAAAAGCTGAAAACATCTCCGTTCTTGCATCGTCAGCGTACGTATTAGTCCAACTTTCCACATGCCACAATTGAAGACCTGATACTGACTGATTTTCTGACTCTTCAACCCTCCCGTCCAATAAAACATAACAACATGTTTCAGAGTGGTGTTTTATCGTGGCCAGTCTAAGGTACACCTGTGCATTAATCATGCTATCTAGTCAACATCTTGTTATGGCACATCTGTGAGGTGGAGCAAAAGAGAAGCGCTCACTCTCACAAATTTAGACAGATTTGTGGACACTATTTAAGGGGGGGTGGGAATTATTATTTTGTCCTTCTAGAAAATGTTTCAGATCTTTGAGTTCAACTCATGACAAATGGGAGCAAAAACAAAAGTGTTGAAATTATATTTTTGTTCAGTGTAATTTAATTCTGTTACATTTTTGTTCAGTAAATTAAATCAGAGGAACTTTGCTATATAAACATGGTAGCTAACTGTTATCTGTTGCTAGAAGAAATGAGAATAAAGTTCAACTTCACGTGCGGGGAACAAAAGTAATGCTAAATTTGACTTTATAACATTCTCATTAATCCCACTTTATATAAAAATGGTTTTTAGCTCTAGTTGAGCAACAGTGCAACTAATTGGATTTTTGTTTTCATTGCTTGAAATACCGGTAAATCATTTCTAAAATTAGATGTTTCAAACTTTCTACAAATATTTATGCTTTTGTATGCCTTTATTATCTATGACTAAAGAAACATGAACTGTAAACCATCTCTGAATAAATATACTCTACACCCAGAGATCACTGATGATGCGAATGATTAATGGACTGTCATAACAGAAAGCCACATGAGGTGCCTTTTAGCTACTTTGCCTTTTGTTTGGTTACTGGTTGGGTCACATATGTAAGTCATTTTTTCCGATGATGAAACAAGTAGCCTGCATTCCAAAGTTTATGGACGGCAATTCCCTCTCTTGTATATTTGCTTGGTTTCTATCACACCGCTCTGCACTGGCTCCAAACTCAGGAAATATTCTGTTTTTCTTGAGATGTCAAAAGCTGATTTATTGGAATTTGTGCTTTGTCTCTGAAGCTTCCATTAAACAGTAGCTATCTTAATCTGTGTTCCGCCAGTATCAGAAAAAACACTGCTAAGAGTAAGTTAGCATTTTTATTACCCTTTAAGTGGATTCCAAACAGATGGAAAGGATGGCTATAAAAATAGAGAAATGCAAAAGGAAGGTTTGATTGGTGGGGACTGGAGAAGTCCCTTGTCTAAAGAGAAGACTTGCCCCAGCTTAGGTTATTCCATTCCATGATATAATGCAGTTTCAAATTGAGTGTTTTTCTTATTTTTGTTTGTTTAATAAAAAAAACAAAAAAACAACTTGCTTCTAGGTCAAATCATCATTTGTCCTTTTTAGATTTTTAAAAATAACTTCAGATATGACTTGATTTAAAAAGTCAAATATCACTATTACACACAGAAAAGGACCCACTCCAATCTTACATGGCAATCTCAGTTCATCAGACTTTTAGTGGTTTGTTTTCATATTTAAATCTTAAAAAAACATGTTTGTGTTCGTTAACCATTTTTCTTTGTCCCTTCTTTGTTTTTAATCCTCTAGTTGATAATATATTTTAGTTTGGAGTATAAAATCAGCAGACAACCTCTTCAGAAAAAACAATGGTTCCCCTGTGGCATCTGCCCTGAACAGTTAAGCAAACGGTTATTTCAACAGCTGGAAATCTTAAACTGGCGTGGAAGATCCTCTAGTGTTCAAGAAAAAGTGCTCAAATAAAATCTTTTACCTCATCAAACTACTAAATTTTTTTTATTTGAATTGTATCTACACATAAAATTAAAACAGTTTTTTTTATTTTCATTTTTTAAGTGGCTGTGTGCTAATCACAATACCAGTTTTGCACTGAAACATGGCACATGTACTGTAAAACAAGTTTCAAATCATTTTTGAACAGACTGTTAAAAACAAGACAAAATTTATTAACTACAAAACATATTTACAGGAAATTGTCATTTTATCTTTTCAACTAGTTCTGAAGTGAAACACTTAAATGTCTTCATGTGATGTTTTTCCATCATTTGTCTATAAGGGGGAATTAAAGCTTTGTAACCAAAAAAATAAAACACAAGAAGTTTTCAGTCCTTATTTAGACTTTTAACAGTGAAGTACTCCTGATAGGATGCTACACTTGTCCTCAGTTGCAAGACAGTTTCCAGTTTGACAATTAGCATTGGTCCAATGAGAATCATCTGAAACTGTGACTTTATAAGTGTTCTTTAACAATATTACAAAAACAGCTTGGTAGTTCCAAGTTGGTAAATCTGTACAGAAAATGTATATTTTTGTATATTATATGTATATTGTATGTATATTATATTTTTTTACATTCTTGCTTCTTTTTCCATCCAAGATTGAGATTTCATTAAAAAAATTCACCAGAAAGTATAGTTTACTTAATTTACACTGATGTTTAAAGAACAAGGACATATGTAATCTTAGAGTCTGTACCCATATGATTCCTGGCCATACATTTGTATTTACCAGAGTCTGATGATGTGGGTCTTTGAATAATAAGTGTGCCCTCAGGGTGGAGAAGTTCACTCCCCTTAGCCCTGCCCTGTTCTGCAGTTGACAGAATTGTTTTATCAGGAAGCTCCCAGGTAATCTCTGGCTTGGGGATCCCAGTGGCAGCACAGTTGAGCTGGATAGATGTCCCTGGTACTACCCTTACAGTAGAAGGAGAGCCGGAAGTTATTCGTGGAGGGTAAGCAATGATAACAACTGGGATGGTGAGAACTGCCTCCCCAGCATCATTGTGAGCTTTACAAACATAGTTTCCTCTGTCATTGAGGGTAGTGTCCTTAACAACCAGAGTGCCATTTTCCACCAGCTGGTAGCGGCCAAGTACCTGAGGTCGGGTAAGAGTATGGCCTCCAGGAAGGGTCCAAAAGATTTTCGGGGGAGGACTCCCATCAGACAAACAGTGAAGGAAAAGAGGTTCCCCAGACATGCCACGTATGATACCCCGAGGTCTTGTTAGGATGTACGGCTTGTGCCCAATGTTCAAAATTATGAGCTTCTCCACAAAGCCAAGGTTATTCTTTGCACCACATCTGTATTTTCCAGAATCGCCTTTTTGCGAGTTGTAAATAACCAATGTTCCATCATTGTTTAGATGGTGATGAGAGCCACGGTATGCCCCAACAGTCAATCGTGTTCCATTTGGCAAAGTCCAAACTATCTCTGGCTTTGGGTACCCATGAGCAGAGCAGTTAAGAATGATAGTTTTCCCAGTCCGGGACACAATGCGCTCATTGAAAGGGTTATCAAAAATTGGCCTTCGAAGGATATTAGCAACTTCCAGCTGTACTATCATCACTGCCTCACCCCCACTATTTCTTGCCATGCAAATAAACTCGGCTGTGTCGGTAGCGCGCACATTGCGAATCTCTAGAGTCCCATTGTGGTGGACATTTATCCTGCTTCCAAAGTATGGTGCAGCAAGAAAAATGTTATCTGGCATTATCCAAGTGATAGTTGGAGGAGGGTCACCTTCAGCCTTGCAGTGTATGAGTTTTCTGGCATGCTTTGCAGTTACATCTTTGATTACAGTCCTATTTTGTCTGAATCCGTTGATCACTGGTGGATTTCCTTCAATTTCCAATCTATATGTTTTTCTGTCTTCTCCCCCAGAGTTTCGAGCCACACAAACATATTCCCCAGAATCAGTTAGCTTCACATTCCTGATATCTAGGGAACCGTTTACATGTATTAGGTGCTGTGCATTCGATGCTGCTATTTCATCATTATTTGGAAGCATCCACATAATTTTAGGTTTGGGCTCCCCGAGGGCTTCACAGTCAAAGCGAACATTACCTCCAGGCTTGACCTTGGCATAGGTCTGATTAGGGACAAGTATTCTGGGGGCAGCTGTTACAACTGTGATTTGCACGTGCATCTTATCTTTTCCCACCTTGTTTTCTGCATAGCAGGTGTAGTCTCCTTCCTCTGACATACTGACCTGGAAAAAAAAAAAAACATGGTAGAGGTGCTAAATTCCATGCACATATGCATTTGCTAGACTTTTTAGAAATATTTGTAGGAACCAGTTGACTTTATTAAGAATTGTCAAAAACAGTTTCTTTGAAAGGTTTAGGACTAAACATTTGAACAGAAAACTCATTAGAATGTTGCAAAAAAGATGTCTGGACATAATGTAGTGTTTTTTTTGTTGTTGGTTTTTTTTGTTAACAAAAACACACCTGGTTCACAAAGAGAGTCCCATTATCGAACAGAGTATAGCGGCGTACTCGTCCTCCTCCATGGCCATCATCAGCCTGCAAAGCACTGTTAACTACTGTGCCATCTGGCAGACCCCAGGAGATCTCTGGTTTTGGTGCACCTGTAGCTTTACAGTCCACTTTCAGATCATTACCTAGATGTATTTGCTTCTTTCTGTAGAGCTTAGACTCTATTTTGGCTGGCCTCATTGAAACACTGACCCTCATGAGTTGAAGATCATCGCCCACTGTGCTTTGTGCCACACAAAGATACTCCCCAGCATCTTTATCAATCACTGTGTTGACAATAAGAGTGCCATTATCCAGAACTTTAATTCTGCTGCCCATCCTGCAAAAAAAATCACAAGAATAAATCAAAAAAGCATGACAGTAAATACAAAGAAAATTCACATATGTCATGAAAGTAGGATTTTGAGGAGTTTTCTTAAATTTTTGACTTAAAAAACTTGCAATAGAAATGTTTTGGGACAAATGTTTTAGGATAAAACTCTTGACCATGATTTTAAAACTGATATTAAGCCACAGCTTGTGGGATTTTTAGTTTTTTTCCCCAATAAACTATATATTTAAGATTATGCACAATTTAAATAGTGGCTAAGACGATGAACTACATATATTTATTTAAAATTAGTGAGATGCGAGACTTCCAATTGTAGAATTCATACACTTAAAACAAAATAACTGTATTACAAATCATTCTAATTATGACTTTCAGTGTTTGTTTCCTTGAAACCAAACAAGCAATTTAACTACTTTAAATTAGGTGATGCTCTAAGCAATAACTCATAAGTACCCAGATTTTAAACACCACTAAATTCCTTCATCCTTGCATACACCTTTTTAAAAGAAATTGTAGCATAATTTCCATGCATCTTTTTATTGTATTGTTTTTAATTGATTAATCTAGCACATTTTACTCAAAACAAATACTGTATTTCAAAACAAGTAATGTATTTCCTTCATTATTTTGCTATTACATTTTCCAGGCTTGCTTTTTTCTGATGTTCCTCATTTCTGTTGGTACCAATGCAACCTCATTATAATTACCTTTGCCAATGGTCAACAACCGCTCTAGATGGTAGCCTCCACATAATCTTTGGTTTAGGGTCTCCCGTTGCTAAGCAGTTAAGTCTCAGTTGTTCTCCATAAGACAGTTCTGTAATAAGCTCAGATGTCTTCACAATCTGAGGTGCAGATTGATGTGTCTCTACTGTCAAGGTCACAACTCTTCGCTCTGAACCAGTAGAGCTAGTAGCAATACATTCATAGTTTCCATTATTTGCAGGAGTCACATCTCTTAAAGATAGTGTTCCATTTTTAAACAAAGTTGTCCTTTTGTTACTGGTTGGTTTGTCAAGTAGGATAACTGATCCATCCTGGAGGACCCAGTGTACAGTTGGATGAGGGGAACCATGGCCAGTGCAAGGTAGCCACAGATTTTGACCTAAGCTTGCCTTCAACTGTTGACGTTTTTCCTCTAAAATATTTGGTGGAGCTGCTACCACCTGCAGTCGGACTGTAGCTGTATCAGCTCCAGCTGGGTTGCTGGCAATACACTTGTAAAAACCTCTGTCAAACACAGAGACATCGTTAATTGTAAGAGTCCCTTCAGAAGATACTGATACTCGTCCTTTTTCTGGGTTTTGACCCCTGATTTGAGTCCTGTTAGCCAAGATCCAAGAAATTGTGGGCATTGGTCTTCCTTCTGCTCTACATGTCACTTCCACCGTGCTTCTTGTATGAGATTTGATTTCTCGCATTCTTGGTTCCAGTATTCGTGAAGGATAAGCTACCACAGAGAGAGTAACCAGAAGTTTATCTGATCCATAATCATTCTCAGCAAGACAGAGATACTGGCCATGGTCCTTGATATTGGCTTTCTGAATGGATAGGGTACCATTGCTCCACACATCAAACTTGCCCATCCTTCCTCTGATGCTAACTGTGCTTCCTAAGAGATAGAATATTAAAGACAGAGAACAATTTTATCATCCTAAGATTATATGGAAAATTAAAAGAAAAGCAGCCTGAAAATGACAGCAAACACATGAAGAAAACTATGTCAACAATGCTTCTGAATGCAGGAGACATAACTTGACATAGCCAGATATTTACAATTATACAAGAATTATTTCATTAACACAGATTTGGAGGAATTCTTACACCTGAAAGATATCGACTTAGTGTTTCTTAGTGTTAACTGATGCCATTGAATGTTACCTGTGCTGGAGAAACGCATCCAGGTTATTACAGGTTGAGGGTTTCCAACAGCCTCACATGGCAGGAAAGCATCTGAGTTGGACAAAACAGTAAAACTAGCTGCGTTTCCTCCAATTATTCTAGGCTTGTTCTTGATACCCTTTGATATTGGCTCAAGTCCAGAAGCACTGAAAGATGGAGCTTTGTTGTCTGTGATTTTATCATGAATCGTAGATTTAGAATGGTCCAGCTCTTTGTTGAATGGAACAGGAAAGTTGTCTCCTGACTGAGTTTCATAGATGGTCATCTTGTCAAAGGTAAGCTCTTCATCTTCCCTATTTCTTGCACCACCACTTTGCAAAGTAGGTATCAGTCTTTTCACTGACATGTTGGTGGTATCATGGCTTTTTTTCTGTGGCTGGGGTTGTTTTTTTATGTCAATTTTGTTGGATGCTGCTGTGTATGGCTGGTGTAATGTGCCAGGAATTAATGTAGTAGTTGGCTTATTTGCAGAGAAGGTCACTAAAGGAGTTTTGTTGGTAGTAAAGACAGTAAGACTGCTGAAATCTGCTTCTGCTGTCTTGTTCATTTTCATCAATGGTATGTTGAGAGAACTGTAAGATGATACAATTTGTTGAGGTTGTGTGGTGTCCTCCATTGTACTTTCCACGACTGTTAAATCAGCAGAAGAAAATAAAGTCATGGTGGTTTGCGTTGCTTTTGTGGTTCCAGGTTTCTTGAAGCGTCTCCTGCCCTGGAATGACCTTCTCCTTCCCATCCCTTTCCATCTCCTGATCCCTCCAGTCCTTTGCCTGTTTATATTGACATTGTCAGGTAATTCCCCAGACCCAGATGACAATATTTCCTCAGGAATTTCAATTACATGTGGGCTGACTGTGGGTGGAGAAGGTAGAGTCTGTAATTCTGGTTGTGTTCCAGCAGTGGTGGCAATTTTGGAATAACAAGGCAAGCTTGTTGTGGTTATATGATGAAATGTGAATCCTGTTGTTCTCAGTTCAAAGTCAGATGAGTCTAAATGTTCAGACTTATCCTCCATTGAACTTTGTTTACTTTGTGTCGGACTAGAAAGCGGCGGACTCTCAAACTTGGTCTGTGAGTTAGCGGTAGATGCAGCAATGGTGGTTGTGAATGGAATCTTTGCTGTAGTTGAGGCTTTTGTTGCAACGGGTGGTTTTCTTAATCTACTTAGTTTATTTGTCATTTCTCGACCTCCAAACAGTCGTTTCCGATAACTTTTTTTATGAATAACCTTAGAAGTACTTGAAGTTGTGGTAGCTGACATTTTTTCGTTTGTAGTAAAAGATGAATCACTTGTAGCATTCATGTCAGGGGAATCAGCAGATGTCATGTCCTCTGGTGTGAGCTCTGATGCATTTCTGCCATGAATGAAGGGGAGATTCGAGTGAATGTCATCACTTGTGGTAGAAGTTGAAGTTTTCTGAGTGGACTTAAGTCTTTCTGTTGTGCTCAGATATGGACTGAAGGAAGGTTTTGGTGCTTTAAGCTGGACATCAGTGACTTTGGTCTTCTTGCTGTCTTCATCACAGTCACAATCTTGGCAAACAATAAGAACAGAAACATATATTTTAGTAAATATTAACCTGAGACAATAATCACACAGACACTGATATTTGCAGAAGACAGCTGAAAAATGATAAAAGTAATTAAAAATGTCCTCACCTGTTGTCAAATTAATTTGAATTGGAGCAGAAGTATTTTCTTCCTTTCTTAATGTTGGTTGTTTGACTCTATTGATGAAGGACTCAATGTCATTTAATGTCATCCTACCAGATTTAATGATTCTCCTGTGACCATGAAACATCCTTCTACGACCTTTCCCTTTGCTACGTGGAATGATTTGAATCTGCTGCTGAGAAATGATGGTGGACCCAGCAGGCAGGCCTGGAGATTTTATTGTCTGGGTAGTATGGAAGGAAATCTCGTCCCTTAATCTCTCTCTGGTGGTGAAGGCTGTGAAAGTGGTCTGGCTGGCAGCATCTGTGTGGACAACAAGCTCCACTGGTTTTGCTCTATCCCTCATTGGAGTAGTATTAGGACCTTTGCTCATCAAAAGTGCCCCCTCTGTGGATGTTTCTGTATTCGTAAGGCCCTTTTCTGAAACCCTCAGCTGAGTTTCTGGATGCATGTTTGTCAGATGAATGCTGGCTTTTTCTTTAGTGAAATACTCAGTTGAAGTTGGGAGGTGTATGAACGTGGATTTATCAGTTGTTACTGGATTTGTATATTTTGTTGCTTGTCTTGAATGATTATAATGGCTCTTTGAATATTCTATGTCAAGATTCTTGGGTACACCTGTCGTAACTCTGTAAGTTTCTCCTTTTTGTGGGATGGCTATTGTTTGCTGGGTTGGTTTGACTATCTCAGACTTAAAAACAGAATGGTCATTATCATGATCCTCACCAGAGCCAATTTCGCCACCATCAGAAAAACTGTTGGTTTTGTTTTCAGATTTTTCCCTCTCTTCTCTTAGGCCATTCTTTATTCTTAATCCTTCCTGAGCTTTTTTCATCAATTCTGCAAACTTTTGTGGATCTACTTTTTTAGATGCTTTATGAAAAACCCTGCTACTCTCAACATGTCTGTTGCGAGTTGCCACTCTTCTTCTTTGCCACAGTCTACCTCCAAAATTTCTTCTGCCCTGAAATCTGAGTTTTGGATAAGGTCGATCTGAGGTGATAGTCCGGGATTCCTGACTATTTTTATAGTTAGGACTGGATGAGGGCATCTCACTATGGCTGATGATTTTTTCTTCCAAACTAGAATCAATTTTAACTTCCAGTAGCATCCCTGATCCCTCGTTTTCCACAACTGGTTCCAGTCTGATTTTTTCTTCAGTGACTGTCACCTGATACACAAGCAGGTCAACACCAAGATGGTTAGCAACCAAACACCTGTAAAATCCTCTATCCCTCTTTGTGAGGCCCTGAATTGTTAATGATCCATTTTCATAAACCCTTTTGTTCCCTTCAGATCTGTCCAGTATTGAGTGGTCTGGGAGAATCCATGAAACTGAGCCTTCAGGACTTCCAGAGGAGGCACAGTCAAAAACCAAACTGTCACCTAGTGATGCTGACAGATGGAGACCATTGACCTCCATCTCTTCGACATCAGGAGGAAGAACTGTCACACGGAACATGAGGATATCTGCATCCAGGTAATTTGTGGTGATGCACCAGTAGAGGCCGGTGTCTGACGGAACAGCACCCCGAACACTTAGCTCTCCTTCAGCAGTGATTATGATCCTTCTGTCTTGACTGAAATAAGGAGCTCTGACTCTACTTCCATCAGGTAAAATCCATTCCATCGAAGGCTTTGGCTCACCCTTTATATGACAGCTCAACTGTGCCACACCACCTAGGTTTAAAGGACATTTTATGTTATTCTGGACTGCTTTTACTCATTATGATGAAAAAAAGCCAAACATGAAATTTCGTGCTGAT
The DNA here is from genome assembly GCA_023969325.1 of Oryzias curvinotus. NCBI lineage: Eukaryota > Metazoa > Chordata > Actinopteri > Beloniformes > Adrianichthyidae > Oryzias > Oryzias curvinotus. Next base: position 16,896,365 of record CM043718.1, on the reverse strand, counting down.
ATTTGCCTATTTTACCAAAAACTATAATTATTGTGTAAAAATTGTGAATATTTATTATTATTATTTTATTCTTACCTGTGATTACAGCATGCTCTGTCTTGGTTTGATTGTCTTGCTTGATAATGGTCCATGCGTAGCGGTCCTTTCTAGGTGGATTCTTTTCCAAGCGTAGGTTGACCACAGATTGGTACTTAATATGCAAAGTAGAGAAGGTGGTAGAAGTTCGGTCAAGCTGAAGGCTCACCTCACCTTGCAATAACCATGCAGGAGAGGCTTTCATCTCAGCTTCGATGTTTGTGTCTGTTCTGTCATCTTCATCTTTGACCTGGCTGTATCTGTACACCATTTCTGGTGTCCGAGCCAGCATCAAACCTCTTTCTAGCCTCAAAGGTGAGTCACTGTAAGCAGTTAGAATCCCCCACAGCTGTTGGATGTGTTCATAATCAACGTTGCATACCAAATATGTAGTTATGTGAGTGGTAAGCATAGTGACATTGTTTCCCTCTTCCTCCTCAAAGGTTTGTGTGGGGTTCTCAAACACAGTGGGCCTCTGGACAGTGCAGGAAAGACTTGCGTCCTTGTGAAAGTGGTCAGTCAGGTTCAGTTGTATAGAGCCTAATGGGGCAATGAAGTCCTTGGGGTAAACTGGAGTGAAGTCGCCCTCCTCCAGGATGATGTTTTTCTTCTTTAGATAAGATTCGATCCATGGTTTGGTACAGCTAAAGGCATCGTTGTGGAGCAGGGTTAGGCGTCTATTACGAGAGGCAGGGTTTGCACAAACAGGACACAGCTGGCCCTTTGGATAGCTTCTGTCTCGCTTGCATTTCAGCACACCTGGAAACAATTATCAAGTGGTTTCACATTCGGCAGGTTTCAGGGGAGAAAAGAATATTTACAGTTTCCACATCATAAGCCAGGCAGCCAAAACAAAACTTGACAGTAAGACAGGACAGAGTTTTGCAACAGTCACGTCATCAATAAAAAGCTGAATTTTTGTTCTTTTAGATTTTATGCTGTCTGTAGTGTTTATGATAAATGATATTATCTTCTGTTTCCAATGATGTCATTGGAAAGATTTGGTTCCCTTAGATATCTTTGTCTTTTTTGAAGTGCAACAGCAGAACACTTTTGATGGAAAAAAATACATGCTGCTTAAGGGATGGAAAGAAATTACTTCCACTATGTGGCTCATTCTTCCTGATGATGCTTGTTTACGAGCATGCATAATCAGTCTGCAACCTTGGTTCATTCTGAAGTATCTGCAAATATTTTGAGGATTCTGTACCACACACCTGTGTTCCTCTGAGCCCATGCAGACAGCCATCTCATGCGACAGTCACACTTCCAGGGGTTGCCATGGAGGAAAAGGTTTTCTAATTGATAGCAGCCTGAGAAAATATCTGTGGGTAGAGTGGTCAGCAGGTTGTCTGACAAGTGAATAGTTCTTACTGAGGAAACCTTGAAAACTTGGCTGTGTCTCATTGTGATGAATGTATCTGGATGGAGCTGCTGGAGGTGGTTGCTTTCCAGATTGATGAGCTGCAAGTTAGTCAGGCCATACAAAGCTTCTGGGTGAATGAATTCTATCTGGTTGTGGTCCATGTATAGTTTCAAAAGTGTCTCCAGGCCTTTGAAGGTCTCCTTGCTGATTTCCTTTAATTTGTTGTGTGATACTTTTAGCACCTGAAAGCAAAAGAGCTTGTCAAACAAAACTGACTTTTGAAATTGATTTGCAAACAAACATTCTTAATTGTCTTGTCATGGAATATTTTAAAAACGGGCTGGGAATCTATGACATTTTAGAGCAAATTAAATTAAATTAAAATTAACTTTTAAAAATAAAAATAGCTGTTTTGGGATGTCATAATATTTGCTCATTTTGCCATACAATAACAAAAATAACTCAAATGGTCTGTGATGCTTATGTGTTACTGTCTTATAGTGTTTGCTGTTTCTCTTTCATCTAACGTTAACACAAATAAATAATGATTATTGATTTATCATGTGATAGTAAAAGAAATACGCTCTTCATAAAAATAATGTACGGTAAATCCATTACAAAACCAAAAACAGGAATTGAGTTGTTTGTTTGTTTTAGTCAAGCATTATTAAATTCAATAAAAGGCTGACAAAGGACTTTACCTGTATAGATTTGAGATCTTGGAAGGCTTTGTCGTCAATGCTGTGTATGGTGTTGCTATGCAACAGCAACAGCTGCAACTTTGTGAAGCCACTGAAGTCATTATTTCCTATGGTTGTAATACTGTTGTACCTAGTAGCACATAAAAAATTAACTTTAGTCTTTTATATCAGCTTTTTTGTCATCAGTTTCACTGAAAGTACACATTTACCAGACAGCTAGACTAATTTTAATTGGGAACACAACAATTTTCACTCATTTGTTTGTGTTTGTCTGAGGTCTAAACAATAATTTATACATTTTTAAAAAACATTCTCTGTATTTGAAGAGTTTTAACCATTTTTTGTATCTAACCTGAGTCATAATCTCAAATGATTACTCCATCCATCCATCCATCCATCCATCCATCCATCCATCCATCCTCAGAATCAGCTGAATCCTTTTTGGTCACAGGGTTGCTGGAGCTAACTCAGCTACTGTTGGGGCAATGCAGACAAAGGGGCAATCTGGCAATACCAATTAACTAATAAAACAGTTTTTGGACTGCGGAAGAAAGTCAGATTTTACTATATATTTTTAAGTGAAATCTCTTACGTTTTTGTAACACTGAAAACTATTCTGAACATGGTTAAATGGATTAACATGTTCCATTCAGGATGATTTAACAATAAGTTGTTGCACTGCACCAATTATATTGATTTGGACAAAATGTTGCATAATAGATAAACATTTGGTCTACATCTTAAAGTAAGCTTCAATGTAACGTGAGGCAGGACTGCACAAGACCACATATTTTAAAGTGTTTTCCCTCTCAACTGGAGAGGAGAGCAGCTGCTTTCCTCTTTCATTCATGATTACTGTGACATGTATCAACTTGTCATAACAGAAAGAGAACACTCGTTGGTAATAACAGCAGAGACACTGACCTCTAGCTTGTAAACCACATAGAGGTAAGGCTCCAAGAACAGAATTATTATGCAGCTATATTAGCAAATTAATGTGTGAATCCAAGAAGCTGACTCAGTTTCATTTGATGAAAATTTTGCTTTAGATGTGGTCTTAATTTTAAGGAGAGGTCCAGCTGAAAAAAAAAAACAACAACTGTGCACTTGTGTTTGATTGTCACTATTTTACCAGTGATCAGTATTGCTTTTATATAAGTTGCAAAACAGTTTTAAAATAAGCAACCTAATAAGCGAAAATTCAGTACACAATTGCAAGACATTTGTTTTTTTCTTTGCATGTTCAATTTAATAACCCCTCACATTAATGTCGAGGGGAAAGTACAGGAGACAATAAATATTAGCTCCCTCAAAAGGCCTTAGCCTTCCTTTATTAATAATAGCAGTCACTACAATTTTTTTTATTAGAAGTTGGTTCAGATGTAATTAAGCCTAAATGGGTTTTATTCAAATGTTTAAATTATTATTTACATTTTCTTTAGTCGATTAGTGCACATTTTAGTTCTGGACATATATATTAATAGTGTTATTATTATTTATTTAGATTTTTGCCAGTCTCGAATGAAAATTTTGTTCTAAGAAGTAGGGTCAATATAAATATGTTGAAGTTTGGGTCAGAAAAATGCAAATGCAGGAGCTAACATTATCTGTTCTGACAGTATGGAATAAGTTAAAGAAATCATTCTAATTATTCCTTCCTCTTGAAGCTTGAGAAGAAACTAAACACTTACCCGAGGTTAATTCTTTCCACAGCTGCCGGGAAGTGGTCCGGGATTGCGGTTAGGTATCTGAAGGTGCAATGTACTTCAGCGGGGACATGACAGACACATGATTTGGGACAGTCGGCCCCTGACAGCTGCACAGCAGCCAGAAACAGAAGAATCCTGAGCCTCCACATCAGCATGAAGGAAGAACTGCAGACGCACGGTCTCATCTTCAACAGGGACTGTGTTTTAGCTACACTTTGACCCCGGCCATTCATAAAACAACTGAGAAAAAAAGATTGCACACTGATGAACTTTCCCAGAGGGGAACCAAACTAGTGTCCACTTCAGGCAGAAAAGCTGTTACAATAAGTTCAAAAGCATTGGTGCAAGTACAAGTAAACCTAAAAGGTTTTGGTGCATTAAAAAACATGGCTGTTTTAACTAATGACATGAGATGTTCCAACGATCATAGCAAAGTGTGTTTAAGATATTATATAAGTGTCTGATCAGCAAATATTCTCTGCATGACTCAGAAATTTCAATTATTCATTTGAGCTTTTTTTTGGGATATAAAATAAAAATTTAACAAAAAGTAAGGATATAAATCATAAGTCCTTCTATAAAATCATAAAACGGGCTGTTTTCCTCAAATCAAAAAGAAAACAAAAGAAATTCTAATTTAAACATTGAAAAAAATCCCAATTTATGCTTTTTTGTTATAATCTCACTGTATAGATGAACAGCACTCAGAAATCATACCATAGATTTTCAGCTCTAAAAAGGACATTACCTCTGGTTTCTCTCACTGCAACGACAGCTGCTGAGAAAAACACAGGGAAGAAAACAAAAATCCTGATAAAATAGTTGTAAGTCCACATGCAGTTGCAGCAGTTCTTTAGTTTGATCCTTTTCCCCGAGTGTCTGAAGAAAAGATCATGGACCAGAAACATTTCTCTATAAGTGCCTGCAGCTGAGTGCTAACTTTTGCCTCCTCCGCCCCCCTGCAATCTGCTGCTGTGCAATATGAGAGCAACTTCAACCAAGGAGCGCTCGGAGGGGGGTGAGGGGTGGCATAAATTTGAACTCATGAAATATATCATAGCCCAACAATAGCTAAAGGATATTCATTTAGTTGAATCACTTGGAATAATATTGATTAATTACTTGCCAGCACAGAAATACTGTTTGGGTTATGCGATCAAGAGCTTAAATGTGATATGCCAGATGGTCAGTAAACAATTAGCCACTTTCTCTTGATCTTTGGGTTTCAATTGTTAACAGAACTATGACTAAAAGGCAGATGAATGTTGCATTTTGATGTGATAAGTGTCCTTGGTACATCAACACTGCAGATTTGCTGCAAAAGTCAAAGCAGATGTTATTGATACAATTGCATTCACTTATTAAATGGCAAAATCTAAAAGTGTTTTTTTTTTTTAATCCTCCTTCTGACCCATAAGTTGAACCCAATCAGTACTCCAGAACAAAACTTGCAGAGCTGACAAGCTATTTTATTTTAGAAAGTAATACATTAGCTGTGTAAAAAATGCACACCACTGGAAACTGAGTAAAAGTAATTGAAAGTTAAAATATGTTCTAAATAATTAAGAGTAAGGCTGTGTTCTGAAATAAATAAAAAAAATCATTATCTTAGTACTTTTATTATGTTAAAGTCAGCATAAGCACACAGATGTTCTCAGTGATTATATAGTGATTATTTTAGGTGTTATATTTACAATTTATGTCTCCCATTTTTACAAAAAAAAAATGTAAAAAAATGAGTTTAATTGTTATAATGACAGTATTACACAGTTATTCAATAAATTGTACCCTTTGATTACCTTTGGTTAACATGCTAAAAAAGCTCATTGGGGCTCAAACAAACAGGATTTAATGCAGGATATTTAAAACAATTTAGCAACCAAAACAATGCAAGACAGACAAATGCACATTTATTTATGTTTCATATTATTTTAGAGGTTGACCAAATGAAATGGAAAATCTATGCGATGACATGTTTGGAGAGTTGAGTTCAGGAGAGAGCTTTACAAAACCTGCATGTGTATAGAAATGTGGCTAAAAAACTGTTTGTGAACAATTTCTGCTGATTCATTGGTTCTTTGGCAAAACTAATGTTTGTGTTTTGACTTTAATGCACTCCAGATGATCCAGCACCACAAGGACAGCGTCCTACTCTTCAAGACGCAGAGCTTATGAATGAAAATACATTCACAATTCACTGTTACATGTTAACTATTGCTTTAAACCTTTTTTGAATAAATAAAATGTAAAAAATTTAAGGTCTCCCAAATTTGTAGACAAAAACTAGAAACATTGTAGGCAATCTTCAGTAAAACTTTTTCTAGTGAAAAATAAATGTGATTTGTGTAGAGAGCTGTTAAAAAGTGATTCTGAAAAAGCAGTTTTATTGTGAAGTTGTTATTCCTAGCAAACGATGCCTTACATATTGAGCTTACAAAAAACGGAGTGTTTTTGGATAATATCCTTTATGCTATTTGGCAAAAATTGTGTTTAGTGTAACAGAAATTAACATCAGCAAATCTTTTTTGAAACACACACTTTAAACTGTTGATTTGTAAACAATGTATTTGCTTTAAAAATTGTATTTTCATTGCAATTAAGTTTGATTTCTATTTATTACGTTCTGGCTTTTCATCACTAAACAAGCAAACACATTATTCTGGTAGAAGAAATGTTTGTAGCTTCTTAATGATTTTTATTTTTGGAATTGGTAATTAACCTGAAAGCATGAATGAATAAATATACAGACAAATAGTTTTGATGGATGTTTTTTTATGCCCATAAAACCAGGAGGATCTTGTCAGCAACATTATAAAAGAGCTGAGTCAGTGAATATTGAATATTTTACTAAACAGAAACAGATGAATTTTGCCTCATTGGTGAAGACAGAGTTTGAAAAACACTGTAAAAAAATCCAAGATATTTATTCAAACTCAATTTGTGTTCTCTTTGATTGATTCCAACTCGGTTTGAAATGGCCTCGGCTGGCAGGGTCTTTTCAGATTTTCTTTCTGCAAATTGCATTAGCCAATAAGGAGGATTTCTCTATACAATACTATTTTATCTGAACTTTTACAGACATGCAAAGCTGTTTTTGTATATGCATACTGTGATGTGGTACAGTGACAGTCTCACACAAAGGCAGCTGATTTTTTTGCAAAAAGCTGTTTTATGACCTTTTTTTACTCTAACAACTCATAAAAATGCAAGCTCTAGCTTTTTTCCTAATTTACAACAAATTTTGGCTCCTCTTGTTTCCCTTTTCTTTATTTCATACTTACTCTCAAGGAGTCATGCCCATCCACATTTCCAAACTTTCCAAAGAGAATTTAAGTTTTATCCAATTTTTCATTGCTTTGGTTTTATCTTTTTTTTTTTATCTTCCCCCAGATTTTACTCTGTTGTGTTTTGCTTTACTCCTATCTGGAACTCTGTGACTTCATTTTCCTGATCACAAGCCAGTTTACAGATAAATCCAGTGCCCTTTTATGTTTTCCATTTACCATTTTGATCTTGTACTGGTTTGAACTAATTAAAACCTTGTGTTTCAGAAAATGTTAATTGGTGTCATCTGCATGAAATTGTACAGAGATAAAAGCCAAAAGCCTCATGATGGAATTGTTTATGTTTATACCATTGTGTGTTTCTGAGGTCACTGGTTGATGTGCTGCATCCTTGAGCCTTGTTTACATGTGAATGTCTGACTGCAAAGATGCTAGAACTCATTTTTTTGAGGAAATGTGTGCTTGCTGCTTTTTTTATTCGACTGATTTCAAGAATCAAGTTTCTGTGGCAAACAGATTCAAACACAGATCAATATGATAAAAGCTGCACAGAAAAACAGAAGAATAACTAATAATCATAATGGCTTTATCTCAGAAATTAGACTAATATGGCGTTTTGAGGCAACCAAGTTTATTTCTATTGTTGAAAAAGTATAAGATGAAAATCTATGTCCATTGTTGACTTTTTCCACATATTTTGTTTTGGTTTTTTTTTTTATCAATACAGTGCATTGTTTTATCTGTACATTTTTATTTTAGCTGGATCAAATATATATATATATATATATATATATATATATATATATATATATATATAACCGGCTGGGTAGCTCGGTTGGTAAGGTGCAGGACTGTCATGCTGGAAACCCGGGTTCGATTCCCACGGCGGAACGAACAATTAATGGTGATTAATGGAATGGGGCAATTACCATAACAATGGAAATGGGGCAAATGCCATAACAATGACGGGCAATTAACATCACCCAGTGAGGGTCCTTGGGCAAGACCCTTAACGCTAATGCCTACCTCACTATATGAGAGACAATGATCCACATGTCATGCCGGCTCAGACGTCGCCCGGCCAAACAAGGTCTGCGTCAGGTGCAGGGGGACCAGAGCACTCTGATGGAAAGTGGGCTACTGGAACAAGACGGAAATGGACTAGATGCGAGAACAAGGATCTGTTAGAATGCTACTACTCAAGTAATCCATCCCAGAGAGGGTACATGCAGAGAATGTGGAATGAATGGATGCTTCGAAACCCACAATCAAGGCTAACTGCCAAACAACTGGTAGCCCAATGCTCGAATATCCACAAACGCCAACTCCTATCACAGCTTGAGATTGAAGTGATAAAGTACAATGCCACGGGAGAGCCGGAACAACAGGTCAGAGAGGAGGTTATACCACACTCACACCCTGAGATTGGGTACACAACCCCAACAACCACAGTTACGCTGAGCGAGGCAGCAACTGACCTGAAAAACAAGATAATGTCTACAATGAACACTAGGCAACCCCGACACCAGCTACAACGGTTAAGTGATGTACTGCCTGAAAGTCTACTGGAAACTGTGAATGAAGCATTGAGAGCAATTCCTACCACAACCATCACAGAAACCAATGAACTGGTTTACACCTCAGCAGCAGTGATCCTTGAGATGCTTGGCTATAAGAGCAACCATGGAAGAAAACAATACCCACCATGGAAGCAACGGTTAGAGGCCAAAATCAAGGCAACTCGGAAGGATGTGAGTAAGCTAACAGAGGCTCAAAGAGGTACAATGAGAAAGCAAGTACCGAAGAGATACAGCCAGATGCCCATACCTGAAGCCCTGGAAACTGCCAAACAAAGGCTCCTAGCCTTGAGTAGCCGCCTAAAGAGATACACAAGAGACAATGAGGCCAGACGAATAAACAGGCTGTTCGCAACTCAACCAGCGAAAGTGTACGCTCAGTGGCAGGGTCAAAACAGCCGAGCAGACCCACCAAGGCTAGAAACTGAACAGTACTGGAAAAGTATATGGGAGAAAGAGACAGCACATAACAGCAATGCCCAGTGGCTGGTCCCTCTGAGAAAAGAACACAGCAACCTCCCTGAACAGAATCCAGTAACCATCACAGTGGCAGACATCCAAGAAAGAGTCTCAGGTATGAAGAACTGGACAGCACCGGGCCCTGACATGATACATGCCTACTGGCTAAAGAAGCTTACCACACTCCACGAACGCCTGGCAGCACAAATGAACCAGCTGCTAAGAGATGGGACTCATCCCGAATGGCTAACGGAAGGGCGAACGATCCTGATCCAGAAGGATCCCTCAAAGGGTGCAGTCCCATCCAACTACCGGCCAATAACCTGTCTCTCCACAACATGGAAGCTCATGTCAGGCATCATTGCAACCAAGATAAATAGGCACATGGATCAATACATGAGCAACACACAGAAGGGCATTGGTAGAGACTCCAGAGGAGCCAAACACCAACTCCTGGTCGACAGAACAGTCGCCCAAGACTGCAGGTCACGACACACCAACCTGTGCACAGCCTGGATTGATTACAAGAAGGCCTATGACTCAATGCCACACACATGGATCACTGAATGCTTGGAGCTGTACAACATCAACAGGACTCTAAGAGCCTTCATAAGAAACTCAATGAAGCTGTGGAAAACCACCCTTGAAGCCAATGGGAAACCACTTGCACAAGTGTCCATCAAATGTGGGATATACCAAGGTGATGCTCTGTCCCCACTGCTGTTCTGCATAGGTCTGAACCCCCTCAGCCAAATAATCAACAAGACTGGCTATGGATACCGACTCAGAAATGGGGCCAACATCAGTCACCTCCTCTACATGGATGACATCAAGCTATATGCTAAGAATGAGCGTGACATTGACTCCCTGATCCACACCACCAGGATCTACAGTAATGACATTGGGATGTCATTCGGGCTCGAGAAATGCAGCCGGATGGTGACAAAGAGAGGCAAGGTAGTCCACACAGGGGGGGTCTCACTCCCAGAAGGAACAATAGCAGACATTGAGGACAGTTACAAGTACCTAGGAATTCCCCAGGCAAATGGCAACCTGGAGCAGGCAACAAGGAAAGCTGCAACAGCTAAGTACCTTCAACGAGTAAGGCAAGTCCTGAAAAGCCAGCTCAATGGCAAGAACAAGACCCGGGCAATAAACAGCTATGCACTGCCAGTTATCAGATACCCTGCAGGAATAATAAGATGGCCAAAGGAAGAGATACAGACCATGGATGTTAAAACACGAAAGCTCCTCACCATGCATGGAGGGTTCCATCCGAAATCCAGCACTCTGAGACTGTATGCTAGCCGCAAGGAAGGAGGCCGAGGACTAGTGAGCGTAGAAGCCACTATCCAGGATGAAACATCCAAGATGCATGAATACATCAAGCTCAAGGCCCCAACTGACAGTGTGCTCAGTGAATGTCTCAGGCAATGGAGAGCAGAGGATACAGTGCTGGAAGACAGATCCTCATGGGAGGACAAACCCCTCCATGGGATGTACCACCGGACCATAACTGAAGTGGCTGATATCAAGAAGTCCTACCAATGGCTAGAAAGGGCTGGCCTACAAGACAGCACTGAAGCGCTCATCCTGGCAGCTCAGGAACAAGCCCTGAGCACCAGAGCGATAGAGGCTCAGATCTACCACACCAGACAAGACCCAAGGTGTAGGCTGTGCAAAGAGGCGCCTGAAACAATCCAGCACATAACTGCAGGATGTAAGATGCTGGCAGGTAAAGCATACATGGAGCGGCACAATCAAGTGGCTGGAATAATATACAGGAACATGTGTGCAGAGTATGGACTGGAAACCCCAAGGTCAAAATGGGAAACACCTCCGAAGGTGGTAGAGAATGAGAAAGCAAAGATCCTGTGGGACTTCCAGATCCAGACTGATAGGATGGTAATGGCGAACCAACCAGACATCGTAGTGGTGGATAAAGAACAGAGGAAAGCCGTTGTGGTGGATGTGGCAGTGCCAAGCGATGGGAACATCAGGAAGAAGGAACATGAGAAACTGGAGAAATACCAGGGACTCAGAGAAGAACTGGAGAAAGCCTGGAAAGTGAAGGTGAAGGTGGTGCCTGTGGTAATTGGAGCACTCGGGGCAGTAACCCCCAAGCTTGAGGAGTGGCTACAACAGATACCTGGAAAGACCTCAGACCTCTCAGTCCAGAAAAGTGCAGTGCTAGGAACAGCTAAGATACTGCGCAGGACCCTCAAGCTCCCAGGCCTCTGGTAGAGGACCCGAGCTTGGAGGAGAAACCACCCGCGGAGGGTGAGAGAGGCGTTTTTTTTTTTTTTATATTTACATTTATCCATTAGCAATCTGATCAGTATTTCTTTGTGTTTTGGATTCTAGTTTTTCCTGCTACATTTAAAAATTTCAGAAATTTCACTTTTTTTTTCCTTGAGACTAATGTCGTTTCATTTGTAAATGCACAAAGCTGATCTCCATTAGTACCACATTTGACAGATGAAATGAGGGAATGCTAATAATAGGCAATTCTTGGTGCAAATTCTGCAAGTTGCTTGGAGAATTGCTCTAAGTAGCATTAAAACCTCTGACCGTTGCTAGTTTGAAAACATGTAGCTAAGCTCAGTCGCACTGTCACACCTATATACTGTTGTCAAATTCATAAAACTTAATATTATGAATTTGAATTGCTCAAATCTGACATATTACTTTTCATCTATGTCCGTTTTCTCATGTTGAAAACGTTTAACGTGAAAGCAGGTCAGCCTGAGTTCAAAGTTGGTCTTTTAGTGCGATTTCCACATATTTGATCCTTAACCTCTTTGGTTAGCAAAACAGACTTCTTTTCAGCTGAGGAGACTCAGAGGGACCCTGGAGAGGAGGAGTTTTGAGTGAGGAGGGGCATTTATTAAGGACATTTACAGCTATATTATTGTATTTGAGGTTTAAAAAGGACGTGAATTATCTTTTAGGAACATCATATTTCAAGCAAGCTATCAGGAATATGAACTCACTGCAGCATTCACGACATGTAATCCAAACAAGTATATCAAATTCTAAAAAAAAAAAAACAATCAGTCAAAACCTATATGTTGTTTTGTAAAGATCTGTAGCACAACAAATTAAAAATTTTAGACAAGCAACTGCCAAGTTGGATTTAGTTTTGCATGCATGCCACTATATAGTCAGAAAAAGCTAAACAAAATTTATAACTATTTTGCAGTAATGCTTTGTGACATTACAAGTAAAAGACAACAAAGACACGATGGACATTAAGGAGAAACTTGACAAGAACAGGAAGCTGTTGGACCTCTTTTCCTAAATCCATGAAGGTGATGGCGAGTTAAGGAGACTTTGGGCGAGGGTGGAATGAGTAGAAAAAACACTGGTGTCAAAGTGGAGACACCCAGGGCAACAGAGCTTAAAGATACTAGGTTGCTAGAGCTTAATTACACCAAAAGAGGTGATGTAGAAACTGGGAGGATAAAATGTTTGAGTGACAGCTGCATGGTGGAGGAGCAGGACAAGCTTGGGGATCTTAATTGTCATCTACATGACCCAAGTTGTAAATTAAACCACTGTTTCATAAACTATAATGGTTCCATGAGGCTCCAAGTTACCCTGTCGATTCTGAAACCTCTTCTTAAACATGTCAGAAAAGCCAACACTTTGGCCAACAAAAATCTTAAAAAGAATCCTACTAAAAGTAAAGTATTTTTCCCCATTGAATTTGTTTCTATAAAACTGTTAGGTATTCAAAGTGGGCGTTCATCACTGATTGACTCTAAACAGTCTAACAGATGGGGTCAGGAAGGAATCCCTGTGGACTTCCAGATGATATTATGGGGAAATTTTTAAGTATGAAGCCAATAGAGGAAAATCTGCAGGGATAGGGATGCTCTGGAAAGATGAGAGAACATTTGTCACAGAAGGACATAATGCATGTGTGCAAATAAAAAGGAAGCAGATGAAACTGAGGTTACAAGTCGCAGGGGGATGAACGAGCACTCTAAGTTTACAGTTCTGGCAGCATGTGATAAAACCCCAAAATATAAATTTAAAAAAATATCACATGTAGTTAAAAAATAATGTAAAATTCAGTAAAAATGTACTGAAAGTGCAATGCAACATTCAGAGATCAGTGAAATACAGCAACAGGAGGCGCTGAAGGTGTCAAACTTGTCTTTGTGCATGACGAGGATGGACCTGAGCATTTCAGTGGTAGAGCTAACGCTGGACTTTTTTCGACTTTATTCGCAAAATCAGGCTGATGCGATTTTGATATAGAAAACAGTGGGGGGTAAACATGGGGCTGCCAGGAAAGAAGTGAACAGGAATGCCAAAGAGGAGATTTATGTGTGTTGCAAAAGAGGATATGCAGCTGTGAGTGTGAGAAAAGAAGCAGATGACAGGCTGATATGGAAACAGTTGATATGATGTGATGACCTCTGATGGGAACAGCTGAAAAGGGGAAAAAGGAAGACTGCTTTGCTTTCTACAACTCACCTGGTAATTCCAGTTAGCTTCAAGGAGTAGACTTTATATTAGCTAAAATGTTTTACATAAACAAGATTTGAATAATAATAAAAAGAAAACGTCTTAGCACTTTGAGCACATTTTGATGAAGGGCTATCCGGGGCTCTCTCTGACACAATTAAAACAAACTGATTTGCTGCTAAAAGTGACTTTGATGCTTCTGTCATGTTTCACCATACATACAGACACTACTTCATTTTGTCATTCCTGCTTGTAAAATCCAGCATCTTGCTGAACACAACAACATTATTATTATGTCCTTAACAGTTTACAGGGTGCTGACCTGACAGCAGAAACCCAAAATGAAGTGGAATGGGGTGTTGCAGCAGCCGTTATGCTATAGCGCCATCTGGTGGAGAGTTGACGTGGGTAACTCAAACTAATGAAATAAAAGTTCAGTCTTGCATGCAGTGAATAATAACCAGCTTACTCTGTGTATTCACTAAAGATGACTCAAAACTACAACTTTAATTTATCTTTGAGGTATTTTATTTAAATAAGGCTACAAGACCAAACAGAAGGAAACAGACGTTAATTATAATGTGTGGTATTGTGTGCAGAACAAACCTTCTGCATTGTTTTGGTCTTCAAAAATATAATGAATACAAAGACTATGTGCATGAACTCATAAGGAATGAAGGATTTGTTGCATAACTCTTTATTAAGCACATCCAGTATTGATTCTGTGTCCTTCGAGTAAATAACAAATTCAAGCTCCTTTGGCTGCAATAACTTCAGTTAAGTATTTCCTGTAGCTGTGGATACACAGGAGGACTTGAACTCTTCTTCATAACAAACATAATAGGCTCTTATTGCTTATGGGGTTATTACTGAAGGACGATTTTGCTTAACAATCAAGCTATCCGTATAGCTGTAGGTCAAAGTCGAGCTCGACAAAGAGCTGCAGATTAAAAACCAACAACTTCAAGGAGCTAAGCAGTTTCTCATGCAACCCAGAAAAAAAATCATATCTACAAAAATAGCTATATTGAAACCTGATTCAGTAAATACATTCATAAATAAATAACAGAAAATTGGAAGTCTAACTGTTGCATAAAAACAGTTAGACTATTATCCCTTGTGCTATCCTGTGGGGTCCAGATGACCCCGATCCTTACATTGACATGTTCTCCCTACCATGACAAAGGTGGATAAAGGTAAAGAGGATTTCATGTAATCCATGGACACCAGTGAAGATCACAAATCATTGAAGAAAAAAGGTTTAGCGCACTGTCTAATGGGGTCTAGATGAACCCACTCCCAATGTTAAAGTGTCTAGGATAGCACAAGGGTTAAGAAATACAAGGTTTTTTTCAAAGTACAAAGCTTGCTTATAATATTACAAAGATAACAGTAAGGTTTACATCGTTATTCCAAAGACTTTACATGTAGTAAAAAACTATTGTGAAATTAATAAAAATATGGTGCTAAATTTTTAATATATGCAAGAAATAAAAAATAAAAACTATGTTAAGTTTACTTGGCAATGTCCATCATGAATCTGGAAAAAAAATATGTAGAAAGGGTAACATACAAATGTATGTGACTTAATAGATATTTAGTTTATTTAGTAAAATGTCGGCAAAATTTCTATAACAACAAAACCGCAAATGTTCAAGAAGCAAATCATAGTAGTAGGTTTAGGGGCTGTCATCTGGACTTAGTTTTTAAAGTTAGAAGACGTTTCACCTCTGGACCACCTGGACCTCAACACCATCAAGACCTGCCACCCACTCCCCAGGAAAAAGGAGACGGATAAACCAGCGATTCTCATCAAGTTTGTGAATCAAAAACATAAGCTAGCTCTGATCAATCAAAGGAATAATCTGAAAGGTTCGGCTGCTTATCTGAACGACCATCTGACCAGAAGGAATGCTGAAATCTCCAAACATGCACGGCTTCTCAGGAAGCAGAAGCAGATTGAGAACACTTGGGTTAAAGGCTGCAGGATTTACGTCAAACCACTCGGTCCACCGGACCGGTCCAAGGTTCTGGTTGTGAACACCATGAAAGACTTTGAGAAGTGTCTTATCATGGTTGTCTGAATCAACATGGAGTAATAAATCAAAGAGCCAAATAATTTCAAGAAATATGATGCCTAGATTCATTGCTTTCTCCAAAAGTCTGAAGTGATCTGATTATCAGCAGAGAGTTCTGACATGCAGACAAGTTGACCTCAACTCTTAGGCGCCACTGATATCAGCTGAAGAAGGATATGGACCTTAATCTAATGTCTGCAGACATAACATCGAAGAGACTAGAAACAGTTTAAACCCAGAAGAACGGCTGTTATTCAGCAGAAGAAGAAATGCCAACCTTGGTCGTTCAACAAAATATGGACCCTTATTATTTTACGTCACAGCATTACTTTATCATAAAAAATTAATTAAATAAATAAAAATAAAAAAAAATAATAAAACAAATGATTAATCAATTATTGACAACGGTTAAATTGATTGACTTTTAATGATATTACTTCAATTGCTCCAAAAAATTGACAAGTTGATTCATGATTTTTCCTAATGTAGCATAATTTTGCACATATTTTTAACTTTGATACTTGATCAAATTTTGCTATGAAAATTTCTGAAACAGTGTTAGGTCTATTTTACTGATATAGTATTATTTTTTAATCATATCAATGACTTTTATAAGTAACATAATCTGCATATATTTTGGATACTTTATTGCCATGTTGATTTCTAAAAGTTATTTTTTACAAAAGAATTTAAGTAATTCATCTTTGTCATGTGGTTTATTGATATTTTTGCCCAATATAACTGTCTGACAAAAGCTCGGAACCGGATAATGATAAATCATGTAATAAAATGGTTACGTTAGAACAGGGGTGGGATTATATAAATTTGCTTCCTTCCACTCCCTTTCAAGCAATATTTATTAATATGTCTAATTATCCAAAGTTTGATTAGTTATTGTACGAATGTATAACTGATGATTATATTGTTTTTGTGTATTCTTATTTGATTGCTTGAAATAAACCATTTCAAATAAAAAAATCAAAAACCTCTTGTCCAAGAGGCTTTGTCATTTCTGCATTAGCTGGTAAATGAGCTGGTATATATGCGTTCATGGAGGAGTCAGATCTTATCTTAATAAGAATTACATAATAAGACCAGATCTTAATAAGAATTCTCTTAGTGAAAGAAGCCATCTTTGTCAAGAAGGATAAACCTTCTCTTAATAAGAATGGTGGTCTCAGGTTTATTCTTCCATCCATCTACGGCAGTGTTCTGAAACCCAAACAAACCGAACCAGTTCCATCTGGGTTGTTAACAGCTGAAAGAGATGACCAGTTTGGGGAGGGAGTCACTGGCTCCCCAACCCCCAGCGGAGGACAAAGGACTCTTAACGACCCGAAACCTTATACGCTAAGTTGACAACACCATCCAGTTTCAGATCTGACTCCTCCCCCATGAGCGCACATATACCAGCTCTTTTACCAGCTAATTCAGAATTGACAAAGCCTCTTGAATAAGAGGTGAAACGTCTTCTAACTTTAAAAACTAAGTCCAGATGACAGCCCCTAAACCTACTACTATGATGGAATCAACCTGGATGAATGAGAGTCTTCATAGACATATTCAAGAAGCAAACAAATAGGTCTAGCTGCCGTGACTAAGCTTCAAGACAACAAATTTAACATTGTGAAATGTTTTCAGCATGAGTTTCTTTACATGGAAAACATGATCATTTTGTGATCTAAAGTTTATGTTTTTAAAGATCAGTTTTGACTCATGCAGAAGCTTCTTAGAGACTATTAAAAAACTTTGTGGTCATTGGTTTTGTTTGCCTAGATGTTCCAAAGTCTTGCTGGCTTTTTTACTAAAACTGTGTTTATAGTGCTTCTCTGTTGTTTTTGTGTGAACAAAGATCCTTCCAGACATTCTCAGCCTTCATCTCTGTACAAACTAAAGACAATCAATGTACAAAGAATTGCACTGAAACTCAGAGTTACTCATTAATTTGTTGTAGAAATAAACATTTTCACCTGCGTCCTTGATAAAATTCAGCTTTGGCCGTACTATCTGTCCAGCCTTCCCTGTGACTCAAGTGTTCCAACAATTGACAAACTGACTCGGTTGAAGTCATCCCTTTTTTCTCCAGAATTTCTAATTGTCTTGCCAAAAAATACAATGATCAGTTGCATTCCTCCAGATTTTTTTGTTTTAGTTCTTCTGCTGAGAACCGAAAACGTGTGTGTTTAGTATTTTTTCGGATTTAAGACCACCTGTAGTTGCACGGTCCAAAGACTTGCCTCATCTCTTTAGACATCTTCTGGCTTATATCTGATTGTCAAGACAAATATTTTCTCTGTAGATTTTTTGAGAAAACCTTTCTAAAACCATTAAAAAGAGTGTGTAATTTACATTTCCTTTCCAAATACTTTCAGATCCATTTACCACACGCACAACAAACACCCTTAAGGTGGCTTCACAAGCCTCAAAGGAACTGTGCGAAACAGACCTGCAGTCCCTATGAGATGCAGCCCATTCTGTCTATGACCCTCCACAAGCCTGCATAACCTAAAAACCCACAGCACCTGTACAGGTCAACCCCTATATGCGTGCATGTGACTAAGGTATTACTTTGGTGGCAATATAAGGTCAAACAGATTTTAGACTTTGTTAAGCTTTACATCACAGTCTGCAATGATCAGATTGTTTTTGTGTTTGAATTAGGTTTTTTGGATTTCAACTTTTTTTCTTCCCTAAAAGCAAATGTTCAATCTTTGGACTCTTATCTTCAAACTCCACATTGATCCCCACGCTGGAAAAGATGCAATATCAAATGCACCTCAGGAGATGCAAAGCTTATTAAATAGGAATCATCACCCAACCTTCCTCACTCATCTTAAAATAATCTCCAACGGCTGTCTTGACTTTCAGCTTCTGCTTGAGTATTCCCTCACACATTGGAATTTTCTCCACCTACTCCCCTGGAGGATATGCATGTAAGCTCATAGGCAATTTCTAAGATATTAACTTTTCCTGGTGAAGAAAAAAAAAAATTTCTTTTCCATGCCCTGTTGTTCCTGCCATACCAAGTGAAGTACTTGCTATTTAAGATACATTTAAGGTTGAATATTACTATTTTGTTGATGGCAGCTAGAAATGATACCAAAGAAGTAACTAAATAAGTTACTCTAACTCCTCCCCTTCTCCCTCTGGAATGATACATCTTTGCTCAAAAACAGAGCACAGTTCATTAAATCAGGTCAGACAAAAAATAAATCCAAATAAACTCATTTGAGGTCCAAGAGGGAAGAGGAGCCAGCACCCAAAACCAGATTTGCCGGCTGCAGATCCATGATGTCAATCTCCCGTTCCATCACATCCCAAAAGTGCTCTATTGGGTTCAGATCTGGTGAACTCATTGTCATGTTCAAGAAACCAGTCATAGATGATTCTAGATTTATGACATGGCATGTTATCCTGCTGGAAGTAGCCTTCGGAAGATGATACACTGTGGTCATAAAGGGATGGACATGGTCAGCAACAATACTCAGGTAGGCTGTGGCATTGTAACCATGCTCAAGTGGTACTAAGAGGCCCAATGTGTGCCAAGATAATTTCCCCCACACCATTACACCACCAATAACCTGAACCGTTGATACAGGATGCATTCACGCTTTCATGATTTTGACACCAAATTTTGACTCTGCCATTCGAATGTTGCAGCATAAATGGAAACTCATTGGACCAGGAAACAATTTTCCAATCTTCTATTGTCCAGTTTGGGTGAGCCTGCATGAATTGTAGCCTCAGTTTTCTGTTCTTAGCTGACAGGAGTGACACCTGGTGGGGTTTTCTGCTGCTGCAGCCCATCTGCCTCAAGGTTGGATGTGTTGTGCGTTCAGAGATGCTCTTCTGCAGACCTCAATTGTAACCATTTGAGTTACTGTTGCATTTCTATCAGCTGGAATCAGTCTGGCCATTTTCCTTCGACCTCTGGTATCAACAAGGAATTTCCACCCACAGAACTGCCCCTCACTGGATATTTTCTCTTCTTTTGGACCATTTCCTGTGAACCCTGGGGATGGTTGTGCATGAAATACCAGTAGATCAGCAGTTTCTGAAATACTCAGATCAGCCTGCCACGTTAAAAGTCACTTCCATCACCTTTCTTCTCCATTCTGATATTCTATTTGAACTGCAGCAGGTCGTCTTGACCACGTCTACATGCCTAAATGCATTGAGTTGCTACCGTGTGATTGGCTGATTGGAAATGTTTGTTAACGAGCAGTTGGACAGGTGTCCCTGATATAGTGGCTAGTGAGGTTATTGTTTGAATAGGCATAGGAATAGGCATAGGAATAGGCAGCCACATCACACAGTAAAGGCAAAAATAAAAATCAAGTGCCTGCCTCACATGTCATAACTTACTGAAAAAATGGAATATGCATGGATGCTGGTAAGTTTGCAGAACAGAACAATATGAACAATGCTGTCAATACTACATTTGCATGAAAAGATAATGCACATGCTGTGTGCCTCCCTTTTCTAGATTTTGTACTGATGTACAACATCTCAGGGATATGAAACAGAAGAATAGCTACACAATGATATAATATTGTTTAAACAAAAAAACATTTGACCTTTAGGAATTTGAAAGGTGTAGCCAGGAATAATTTAACAACAAGTTTGTCGTTGGTTTGTTGGTTTTGAGGATTTTATGGAATAACGTCTGTGAAAACTGGTAAATGGAAAGCAGGAACAGAACATGGTAACTAAATCAATGTTTTAGCTGTTTAGTGAAGTATTTTTTTTTATCAAGGGGTTCTTTATGACAAAGTTATGCTACTCAACAGAAATCCAGATGCCAGACAACTGTTTATCATCGCCAAAAAAGAGGGGCCCGAGGTATATCGTGCAAGAACACATTTTAAAGGAGACAAGTACATCTTTTCCAAGTCAAAGAACAATTTCTCAAGTTACAAAACTGCCCAAATTCAAACCACAGGAGGCAAAACAAATAAAAGAGGATGACTGAAAAGAACCCCAAACTGCTGGGTTTAATATTTATCATCAGCACATTAAAAAAAGGAAAGAGCTTTTGAATTTAGTTTAAAGCAGATTTTTTGGTTTGTTGCCAAAGGTTCAGGGTGGAACGACTAAATTAGTTGCTGTAGTTTCTACTTTAATAGGTTTCTGATGTATCAATAATTAGTACAACTCAAGATTTTGTGTAAGAAATGAAACGTAGCTTTCCTAAATTAAAGGTAAACCAAAGAAAAGACATTTTTTCAAATTCATTAAAAAGTAAATAAAGTAAGTAAGAAATGACGAGGTTAAGACTCAGAGAAATTAACCACCTTTTTGGTTTGAATATTCTGTTTTCCTGTATTTGTGTTCTGCTTTTGTCATTTTGTGGCATAAAATTGGACATGGCAGAACAAGAATGAAAAGCAAGAAAATCAGAACAGGAATGGGGGTATTTTTCTTGGACAACTGGGGTGTTTAACCAACAACACATGGCCTTATGACAAGCTCATCGATTAAAAAAGAAGTAAAAGTTCTGGAACTATTGTAGTGTTTAAGTAATGGCCTGAAAACCGTTTTTTATCATGTTAACACACGAGGTTACTGGTAAAAGAGAGAAGAAGTCCGTGACAGTCTTGGTGCTTAGTTGTCTCTTTAGTTCAGCCAGATCCCAGTTCTGACATGGGAAATGAAAAATAGTTTATTCCCTGATGTGTTGTAGATTGGCTGACCTGGCAAGGTCACACGTTACATGAACAAAATGTACTTGATGGAATTTGACTTTACTCTTTGTGGAACTAAAAATTGGGGATGTGTGTCTTTGTGTGTGTAGAGTTAGTTTCCTAAAAGGTCCCTACAATTGTACAGATGGATGTATGGATGGCAGTGGGCATATACATGAGTATTGCCTTGTTTTTAATATCCAATCCTATTTACACTCTTTGCATGGAACACTGTATACAGTAAATTATACATATTTTAATATTGGAATCCTAATGATTGTGCTTCCATGTCTAATTCTGATATTGTCATGTGTGTTTTAGAGTGTCCTGGAAGTAGAGGTGGCTGAAGAGGATCACCAGTTCATCTTCAATTGTGAGGTTTGGTTCAACCTCACAAAAACACTAAAGAGGGAAAGGAATATCATCGGCCAGTGTGTCATTGATGAAGTCCTTGGTCAGAGCAGAGGGAACATCACAATGTTTGCAGCGCTTACCCACCACAGTGTCATCCATCACTATGCTACCCTTGGCCCCTACAACACTGCCCATCTGATCACTTTCCTGGATACCCTACACAACACACTCATTCCACCAGATCAGGTAGCAGCTCAGGTACATTGTCATATGGGACAACGTAAGTTTTCACAAGGCTGCTCTTGTATGTAACTGGTTTACTGCCCAACCACGCATTTTAGTTCTTTTTCTCCCTCTATATTCTCCATTCCTCCATCCTATTGAGGACTTTTTTTTTGGCTATAGATGGAAAGTGTATGACCAAAATCCACAAACGCATGTAGCTCGCCTCCAAGCTTTTCATGGCTGGATTCGCCATGGTAGGTGATATTCTCCCCACTGCTTGGCCAGGGAAAAGATTGCTTGGGATGTGGATGAGGTGCCTTGGCACAGCAGAAGAGAGGATGCAGCATAGTTCTTTATTTGTTTTTTTTTCTTCCTGTAACTGTATACAGTAAATTCTTTTGTTTTGTATGTAGTGTTTGTGCAACTTTGTGTTGGTTAGCAATGGGATGTACACATGTACATAGTTTTTGCAGGAAAAATAAAATAAACTTTTACCATATGTTTGTGTGTTCAGAATATAATTATTTTTTTTAAATATCTTACAACACACTTATGTATGGACTGTCTGTGGTAAGTGTAACACTGAACCAAGAAAAGGCCTAAGTATGTAAGATGAATGGAAAAGTGTTTTCCATTCATCGTAGTGTTTTCATTGAGCACATCCATGTTCAGCTAGTTCTTATAAATGCCTATTCATATGATGGTTTGTGTGTGTCATATGAAAACACTACCCCATTTTGAGAGGAAATAACATTGTTTTGAATGTAAAGTTTCATTTTGCAGGAGAATTGAGGGGTTTTGCCAATTGAGGATTTAACTTGTTTTTCCATTACCTTTTCTCCACTCCATTTTTTTATGCCCTAGTGGTATCTGGGTACGATTACCAAAAAGAAAGTAAGCACTACTGTATGCTGAAGCAGGAACATTTTTTTCCCACATTTATGCATTAGGTGATATATAGTATTATTCCATTTTTTTCCTCCATTATCCTTGTTAACATTAATCAAATTATTTATGTTTTAATATTTTTGTTTTATTTGATGTCTTTTCTTGTTTAACCTTTCCATGCTGAGAATAAAGGGAACTCCACACATAATTCTTTATTTCTTAGAGCAATTTTTCTCTTCAGTAGAAATATATTTCCTTCCTGGGAAAGTCTTTTTTTTGGGTGTTGTGATTGTTACAGTACTCAATCTCATTCTTCACAATGTATGTAAACATTCATTGACATGTAACATTTGTACCATTATTGCATTTTTATTTAAATTACCTGATAGTCGATGTCACTTTATTACGTGGATGCAGAGAAATCTAAATTCAAACACCTAACAATTTAGTTGCTCTCAATTCGAAATCACACAGATTAAGATTATCCAAAATACATGGGCTGTTTGTTTAAAACTATCTTCTCCAGGATTATGTGATGTTTTTGAGTTCAGGATGTGGTTGGGGCTTTTGGTGTAGCTAGGGGTGGGGGGCCTCCGTACACTCAGCAGACGCCATGTGGTATAAACCCCCCAAAGTTTGATTCAAATGGAGTTTGCTCTATACTGTGCAAAGACACTGTTCCGTGCCATGGTCAGCTTAAATAGGTGGTTTAGTGTTCGGTTAGGTGCACAGCAATCCAAAGCCATGATGTTATACAGTTATGCAACACCCCGGGATGACTCACTAACAGACCATCTAAAACCAATTACTGTTTTTGCAATGCAACAGAAGCAAACCCTTGTTTATATTTATTGTGTTTAATAATTTACTGGATATAGATCTTAGGTGATCTTTGCAGTGTTATTAGATTAATGTGTTTGTCCAATATGATCCCACTGCATGTGGATTCTATTAAGTGCAGTAAGGAAGACTATCACATAGCAAGTAGAACTGCCTTTAACTGCCTTTGCTGTTGTCCTCTTGAGCTCTCTGAGCAGCATCAATAACAGCTCCCTGTAAATCATCAACTTGCCTCTTGGATCTTTTTCCAACCAGACTGTTTGAAGAGACTTTTCTCTAATCCATATCCTATTTTTTTTTTTTTTTTACTTGTTCAATGTATCCTATCGACAGGTTATGTTCTTCAGACTCTTAGAGGAAAAGACAAAGGATACCAGTATTCTTTATAAGGCTTCAAATAGACTGAACCTGTTTCTCTATATTTGGTTAAAGGTCGGCCTTAATGACTCATCTCTTAAGTTGAACTTTAGGATG
This sequence comes from Oryzias curvinotus, assembly GCA_023969325.1. NCBI lineage: Eukaryota > Metazoa > Chordata > Actinopteri > Beloniformes > Adrianichthyidae > Oryzias > Oryzias curvinotus. The sequence goes on along the minus strand of CM043718.1, from coordinate 16,872,175 downwards.
CAAAGAAAGTTTTTTTTCCTCTCCTTTCTTGCAAAGAAACCCTTCCCATATTTTCTCTATCATGGATAAACATATTAATTATTGTTACTAATTTGCCTCTCTAATGCTATGTTCCCACCAGGCATGTGACACAGGTTCTAAGCACGTGGTGTTTAGACTGGAATGTTGCTACTAGATACTAGTGCATGTCTGCCACCTACAGTTCAAAGAAGCTTGGTGTGAAAAGTTGAAAGTGCAATTCTCGTGATTTTTGCTCTAGGCTTTTTCTTTCATGGCCCTATTTGGACATATGAAAGAATTGAGGTAATAGAATTCTGTTTGGGCACAAAGCATATTTATTAATTTCTCCTTCATGATCCATTTATATAAACAATTCACTTCTGAAATTAAAAGAGATGCTATCGTTAGATCACTACCAAATCTGAGTCCCTGATTTGTCAGCGTTTGACCAGGCCTAACTTTCAACGAACATTTAGTGGCTGCATGTTTTGTCCATAGAGCCCAAAAAACAATCAGAGAAACTAAAAAGTACTTAAATGGATGCACACATTAATACAAATATTGCTAAAAATCCAGCTGTTGACAGTAAAATCTATCCATCCATTTTCTTAACCCGCTGCTTCTCTTTCATGCTCGCAGGAATGCTGGAGCCTTACGCGGCTACTGTTGGGTGAAGGCCGGGCGCACCCTGCTCAGGTCGGCAGTCTGTTGCAGGGTCACAAGATCACATACCACACTCATACGCACTCACATTTACACTGAGGGACAATTTAGAATCATCAATGAACCCATGAAGCATGTTTTTGGACTGTGGGAATTATAGCAAAAATAGTATTACGGACTTTTTATTTATTTACTGTAAGTCCAGGTTCACATTTATTGTACTTCACCATCTTCTCTGTGTGTGGGTCAGACCAAAGGACTTCAGTGCAAAGCAGAAACAAATTCTTGAGTTGGGCTAAGGAATGGAGAACAAGGTGAAGGAAAACTAATACAAATTGGGGAATTGTTTTGAATTACTGTCCCAGAAAACAACGAAATCTTCTCTGTCAATTTCTTGTTGAATGTCCACATGAATGATGCCGATAAACTACTTGAACATGCTTAGTTGATGGTTGACCTTTTGACCCGCTTCCCTCATGGTCATTCCATAGACTTATATAGGGTCAATAACTATGGCCTGGATCTCATCAGAAATTATTGTGCTCTGTTTGAGTCCAGGTCCTGGAGGAGGTTCAGGTCTTGATGTGGGTCTTGCACTGTTATCCATCAAACTTGTTCTAGAACTGCCCCCATATTCACTGCAGTTGATGTTTTTAACAAGTGTCTTGAGTGTGTGTTGATGGTGACTGTTGTGTTGGAACAGAGTTTGAGTTTTGCCTGTTTGGGTTAACTTTTTGCATCTTGTATGTTGTGAATGACAACTGTGTTTTTAAAGCAAAGCTGTGTCATGTGTTCTGCAAAGACTAGATTAGAGTTTTTCAAATTGCGTGTTAACTACAAATTGTGTTTTTGATTTATAACAAAGAGTCATGTTTTTGAAAAAAAAAAAGAGTTAAAGCAACTGATCGATTGGTTTGGAGAATGATACTTAGTGTTACTGTAAAGCACCACACTGAAATCCCACAAGTCTCTCTTGCAACAACTGACAGGTAGTTTCAAAAAAACTTTGAATGGTTTCCAATTGGTTTTTAATGGGGTGTAAAATTAAAAATCTATAAAAGATAAAAAAAAATGAAGACAACTTTTAGATCACAAAGCCAAAAGAGTTACAAAAATGTATGCATGTTTTAAAATGTATTACATAAAAAAATCACATTGCATTAATTCATAAAATGCATGTTTAAATGGCTGGAAATAAATGGGATTATATCGTCAGCTACAAATACTTTAACGGATGAACACATTTCAGAGTTCAACTTCTCAACTGTTTTAGTCTTCAGACGGCCTTTAAATCTGCTTGAGTTATCACAACACTAAGCAGACAGCTGGACAGCTATGTGGCATGGCTTGGCACAGCACGGCAGAGCACAGCATGCCGAAGACAACATCCCCACCCCGTCATCCTTAGACACCAGTTTCTCTGTGCTAATAAGATACACAGAGTGAGGAGAGCTGTATTAAAGATTTACTAGTGAGCTGAGGTGGTTTTCCTTCGAAGGCCGAGTGAAGGCCGGCGGTTGAAGGCAAAACGGAGTGAGGAAACTCCAGAGAGAATCTCTGTGTGCAAAGAGTAATATCGTATTCATAGAAGAGATTTAGTATTCCACTGATCAGCGGTGAGCGGCCTCATAAAGGCTTTCACCCTCTGTCAGGCTCTGGATCTGGAAGATAACATCTCAATAAAGTTTGATGGCTGATGGAAAGAGACACTTGCCTCCTCTGAAAAGGCAACTAATTACAACCTTCAGCTTGTAGAGAGAAAGTTTTAAAGGCTCATTAGACAGAGTTACTGCAGTCACGTGGAGACATGTGATTTTGGATTCTAAGGTAAAACGTGCAAGAAAATCAGACTACTTTACAGCTATCGATTTAGACAGAAATCCTTTCAAAGCCAAAATGAGGCAGGATTATAAAGTGGCTTTAACCATCAAGACTTAACTATCTGGTTTATTATTCCCTCAAAGCACAAAGTTTAGAAAGAAATTTCATATAGACTCATCTTTAAAATGTTTTCAGAAATACTTGTGCTTCTCTGTTTTTTCTTAAAGAAGCAGTATCAGGCTCTTTTAAGGGTATCTAACCTCAACCCTGTTTACTTTTACAGCTGCATTCATTTGTTGTGTTAGTTTAAACATACAGATAACACATAACCTGATTATATCTGTGTGTAACACCATTTCACCATGGAGCCTGTTTCAACATCCCCCCTCCTCCAGCAGGTTTTTTTTGTGTGTGTGTGTGTGGGGTGTAAAGTGAAAACAGAGTATGTCCTCGACAGGGCTGGGGCAGTAATAAAACAAAACACACTTTTTCCCCAACACACAAATCTCTGCGAACACTGCAACACACGCACATGTACTTTTATCCCATTGACTACTTGGGCAGTGAGTGTTGAACTGCTCCCTGGTTAAAAAAACAATTTAGCGATGAAGTTTATCAAAAGCTGTGCTTTTTAACATGCTCTTGTGGCATTTTTGTCTGATGGGGGACATGTATAAAGAAAATTTAGCTTAAAATTGTAATTCTGAGTATTTCTTTATTCAAATCTTAGTGCATCTGCCCCGCCTTCACCCATCAGTAGCGTGGTTAGGCTCTAGCAGCCCTGTGATCCTAAAAGGGATTCAGCAGGTTAAGAAAATAGATGGACGGATATGGCATCAAGAGCAGACTAAAAAATGCAGTTTAAAAAAGGTTGTAGCTGGGATGTAGTTACTATAGTCGGCAGGCCACAAGTTCCCTGCTCTGCTCCATTGTGATGCCTCCACTTGCAGACAAATAGATCCATATATGTCTTTGTTTTCCTCATCTGAGCTGACATCTGGCTGAAAACTGTACGGCTGGGCAGCTCCAATATTCCTCACCATTTCTGTTGCACTGGTAATGTTAGGTATGTGAGGGGCTGTAAGCTACCGGGAGAAAACAGATGGATGATGGGAAGTAGAGGAAGGCTCACTCCATGCCAACAGTCCTGCACAATTCAACTGCCAATTTCTAATGAACTACTGCCTCTCTGCTGAAACATTTTCCTAGAAAACAACACAGGTTTTTGGATTTTGCCTAGAAATGGCATAATCATAATAAAAAGACCAATGGGAAGGCTTTTATAATTGATGAAAAGATGATCAAAGTGGGGTTTTAAAGGATATCATGTGCTAAGTTAAAATGACAGAGCAAAAAATCCTCATAGCTGCACACGCCCAGTGGCCTGGTTGTCCCATCATAGTCAGAGAGAATTAGTGTTACAGACTACTGTCAACAGTGAAATGATTTAAGTTATTTCTATTCAGAAAAATCTAATTTAGAAATGCAGCAGATTTAGCTTTTGACATTTAAAACCATGTTCATTAGCTAGAGTTAATACAGTACTGTTTTACTTAAGAAAACATGTAAACAGAGAAATACCTCCAAGGCCGGAGTTGGTTGCAGCAGTTTGTACACAAATCCTATCTTTTAAATAATCTTAAATTTACTTGTATAACATGCCCCTGAGGCACAGGGAAGATTGACACACAACACTCCCACCTGTGTGAACCTGCTACCAAGCAATTGAACATCAACAATGACTCACTGCAAGAGCTCAGTCTCAAAGCTCTTTCATTAAATCAAGGACATGAAAGCATTGAGGGTTGGTGTTGTTTTAAATGAAGTTTTCTTGTCTTCAGTCACACTTTGTTGACCATTACAGATCTTTGCTTCTCTGCATTAGATGTATTCCTTCATGTTTAAGTCCTTCTTTATCATAATTTAGTCCATGTTTTGCTTTGTGTCTTGTTCAAGCTTGGGGTTCTGCAATCAATTCAATTCAATTTTATATATACAGCCCAATATTTCAACAATAGTCGACTCAATAAAACATGAAATCATACTCTGCATCACATGATGAGTTACATTTACTACTCAAATTCATTTTTGGGGAATTTTTTTGAAACTGCACCATACTTTTTACTTTATTAAAAGCGATAGTCTTACTCAGCTAAAAAAATTGAACATTTAACAGGGAATCAAGATAAAATCACACTACATTGCTACTAGCAGACTAAATTAAATTTTCTGCCAATGAGTCATGCCAGTTTAATTGAGTTTTAACTGTACAACCAAAAACCACACACAACAATTATAAAAATATGAAAGAGATTTTAGCTTCAGTAAAGTAAAAGTGTTGAATGATTGCCAACACGTGTTTAAATATCAGTGAACTTTTCAATATTGTGCATCATGATATGAATTTTCATGTCTGCAAATGCAACTGTGGGGTGAATTTGCACAATCCTACATATTTTCTGTCACGTGACTAAAGCTTTAGACTATAAATCAGGTATGTTGAAACAGCAAATCAGCACTAGATACCTTTGGATAACTACTTCCTTCTACTTGAATAATAATAATCGGAAACAAAGCTACCTTAAATTGATCAGGACTGTTCGGGTCTGGACTGGAGGGAAGCTACAGAACTTCTAGCTTGTGGCACTTTGGAGGGTCCTGCTGCCAGGAAACCTGACATCTCTGCTGACTGTGTCACAAATAAAATATTATTAGCTTAAGCTGCCTTGCACCCACAGCTATTTATCTGCACTAGAGTGCTTTGCTTTGACCAGCAGGCTATAAGGAACACACACAACAACAAAAAGAGGAAAAGGAAATCTAACAAATGAGCTCCAAATGTTCCTGTTTTTATCTGGATGTGCACGTGTTTTTTTCGTATCTGTGATATCACTCAATCTTGTGGGATTACAAACTTTTCTGTGTGGAACCTGTAAACAATAAGCGGCACCTGAGGCGTTTGCGGACACGGTGGGACGTTCTGCCTCGTGAGCACCCCGCGCGCCCGCGCGCGCGCGCTCTCCCCAACACACTTTAATTAATTCAGCCGCCGAACGACACAAGGAAGGCATGCTCTGCAAAAGCAGCGAGGAGCAGCTCCGAATATGCACAACCATCAAATGACATTTAGCACTCGCTGTCATTCTTAACTCGTCCGGAGCTGAAATTGATTATTTGTGGCGCTTGTTAAGAACTCAACTCATTACTAGTCGCTCTGTTTTCTTTCCTTTTCTTTTTTGCACCAGCCGCCGCCTGTCAGCGGCCGGGGACGCACACTGGAAAATGAGGTTGGGAAGTGTTGTCTTATTCGTGGCTTTGTGTTCTTTTACGGCGTATTATATTTACGAGCCAATTCCAGAAGACATAGAGGAGAGATGGAAACTCATGCTGGCCAACTCTTTCTTCAGATCACTCAGTCACCTGGTAAGAGAAACAAATATGTATTTTAGTCAGAGAATTATCTGAGTGCACATTGCACTTCTGTTATAACTATAGTGATGTATGCCTTTTAAAAACAACAAGAAAAAATAGTTTTAATTTGTGCAAAAAACGTATAAAAATTCTCATGTTTGTCCTGTCAATTTTATTATTATTATTATTATTTTTTTTTTTTTTGCTGATGTAGATGTACATGATGGTAAGGCTACATCAGATTATGTCAGATTCTAATCCATGCTATATAGTCCTCACCTATTCTAATAATAGATCCTATTAAGGAAACCTGTCTCAGTATATGAGCAGGAGACGTCTATGGTTTACTGCTCATTGTGTCGTGCCTAATCTGACGTTTTATCAAGGCTTTAAGGGTATGAATAGATCTCTGTAGTGATACGTTGAACGTGTTGCTGCTGTAGTAGTTACATTTTTACAGTCAACAGAATCAAAAAAGTTCACTAGGTTTAATTACTCATTTATTTTATCACCAGTCTTATAGTACCAGCATATATAGTACCAGTTTAGTACTATATATATATATATCTATATTTATTCCTCAGTAATGTTATTTTTTCAAATATATTTTTAAAAAGCAGAAGTGCTACTTTCTTGTCACAAGCATATCCAAGACTTGATGACTTTGTTTGTGTGGTCACATCACACAAAAGAATCATCTGATTTGCTCAGGCATGCTGCTAGAACGACTATATTTGTGAGTTTAAATAAGATCAGGTGACTGTTAGTTCTTCAAAAAAGCAACTGTATTAACACTCAAAGGTATTTCTTTTGTCTTTTCCTATTGTTTTTTTTTTTATTCAGTATTCATGACACACTGATCTTTCGGGACCTTGCACCTATATCTCCATTAAAGTCTTATATTGATGATAGACAGCAGAGCTGACATGCTATGTACAGTTCTCTTGCCAATCGCAAAGATCCTCCAACGGATAAGGGTTTGGACTTCATGGTGGCCAGTTGTGTGAGAGTTACGTCGTAAATCTTCTGAATCCATATTGTTTTAGTTTTCACCCTGTTGAATATTGTGTTTAGGGAGAAAAACAAAAAGAAGAAGGAGAGGGAAACTAAAATGTACAATTTCTATAACAAGCAATCTCTTAAGTAGTCAAATGACCTGACTTTTGCCAGATTAAACATAATCTATGTTGCTTTTTTTCAATCAGGTATTTTTTTAAGTGTTGGCATAGTTTAATAAGTGTAAATGTTGGGTTTTTGTTTTGGCTAGTTTCTTCCAATCAAATTCACTTGATTAGGTAATCACCACTCCAGCAAAACCCCATGCCGTTATGGTCAGTGGGATATTGAAAAAAAAAGATTTGGTGGAAAGTCCAGGAACAGCTGGATAAGCCTGATCATACAAGCCTTGTCTCCTTTTTTGAGAACGCAACTACTAGGTTCAGTTTAGCCAAAGTGATACATAACAAACCACTGTGAAGCAAAAGCACTTTTTTAATAAATGAGAGAAAGAAGATGTTCGCCTACAACTCACAATACTTGATTTTGCATGGATACAAAGTGGAACAGTAGATCACTGATGTAAAACTATTATAACTGTGTGGTGGTGGAGTTGTCATGGTATGGGAGTTTGTTCTTACAGTAGCTGTTTAACTGAAGTGCATAGCAATGATTGGTTTACCCACGACTGAACCTTTTACACACGACCAAACTAAAAAGGGGGAGGGATTATTAAATTCCCTTCTTCTCACTCCTTTTCAAGCAATTAATCAAACTATTTGGCAAGCATTATGCTTAATGGATTTATTTATATGGATTTATATGAATTAAAACATGAATTAAAATCTTGAATACCATTGATATATGTACTTTAAAATTTTATTGTCTTTTTCCTTTGTTTTTATTGCTGAACCTGCTTAAAATAAACCAAACAATAAACTAACCAAACTGAGTCAAATTCAACTTTTTAAATGGATTACTTAATATACTGCAATATGACTGGAAGATCAAGTACAATGTTGCAACAGATTTTCAGAAGAATGGCAGAGAAACACAAAAAATCTTATTGCTGCAAAGTTTCAGCTGAATGACTGCTCACGTTTATGTACTGTTTAGATAATCTCTCCATACATCTGTTTGCTTTGTCCAGGCAGACCTTTGTGAATTACTGGGCCTGAAGGACTACATGGGCGTAATGTACGTCATTACTCTGGTAGAAAAGGTGGTTCCTGTGTCTGATGAGCATGTGAAGGTGACAGAAGACGCGTTTGATGGAGTGGATGTGGTGGTGTACCAGCCGAACGTTCAGGAGGCTGGGACTAATCTCAGGAGAGCTGTCATTTACCTGCACGGTGGAGGATGGTGTCTGGGGAGTCCACGTAAGTTGATGGGAACACTAGTCTCTTTGTCTACCCCACTGAATGAAACTCTAAATAGAAAAGGGAAATGCAAACAGCAACCTTTATAGGTTTACTTTAAAAGCATAAAAAAAACCTTGGCAAGCAACAAAATTTACATAGTGACAGTTGCTGTTGCAGTATATGAACAAAAATACTAAACATTTTACTAAAGGAATACACAAATTATCTGGAGGAAATAGCACGCCATCTGCTGGAGCGGCGGGGACCTCAAAGGGTGGTAATCATTGCTAATCCATGTTAGGTCATGACATGCAGTTTGACACTCATCATGCTGCTCGTGCAATCTGCTAAATGGCTCCAAGTCTTTCAGAGGAAGTACTGCAGAGCAGGTTAACCTCTCCCTCTACTGTGTTTTGTTCCTGCAACCATTTTTAGGGTGAGTTTTTGGGTTAATTGGAAATTTGTCATCTGATTTTAGCATGTCTTTTCTTCTTCATGCAGGAATGAGTCCGTATGATCTTCTGGCCAGAAAAATAGTCACTGAACTAGATGCAGTAGTTCTGTCTGTGGAGTAAGTACTTAACCTTCATGCCACCACTTTACTGCACAATCTGTAAATAAGAATACTGTGAATGTGATTCTGTAAAAGCTACATCTTTTTGCTCATTGCTGCAGCTCTTTTGTCCTCTCTGATTGAAGACACAGTGGAGTGAGGCTAACAGATTTCATTTCATTTGTGTCTTGCCAGCTCTTCGTCTGCCACAGAGGCATTCACTGTTTATATAAGGCTCTGTGGCTCAACTCTGCTGAATCAGTTTTGCTAGTTTGCTTTACTGCGTCTCTTTTTTGTTTCAGACGACATTTGTAATTGCGAGTTGAATTGCATAGTGTGGCTGGACTGTTTAGGAATGGGGGTTTCTGTTGGTGTGGGAGCATTATAGCCTTATCAGACCAATCTAAGCCCCTGCTGTCGTTTTACATGGAGCTCAGGCATGTGTAACAATCCCAAAGACAACATTTGTTAAAATGTCACCGTCAGGGCTTGGCAGACTTTGACTTCCCACTGAGACTGCTGTCATCAGTTCTAACCTTGGAAAATGAGTGTTTCCTGGACTCTGGAGCCTTGTTTCCACTGAGCATTGCGTATAGTTTGGAAGGATCCAGGTAATTCAGATTAGCGTTTCCACTCAAAGTTGGACTATCACGGCGCATGCAAGTGCACACCAAATGCGTAGCTTTGTGTCCTAGTTATGGGACTACAGCCAAAGTAAAGCTATCAACAACAACAATGAAGGTCATCCTGCAGCCCTTTTTTTCCAGTTGGCTTTTGGTTCTTCATAGATACGAGTCATTTACTGTTGGCACAGGTTTGGTGCTTTCTTTTGTCGTAATGACTTTCCACCAATCAACTGGATTATAGTGTGACGACAGTTCCTCCCCCCTAACCGTTCTATTTTTCTATGGACCAATGAATATGGGTCCAAAAATGATATGGTTTAGTACAGTTTAATGAATCCATTTTATAATGGAAACGCTCAAACTATTGTACCGCACCATACCGCTCAGTGGAAACGAGGCTTAAATGATGATCTTCAATGTTTTTTTGTTTTTTTTATGATTCATGTTGTTTTCACACGTAAACATAGGTTAATTGTAGGGGTGGGAAACTTAGGCACCTCACAACATGATTTGATTACAATTCAGGAGGCAACAATTCAATTATAAATAGATTATCCTTAATCTAGGCATTTTTTGAAATGTTCTTTCTTCACCACAAGACACTATGCCAAAATTACTTACTACAAAGTAAAGACAAGATTTTCTTTAACTTTTACTAAGAGCATAAACAAAAATCTTTCACTGCATCCACAATAGACAATTTTTCAAAGAAAAATTTTCCCTGAACTCTTCAACCTTTTATTGCATAATTATGAAACTTTTTATCAGTAGATCAGGTTAAACGGGACACTTTTGAACTAAATAGTGGCTAGATAGCTACAGATTATATTTTTTCAATACAGTGTGGATTTATGCAGTATAAGTTTGAATGTTTGTTGTGTTCTCTAAATACTTACTTCTGGTATGACACGACTCACACACGGCAGGATTTTTTATCAAAGCCCTTTGACCGCTAACATTGAAAAAGCCAAGACACCAATAAAAATCATAAAGTCACTAATTTGGTCTAATGTTTCCCCCTGACTTTTCAGTTACAGACTTGCTCCTCCTCATCACTTTCCCATACCATATGAGGATGTGTATCGTGTGGTCAAGCACTTCTTCCGTAAAGAAGTGCTGGCCCAGTACTCTGTGGATCCTGAGCGAGTGGCCGTGTCTGGAGACAGCGCTGGAGGAAACCTGGCAGCTGCAGTCTCCCAGCAGGTACTGAACGTATGCTGACTTTACATTTTTCATCTTCATGTGTAAGAGCCTCTTCCGTAGAGCATGCTGGAAGAGAATAATGAGCCAGGGAAAGAAAAGTATTTTTAGTTGGTTTTGGCCTATATACAAGTAAAGTATACCATAGTCTGGCTGAATAATCAAATTTGATTAGCTGCATTAATAAACCTGTTATTAGTACTTTAGTTTTGTCACTTTTAACGTTGAAATAGTTTTTCTCAGATACATGGTGTGACACGTTGTCATGGTAACGGCTACAGAACATGTAGCTTGCTCTGCTGCAGCTGTTTTATGAGGACTAACCAGAGGAGGAAAGTAAAGTGATGCAAGGCATTATTTCAGAGGGAAAGTGCACCTCTCACTGAACTGTTTTTGTCCAGATGATGAAGCAAAAGTTTGTTTAAAAAAAAACAAAGTCCACAAAGTATCTTCCTTGGTGGCTTTTATAGCAATAAATATCCAATATTAAAACTGATCATTAAAAGTGTATCAACAAACAAACAATTTCTGTATAGAATAATGCATATCAGCCAATGTTCAGAGTTCCTGTTGTTCCTGTTATCAACTGGTGTTTAGACCAGTACAATAATACAGAACAACTTTTGTAAGTGACCATGATAAAGACAGGATAATGTCCATTATCAGAAATAATTATTTTACATCAAATAGATAGTGAGTCTGAAGAAGAAGCTAGTATGTTGTTTCTACAAAACTCCTGGGACAATGAGTATTTGTGCAAGTCGTCAAATAAAAACACATTTTAAAAAAAGGTAGACAAAGGTATAACAAAAGGTAGATCCTTATCCTTTGAATTTTTGTTAGTTTGGCCATGTGTTTGAGTAGGCTAGTTTCTTTTGAAGGAGCATGATTAGTCAGAAGTAAACATATCTTTTAGGAAATAAATGCATTTTATTCATACAGACATCAAGCACTTTACACCAATAAAGCAAGCACAGAAAATGAACAAAATAAAAATAAGAATAATTAAAACTGGAAAAACAAAACTATAAAGCACACAAATAGTTATGGTCTGAACTTACACCCAAGACACTGACAGATAAGACATATGAAAAAGGGAAAAGTATGAATTTTAAATAATACATGTACTGTACAGAGTGGTTAAATTATGTTTTTGTTTTGCCCTGGATACAACTCTACAAGAGAGCACAGGAGAGCAACAGGAATAAAAGACATATTATCCTGCAACAGCGCATGACCCACATTATAATTGTGTGGAGAGGAGGTAGTAAAAGCTCCAATAAAAAGCTGCTTGAACAAGCTTTTTGAAACACCTTTGGTTTAACTGACATATTTTATTATCATCTACAAAAAAAAAGGTGTTTAACAGTGTGTGTGTAAAAGGTTTTGTTTGTGTGCTTCGGTTATATGAGGGAGAGAACTGTAGCTGTGTGAGAGCATTTCAACAATGTAGACCAGCACAGACTTTTCTGTTGTGTGGTTATTACTCAATCAGATAGATCTATGTTTATAATATTTTAATAATTTTATAAATATTCACAACTATATAAATAATATTTACACCATTTTGGAGAAAAGGGAGGACATTTAATATCAGTGTGAAGGTATCGAAAATCAAAGTGCTTTAAGAAATAGGAATTTGCATACAACCAGAGCAACAAGCCAGTGGCAGCATCCCATACATCTCATGCATCCCATGCGCTGAGTCTGTGACTGAGACAATGTGCAACATATTTGCCACTGAGGAAAGAACTGATGAAAATCCAGAGGAGGATGAAAAGAGTTACAGAACAGACTGGAGAAGCATTACTCTATTTCCGCAGAATTATCAACTCTTTGTTTACAAAGCCATGCAGGGTTTCTATAGCAACCATGTGCTTTACTTTTTTGGCGTCAGTGTATATCCTTGCAGCCTTGGAAGTTTACTGAATGTGCCTTGGCATCTGGTTCAAACAAACTGACAGAAAATCTACCCCAAACACTGATCACAACCACAGGTGATCAGACGTCTAGTTGTTGACTTTGAACTGTAGTGTTTTTTTTCTGTTAAATAATATTGCAAGTGAGTCTGTAAATGTTGAAAGAAGCTAGTATGTTGTTTCTACAGAACTCTTGGGACAATTAATATTTGTGCAGGATATCTAGTTTAGGACTTCAAAAAATATAATTTTTAAAGACTAAATACATCTCTGGTGAACTTGCAGCTGTGAAGTTGTCAAATAAAAACACATTTTAAAACCCACATGTTCACTCACTCTTATGTCAGAACAAATATACTGTACATATCAAATCAATTATTAAATTCAGAATCTAGCAAAGAAGTCAGATCCTTATCCTCATAATCCTGCAACAGCCAATGACCCACATTATAATTGTGTGGAAAGGAGGTTGTAAAAACTCCAATAAAAATCTAAACAGTGTGTGTGTAAAAGGTTTTGTTTGTGTGTTTCGGTAATATATGAGGGAGAGAACTGTAGCTGTGTGAGAGCATTTCAACAATGTAGACCAGCACAGAGTTTTCTGTTTTGTGGTTGTTACTAAATCAGAAAAATGTCCCTTACTGCTTCTCTTACACTTGTAACTTGATTTACTTTTATGTAACATAGTCATCCTTCACAACTAAAGGACAACTGTCCCTGTTAAGAATTTAACCAACAAATCAAAATTCTAGGAACAAGCACAACATATTCCACTTGGAATTATAAATGGAAAACATTTTCTGACAGATAATTTAGAAATTAACAATTTAGAAAGAACTTCTTTGGACTAAATAAATGTGGTTTTAACTTTAAGATGATAAATGTGTTTAAGATGAAAAATGTGTTTTTAGATTTTTAACACGCTCTTGTAGCATTTTTCTAATGGGGGACATTTATAAAGAAAATTAATCGTAAATCTGCATTTCTGAGTATTTCTCTATTCAGTTGTCTGTGAATCAGGAGGAGATGAAAAGAGGCCATCTGAAAAAGCCTTTAGCTGTTACTGGCTTACTCCAAGAGGCACGTTTGCAATGACCTACTGCTTCTCTGCAGAAAGCAGGTCCAGGACTTTTTCATTTTGGCTAAAACATATCATAATGATAAATAAAGAAACCACTGGGAACCTTTTTACCATAGATCCAAAGATGATTGACGTGGGACTATAAATATATTGTAAAAATATGTATTATTCAAAAACACCCAGCAGAAGAAAAATGTAAATGCAGTAATTCCCATTAATCAAAAAGATTAAAAGTAAAGGGGACTTCTTTAGATGTTCATCTTAGTAATCAGCCTATATTCATTAAGACTTAATGTCAAAATTGAGGAAAAAACATCTTGTGTGAAAATCACAATTCGACTTGATGTGATTGTTGGACCATTTTTAGGACAGAATCCATGAAGGCAATAAAAGAGTAGAAAAAGTTCTCAGCAGTAAGGTGGACATGCAGGAACATGGAGATATAACACAAAAGCTCAGAGAGTAATCCTTTGCAGAGCAAGGAATTCTAAAGATAATCTCTTTGGAATTTAATTTTGTGGAAGTGAGCTGGGCTTAAGTTGTGAGTGAATACTCCCCAGTTTCAGTGCACTTTACAGTTTGCACTTTACTGAACTGCACTGACAAGTCTGTTTATGAATCTAAACAAGAACAGCTTGAATTTTGAATTTACAGTTGTAAACAAACATAAAAGGCACTAGACATCCGGCTGAATCTTTTTTTACCAGACACAAGTAACTTCTGGTGTTACAGTACAGAATGAAGCTGATCCTCCATTCTGCTCAATTTATTTGAATTTATAAGATTTTTTTTTTTACAGGAATAAGCTCATATCAGCTATTATATGGACATCATAGATGTGTAACTAGATTTTCTCAGGGTTCACCTCATGGATTCTGCAGGACTAAGATGAAGCTTAAAGTTAGAATTTCACATTGACTGGAGTTTTCCTCAGCCAGTTTAACATCATTCTAAAAACGATATTTGGGTGGGACAAAGTGAAGTCTGACAATTTGTTAAGATCGCTAATGCATCCTTCCTCCTGCCATTTCAAAACAAAACCAAACACAAAAAAATGTGCAAAGATGATTTTTAATAAAAGCTAAATTGCTGATGTAAGAATAACTCCCCCTCTCACAAATACACACAGGTTTTTTAAACAAAATTCTAAACTTGTCAAGATCAAGAAAAAAGGAAGAAGTTAGCCTAACTACCTCTCCTGCAAAATGAAAAATGTAACAGTATAACACATTTTTATAAATTGAAATTATACAAAGACTGAACACAAAGCAAGACAAAAAGAAAAAGGGCATGAAATGTTCTTTTACTTTTCTTTTTTGCTTCACTTCACCTATTAAATGCATGCTGAAATAAAGTTGCACAGAGTGTGCAGATGTGCTATGGACAGATGATTTCTCTTATTATTCACAAAAAGTATATTATTAAAAGGATGGGTCCAAATCTTGGCACATGATCATTAAAGCCCTTCAGTCACAGTTTGTTAGACTACTGCACACAGTGCACCATTCTGATCACGGCTATAATCATGTGTTATATATAATGTAATTCCTTGTGTTAGCTTCTATGTTAGGTTTTCAAAAGGTCATTGAAGAGGCAGACATACCAGAAACTAATTTAGTGTTTCTTGTAAACAGCGATGCCTGGGAGATTTGATCAGATAAGACTTTCTGTGCTTATGTCATCTGCTTGAAAAACACACTGAACACAGTTTTGAAAAACAAAAGTCAACTAATCACTTTTTGTTTTTCTGTTAGTTGCGAAAAGAGCCCGGACAGCCAATCAAGTTAAAGGCTCAAGCACTCATCTACCCCGTGCTGCAGGCCCTAGACCTCAATACACCTTCCTACCAGCAGAATCAGAACATGCCCATTTTGCCACGCACTCTGATGGTGCGATTCTGGAGTGAGTACTTCACCACTGACAAGGCCTTGTTCAGAGCCATGATGGCCAACACCCACAACAGTCCAGAGTCTTCCATCCTGCTGAAGTTTGTCAACTGGAGCACCTTTTTACCAGAAACTTATCATAAAAAGTACAACTACAGTGCTCCTGCCATATCGCAGGGAGCAGAAGGGGAGGCAGCCAGCATGGAAGCACCATCTCGATCTTTTGCCGACCCGAGGGCATCCCCTTTACTGGTTCCAGATGCAGACTTGCGCTTTCTGCCCAAGGCCTACATTCTGACATGTGAGTATGACGTCCTTAGAGATGATGGAATCATGTATGCCACGCGGCTCCGCGCCGCAGGTGTTGAAGTAACGCACGAACACTACACCTCTGGGTTTCATGGAGCAGTGATGTTCACCGTTTGGCCAACTGACTTCCTGATTGCACGTCGCATGATAAGCAACTATATCAAGTGGCTCATGGAAAATTTGTAAGAAGGAAGAGGAAAAAACTATAACTATAACTTGACTGTGCAAATGTATTCCATTTTCTCCACATAATGCACTGTTTGTTTATGAACACATGTTTCAAATGTGGTTTCAAACTTTTCTTGGTGCATTTAGTTAAGCTTTGTTTGTATAAATTCAAAGAACTGATTTCATTTTCCACCTGTGTACTTTGGCACATAAGCACAAGCTGACAATAGTGTTTGAAGAGGAGTTACACATTTAATAACACATTGTTGTGACAATAATAGACAATGCTGCTGTGAAAGTGGAACAAAAAGATGTCCAGTGGGTGGGTTTTCTATCTCTGCCAATCTGGCACTCATTGGTATTGTTTCCAACCATAGGACCTGCAAAATGATGTACTGTCTACTGCATCAATTCTAGTAAAAGAAGTTAGTAGTACATAACACTGCATGTGGAACTCTTCCATCATGGAATATATTTAAAAATATATATATTTCAAAGGATTTCAAGTCATCATCGGTTGACATCAGCTTAACGCCCAAAGCTTATGATTCTGTGTTTGAATTCACACAAATCTGAACTCACATTAAACACATTTTTGATTCTTTTTTATCTTTAAAGATTATTATTTTTTAATCCATGTCCAAGAAGAAAAGTATTTATAACTGCAAGTTTTTGGCATTTTTTTCACATTTAATATCTCACCAAGTCCTCGTCAGATACATTATCTTATTTCTGCTCAAAAAATATTCCAAATATATATGAGATATGAGATATGCAAATTTTTAAGTTATATTTTATCATCCAGATTTCACATGATTTGTTTGCAACAGAAAAAAGATTAAACATTATGGTAATAAAATGGTATGTAACAATTCACCAAAGAGACAGTTTTTGTGGAGTCAAGAAAGTTTTGAGAGAAAAAAAATCATTTACAGTTTTTAATTTAGAGTTTATATTGTATTTGAAGAACTTTTGCATGATCTGTTTATATTTTACCCACTATTTTTACAGTATGATTCAGACATAATTTTAATGCACAACAGCTGCTTTAAAGGTGGTGACAGAATACATGCTTTCATTTGGGAACAAATATAAGTGCAAAACTCTATTAGAGTTATCTGGATTTGAATGTAGACCTGGCACTGAGATATGCAAATACTGGACTGAGTTATATAAACAGATTTTATTAATTTTAATTAAAAAAAGGATTCATGAAATGCCCTCCCAGCCCTTTTATAGTTACAAAAACAATTTCTTACAACTTTGGAGCCTGAGAATCACTCTGTACTCAGTCTTTAATCTAAACATGAAATATGGGAACATTTCAATTTTCCACTTGAGTGGAAACTTTTTTTATTAACATGCAGCATTGCTTTCAAAGTGAAAATGTGAAAAACAAATCAATATTTCATTGGAAAAAAAGAAAATTAAATGAACTTCTGTCTGCAAATCTAAGTGAAACTGGTTTAGGAATTCTGCAGCACCCGGCCCTATTGATAATGACAAAGAAAGTAATTAATGAGAGACCAAGTGCCAGTGAGATCCCTGATGAAGTTTGTAGTTCTTTAGAGCTCAGGTGAGAAACTGATAATTTGACTGTGCAATGAATTTGCTTATTTACGAATTTGTTCTCCTGTGAGTTATTGTTTAGTCCCTCATCTGTGCTCTAACAATCCAAAAAGGATCTATTGTTATGGCTACACTCCTGTTTTTGTTTTTCTTTGAACTAGAATGCACTGAGTGATTATGGACCATCCCAAATGAATGAAGACCAACATCAGTCTTGTGTAAAATTTCTTTAGATATCTTAACATGTGAGTTTTATTTTGTAGATTTGTCAGGAAATTTGCGATAATGGTCAAATACTGTGACAAATGATGATGATTGATCAGTGAATCACTATATTCTAACAGAAAATACATCAGGTTGAGTCTCACCTGGATGGGACTACAACTCCTGCCATCCCACAGATGAAGGCATCAGAAAGGTTGCCTTCAGTAGATAAATGGTTCCACATGTTTGCTCATCTGCCACTTGACTGCGACTCATTTGCTTTTGCCATCATGGTTTGCAGGTGGTTGAAACTCACTATCAAGGTTACTGAAAAAAAATTGGAAAGGGTGAATTAACTGAATAAAAGATAGGAAAGGGTGAAAATATCTTCCAAGTGTCAGGTTTTAGGCATAGTGTTTATTTAAATGGCTCATAAAGAGCTTTTTAGGGAGCATTACATACAAAGAAGCATGTAAGATTTTAGACAAACTTTATTGAGAATGTTTGCCCAAACAGTCCAACATCCTGAACTGTACATATTACTTTCTAGTTTTGTCTTGAATTCTAAAGTGTAATTGCAATATTTTACATTTTAATGCTATATACAAATAAATAATTTTATCTTTCTTTGCTTATTGTCTGTTTGTTGAAGTCTTGTATCAAATTGTGTAAAATACAGTGGGGCAAAAAAGTATTTGTAGTCACTGAATTTGGATGCTGTCCCACCTTGAAAGATGAGAGAGGTTTGGAATGTTAATCATAGATATACTTTAACTGTAACAAGCAGTGTTGGTGAGGACCACCGCACAGGGTCTGGCAGGGTGCAGAGGTGCCATAATAGTGGGCATGATTGCTCCAGCTCCATGTCTTATGTCATCAAGACAATATTAAAAAAAATCTTCAGTTTTATTTCTAATTTTCCCACTTTGGGGTTAATGTTCAAAGTAGGCCACAGCCATAAGGAAGTAAGGTTTGAAACGACCATACCCAGATGCAGCTCCCGCTGCAGGAGGGAAGTACATTGCATCAGGAAAGATTGAAAGATCTGGTGAACCCAGAGACAGCGGCGTGCTTGCCGGCGCCTCTGTAGAGCTTTTTTAAACACATAAACCCATGCTACTGGCTCAACATCATCCATGTTTTCCATGATGTGGCAATGAATGAAGTCCAGAGAAAAGTTTGCGCTTCTCACGGTTAGGTTCATACATAGCTTCGCTCTCGGACCCACTACAGTCTACCGAGTACGTGGAAAGGGTCTTACGAATGGGGATGAGGACTCCTGGTTCTAAGAGAGAAAAGAACGGTGTTCCACGGCAAGGCGGACTCTGAATGGTGAGAAAAAACACCTAAAATATCAGCATGCATGACAACAGACCTCAAGACGATCGAACTCATGTTAATTGGACTGCAAAATAGACAGAAGCGTTTAAATAGTGAGAAAAGGTCAATTTCATAACACACAGATGCCGACCCAACTTTGAAAAAGCATTAAGGACTAACAAACATTGGGCATGTCATGATTTGGAAATATTCCCGACGACTGAGCGACCTTGAGATCTATGATTTATGTGAAAGCTGGGGGGGAGGCATATATGTGGCAACAGACATGATTTTCGTATTGAGAATTTGTGGAATGTCTACGGAACACAATTCTAGGAAAAATGGTCATATCTGGAGGCGAGGAGAGGTGTTCAGTGACAGGTACGGGCGGGGTCTGCCAGTGGAGCGGAGATGCTCTCTAACAGGTTCCTTTATGGAGATTAATACGATCTGTAACCAGAAACAAAAGGATTATCAAGAATGCTAGAATCCAACATACAGACACAGAATCACTACTCAAAGTGCTACCTTATTGATAATATTTTTACCAAATAATATAGAATACACTCATATGAGTGGATAATGATAAGTGACATAAACTGATCATTTACCAGTTTTTGCCACTATTTGACATTCAAGGTGAAGACAAAGAAAATTATAAAAGAACCAGTCTACAAAAGATTAAGAAATGAAAAAACCATGAATGATCTAAATAATGACTTATCCAGACAAAACTGGAACTCTGTGTACAGAGAGAAAGATGTCGATATCGCTTATAAATGTTTTTTAGAAATATTCAGCTCACTTTACAATAAGAACTGTCCAATTTATAAATTCAAAAACAAATTTGCCAAATGCCCTTGGTTAACTACCAGTCTACAAAATGCTTGTAAAAAGAAAAATAACCTCTATAAAAAATTCTTAAAACAGAGGACAAGAGAAACTGAACAAAGATATAAGTCATATCAAAATAAACTAACTGAAATAACACGGTACAGTAAAAAAGTGTACTTCAATAATCTACTGAATGAAAATAAATACAACGTAAAGCGAGTTTGGGAAATATTAAATAACATCATTAAAAATGGGACAAAAAAGCGAACTTATCCAGATTACTTTACAGATGAGAAGGGTCAAACCTATGACATCAATGTAGCAGCAAACGGTCTCAATAACTACTTTGTAAACGTGGGTCCAGATTTGGCAGCAGAAATTCCAAAATGCAAAACCAACAAAGACAATAATCCACTTATCGAAAGGATCCCACACTCAATCCTTCTCTCTGATGTGAACGAAAATGAGCTGATATCAATTGTGAATAATTTCAAGAGTAAAAACTCAAAAGATTGTGAGGATATAGATATGAAGGTGGTGAAAAAAGTAATTTATAGTGTATCTAAGCCTCTAACATACATATGTAACTTATCATTACGAACTGGGAGATTCCCAAACCAAATGAAAATAGCCAAAGTGATTCCTATCTATAAGAGTGGAGACAAACACCAATTTACAAACTATAGACCTGTTTCTCTTCTTCCACAATTCTCAAAAATTTTAGAAAAAATATTCAATGATAAATTAGCTTTATTTATTGAAAAACATAACATTATAAATGAAAACCAATATGGTTTCAGAGAAAATAGATCAACCTCATTGGCTATCATTGATGCTGTGGAGGAAATCACAAATGCTCTGGACAAAAAGAAATATGCAGTTGGAATTTTCATTGACTTAAAAAAAGCATTTGACACTCTCAATCATGACATCCTACTTGATAAACTGGAAGTGTATGGGATAAGAGGACTAGCGCTAACTTGGGTCAAAAGCTATTTAACGGGAAGAAAACAGTTTGTCAAGATGGATGAATATACATCAGAAACCAAAGAGATAAGTTGTGGTGTCCCACAAGGATCAATTCTGGGCCTGCTGCTTTTCAATATTTACATAAATGATATATTCAATGTTTCAAAGCTTCTGAAACTCATATTATTTGCTGATGACACAAATATATTCTATTCTACAGACAATTGTAGGAAACTTATCAAGGTGGTGAACACAGAGTTAAACAAAATAAAATCATGGATGGATTACAACAAATTATCTTTGAACCTAGATAAAACCAAAGTGATGTTTTTTGGAAACTACAATGCAAATAAAGAGCTCTCAATTGAAATAAATAATGTCTTAATCGAAAGTGTTACAGAAATCAAATTCTTAGGGGTTTTTATCGATGACAAACTAAGTTGGAAGCCACACATCAGACACATACAAACTAAAGTCTCAAAAAGTATTTCAATCGTAAATAAATCTAAACATATATTAGAATACAACAGTAGATATTCATTGTACTGCTCCTTAATATTACCATATTTCACCTACTGTATAGAAATCTGGGGGAATAATTATAAGAGTTCACTACATCCTCTCTTTTTACTTCAAAAACGAGCCATCAGAATTGTACATAAAGCCGGATATCTTGATCATACAAACAATCTATTTTATCAATCAAGACTTTTAAAACTGCATGACCTTGTGGATTTTTACACTGCGCAACTTTTATACAGAGCCAGTTGGAAATCGTTACCATTCAATATCCAAAAACAGTTCTTAGAAAATGAAGGAGGCTACAGACTGAGGGGATGTAGGAACTTCAAGATCAAATTGATAAGAACCACTAAGAAAAGTTTCTGTGTGTCTGTGTGTGGCACTAAACTTTGGAACGGTTTAAGTAATGAGCTCAAAAAATGTTCAAATATTCAAAAATTCAAGAAAATGTATAAAGAAACTCTTATTTCAGGATATGAAGATAAGAGGATTTAAGGATCAACAGGTGGTGAATAATTCCAAATACATGTGTGAACTTGAATTGTGGTGAAATAATCAAAGCTCTTTTAATTACAACCAATGAGTGTTACATTGTAATGTGCAATAATGATTACTGAAAGGGTTGAATTACAACCAATAAGCTCTAGTTTTTGTTTACTTGATCTGCAATGTGTAACAATAATTACTGGTTTAATGTGATAATGTGTTCTAAAGATAATCAATTATTATTACATATCGGTACCGTTACTGTTTACTGAAATCATGAATGAATGTTTTCTGAAGATCATCAATCATTAGTAGGCACTGGATTTTGTTACTTCAAGAGAATCTATTTGATCAGAACCGGAGTTAAAACACTGTAAAACTATCAAATGAATGAACTCAGTAGGGGTGGGATTATATAAGCTTGCTTCTTCCCACTCCTTTTCAAGCAATGAATCAAACTCTACTTATACTTCAGTTAATGATCACTGTATTTAATTAAGCAAATGTGATTTAAGTGACATTTTTGTTTTGTTTTCTGTCTTTTTAATCTATGCATTTCATCATTTATGTAATGAGTTTGATAAATATGTGTAATTTCTTTATTGCTTTGACTACAATGCTTGAAATAAATCAATAAATCAAATCAAATACATGTGACAATTGCGTCCCATGTGAATGCAGCATTAAACAATAAGACTGCAACCTCTCCACCATGACCAAAACCAGAGAACTGTCAAAGGACATCAGGGACAAGATTGTACACCTGGATGAACCAGGCTACAATAATTAAGCATCTTGGTCAGAAGAGATCAACCGGGAGCAAATATATATATATGTATATATATATATATATGCGAACGAGTTGCATGGAAAGCTTGGCAATGTTTTACACCAGATGCCCTTCCTGACGCAGCCCTCTCAGGGCAGCGGGGCTTGGGGCCGGTGCGGAGGTGGAGAGGGGAACAGGGAGCAGCCCGGATTCGAATCCTGGTTGCATGAATGGAAGGTGCCGCAAACCAGCACCAGCTAAACCGGCTCCCAACAGATGTATCATGAATAAACCGCATTAAAGCACTAAGCAGAAATCACATGCCATCAGCATCATGCTCAGTGCCCGCCGCAGACCCTCACAATGCATTGTTTTAATTAAACAGTCGGATTCCCCTGGTCAGCACCAGTTCAAAGTCAAGGCCATGTCACACAGCTGCTATATACAATCTGCACATTTTTCACGTAAGAAATTTTGCAATTATATCTTGCATTACTCATTCGCTGATGTGTCCAGATGTCGGTAGGGGGTTTTGGCTCACGGATCTGAAATCGGTTTTGAGCTGGTCGAATTTTTTGATCGGTTGAGAACGAAGTTTATATGCAATTATTACATGCATTACACGCTATTGTGGGTGATTTGTGCGAGATGCATACGTTTTGGATTTTCCTGACTGTTCCACATATGTCCATGTAGGTCTAATGGACTTTTCACAAGTTTACCATCAATGTATAACTTTTATTATGCATATACGGCGCACACAGCTCAGGTGCTGACCATAGTGCTGATGCAATGTGATTTCTGCTCAGTCCTCTGAGTGTCAAAGTAAAGTAATTCAGTGTAGCGTGGGTTTATGTATTCCTTGCATGGTTTATTTGTACTTGTTCCGAGGTTTAAATGTGGTTCCTTCGTGATACATCGATGAAAATTTTACATAGCTACACACTCGCCTTCTGTGTTGCCTCACCCCATGAGAGACTTACGCACAAACTACAACTGACCAAAAATGTTCAACAGATCAAAACTGAATTCACGTACAGACTTGTAAGCCAAAACCCTCGACCAACATCTGCGCTCCTCGACGAATGCAAGAAACACGACTTATGAATATCATACAAGTGTCAC
Source organism: Oryzias curvinotus (assembly GCA_023969325.1). Taxonomy (NCBI): domain Eukaryota; kingdom Metazoa; phylum Chordata; class Actinopteri; order Beloniformes; family Adrianichthyidae; genus Oryzias; species Oryzias curvinotus. Next base: position 16,848,383 of record CM043718.1, on the reverse strand, counting down.
AGAAGACAAAAATGTAATACGTGGACAAAAAAGTCAATTCAAACAGAAATATAGGTTCTTGGCATTGATAGAAAAGATTTGGCACACATTTTTGATTGAAACGATCCACATGTTGCTCATCCCACAATCCCACGTTCTTACAAATCTGGCACCAGGAAATAACCACCTGGAAATAAACAGGCTTTCCAACAATAGATGAGTTACTGCCAAAGGATTTGTTACATAAAGGAGATTGTAATAGATCTAGACAATGCTTTAAGAAATTATCCGTTAATGGTTAAGAAAAGTAAAGAATCCTGTTTCTTAAAATGTGGGTTAAGTAAACTGTTTTGTTCAAACACACACTTCCTGTGTATATGACTTCCAGACGTCTAGTGCAGCTCAGTTCACGCTGGATAAGGAATCTTATCACTTTGTTAGAAATAATGAAAGAAGGTTAGCACACAGCAGTCACTGAGGATCCCGTGGATTGGAATGTGCGTTCGACTTTTTTTTTCTGAAATGTTACACTCCAGATGTATTATTGAATTATAGGATCAAATTAGATGTAATATTCAGCAGAGGGTTTTGTGTTTTCCCCCTCCCATTGTACCATTAGCAATTCTTTCAGTTATTTTTTTTTTTTTTACTTAAATGCTTTTTATTGTGTAAGTTACTCTAAAACTCAAAGAAAGCATTTCTTTCACCTGAAGAATCCACATGAAATGATGGATGATAAAGCAGAGGTTCATGATCACATTTAGAGCTGATATGTTAAAGTTAGTTACCATTAAAGTATAAAATTGTACAATTATCTATTGAGTATCTAAAGCTTCTTGAACAAGGAAATCCCAATCACTTAAATAATATCTGCAAATATTGCGAAAAAAGCAAAAAGTAAATCATAACAGGGGTGAGACTATACAGGTTCCCCTGTCCCTTTCAAGCTATTTTATTCAGTGGATTTCTACATTGCATCATTTTATCATTCTTCCTAACATGGTGAACAGGAACATGGTCTGTTGGTATTGTGTAAGTTTTATACAAAATATTTCTTCAATGTCTTGTCCTTTTGTTTTTAAAATTTCATTTTGTTTTATGTAAAGCACTTTGGGTAGCATGAGTTGCAAAAGTGCTATAGAAATTAAGTTTCATTTATTTTGATTTGATTCATTGTGACATATATGTGAGTACCGCATGCATACTTGCAAATATGTCAATTAATAATTTGGAGAAAATATGTCAACAAAGATATTATTTTCTTCAGTTTATTTTCTAATTAATTTCTGAATTAACTCAAATAATTATACCTATGATATCTGTGTATTTGTATGGTACTTCTCTTGTTTTTTTGCAATTGCTTAAAACAAATTGTTATTTTTAACACTCTTTTAAGATGGTTAACAGCTATGAACATAGCCTTTTTTTTTCAACATTTTCCAGCCCAAAACTAAACGTTTATTTTGACATTCATCATTAATAGCAATGAAATATTACAGCAATGGTATCACCATGTGTATATGAGCAGTCAACTGGAAATGGATGCAAATTCTGTTTAAATCAAAGTCAAAGTCAAAGTCAGCTTTATTGTCAAATAAGCTGCATACACATGACATACGGCACAGATGACATTCCTTTCCTCTTGCCCCACAGTGTAAGCAGATTTTAAAATAATAAAAAATAAAATAGATAAAATAACAGTTATAATGAGAAGAATAACAGCCATCTAAATAGTGCAAAAGAGCAATGAGATGGTTAAAGTGACAGTTTAAAGTGCTAAGAACAGTAAGCATGTGAGTCTGTGATGGCAGTCTTTGGTGAAGATGATGTTCTGAAGCAGGAGTGAAAGTGTTTCAGTATAAGTTTGTAGCAGGGAGTGGAGGGGGCAGAGGGAGGAGGGAGTTGAGTTTCCTTATTGCCTGACGGAGGAAACTGTCCGCGAGTCTGCTCTGGCCTGGAGACTTTGCAGTCTCCTCCCTGGTGACAGCAGGGAGGAGCACACGTTTGCAGCACACGGTTGCAGCACACGTGATGCAGCTGGTCAGGATGCTCTCGATGGCGCCCCTGTTAAAGGTCTGCATCATGGGGGGAGGAGCTCTGGCCCTCTTCAGGTTGCGGAGGAAGTACAGGCGTTGTTGGGCTTTCTTGGCCAGTGATGCAGTGTTGTGGTTCCTTATCCCTATTCCTTATCTTATGTACAAAATACAAAAGCATGTTGAATCTATGCACAACTGCTTGCAGAAGTTCCTCTAGGAAAGAAAGAACATCAACCAAGCTTCCAGGGCTGTTGGACTTAATGCCAAATACTGGTGGTGAATAGTACAAATAATGCAGGAAACTGGCCTTGATGGCAGGAACTTACAACTTTAATTAATAAAATAAAGTTTGACAAAACCATAAACAAAGAGAGAAGCAAAAAAAAAAAAAAAAAAAAAAAAAAAAAAAAAAAAAAAAGGGGGGGGGGGGGACACTTGATAGTCTGGTAACTTAACACTTAAATACAATGAGGATGATGAACCTAACTGGAGACAGCTGTGGATAGTTATCAAATGAAACCAGGTGAGACTGTGACAGGGGGCAAGCACTAAATATGAAACCAGAATGTGTAGCAATAAAACACAAATTAGATTAAAACAAACAAACAGAAAGGCACAATTGTCACATTTCTTCTTCTTGTGACTAGAATGTATGGGAGTAATTATTCACACACACACACACACACACACACACACACACACACACCTACACAGAGTCATAACATTGAGCAAAAGCTGTTGAACAAAAATATGGTCAAAATTGTAAGTAAAAAAATTCTATCAAGCACTTACAATTGATTGAAAATGTCTTTTTTCTATAAATTAAGTCAAAACTGGTAAAATGCAAGTTCCAGGACACCTGAAGAGCTCATTCTTTATAAAGAATGATGGTAAGACAAAACTCTTTTACAAACGTACTCAAGGAAATTATTTCCAGATAAAATGACATTCTATTAAAACAATGTGTCTTGCAACATGCACATTGCCAATAAATGTAAGTTTAAATGCATCACATTAATTAAAAAATAAAGCAGTTTATGTTGAGAACAAGCTTACATAAAAAAAATTACATTATTCTTAAAAAAACATTATTCTTTTTATAACTTGTACACATGCAGAAATGTCTGATAGAATTAAGAAAAGATGAAGTCACGACTGGTCTCTTCTAAGTTTTCTCTGATTTGCAATCTTCTGGATTTTGGAGGTGAGGAGGTTTCTGAACTTGTCTCCCATGAAGAAGTAGAAGACGGGGTTCATGACACTGTGCAGGAAGGCCAGCGGTCGGGTCAAAATGTACAGTGCATCTATGTTCATGATGGTACACTGAGACAGCTTCATCCAGGGAGGCTGAGATGCAATCCTGACGTTTCTTAGAATGTGGTAGGGAGAGTAGAGAATAGAAAACAAGACAGCAGCTGCTGTAACTACCCGCAGAGGTCGCTTGTATGATACTCTCAACTGGAGAACTCTTTCCTTTGCATGGAGCAGATGAGCAATTTGTTGGGAAAAAATACAAAGTCCAAGCAGAGGAAGAACGTAACCAGTAATCGTTAAGCCCAAACTGTAGCCTAACAAATTGATGTCTCCTGAAAGGCTGGCAAAATCATTGCAGACACTCCAGTTACCTCTTTGGAAATCCTGGATCACTAGAGAGATCATTGGCGTAATTTCCACATTAACTACTAGCCAGGTCAGGCCTGTCAAAAGCAACGCTGATTGCCGTTTCAGGAGGTAGTGGTTCCTTGTTGGATGCTTTATGAGCAGGAACCGATCCATGCTGAGCCAAACCATGAAAAGGATGGAGGAGTAAAGGTTGACATGCATAATATAGCGATTGATAAGGCAAATGTAGATATTGGTCTCTTGGAAGTCATTGGAATAAAGATAGGAGAAGCATGGCAGCGTGCAGAGAAAAATGAGGTCAGAGACAGCCAGGTTGAATAGGTAAATATTACAAGTCTGCCAGTCCTTCAGGCAAAAAAGGTAACCGAGAATAACCAACAGGTTGCCAGGGAAACCGATGCAGAACTCAAGTCCATAAAGAGGTGACAGGTAATACTTCTTCAGAACAGAGACAAACTCTGTGCAATTAGAAACCTACAATTAGAAAACAGAGGAAACAAAAGTCAAAAACAGAGAGGGCAAGACGGGGAAAAAAGAATACCATAGGTAAGGGGTCATCAAACGGATCAAAAAGGATAAAAAAAAACACATTATAATTTGGAATTGAATCTAGTCAATTTTTGCTAAGAGATGAAATGCAAACGCCAAAAGTTTGCATTATTAGAAGAAGAAAGTCAAGACAGAGCTTACCATCGTGTGATTCCAGAAGTTCTGATAAAGTGAACAAGGAGTGGAGTGATGACTCAGTGGAACCACTATTTGTATTGTTGAAGCCCAAATTGACTTCCCCAGGTTCTGATTTGGAGTCAGAAGGATCCTGTAGTTGAAGGTTCTAATAATAAGACTTCACACTCTGAAACTTTGGTTCACCTTTGCAAAGGGAGAATTTCAGCATAACTGCTCACACAGTCTGTGCTAAAACTCTGTCTTCTTCCTTCTACATGCTCGTTTTATTCAACACTGGTATCCTGTTTCACACTTCATGGTCAACATCCTCAGTCTTGCTTCTTTACATTTGTTTACACCATATAAGGAGTTGTTTATTTTTACATTTGTTCACACCTTTGACCTTTGTTTACACCATATAGGGAGTTTTTTTTTTACAGGCCATTAAGGTGGGCGCACAAGCACTCTTAACCACATCCTATACTTCCTCTTCATCTATTGTTGACCATTGTCTTGAAAATGTCCAAAGTTGTCACACACACATGTCTCATATAAAACATTGATACACTTTTGATTATATTTTCCACAGTATACTGCAAACATTAAATAGAGAACTGAGAGTAATGATGCCTTTGACATGACATCACCAGAACACCTGACTGCTACTCTACAGCAAAAAAAGCAACACTGTCTTTTGAATTTAGATGATGGAAAACACTATTATACAAAATAGATCATGCTAAAGCACGTTTGTTGTATGGCCTTATTCAAAAGTTATATGGCTTTACCATTGACTCTGAACACATCACTGAAACAGTTTGAGCTTTTAAGCAAAAAAAATACAGTCTATACTATATGGCACATTTGTGTACTAAACATGACATATTTACATATCTCTCAATCATTTAAAAATAATCCTTGAAAAACTTCAACTTTATATTATTAGGATAAAGTTTTATGCAGCATTGCTTTTTATGAATTCACTGAGACATTTGACATGTACTTGGAACTTTCTAATGACCACCAGATTGAATGGCTTATATGAAGCTTTGACACTTTTGTTTTAATACTTAAACCAAACAAGTTGATAAAATATTATACGTAGATGTTTAAAGAAAAAGTTCACCCTCTCTAAGTTTATTGTAAGAGAAATGTATTTATTCATCGCCGTGTCTCCTGATGACCTTGAACCTGTAAATACTCTTTCAAACTGCATTTTAGATATAAAGTTGTGGACGGCAGAAAATTTCTTGCAGCTCAACCAGGACAAGACTGAAGTTTTAATTATTGGTCCTGAAGAGAAGAGAGAGATGATTTAAACCAAACTTAGGAATTTTAAACCTTCTCAATGTGTGAGAAACCTGGGCGTACTTTTTGACTCTGAGCTGAGTTTTAATCCTCACATCAGAAACGTTGTGAAAACAGGATTTTACCATTTTAAGAACATTGCCAGAGTCCGCCCATTCCTCTCTCTTGCCAGCATAGAGGTGCTGATGCATGCTTTTATTTTTAGTCGTTTACTTTATTGTAATGCCCTGCTCTCTGGTTTACCGAAAAAGTCGATCTCAAATCTACAACTATTGTGGAACTCTGCGGCACGAGTTCTGACGAGGACCAGAGGGTGAAAACTCATTATACTGGTTTTAAAATCTCTGCAATGGCTCCCTGTGTGTTTCAGGATTGATTTTAAAGTTCCTTTAATGGTTTATAAATGTTTTAATGGTCTTGGGTCTTCTTATTTAAATGATATTCTTTTAAAATACGAGCTCTCGCGGACACTGAGGTCCTCTGGCACTGGCCTCTTAGTTGTCCCTAAGGTGAGGACCAAGACACATGGTGAGGCTTCATTCCACCATTGCGGTCCTCGCCTGTGGAACAGCCTGCCGGAGAACCTCAGGGCCGCAGAGACTGTATAGGTTTTTAAGAAGAGGCTCAAGACCAACCTTTTTAGTCTGGCTTTTACATAGACAAATAATAATAATAATTGCTTATGTCTTTTATTATTTATCTATTAATTAATTAATTAATTTCTTTCTTTTTTTTAAGGAGTATTATTATCTCTGTATTTAATATGCTATTCTTTTTATTGTTATTTTACCAATGATACTTAGCTAATGTTTTAATCAGTTTACGTATTTTATTTTTTAATTACTAACATTGTTATATCTTATTTTATTTTTTTAATCTTTTTTTAATTATTTTTATTGTTGTTATTTTATGATTAGGGGGTGCTGTTGCTGCGGTGCCCGTTCTCGTTGGGCATGCTGGGGTCCTGCTCTGTGGTCTAACAGCCTTGGAGTGGGCCCTAGGCTGCTCTGTGAAGGGCGGGCACTGTGGTAATGACCCCTGTGGTCCGGCTGGGCCTTGGAATAAATGGATCCCCATATCGTTTCTTCACAGCAGTACCAGGCCAGACCTTCTTTAAGCTGCAGTTCCTTGTTTCTGTTCAGGGTTCTACTGGGATAACTTGGTGGGTGGGGTGGGGGTGTGGGGGGCTGGTGAGGGAGGGGTCCCATCTTTGTGTGAATGTCCATTGTTTGCTATTTTTAATAGTTTTTGCTTTTCATGACTATTTTATCTGCTTTTATGTTAAGCGTTTGTGTTTTTAACTGAAATGAAAGGCGCTATATAAATAAATAAAGTTTGAGTTTGAGATATTTATCAATGTCTCTTCAACTCAGAACTTAGTTAAGTAGTAGTAGAAGTAGACGTAAAGTCCCCATTGAAAAAACATGTGTATGTTTATACTATTTTAGTTTATGCTGAGCATACATTCTTCTAAGTTTTATTTTTTATAACCTTGTGAAAAATATTTTTTCTCCCTGTCTGTAGTTATCAACATCGATTTTTTTAACTTGCCAGCTGCACTTTTCAAAAAAATCTCTCTCCTCCCCTTTAGATATCAAGCAGTAAATCTCTTTTATTGTAATCTATTACAATAAAACTGTGGTTCACCATTCATTTTAATTTTGGTAGAAAAGTCTTGGAGACATTCAAATGTTGAAAGATAATAGGACAGGTGTGTGGGTGTAAGTGGTTCAGTTTCATACAAATGACAGCATTTATGAGCAGAAATATGTTTTTTACAGTTAGAGCTTATTAGTTCATATGACCATAAGCAATCAATTATGAATATATAGCTAAAAAATAACTTCAAACTTTACTAATACTGAAAGTATCAAAACAACAGAAATAGTGTAAACAGCAAGATAATTAAGACTAAATATTAAAAAAGACATTTCCTACAAATTTTTCCATCAAAATTTTTCCATTCATAATCTATAGGATTATTATAAAGTAACTCAGTAGGGGCGGGATTATATAAAATCGCTTTTTCCCACTCCTTTTCAAGCAATACATTAAACTCTACATGAGTTCAGTTAAGTATCACTGTATTTAATTAAGCAAATGTGACTTAACTGTGTCTTTGCTTTTTGTTTATTTTATTTATCTATTCATATCATTTCTGTAATGATTTTGATGAATTTGTGTGATTTTTTTTTGTATTGACTACAATGCTTGAAAAAAAATAAAAAATGAAAAATACATTGTAGTATTTTACTGTACTTATTTTGTTAACAAAGACGACTTTGTACTAAGAAAATTATTTCATTTATTTAAAAATCCCCCCTCCCTCCACTTTTTTGTTACAACTTCACCACAATGGAACTTTAATTATTTCTAATACTGCATATTTTTACATCTAATGAGCCATATACCTGCTGATGACAAAAACAAAAGAGAGGGATTTTAGTGTACTTGATAGATATGTTAATTATGTTAGTTCAATACTTATCTTACAAGGCAAAAACTTCCACCAAGCTCAAGTCTTGGGACTTTTAAATTGAGGCTTAGAAAAAAGAAAGAAAGTCTGAAATGCAGAGGAGAATAATCTGCATAAAGGAGCTCAGACAGGGCTTCAGGTGAGAAAGAAATCCCACAGACACTCCACTAAAGCACGAGCATGCATTAGCGGCTGAAACATAATAAGAAAACGAGTGCAGAGAAAAAAGTTATTCAATTGAGCTTGAGTGATTAAGAAGATCTGCGAAGATAAGACTTAATGTACTGAAGAGTAACAGATGACCTAGTTTTGGTTGCTGTGCATCTTCCTTATATGCAGTGTTGGATAAAAGATTCAGCTTACTAAAATTGTAAAAAAAAAAACAAAAAAACAAAAAGCAGAAATAGTTTATGTAAAAATCAAATGATGCGTACATGTTAAGAATGGAAAATGTTATGGAACGTCAGTGGGACTCTGAAGCTACATTTACACCGGGCAGGTGATACGCGTTCCAGAACGTGGTAAACGCAGGTTTTTGGACATGTGCTTAGCAAATGGTGTTCACACTGGACAAGAAGGGAGGGGCTTCTTTTTTGGTTTTTCCTTTTTACCATTCACTAGCACATGTCACCCACCTACAGTTGAAGGAGGCTTAGTGCAAAATATCAAAGGGTTGGAAATCTTGTGAATCTTCCTCCAGCCTTTTTCTGTCACAGCTGTATTCCGATATATGCAAGACTTTGTGTCAAGTCCAGCTAGGCACAAACTACAGTTATTAATTTCTCCTCCATGATAAGTTTTTAAACCGTTGCCACCTTTATTCATCGAAAGTGACGCAATTCAAACGTCACTACCAAATCCAAGTCCCTGATTGGTCAAATTCCACTTGGTTTAACTTTCAACATGTGTTTAAAGGATGTGCGTTTCGTGTGTAGGGCCTGACAATAGTCATAGAAACTTGCATAGTGGCACGCGAACGCCAGCGTATTTAACGTTAAGCCTGAAACGTGCATGCATTTACATAGACACGCATTTTTTGTAAAGTGCCTTACTAGTCTTATTTAGCATCGAGCCTAGTTTTGCCTAATATCTACTACTGGTACCTCACAAATAGCCTCACAAATAGTTGGACAAATAGCCCTACTCTGCAACCAAGCTAAATAAGTATTTGCCAGGTTAAAATGGATAAATATTACTGAGACTGTTTCAAAGAGACAATTGAAAATTCCAATGTCATCACTGCATCACTTGAAACAAATGAAATTTGTTTTAAGACTTCCTCAATCATTTTGTTTTCGTGTATCTGGACGACATACTTATTTACTCCCAGGATCAAGATCAACATAAAACCCATGTACGGCGTGTGCTGGAGAGCCTCATGGAAAACAGACTTTTTGTGAAAGCCGAGAAATGTGAATTTCATGTTTCTACTATACCCTTCCAGGGTTCTATTCTCGAGGCTGGTTGCATTCGTCCAGATCCTAAAAAAATGGAAGCAGTCACTAAGTGGGAGCCACCCAACAACAGGAAAAGGCTTCAGCAGTTTTTGGGCTTTGCCAACTTCTACCGCTGTTTCATGTGCAACTACAGTCAGATCGCTTCACCACTAACCAAACTCTCGTCTCCTCTAAAACCCTTCTGTTACGGGATACAGCAGCCCAAGAAGCCTTTGATAAACGCACGAGTCTGTTTGTTTCTGCACCCATTCTTATCCAACCTGATCCCTCTCATCAGTTAATCGTTGAAGTCGATGCTTCCGATTCCGGAGTGGGCGCAGTTCTCTCTCAAAAGGACGATAAGTTAGGCAAGTTAAAAGTAGCCGGGCCTCTTGTCGCTGATCAATGATCTTAAAAGTCCTCTCTGATATCCAAGACTTTCTTGGGTGGGGGGGCATCTGAAGACAGTATGCGCCACCTGGATGACAGTTTCCTTGAATGTCCTCCAGTCTGTCACCTTATTAGCAGCGAGAGAGTTTAGTTTTTGGCAGATGGAGGAGTTGAAATCTGTGGCGATGATAGGATCGCTGAGTAGCAAAGAGTTCAGACGGGGCTGAGTATTCCGGAGCTGGTTGGCTCGTAGCTTTAGTTTAATGTGGGCTACAAGCAGGCGATGGACTGTGTTGCCAAGCACTGCTCCTCTGTACACACGGCAGTTGGTAATGAGGGATTTCCAACGTTGGGATATAAGGATGTGATCCAGTGCCCTCCGAGTTCTGCCATCTGGGCTGTACCAGGTCCAGTGATGGATACATTTCTGGGGGAACCAGGTATCAGCAATGCAGAGGTTGTTTAGGTGGCAGAGTAAGAGGAGATGGTCACCGTTGTCGTTTGTGAATGTGTCAGCAAAAGTTGTGGCGACTGGAGAACCGGTGGACAGGTCGTTGTAGAATATAGTGACATTGGCATCAGTAAGGATGATGGATGGGGATGTCGTGTGCTGGAATTTGGCTAATAGCCTGGTGGAGTTGGTCAAAGAACTCATCTTTAATGTCTACAGCTGCAACATTTGTGGGGGTATAGGCAACTATTATTGTCATCTTGCCATGTTTATGTAGGAAGTGGGCAGATAGTATTCTGTCGCTTAGGGGTGTCCAGTTGAGTAGGGATTTCCTGATGTCTTTTGGGATGGCAAGTGCCACACCATAAAGGCCTGTCAGTTTTGCAGGGCCACTCCAGATATAGCAATGGTCGCTGGCAGTCAATTTGCCGGTACCTGACCATCATACTTCACAGAGTCCTGCTAGAGTGATGTTATAGCGACGGAGCTCGTGGGATAGCAATGTGCTGGCTCCAGAGCGAAGAAGTGTCTGGATATGCCAGGTAGCAATACGGGTTGTTTGATGATGGTCAAGCAGTACTCTTTGGTCAGGGGCAAGCTGAGGTCTGTTGCCATATTGGACTGTCCAGCTTTGTTTTCTGGTCGGTTTCATAACAAGGAAGTTTCTCCTGGGTTGGTTGTTGGCCCTCCGCAGGATAGTCAGATATTGGGGCTGCCACCTTAAAGCGTTCCAACAAGCTGTGGGTCTATGTTTGTCTGGAACCTCGCCAGGTGACCAGCCCACCAAGGGTGACCCTACCAGGAGCAGGCTCCAGATGATATCGCTCCCTGGGTCATCGGTTCACACAAGCCCCCTTGCCACGACAAAGCCAGACCCATAAGGGTGGGGCCAGATCCAACAGGGAACTGATAGCTATTAAACTCACATTGGATGAGTGGCGTCATTGGCTGGAGGGTGCAACTCACCCCTTCATCGTTTGGACAGATCATAAAAACCTGGCTTACCTCCGAACAGCTAAACAACTCAATTCTCGTCAAGCACGTTGGTGTCTGTTTTTTCTCAGATTCGACTTCACCATCACTTACAGATCCGGCAGCCGTAATATTAAGCCTGATGCCCTGTCATGACAATTCAGCACCTTGGAAAATAATACAGAGACTACTATGCCGCAACCTGCGTCGTGGGTTCCCTCACCTTGGATATCAAAACTGGGTTCAACAAGCCCAAGGTGAACAGACTAATCATGTACCTTGTCCCGTTGGTACTCTGTTTGTCCCTTCCTCCCTAAGATCAGACGTCATCACCTGGGGGCATTCACCCAAAGTCTCCTGCCACGCTGGCATCCACAGGACCCTGGCCTTACTCCGTCGTCGTTTCTTCAGCCCCACTATGGAAAAGGATGTGTGTGAGTACATTGGGGGCGGCTCCACCTGTGCTCGCTCCAAATCTACCAATTCTCCCCCCTCTGGTCTTCTCCATTCTTTGTCAACGCCCAATAGGCCATGATCTCACATAGCCTTGGATTTTGTTACCGGTCTGCCACCCTCACTAACCAACACTGTTATTCTCACTGTTGTCGATCGATTCTCCAAAGCTGCTCACTTCATTTCCCTACCTACTGCTATGGAAACTGCCAACATCCTCGTTGATAAGGTCTTCAGATACCATGGTATCCCCGCTGACATTGTTTCTGACAGGGGTCCACAATTTATATCTCAGGTGTGGAAAGCCTTTTGCTCTCCCCTTGGGACCTCCATTAGTCTCTCCTCTGGTTACCATCCTCAGTCTAACGGACATGCGGAATGAGCCAACAAGGAGTTAGAAGCGGCATTCCGTTGTGTGGTGGTGCAGAACTAGTCTGATTGGTCGAACTATTTAGTTTGGATTGAGTATGCTCATAATTCCCTTCCCTCTTCCGCCACAGGAATTTCCCCATTTGAGACCTGCCTTGGGTACCTACCACCCCTGTTTTCGTCCCAGGAAATCGATGTGGCGGTTCCCCTCGGTCCAGCAACACCTCCATCGATGGAGGCACATCTGGAGTAAGACCAGGGAGGCTCTTCTTCGTACCAAAGAGAACAACTATAAAACTGCCATCGACACAGGGTGGTAGGACCCACGTACCGACCTGGTCAGAAGGTATGGCTCTCTACTAGGAACATCCCAATCCAGTCCACTTGCCCCCCGGTTTTTAAAGTAATTAACCCTACATGCGACCGCCTCCGGTTGCCTGCGGCTCTGAAAATCCATCCCTCATTCCACGTCTCCCAGATTAAACCTGTCAACGAAGGTCCTCTTTGTCCGCCTTCCACTGCCCCACCTCCCGCCCGTATCATTGACGGTGCTCCCGCCTTCACGGCTAGTCGTGTTCTGGATGTCCGGCATTGGGGTCGTGGATTCCAGTTCTTGGTGGATTGGGCGGGTTAAGGGCCCGAAGAGTGTTCCTGGGTATCCCGGTCCCTCATCCTCGACCCTTCCCTCATCGAGGATTTTTATCTGTCCTGGACCGCCTGGAGGCGGTCATTGAGGGGAGGGTACTGTCATGGTATAACCGGGAGTCACTTTCCAAAAAGCAAAAGCGAGCTCATATATGGGAAACAGAACCAGTGAAGTGTTTGTGCTGTGGATAAGAGGTGATATCCTGTTTGTTTTTACAGGTCAATGCTGAATGTAGTGTTCCTGCTGTCTTGAAGATTAGTTTTCTTGTTTTTCTCTCACGATTTCCTGTTTCCCATTCCTCCTCATCTTCCTCAAGCAGGTAAAGGACGAAAGTCTTGCCAAGTGACATCGCAGCTCATGGATTTCCTTTTTGTGGCTCCAACTTTCTCATGGATTAAATTAATAATCCCTGGCTGGCTTGTTGTCCTTGAGTTTTGTTCCTTATGTGGTCAAGATGGATGTGCTCAAACTGGATGTTTGCTTAAAGGCAAAGAAGAACTTCGTATATGGTTTGCATGAACTGAACATAATTTATTGAAGGAGGGCAAACTTCTCTAAAAGAACTAGAGCTTGAAGGGTTGTAGCAGGCAAACAAAAATCCTTTACGCCTCCAAACTAAATCTCCAAGGAGATTTGAAACATCATAAAGTGGCGCCCCTTGGTTTTAAACAGTCGATTTTGCACAGAAACAAGCAAAAAAAAAAAAAGTCTTTATAGTGGGCTGACCTCAAGGTATTATACCAGGCATTTTTAAACTGAACAAAAATTATACTATTGATGCATTTTGGAAATCAATTTCTTTTCTTTGTAGAGTGAAAATGTCTAATGCATATATAAACAAACCTTTAAAAGAAGGTTTCCAAAAACAAAATGCCGCTTAGAGTTCACCTTTTTTTGTTTAAATATCCCCTAAAAAAGACCTGAAAAACCTTGAGCCGCTGCAGAAAATGTTTAGAAGCTATAATAACTGCAGCAGGGGTTGCAACTCCATGTAGGATGCTCGAATTTGCTATGAGCCATTTTATTTTTCATTTTGACATGGTAAAAGGTAGAAATAAAATATATAAAATATATATAAAACAACTTTAATTCTAAAGCTTTGAAAATGAAATCATCTATCCTGAGTTGGTTTCTTTTTTTAATTTGAGCACGTGCAAAATACTAGCTATCAAAAGTTATAGGAAAGAATGGACTGGGATTTCTTTATGGTTTTAAAAAAATAATTTCTGTATTTTCCTTAGACCGTATTCCATTTGCCAACAGGACAGAGGGTTAAAAGCTAAGGATATTCAGTTCTAAAACTGTAAAATGTGGATTATTCCTGTATTCTCCACAATGAACAATAGCAATACGACTTTTAGTGGGCTTGAGTCTTTCTTTAAAAAGCAATATCTTTAGTAGATTGGGAGGCTGTGTCTTGATTTGGTGCTGGTGCCACACGTTCTAGATTTAAAAGGCAGGTAAAAAACAAATGTTTATAGCTCTAAAGCTAAAGGCATTTAAAACCATTAAGCTAAAACAGACATCCATCAAAATAGAAATTAACAAAAGAACTATAGATATGGATCAGGAGAATTAGCTTAAATCAAGTTTAGACAAAACCATGCTGAGGTAGCTCCAACAGAAACCATGAAAGTCCACATCCAAGCAGACTGTTCTGAAAGAAAATACAATGCACCGTAATTTCCAGTCAGAGAGATGTTTCCTCACACCATCCCACTCTCTCCATCATGCTGTTTCTCTAGCACTTGCCCCATCCCCTCCACACTTTGACCCTAAGTTCCAACTATTTGCTGAGTCTAGAATCAGTGCTTAACAAGTGCACGACTCTTGTGCTTGGTAGTCATGGCAACCCTAATGACAGATCTTTGAAACTAGTTTGTTGTAGATTGTCTGGGCAGACAGCTTCATGCTACATCAGGCATCCTATGATATCCAAGTGCTTCTCGGGACGGACACTTTGTGGTCTGTTTGTTGTATATAGATATTGGTCTTCAGTTTGGAGGTACTAATTGGGCTCACTGCACATGCGGCTGCTACTTGGTTTTGTGGAACACCAGCTTCAAGTTGACTTACCACTCAAGTCCTTTCTTGGTGCAAACACCTACTCATCACTTTAAGGCCATGTCACACCTTAGCTATGTATAACGAAATAGATGAAAACTGGTAATTCCTGAATATACATGGAAAGAAGTGAGAATGGTTGTGGTTCTTAACACTAAATTTTAAAGGATGTATCACAAATGAACCACATTAAAGCACTGAGCAAAAATCACATTGCATCAGCACTATGGTCAGCACCCGCCGCAGACCCTCACAATACTTTGTTTTAATTAAACAGTCGGATCCCCCTGGTCAGCACCAATTCAAAGTCAAGGCCATGTCACACAGCCGCTATATAAAATCTGCGCATTTTTCACGTATGAAATTTTGAAATTGTTTCTTGCGTTACTCATTCGCTGATGTGTCCAGATGTCGGTAGGGGGTTTTGGCTCATGGATCTGAAATCGGTTTTGAGTTGGTCAAAATTTTGGGTCGCAATTGTGGGTGATTTGTGCAAGATGCATACACTGTGGGTTTCCCTGAATGTTCCACGTCCATGTAGGTCTAATGGACTTTTCACAAGTTTACCATCAATGTATAACTTTTATTTTGCGTATACGACGCAAATGTTGTGCTGACCATAGTGCTGATGCAATGTGATTTCTGCTCAGTCCTCTGAATGTCAAATAAAATAATTCAGTGTAGTGTGGGTTTATGTATTTTTTTCCATGGTTTATTTGTACTTGTCCCGAGGTTTAAATGTGGTTCCTTTGTGATACATCGATGACCATTTTACATAGCTACACACTCGCCTTCTGTGTTGCCTCATCCCATGAGAGACTTACGCACAAACTACAACTGACCAAAAATGTTCAGCAGCTCAAAACTGAATTCACGTACAGACTTGTAAGCCAAAACCCTCGACCAATAACAATAATAACAATAACTATTTGTTTTAAAAGGCTGCTAGGAGTTGAAGCTGGGGTAACCATGGTGCACTGGGGCTCTGTCCTCTTTTCTGTCCTCTTTTCTTTTCTTTTCTCATCTGTCTCTACAGTTCCTCTCTTCTCTACTTTTGATCATCATTTATCATTTAGTTCTCCATGCCTCTGTTTGGTGCAGTACGATTCATGTATTGTCCCTTTTTCCCTCTCCCCTCCTGGGGAGTGGGAGTGCTTCCAGACTCCAGTTGGCCCATCCGCGCTCCTGTTCCTGACTGTGTACCTCGTCTCTGCTCCTGCTCCTAAACCTGGCTGTGGTTCCTGTCTCCGGCTCGACTCGCGCCCCTGACTGTCCCCAACCAGGGCTGGATGAAGCTCGTCTGCTGGACTTTAAATATGTAGATGTTGAAGGAATTTATATTTTTGTGGTTTTACTTCTTTTAGGTTTTCTGTCTTATCTTTTTATTTCAGCATTAGATTGTATTCAGATTAAGTGTGGAAGCTCCCGGACTTTGAATTTCAAAGGGACATCCTGTCTCTTTTCACTGTGAGCCCCAGAACTCACCCCCTACAGAGGCACCTGGATTTTCCTAAAGACAGTGGAACTGTGACTGCAGCCTGACAATGGATCATGAAATTAACATTGCATGGGAAAACTTCTGGATGCAGATTCACATGTGGAAGACCAAAAGGATGAGACTGGCGCCTATGGAGAGGGTTCCGGATGGGTGTTGAACTCCTGTGGGGACACAGTTGGGGGCCGGACACGTCCGTCTGCCATAGTAACCCCCACGGACTGGTTTGCCGCCAAAACGGATGCTGGGACCAAATATGGACTTAAGGGAGTGACCAGACCGGTCAGCCAGCCAATCTACGCATCCTGGAGGAGGAGTGTGGCGACCATGCTCTTTCCTGGAGGAGGGACTGCAGGCACGGAACAAAACTGCGGATCAGGGGAGAGTTCCCTAGTGTTCCCATTCTCTCTTCCCCTGGGACACCCGGACGTTCGTTATCAATTCGTTATTAATTCGTTATGTTTAGAAATATTGTTAGGGAATAAATTCTTGTTCATCTTTTAAAAGAACGAATCCGTGGCTTTTCTTGTTTTCTCACTTTTTGAACACGCAAAGAAAGTATCTACAAAGCGACTAGATATTTTTCATCCTTCATTTTTGGTGAGCCCGACGTGATAAAAGTGATTTTTATAGAGATTTTGAAAGTGATTATAGTGATTTTTAAGTGACGGCAAGGAAGCCGGTGGATTGTGACGAGATCTCGTGAGACTTTCGGCGAAAAGTCAGTGCACTTCCTGCTCACGGACCAAACTCCTCAAGGCCTGATCATCAGAAAACCGGTAAGCAGACCTGTTTGAAATTCTGCGTATTGACTACGTTATTCAACTAGTGAATAACTCAAATGTGGGGAGTGGAGTGTGTGAGCGGCTAGCGCACCCGTATCGGTTTGTGGTTTATCCGTGTCCCTGGAAAAACAACGGTCAAAATACGGAGAATTGATTATTTGCAAATTAAGCTACGGCAGTTCGGTGCGCGTTAGCAGAAAACAGTTGACGATTTAAGCTAGCTCCGGCAGTGCGGTGCGCGTGAGCAAAGGAAAATATTGAGGTGGGTTTTACCGTCCCCTGAACAAAAGGTGTTCATAAATTCGGTAAGGTTTGCGTCTGTTGGAGCCTTTGCGGCTGGATCCGCATAAAAAACAGTGTTTGGTTAAATAAATTCGTAGGTTGCGTCTGTTTCCTAGGTTGCCTCAAAGGCAAAAAAACAGTGTTAGATTAGAAACTAATTTTGCGCGTATAGGATTTTCGGAAGAACCACGAAAGGCGGCGACCTTTTACAAATTATTTTTTTTACTGCGAAGAGAAACCACAGAAGGATTCATAATAAACATAATGGGTGATTTTGACAAAGAACATGCGGACACCGGTGTATTTTCCTTTAATGACGGACTTGACGCTGCAGACCGACGACCTGACTGTGACGACAGATGTGAAAGAGACGTGAATGATGCAGAATGGGAGAGAATGTATGAGATTGTGGAGAGCCAAGTGTTGGGTGGAATAGAGAAGAGAAAGCGAGAGAAGGAGAGAGTGAAATTGCGTAAAGTGTGGGTGCAGATGGATTTGAAACGGACTACAAGTTGGCTAACATTTAGCCAACAGTTAAGAAAGAATGAGGATTGTGTGATGAAACAGATTCAGGAGTTGAATGAGAAGGTGAAAGAAGGATCATGGATGGAAAAGAGAGGAATTAAACGGAAACAAAAGGAAGCTGATGAAATTAGACGTGCTGTTCATCAGTTGACTTTGGCTGCTACAGCTTTAGCTGCGGTTAAGGCAGAACAGCAAAGTTCTAAATGTACTGTGACACCATCCTCCCCCAAAGCCCCCCTTCCTGCGCTTTACCCTCCCCTTTCAGTAGGGACAGAACCCCCACCTGTAACTTTCCCCCCTCCCTATGCTCCTCAAAAAATGTATCCAATGTTGAAAATTTGTGGTGAAGTGGCTTGTGACATGGATGAAGATTTAACCCCTGAAGAGAAACAGCATATTGCCCTCATGCTGCGGGAGAGGCGGTCCAAAAGGGGTGACAAAAGAGCAGACCTCCCCCGAGACCTCCTGAATCCTCATCCAGACCCCCTCTCTGGGCCATGGGTAAGTTATGCAGGAGCATTTGCATACCCCTCACCTCAAAGTTCTATAGCTTCACAGGAGGAGGCCTTGGGAGCTGCAGCCATGGGAGCTGCAGCAGACCTGATTGACCCACAGGTTAAGCAGATCCTGGATTCCTATGAGACCCGCACTGCGCATCTTGAGAATGCATTGGAGCGTCTGGCAGGTCAGTATAAATCACCAGCTGAAGTCAAAAAATCTAAAAGACTATTATATCCAGAACAGGAAGGTGGCGATGAGGAGGAGGAGGAGGAAGAAGACCCTCCACGTCGACCACATGTCCTGTTCACCAACCAGGATTTGACGCAGGTAAGTAGACTGCAATATAATTTAAGACCCCGAAAAGGTAAGAAAGGAGGAGACACAACTCACATGTTGCCTATGATAGCGACAGGAGCTGGTTTACCCATTTACCAGCCCCTCCCGCTTAAGGATGTGTCGACGCTGGCTGAACGTTTACCACGTGTGTCGAATGGTGGACGTAACTTTCTTCAGCAATTATGTACAGTTATGCAAGGTCATGTTCCATGTCTGGGAGATTTAAGACAAATTTTAGGAGTAACAGCCACAGTTACTGAGCTCCAGTCCATTGAACAGCGTGCAGATGTGCAGGACCTCGCGGACTCCACTCTTTTAGTGGACGTTCGGGCTCCGGTTTTCAATGCAATCAGAGAACTTTTTCCAGATCCACAGACTGCAGCTCCATCCAGTTTCCCCTTCACAGGTAAGGACCCCAACTCACATTACTCAGAGTGTGTCCAAAAATGGACAGACAGCACGGGTAGAGATCCAAGCCTGTCACCTCCTGAGACAGTCATGTTCAGGACTGCAATCCTGGCAGGATTGCCTCAGGATGTGCAGGATGTTTTAAAAGCAGACCCGGACTTGATGGCAAGTGATGAGTCTCGATTTAAAAGGCATTTGGTTTATCATTGCAGAGTGCATTTGGAGAAAAAGGAAAAGGCAGAGGGAGAGATTGAGCAGTTAAAAGAGCAGTTACTGAAGCTACAGCTCGCACAAGCTCGTAAAGAAGCCACTCAGGACAAACAGGATAAAAAGATGTTAAAAAACAGAATAATATGATGAGTCTAACATCCCCAGAACCAGCAGCAATGATGTGGCAGACGCAGGTTTTCAGTGGCCAAGGAAGGATGAGAGGCAGATATCCTGGGAGGCGTGGCTCATCCAGAAGACCTCCTCCAGCTGCAGCTGGAGATGAATGCTTCATCTGTGGTGCTCCGGATCACTGGGCACGGAACTGCCCACACCAAGGGACCACAGGAGTGGCAAAATGGACAATACCACTAGGGGTGCCCAGGAGCTTTGGGACCACTTGGTGATGCAGGAGCCATGGTCCTTTTCAAACTCAGAGCCCCTACTGCTGAGACCTGCCTTCAGGCCCACCCTCAAACCGTTGCCAGGGACTTTTGATCCTGCCCCCTGGCCAGGAGCTGAGATTGTGATGGATTTCACAGACATGATCAACCCAGTGCAAGGTAAGCGGTATTTGCTGGTTATTGTTGACTCCTTTTCAGGATGGCCGGAAGCCTATCCTTGCAAGAAAGAGGACTCCATCTCTGTCATCAAAGCACTGGTAAATCACTACATACCCACACATGGTTTCCCTGCCAAAATCAGATCGGACAATGGAACTCATTTTAATGGGCTCTGTGGAACGCATGAATCGCACACTGAAAGAAAAGTTGGCAGAAATATGCACATCGACTAACATGGACTGGATTTAAGACAAGGACGTGCCCTCAGCTGACCCACCGAGCGCAGATCTAGCTGACTGGACGCATGTTTACTTGAAAGCATTCAAACGGAAGTGGTCACAGCCTAGGTGGACAGGCCCTTATCGTGTCACGGCTCGAACAACATCTGCTGTGCAGCTGCAAGGCAGAAGTAATAGGTGGTATCATTACTCCATGTTGAGACCTTGCACTTCACAGGAACGTGGACAGGACGCCTGTTAATCTGAACGGTGCACTGAACTGTTTGTTGTTTTCACTTCACATTTCTGTTTTTCCATTTATATATATATATATATTATTTATATTTATTTTCTATTTTTTCCATTTTTATTTTTAATTCAATTTCTATTCTTATTTTCTATTTTTTCATTTTAATATTTTTCTAGATGTTTGCTATGTTTTCTTCCATTAGTGGACTGGAGTTGTTCCAGTCCAAGAGAGGGAAATGGACAGTAAGGGGTATTGGTTTTGTTTTATTTTTACTATTTCTCGTATGGTTCATCTCTTTTGATTTACTAGGACTTCAAGCAAATTGTGCCAAATCTAACCTGACTCAAACCCACAGGCAGACGGCAGCAGGACATAACCGAATAAAGCGTGATGCACTTTATGATGTTTGGACTTACACCAAGGAAGCAGAGCAATTGATGTGTGGCCCTCTGGCGCCCCCTTTAGGAATTCCTTATTTTTGCTACAATCCCAATCAAACAATGGATGTGTTGATTATAGCACCAAGAGGGAATTTTAAGCATGATCACTGGGGAACAGCAAGTGAGTGGAAGGGTTATCACTGGTACATCCGAGGGTGGTTAGGAGATGGAGGATGGGGATCTATATTTAGATCCACGGCGGAATCATCTTGGAAGAAAGGTTCCTTTGGTTGGACATCCCAGGCTCAACAGTGGTCCAAAATAATTTCTAATTTTACAGTTTCAGATTCATTTTTCACTTTCCGTGTTAACACTACTGGTCAACCTTTTCCTACACCTACAAAGGGCTACATCAATTTATGTTCACGTTTACTTATTTGTGCTTGGGCGAATGGAAAGGATCCGTGTTGGCAGGTTATGTTCTGTCCAGATTTTAACGCTACCACCACCACCCACATACGAACAGTGGTAGGTTCCGGTCCGGCCAGACAGGTAAAAATCATTGAAGGTACTCCTTCCCCAGATAATTGGTTTCAGGCTACAACGGGTATTAGTGGAGACGCTAATAACTGGTTGCTGATGGTGGAACAGGCGGCTAACACGACCAAAGCTGACTGTCTGGTTCCATGGAAAACTTTAATCTCCTCCATTCTTGTTGCAGTAGCAGTTTTTTCAGCCATTCTAACTCTGTGTGGTTGTTGTATTCCCTGCCTTAGGACCCTCATGACACGCCTCATAGAGCAGGCTCTGGGAGAGAAGGTTCAGGCGCATGGACAATATGTGCTGTTACCTGTCAGTGATCCCTTTTCACCACCGTGGCTGAGAAATCAGTCTGTGTGATTTTGTTTTGTCATAACATCTCTCCATTTCCTCCCTGAATTCTAGGTGTTCTTTTTCTTGCAGGAAGTGTCATTTTTATTGTCTTTATGTTTTATATTTTTACTTTTTAGATAATTGGAATTTGCATTTTTAGTTTTTATTCGAATTTGCAATTTTGTGTTTTTGTATTTTCTTAATTTGCTATGTAATCTGTATTGTCAAAAGTGATCTGAGATTTGGTGGGCATTGAGTATCCTTAGGGATGACCGCCAAAGGGGCGTGGGGTCGTAGTGAGAATTTTGCCTGTCTGAATACTAAATGAATCTTACAAAGATGGTTAAAGTTTAGCTCTGACAGTTTTCGCTCCTACACTCTTTGCATTAATCAACCACCCAGTTTAAAAATCTCATTTATTGACATTGATTTTGTGTTGTAGAATGTGAGGGCTTACGACCACAGTTGCACCTGCTGAAATGTTTAGTTGTTGTGTTTTTGTGTGACCTCACTTCATGAGGTCAAGAGAGGGAACTGAAGGAATTTATATTTTTGTGGTTTTACTTCTTTTAGGTTTTCTGTCTTATCTTTTTATTTCAGCATTAGATTGTATTCAGATTAAGTGTGGAAGCTCCCGGACTTTGAATTTCAAAGGGACATCCTGTCTCTTTTCACTGTGAGCCCCAGAACTCACCCCCTACAGAGGCACCTGGATTTTCCTAAAGACAGTGGAACTGTGACTGCAGCCTGACAATGGATCATGAAATTAACATTGCATGGGAAAACTTCTGGATGCAGATTCACATGTGGAAGACCAAAAGGATGAGACTGGCGCCTATGGAGAGGGTTCCGGATGGGTGTTGAACTCCTGTGGGGACACAGTTGGGGGCCGGACACGTCCGTCTGCCATAGTAACCCCCACGGACTGGTTTGCCGCCAAAACGGATGCTGGGACCAAATATGGACTTAAGGGAGTGACCAGACCGGTCAGCCAGCCAATCTACGCATCCTGGAGGAGGAGTGTGGCGACCATGCTCTTTCCTGGAGGAGGGACTGCAGGCACGGAACAAAACTGCGGATCAGGGGAGAGTTCCCTAGTGTTCCCATTCTCTCTTCCCCTGGGACACCCGGACGTTCGTTATCAATTCGTTATTAATTCGTTATGTTTAGAAATATTGTTAGGGAATAAATTCTTGTTCATCTTTTAAAAGAACGAATCCGTGGCTTTTCTTGTTTTCTCACTTTTTGAACACGCAAAGAAAGTATCTACAAAGCGACTAGATATTTTTCATCCTTCAATGTAGAGTTAGATAAGTTAATTCTTCTCTATGAGTTCTGGTAAATCGCCTGTCCGTCCTGGGGGAGGATCCCTCCTTCATGTGGGCACCCCTGAGGTTTCTTCATTTTTTTCCGGAATCCGGTTTTTTAGGAGTTTTTCCTTACCGCGAAGGGGGGTCTAAGGGCAGGGATGCCAGTATAGCTTAGTCAGTTTGATAATTTATTTTAGTATTTTCCTATTGACTCTTTGTATTCATGATCCTTTTGAGTTCATGTTTTACTTCAAAGCCCATCGAGACGACTGTTGTTGTGATTTTGGGCTATACAAATAAAATTGAATTGAATTGAATTGACCAACATCTGCGCACCTCGACGAATGCAAGAAACATGACTTATGAATATCATACAAATTGACAAACAAATTAATTCAAGCAGAAATATAGGTTCTTGGCATTGATAGAAAAGATTTGGCACACATTTTTGATTGAAACGGTCCACATGTTGCTCATCCCACAATCCCACGTTCTTACAAATCTGGCACCAGGAAATAACCACCTGGATATAAACAGGCTCTCCAACAATAGATGAGTTACTGCCAAAAGATTAGTTACATAAAGGAGATTGTAATAGATCTAGACAATGCTTTAAGAAATTATTCGTTAATGGTTAAGAAAAGCAAAGAACCCTGTTTCTTAAAATGTGGGTTAAGTAAACTGTTTTGTTCAAACACACACTTCCTGTGTATATGACTTCCAGAGGTCTAGTGCAGGTCAGTTCACACTGGATAAGGAATCTTATCACTTTGTTAGAAATAATGAAAGAAGTTTAGCACACAGCAGTCACTGAGGATCCCGTGGATTGGAATGTGCGTTCAACTTTTTTTTCTGAAATGTTACACTCCAGATTCATTATGAAATTTAAGGATCAAATTAGATATAATATTCAGCAGAGGGTTTTGTGTTTTCCCCCTCACATTGTACCGTTATCAGTTCTTACAGTTTTTTTTTTTACTTAAAGGCTTTTTATTGTGTAAGTTACTCTAAAACTCAAAGAAAGCATTTCTTTCAGCTGAAGAATCCACATGAAATGATGGTGTGTGAGAGAATACCATGTGATGATAAAGCAGAGGTTCATGATCACATTTAGAGCAGATATGTTAAAGTTAGTTACCATTAAAGTTTAAAATTGTACAATGTCTTGTCCTTAAAATTTCATTATGTTTTTATGTAAAGCACTTTGGCATGAGTTGTAAAAGTGCTATAGAATTAAAGTTTGATTTATTTTGATTTGATTCATTGTGATATATATGTGAGTACTGTAAATGATTTCTTATTATTATATCATTTCCTTTAATTGAAAATGCCTTTAATTGAAAATGCCTTTAATTTCAAAAGAAATATGTTGAAGATGTAAAAGAACATTATAAAAACAGTGTTAATGTTTGTAGCGTATTTTGTTTTGAAGACTTTTATTGTGAAGGTTTCCAATTCATTTCTGAATTAACTCAAATAAATATACCTATGATATATGTGTATTTTTATGGTATTTATCTTGTTATTTTGCAATTGCTTAAAATAAACCAATCATT
Organism: Oryzias curvinotus; assembly: GCA_023969325.1. NCBI lineage: Eukaryota > Metazoa > Chordata > Actinopteri > Beloniformes > Adrianichthyidae > Oryzias > Oryzias curvinotus. Next base: position 16,823,825 of record CM043718.1, on the reverse strand, counting down.
TGTTATTTTAATACTCTTTTAAAATGGATCACAGCTATGAACATAGCCTTTTTTTCAAAAATTTCCAGCCCAAAACTAAACTTTTTTTTTTTTTGGACAACATTCATCATTATTAGTAATGGAATATTACATCAATGGTCTCACCATGTGTATATGAACAGTCACTTGGAAATGGATGCAAATTCTGTTTGAATGTGCTTTAAAAGCAGAAATCTTATGTACAAAATACAAAAGCATGTTGAATCTATGCACAACAGCTTGCAGAAGTTCCTCCAGGAAAGAAAGAACATCAACCAAGCTTCCAGGGCTGTTGGACTTAATGCCAAATACTGGTGGTGAATAGTACAAATAATGCAGGAAACTGGCCTTGATGGCAGGAACTTACAACTTTAATTAATAAAATAAAGTTTGACAAAACCATAAACAAAGAGAGAAGCAAAAAAAAAAAAAAAGGGGGGGGGGGGGCAGTTGATAGTCTGGTAACTTAACACTTCAATACAATGAGGATGATGAACCTAACTGGAGACAGCTGTGGATAATTATCAAATGAAACCAGGTGAGACTGTGACAGGGGGCAAGCACTAAATATGAAACCAGAATGTGTAGCAATAAAACACGTATTAGATTAAAGCAAAAAAACAATTTTAACATTTCTTCATATATATATATATATATATATATATATATATATATATATATATATATATATATATATATATATATATATATATATATATGTATATATGTATACACATACATACACAGAGTCATAGCATTGAACAAAAGCTGTTGAAAAAATATGGTCAAAATTGTAAGTAAAGAACTCTATCAAGCAGTTACAATTGATTGAAAATGTATTTTTTCCCAAAATTAAGTCAAAACTGTGGTAAAAAGCAAGTTCCAGGACACCTGAAGAGCTAATTCTTTATAAAGAATGAAGGGACAACAAAAGTCTTTTACAAGCGTACTCAAGGAAATTATTTCCAGATAAAATGACATTCTATTAAAAAATGTGTCATGCAACAGGCACATTGCCTATAAATGTAAGTTTAAATGCATCACATTTGTTAAAAAATAAAGCAGCTTAAGTTCAAGTTTAAGTTTGAGAACAAGCTTACATAAAAAGAAATACAGCAACATTATTCTTTTTATAACTTGTACACATGCAGAAATGTCTGATAGATTTAAGAAAAGATGAAGTCACGACTGGTCTCTTCTAAGTTTTCTCTGATTTGCAATCTTCCGGATTTTGGAGGTGAGGAGGTTTCTGAACTTGTCTCCCATGAAGAAGTAGAAGACGGGGTTCATGACACTGTGCAGGAAGGCCAGCGGTCGGGTCAAAATGTACAGTGCATCTATGTTCATGATGGTACACTGAGACAGCTTCATCCAGGGAGGCTGAGATGCAATCCTGACGTTTCTGAGAATGTGGTAGGGAGAGTAGAGAATAGAAAACAAGACAGCAGCTGCTGTAACTACCCGGAGAGGTCGCTTGTATGATACTCTCAACTGGAGAACTCTTTCCTTTGCATGGAGCAGATGAGCAATTTGTTGGGAAAAAATACAAAGTCCAAGCAGAGGAAGAACGTAACCAGTAATCGTTAAGCCCAAACTGTAGCCTAACAAATTGATGTCTCCTGAAAGGCTGGCAAAATCATTGCAGACACTCCAGTTACCTCTTTGGAAATCCTGGATCACTAGAGAGATCATTGGCGTAATTTCCACATTAACTACTAGCCAGGTCAGGCCTGTCAAAAGCAACGCTGATTGCCGTTTCAGGAGGTAGTGGTTCCTTGTTGGATGCTTTATGAGCAAGAACCGATCCATGCTGAGCCAAACCATGAAAAGGATGGAGGAGTAAAGGTTGACATGCAGAATATAGCGATTGATAAGGCAAATGTAGATATTGGTCTCTTGAAAGTCATTGGAATAAAGATAGGAGAAGCATGGCAGCGTGCAGAGAAAAATGAGGTCAGAGACAGCCAGGTTGAATAGGTAAATATTACAAGTCTGCCAGTCCTTCAGGCAAAAAAGGTAACCGAGAATAACCAACAGGTTGCCAGGGAAACCGATGCAGAACTCGAGTCCATAAAGAGGTGACAGGTAATACTTCTGCAGAACAGAGACAAACTCTGTGCAATTAGAAACCTACAATTAGAAAACAGAGGAAACAAAAGTCAAAAACAGAGAGGGCAAGACGGGGAAAAAAAGAATACCATAGGTAAGGGGTCATCAAACGGATCAAAATGGATAAAAAAACCCACATTATTTGGAACACAATTTGGAATTGAATCTAGTCAATTTTTGCTAAGAGATGAAATGCAAACCTCAAAAGTTTGCATTATTAGAAGAAGAAAGTCAAGACAGAGCTTACCATCGTGTGATTCCAGAAGTTCTGATAAAGTGAACAAGGAGTGGAGTGATGACTCAGTGGAACCACTATTTGTATACAGCAAACATTAAACAGAGAGCTGAGGGTAATAATGCCTTTGACATGACATTACCAGAACCCCTGACTGCTATTTTACAGCAAAAAAAACAACGCTGTCATTTGAATTTAGATTATGAAAAACACTATTATACAAAATAGATCATGCTAAAGCACATTTATTGTATGGCTTTATTCAAATGATCTATGGCTTCCCTGTCTGAGATCCCTGTCTGTAGTTATCAACATGGTTTTTTTTTAACTTGCCAGCTGCACTTTTCCAAAAAATCTCCCTCCTCCCCTTTAGATATCAATCAGTAAATCTTTTTTTATTGTAATCTTTTACAATAAAAGTATGGTTCACCATTCATTTCATTTTGGTGGAAAAGTCTTGGAGACATTCAAATGCCAAAATTCAATGCCAGAGTATTTAACGTTAAGCCTGAAACGCATAAACATGCATTTATATAGACAAGCATTTTTTGTAAAGTGCCTTACTAGTCCAAGCCACTATCCAGCTTAGTTTTGTCCCATATCTGCTATGCTATTGGTACCTCACAAATAGTTGGACAAATAGCCCTACTCCGCAACCAAGCTAAACACTGTGTTCGCCAAGTTGAAATGGGCAAATATTACTGAGACTATCTTAATGAGTATGAGGTTCCGTTTGTGCCAAAAATATGTTTTTGTGTCCACAATATGTTTTTGTGTCCACTGTCTATGTCTTTGGTCTATTGTCTTTGTCTACTGAACAAGTTCATTGAACATTGGTTCATGCGTTATATTTAAAACTTTGCATTTGTCTTTGTTATTGTCGTTACTCTCTGTCGTCTCACTTGTCGTCAGGAAGGTCCTTAGCAACCGTTGCTAGTGTCATTGGCTACGACGTATACCCATGTCGTGTCGTTAGATCTTGTCGTTTTTCAAATTTTGCCAAAGTTGTCAGAAAAGTCCTTTGTACGTCCGGTAAATTGTTTCCTGTACTACCACGGAAGGAAAAAAATGTTTATTAAAGCCGGCGCTAGCGTTAGCCATGAAAAACACGTTTTTAAATTGAACTTTATTGATATTCTCCCAAACGCGCATTGCCAGAAAGAGGGGGGCGCGCGCATGCGTACAATGCTTTCACGTTCCCGAAGCGACTTTTGCCAATTGTTTTAAGTTATTTATAGTATGGCTTCAATTAAATCTGGAGATGAAACTATTATTTAGGTCTTTTAAATATTAACTGATCTTTTTCAAACATGTTGTCACAAATTGGGAGGATAAACAAGGAGCAGACGGGCCAAAATCTTTGTCTGGATTTTGATCTTTTCTTTTTAATCTGTTATGTATTTATTTGATCATGAGGTGGCGCTCTCGGGACCAGTATACTTCTCTTTTGGGCGCCTCTGCTCCTCGTTTATCCATCAGATTTTTAACAACATGTTGGATAAAGACCAGTTATTTTTCAAAAGTCTTTTAAATAATAGTTTCACCACCAGATTAAATTGAAGCCATTCTTAAGTTAAAACTAAATAACCTTAAACGGGACCGTGAAACCCCCCCCCCCCCCCCCACTTCTGGCAATGCGCTTCTGCAGCGATAACAATAAAGGTTTTTTTTTTTGTTTTTTTTTTACAAGTTTCGTTCCGTGCTAGTACAGGAAACAAGTTATCGGACTTTTCTGACAACTTTGGCCAAATTTGAAAAACGACAAGATCTAAGGACATGACATGGAGATACAACGTAGCTAACGACACTAGCAACGGTTTGGCTAAGGATTTTCCTGACGACACGCGGAAACGACGCTGCAAACGACACTGTGACATTAGCAACGGTTGCTTAGGACTTTTCTGACGCCGTAAGGAGACGACATGGGCAAACGACAATAATAAAGACAAATGCAAAGTTTTAAGCATAAAGCAAGTATATACATCACAAAGCAAATACACAGCAATAATCAAAGAAGCATGGGCATGCAGAAGATATTGCTTAGTAGTACATAGACATGAATCAATGTTCAATGAACTCGTTTAATAGACATAGACAATGGATCAAAGACATAACAGTGGACGCAAAAACACATTTTTATAATTTTGGCACAAACGGAACCTCATAATATGAGAAGATCTAAGCATTATGTCAGAGTCTGTTTGGAAACAGACAATTGAAACTTTCAATGTCACCACTGCTTTTTTTGTTCTGAAACATTTCATTGCTTCAGAAAGTGTTGTCTGCTCAGCTTTTTCACTGACAAAAATGTTGGGGACATGAAAGGCACGATCTATTTGCCAAATGCTTTAAGAAGACGTCTTTTTACCTGTCTTATACATGTATGTACTGTAGGGCTGGGAATCACTGGGTACCTCACGATACAATACGATTTGCGATACATTGCTCACGATAACGATACTATCACGATATGGCGATAATGTGATTGTTGATATATCTCGTCTCTAACAACTCACGATATATCAAACTTTAAGAAAGAAGAACTTGAAAAACAGTTTTTTGGAAAACATTTCCCCATTTATTTTTTTGTTTTTAAACACCATGATAATAAACAACTTGTGTCCTATTTGGTGTAATAAATAACAGAAGTTTGTGTAACATTGCTGAAATCAGTAATACTGCTGTCTTTGACAAACAATGACAATTTACATTTGGAAATATCAGTAAAATTCGGTTTAAACAATAGTGAACGTCAACAGCAGTGCCATTATTTAGTACAAAATTGCTGTAAACAGGAGAAAAAATTTGAAACATTAATAAACGCTTTTTTTTGGCATAAACGTAAATAAAAGGTCGATACTTGATGAAGATGTCAGAATCAATCGCAGGACTAAATATCGCGATACATCACCATATCGATATTTTGGCACACCCCTAATGTACTGTACTTGATCTATTTTTCAAGAATTCTTTTTTTCGAAGAATTATTGATTATGTAGCTTTATTGACTTATTTACTTTATTAAAAGTGGAATTTTGATCCACTTGCATGTTTATGGAAAACACATACAAATTTAAATGGAACATGACATTTGCACAGCACTGTTTTTTTTAAGATAGAGAGCTATAATTTTAAAGTAATTTGCCTTAATAGGAAATGATGAGTACTGCAGTTTAGTGAATCTCTACTGTATTTATTTGTAGTAACTTATTTTTATTGGTTTTAAATCTAAAAAGTCAAGTGCCTTCATTGTCTTTTCAGAACACACAAGTTACAAGTTAAGCTGGATGTGATAGGAGCCTGTAGTGTATCTCAACAAAGCTTACAAAGCTGGTCAGTCCTCAAAAAGCACATGATCAACTGCTGAGAAACATGTGAGATGAAGTCAGGGTATATTCATAGAAAGGCATCACACTGAAGAGGTAGGAACAAGCGCATGCCCTGAAGAAACCTGTGGTATCCTGTGGGTGTGTATTGCTTAGTTATCTTGCAGTAATCTCCTGCCTTGAAAGTCTCTCCAAAGGGACAAACTTATTTAAAAGGTAACACAATTTTACTTATCTTGTATCTTGCTTTAGTTTACAAATATTAATGAGATTTTTGCTCTCTCGTGAGAATGAAGTAACATATTTCTTTGAACAGGGGTGCCCTCTAGAGGCAAACTTCAGCAGAAAATAAATAGTGAAAATACAAACTTTATTTGAACTTTTCTTTGGTTCAAATTCTGTACCAGTGACTTTATTCAGACAAGCACACTTTGTTTCACATACACACACAAATGGAAAGTCTGCATTTATCAAAAACTAATCAGTTCACTAAAAATAATTTAAAAAAATTTAATAAAAAGAATACAATAAAATGGAAACCACAATTTGTTACAGAGTTATGTTACACTAATCAAGAATAAAACTGAGTCTGCTTTTCTAAATTCTAGGTGGTTCCGCTTATATTTTTCTTTGTAAATTGCTGCTAAGTGAGCATTAAAAAAACATGTTTTAGGTTTGAGGTTTCAATCCAATTTCTTGGACCATTTTGCTTCTTTGGTACTGATGTTGGTATAGCACTCAGTCTCCTTATCATCACTTATAAGTCTTATTCCCGCACCTTGTCATCTCGGGAGCTGTTCTCCATGTTCAGTGACGTACAGTAGGAAAGGGTTGATGCATGGCACTTACCATTTGTTTCACAGCATGTACCAAATAGGATGTTTACACAATTCTGATAGATTGTTGAGTGTCATAAGGACGTCTACAACCTGTTTAATGTCATTATTGATGCATGTGATATCAATTCTTGAAATAGATTCTTCAGGTTTCAAAAATGGCCACCAAAACCCGAGGAATTATGAACAAACAGATTCCTAAAGTTCAACACATTGTGGTTCAATCATGTCAGCCACTTGAAATGAACACAATAAAAGACAGATAAGGCAGTGGAGAGCCGGCTATCAGCAGAAAAACTGAATTTATAAGAATATGCACTAGATTATATATATATTATGAATTGTAGATTTACACTAAAGGCATCAAAACTATCAATTAACACATGTGGTATTATGTACATAACAAAAAAGTGTGAAACAACTGAAAATATGTCATATTGTAGGTTCTTTGGAAAAATGTTTTCTGTTTTTGCAAATGCTTCATGCAGATGAAGGACAGCAGGAATATGTGCACCTGATGTACACATTGAGGTGTACACGAAGCCTTCCTACACTGATCAATATTTCATGTCTGTTTTTCACATCCCAGTTTGGCATAAGTTATGGGCACAGTAGCAAGAGGAAACAGTACGTCTTACTTCTGAAGAAACCAACATTAAACCAAGTCACGTGAAAAGATCCATTCACATTCTGGACAGAGAGAACAAATGATTCAAGAGAGGAGTCAAGAAACCATCACTGTCAACAGGGAGAAACCGTTTCTCAACAGAAACGAACATCTGAGATACTTCCTGTCTTCCATATACATATCTATTTTTGACATTCTGGCCCAGAAGACTAGGGTCACCTCTGCCATACACCTTTAACATATATCACCATCACTCAGTCGCACAAGCAGCTCATCATGTTTTTGGTCATTGACCAACCATTCTGACAAGCTTCTTCATTGGCATTCGCATTCGGCCACAGAATATTCTAGATGTTGAAGGTTTTACTGTGGGTCTGAAGCATTCAGCAGACAAGTGGCCTTCAGTGAAAAAGCCACTTAGATGAACAACATAACATCATCTGCACAAATTAAAAAAATTAGATTTCTCTCAAGAGCAGAAATACTGTGATTACATGGCCTGGAGTGATGAGAATCTCAACAGACGTGGATTGCTTGTACTGCTGTAGATGATGAAGGACATTGATGAAGTTTGTAATTTCAGTATGTTCCAGCAGAGGTCAGTGTGAACTCACACTGACCTCTTTCATCTCACTTGAAATACATTTAGGCAATCAAAGGAAATAATGACAATAAACAGACATAAATACCATAAGAATTACATTTGATTATAAATATAGTGGCAGTGCCCTTTTTTTATTGTGTTTTTTTTAATAGATTCATCATTGTGAGACTGAGAGGATTTTCACTATTAAAGAAAAAGGTTAAAAAGGTGCAATGAATGAAAAGCCAGGAGCAGGAGTTGGATAGTTAACGTGCCAGTTTCTCTGATGTTATTCCTCAAAATGTATGCATCCATGCATCTGTATCATACATCATTTGTACTGTGGTATAGAAAATTACAGCCGAATAGGCATTATAGATAATATGTTTAAGGTAAGAACACATGTTCTAAAACAAAACAAAAGTACTTGTTACATTAAATGAAATCATGTGAAGACTAATAGATGGTGAGTGTTTGTGTACTTCAGTACTGGCAACATGTGAGTAAATCTTACCAGTAGCCCCACTAGCACATTCAAATGTCCTAGTTTTGGAAGGTGACACAGTTAGAGCTTTATCACTTTAACTATGTACTAATTATCAGTGTGGTTCACAATTTGACAGTGTGTTAATTGGATTGCAGTGTGATGTAGTTCATGTCTTTATTAATGTTTGATCTGTGACAACAAATCGAGTACATGTCTCATTTTGTCTATTGTACATGGTTCATCTTTGAGGAGGTTTTAACTGTTTTTTTAACCTTTCTTAGTATTTTTCAATCATTTTCTCTTTTCAATAAAACCTTTGCAAAAGTGACTGTTCATCTGCATTTTCTGTTTGTCTGTGCAACAGGTAAACCTCTGACCATTGGATTACATAAATTACATAAGGGGTTCCATTTGTTTCTTTACTCCTTGTAATGTCACAGCCATATGAAAAGCAGGAATTAATCAAACATTAAAACACTGAATAACATGAAAACATTCAAAATACCAATTGCAGGTTCTAGCAGAGCAGTGCTTGGGATTAACCATGATGTCATGTCTTAACAATTAGTGTTATCAAGAAATGAATTATTGTCCACCACTGATTAAAAAAACATTTTTCGGAGGAAAATGGGCAGACACACGAAACAACTATTGTAATTTCAAATTGTCATGATGTTTCTCAACACTAACAGGCTTCTAAATCAAAGTGAGGAGTTCATGTCAGTTCTTAGCTGGAAGTATCAGTAAAATCCCTGGAATATCATTTCTGGGCTTCTGTTTTGTCAGTTATGTGACCTCTATTTACATCTCTGGGATAACTCTGTCCTTTGTAAAATGATCCCAACATAGAACTTTGGGAGCTGAAACATGATAATGAGGTATTTTCCTCTACGGGTCGTACGTGACAAGTTGGGGGTGACATTGATATTCCAAATCAAAGCGTTACAAAATATTTCCAGCACTTAGATGTCTTTGTGCATTGCTTGTTTGGAGAGTTCAAAATCTGCACTTTTACAATGCAAAAGTGGCTTTTACATTTGTGTTTTCTTTCAGCTTTGGATCTATTTCATTTTCAGTAAGGGCTTGTTTTACACTTGCTGCTGGTGTGTGCTGCATCAGGCCTTCTCAGCGTTACTGATATGATTGCCTGTGCTTTCTACAGGGAAGTTTAAATTCAAAACCCCCGGTCAGGTCAGCTAACAGTCAGCTAGTCTTCAGACATGCCGCAAAGCTAAGACTTCCAAACCTCAGCAGAGTGTAAAATCTAACCCTGCCATGTTTTTATGTCACCTTTTCCTCTCTGCTATGTTGAGACAGTGTTATGAGCTCATACAAGTGCTCACCTCCAATCCTGCTTTTCTGTTGGAGCTCCAAACAGATTTGAAGATATTTCTCTCTCTGAAAAGGCTTTGCGAACCAGTAAATTATCAGAGATGAGGTAAGCTGCTGTCTTCTTTAATATGTTCCAGGCAATTGTAAGTATTGAGTGTATTTTATCTGGAGTGCTATGTCACGGTCCACGCAGCAATATCTGGTTATGATTTGATCACGCTCCAGCCTTACATAAACCCCCACCATTCATTTTACAGATGGCAGATGCGTTTTTTTTTTCTTATCACTGCGTTACTTTAAACATATTCACATAAACTCATACACCTGAGGGCTTTTGCATAAAAAAAAAGAAAAAAGTTTTTCATTATTTGCATCATCAGGTTTTTCTTTCGGCTCAGAGCCTTGCAGCAGCGTGCTGAATATAACAGCCCTCCTGTTCTTTGTCTTGACTTGGTGACATCATACTCTTGCTGATGGGGAACCTGGGAGCAGTGAAAGAGGTTACGCTATGTAAAGCCCACTGTAATGGTTTAGTAGAGACTGTGGAGATGATGCGTGTCTTGTAAATGTCTGTAGAAATTGTCAGACACCGCTCTAAACAGCAAGGGGCAAAGCAGCCCTTGTATCTGAGACGTATTCCTCCCAAACATTAGTGTCCTGTCACTCCATTGCTGTTGGAGTGAATCAGCAGCTCTGTAGCTGACAGTTATGCGTGGGCTGATGACAGGAAACCTGCCTCTGGAGCACCAACGCTGACTGTTCTTAAACCTCTTTTAGCTTCCACTTAATTTCTTCTCACTCGTCTTTAGGTTCCCCCTCCATTCCTGTCAGCGTTATTTACGTTCTTCATCATTATCATTGCGATTCCTTTTAAGTTGAACCTTTTGCCTCATGCTTCCTCCAACAGCTAGAGCAAAGCAACACGCACTGAGAGAACTGAATAACTTCCCTATGAGCCGAACCAAATACCACGAGACATGATTTTACAACAGTTGACACAAAAGCAAAAGAATATCTGTCATGATCAATGTAGCATTTCTATGTGAAAAGTCTATGTTAGCGGTGGGGAAGGTTTGCTTTTTACGGGGTCTTTGACTTCCTGGTTTGTGTGCGTTGGCACCGAATGATGGCAACACTCTGCCAGCCATTGTCAAAGTGGTCAACAGCAATCCAAAAGAGTGTGCCCACAGGAATTTGCCTGGTTCTACTTGTTAAGAAAACAAACTCAATAAGGCACAAAGCAAAAGGGAGCTCATATATGGGAAACAGAACCAGTGAAGTGTTTGTGCTGTGGATAAGAGGGGATATCCTGTTTGTTTTGGCGGCATATCCAAGAGAAATACCATTACAGGTCAATGCTGAATGTAGTGTTCCTGCTGTCTTGAAGATTAGTTTTCTTGTTTTTCTCTCATGCTTTCCTATTTCACATTCCTCCTCATCTTCCTCAAGCAGGTAAAGGACGAAAGTCTTGCCAAGTGACATCACAACTCATGGATTTCCTTTTTGTGGCTCCAACTTTCTCATGGATTAAATTATTAATCCCTGGCTGGCTTGTTGTCCTTGAGTTTTGTTCCTTATGTGGTCAAGATGGATGTGCTCAAACTGGATGTTTGCTTAAAGGCAAAGAAGAACTTCGTATATGGTTCGCATGAACTGAACATAATTTATTGAAGGAGGGCAAACTTCTCTAAAAGAACTAGAGCTTGAAGGGTTGTAGCAGGCAAACAAAAATCCTTTACGCCTCCAAACTAAATCTCCAAGGAGATTTGAAACATCATAAAGTGGCGCCCCTTGATTTTTAACAGTTGATTTTGCACAGAAACAAGCAAAAAATAGAGTCTTTATAGTGGGCTGACCTCAAGGTATTATACCAGGCAATTTTAAACTGAACAAAAATTATATTATTGATGCATTTTGGAAATCAATTTCTTTTCTTTGTAGGGTAAAATGTCTAATGCATATATAAACAAACCTTTAAAAGAAGGTTTCCAAAAACAAAATGCCGCTTAGAGTTCACCTTTTTTTGGTTTAAATATCCCCTAAAAAAGACCTGAAAAACCTTGAGCTGCTGAAGAAAATATTAAGAAGCTATAATAACTGCCGCAGGGGTTGCAACTCCATGTAGGATGCTCGAATTTGCTATGAGCCGTTTTATTTTTTATTTATGACACGATAAAAGGTAGAAATAAAAAATGAACTGTTAAAATATATATAAAACAACTTTAATTCTCAAGCTTTGAAAATGAAGTCATCTATCCTGAGTTGGTTTCTTTTTTGAGTTTGAGCATGGGCAAAATACTAGCCATCTAAAGTTAAAGGAAAAAATGGACTGGGATTTCTTTATGGCTTTAAAAAAATAATTTCTGCATTTTCCTTAGACTGTATTCCGTTTGCCAACAGGACAGAGGGTTAAAAACTAAGGATATTCAGTTCTAAAACTGTAAAATGTGGATTATTCCTGTATTCTCCACAGTGAACAATAGCAATATGACTTTTAGTGGGCTTGAGTCTTTCTTTAAAAAGCAATATCTTTAGTAGATTGGGAGGCTGTGTCTTGATTTGGTGCTGGTGCCACACGTTCTAAATTTAAAAGGCAGGTAAAAAACAAATGTTTATAGCTCTAAAGCTAAAGGCATTTAAAACCATTAAGCTAAAACAGACATCCAGCAAAAACGAAATTAACAACAGAACTATAGATATGGATCAGGAAAACCAGCTTAAATCATGCTCAGACAAAACTATGCTGAGGTGATTCCGACAGAAACCATGAAAGTCCACATCCAAGCAGACTGCTTTGAAAGAAAATGCAAAAGATTTTCAATTATCTAATGACAAATCTAGAAATTACTCTTCTTTTTGGACATGTGGAGTGACCGACAATTTCATCTTTCAAATGTTTTGTTAAAATAAGCTACTTGTAGATTTGTAGTAACACAATACTACTAGTAGTTGGCTAATCACCCAAATTGTCACAAATACCTGTTGTGGTGTGATATTGAAAATGTTCTTGTAATATGTTGAGCTGTCTTTGGTAAACCTGATCAATAAAGAACATTGAATCTATCTTTCGATCTTCATGGGCATTTTTTCTTAAGCTTTTGAATTTAATGATTTCCTGTTAGCATTTTAGTGCCAATTACACCGATGGGTTGATGTCCTTCAGGGAGAAAAAACGCAAACTTAGAAAATTGCTTTGTTTGTGGTAATGAAATGATCGATGACTGTCCAACTCAAAAAAAGGTCAGAAAACCAACAAATCTTCCACCGCATAATTGCAAGATAACTTTCCGCATCCAGGCATAGGTCAATTTATTTGTACCCACCAAGTAGTGTACCCACCATGGAGAGACACCTGAATTGCAGGTAAGAAAAGTTTTATCTTTATAATTTTTTTCAGTTTGACAGGCCAGATTAAATAGTTTAACGAGCGAACTGCATATGGGGATTGGGTCATAGTTTTCCTATCCCTGTGCTAAGCTATGGAGATGGGCATAGCATTCTAAACTCAAGTCCATTCAGTGGACTATTGTCTCATGTCGGAATCCATTGAATAACCATCAGGTTGTCAGAATACCACATATATTTTGAACAGTTGCTGTGTTTGGTCAGATTGCAACAAAAATACTAGTTTCCTCTAGACAAACTAACACAGCTTTCATATTTCTATGCAGGAATCAAAATATTGGATAAACCATCTCTGTGCTAATAATGTCAGTGGAGAATGAGAAGGAGGATTCTTGATGTTTTTCTAAAGAGATCCAGATTTCTGTCAGGCTAACACATTTTCCTTCAGTATTGTCATCTTTTCTATGCCAAAGATCCAACACCTAAGCCTCTTCTTTGGCCTGCTGACTCAATAAACAGCTTTATCACATTCCTTGGCACGAGCAATGCCTCCTCCTCACCTCTGTGTACACTCCACACCTTGCCCTTCAAAGTCTCTGGTACCCTTTACTAATACCTCCCCGGAAAATCCTTAGACTTATGTTGCTTTACCCTTTTTCTATTTTTAACCACATTTCCACATATTGCAGCTTGATCTCCCTTTGGCCCTGGGTGTTTTCTTTATCTGTTCTGTGTAAACACTGTCTGTGCAGACAAGTGTGCACATGGCCGCGGCTGCTCTCTGTGTTTATACGAGTGGGGATAGAGGCATGCTGGCGGTTAGAGCGCTGTAAACATGTCTTAAATGGATGTTTGCTGCTCAGCGTGGGTGATGTCATTCGCTGTGCAGCCAAGTTCAGCACTCTGCACATGCAAATGGTGAGCAGGGCCACATCACACACAGGAAACATATGACCAAATGAAGGCGATCCGACACTGGCTCTCGCATCAGTTGTCTGGAGCAAATATTATTAAGTTGAGAAATGCGACTAGCAGAGCAAAGAATTGAGTTAGCGCAGACAGTTGGCTTTCATCTAGACTCATTAAGTTAGAGCTTATTCTAAGACCTGATAGTATTTTTTTTCCTCACTTTTCTCTGTGTTTGAATTTTTTTCCACCTTTCTGTGTGTTTGTGTTATTTTCACTGTCTACTTTTCACGCAGATGAGTAATTACTTATGGGCCAATGCAGTGACAGACTGCAGTCTATTTACCCGGCAGTGACTATCTGTGAGCAGCTGGTGAAGGCTGAGGGTTTGAGCTCAAGTCAAGAAGCAGACTGCCTGGCAGACAGGCTTTTTGGAGGCTGTGGTAAAGGCAGACAATTCCTTGTTGTTTTGGTGTTGCACTGCTATTAATGGATTAAGTGCAAAATTGTCCTTTGAGAGCCCATGAGGGTCATCTTTTTGGTTTTTCTACATCTGTGCACAGAGGTTATATAAAAAGCACACGCAAACATGTAATGTGTACAGTGGCATCGGTTTTGTACAAGCAAACAACAAATACAAGCCCGTTGTAAATTAATAATTGAAGGTCAATGCAGCAAAGCCAGAGAACCTAAGACACTCCTGAGGATCCCAGTCCGAAATGCTGTCTTTGTTATTTTTTTAAACTGAGGTTGTTGAGCGACGCACAGCACACAATTATGCTCTCAAATGTCTACATTTATCTGATTCCACAGTAGGTTCCCATCATAAAAGGCCCATTCTCAGAATTATGGGGTGTAATCATGCTAATAACAAATACAATTCCTGTTTGGTAAACCTGTTACCAGAATCTCACTTTTTGGACAAGTTTTTTTTCCTCTTTATTTGAAAGCAAAACTGAAAGTAAAAATGTATTTAAAACAAATTTAAAACAAAAATCAAACAAGCTTTCTCAAAAATATTGACCACTCAAAAGCAGCCTCTACCCCACTGTGTAACACATGCTGTTCATGTTTTCCCAATATTTTTCCTGAAGAACTGCCGGACAAGTTGTGTCAGAAAATGATTGACCTTTTAGTGAAAATCCTCATGATTTAAGTTTTGCGTGCAGATTCCAGAAGCGTCTGTGTCTGTTAATTTCAGTCTTGTACCAAGATTTCCAACAAAAACCTAAATCAAGAAAAATCAATGTCCTGAAATTGCCTTTTAGCTTATTTTTAGAAGCAGGATTTTTTAGACGATCTGATTGTCCAACAAGATGAGACCAACACATCATTAGCTGGAACCAGAAGTCCCCCCCTCCCCAATCATATCGAAGCATACTCTTTTCTTTTTTGTTAAAAAAATGTGTTAAGCTTTAAGCATTTAACACCGTAGATTTCTCTGTCAAAACCCACTATGCCCTTTGACATACCACAATCCCTTCACAATCAACCACATTGAGCTGATTTGAAGAGAAAACCGTGTTTTCACCGATCTGCAACATAGTACTAATGTAAAGTATTGCATACTGGCGCAACACTACTTTTCTTCATGACAGAATAAGTTAATTCATGTTGATGGCATTAAGGGTTGGAAAGTTACAGTAGGTGAAGGAATGTAAACATTGGAGCTAAAGCTCTGGTGTAAAAGGGTTCACAGTTTTAATAATCTGAAACAATTTTGTTAATATCTTATTTGAAAGGAATGAAACAATTACCCAATTTTGCCTCATTTTAAGCTCATCTTGCACACTAAAACCCGTTTTTTGCACTGGAGACCGTAATAGTTACCGTTTATTCACATTAAAGGTTTTAATAAAAGGTGCTGCAATTCTAAAAAACTTGTCTGGGCGTCATCTTGTCTGCAGCCAGGTCCCCCTTTTTTTCTTTTTTTTTTTTTTGTCTGAACCCCAATGACTCAGTTGTATTTTAGAGATATTCTACTCATGACATAAAGCTACTAATATAGTTCATAATCTGCTGCATTCACAGGAGCAAGAAAATTTATGAGCAGTTACTTTTTGTGTCTTGCTGTTCTGTCAATAATTAAAAAAAGCATCAGTGGAAGAGACCCTCTTGGAAGTTGTATACATTTGACGTGTGAGGGCAACAGTCTTGTAGTGGCATCTTGTTTCTTAGGTCAACACTTTTAAATGCACCCTCCCCCCCCTCCTCCAGCGCTATTTCAAAGGGTCCAAACAGCGGAGGGGCACAAATAGAAGTTGGCTTTAATCACAACGCCATGCAGTGCTGGTGGAAGATCAATGTCTTGTCCTCCTGCAGTCTGCATATCCAAATGCTCTTAGAAGCTTCATACTAATAAATAATGTATTGCCTATCCTGTATTGTATGTCGTATAGCAGTCTTTGAGTCAATCTTTAATCAATCAGCTGACTACATACATTTAGACAGTTCTGTTGCAGTTACGGAAGACTTTTTACAGTACGTTCTTACTGCTGTTTAGTCTTGTGGAAGACATACATCCCTGCTGGGAAAGAGTCATGGAATGCAATCACTGGATTTCTAGTTTAATGTGGTATTAGAGTTTCAAGGTACAACACATGGTAATTTCAATCATCTTCATCATCATAAATCCAATATTCATGCTTTGGACAGGTGAGAAGATTTCCTAAAAAATCTATATATGCTAAAAGAACAAAATGCTATGTCCAAAAAAGTCCTACCCAGTATTCATAATGATTTTAGTCCTTGAAGTAACAACCCAAACTTATACGGTGGCAGTATACTATTGTGGCAGTGAAACAGAAAAATTCTAATACCTAAAAAAAAAAAGATTTCTTGATCTTCCATACTCTCAGCTCATTTCCCTGATGAACCAAAGGCTTTGTGATACCAAGTCTTGCACCTGGCTCTGTTCAACTTGCCTCCTGTTGTTTTTGCTCCTTATCCATCTTGCACTGAAAATACTGGTGCAAGTGTGCTTCATTCTCACTAATGAGTTTGAATAATGTAAATGTGATTCCTATGGTGGGGTAGTCCCTCAGAGTGTCTGTCTCAGAGCAGGTCTGAGCTCTGTGCTCGCAGTTAAGGTACTAAAGGGATTGGATATGCTTTGCTAAAGCTATTACAGCTGCTGTATCTTGGGATTACTGTATCCAAACTGAATGCAACGCTGTAAAACGTGAAAAGTAACTGCACCGTAAAATTTGCACACGATTAAGATTTGCATGTTTTTACATGTGTTTATGAAAAATAAACAGGATTAAAAAAGGGTGCTCATTGAGTTTTTCAAAGCAACAAAACCACAAAAAGCCGCAACATGCTTTCATTTCAAGTCTGATGTAAGCTGTTCTTTTTTAATTTCATTGGAGTGTTCAAGTACTCCAGGGATTTGTGTTAATTAGGCTATTAAGATGGTCAGTAACTCTTAAAGACAGATTTAATTTTAGCTCAGGATAGAGATATACTTTTTTGGATTTCATTTCTTCAGAGAAAGGGAAAAAATTGATACAGTAAATAAAGGTCTGGTTCACTCTGATTTAAAAAAGCATGTTCAGCTATTTTGATTAAAAACATTTTAAAAATGATGTTCGTGTAAGATGTGCATGATGGAGTTGCGTACATTTGTAATTTTGTATTTATTTCATTTGGTTAAATGGTTTCTTGCTTTGGTTTCCACATTGAAATAGGAATGTCTTTATAAGGATAACAAACAACCCCATAATAGGTATATTTGCAATTGATGGAAATTTCAAATATACCATTGTGGTTTCCCTTTAAAAAGGTTTACATGTGGGATTGGTAAACTTTTCAAAAACAAAAAAAGAAATAAAAAAAATCTCCTGTCAATTGACTAAATAATTAGTTTAGTTTTAAATCCACAGGTAAACCTTGTTATACTCATATTCATTCATCTTCTAAGCCGCTTTGTCCCTTTCGGGGTCACGAGGCTGCCGGAGCCAATTCCGGCCACTCGTGGGCGAAGGCAGGGGACTACCTGGACTGGTCGCCAGTCTGTTGCAGGGCCACAATCACACACCCATGCACACTGACATTCACACCTAGGGACAATTTAGAGTAACCGAAGCATGTTATTGGATGGTGGGAGGAATATGTTGTGTTCCAATATGTTATAGTCGTAACAGTCTCAAAACCTTTCTTCCAGCCAAATCACCACCATTATACATTTTTATTGGTATAGAACAAATTAATTAACACCATGCCAGTTTTGCTTAACCTGCATTAGGTCTGGAACCTGCAACCAGCACTGGTGATCTATCTCGAGAACAGACCTGGTTTATGGTGGTCAGAAGCCCCGTCACATTTGGAGCCCTCATGTTACCACAGTTTACATGAACACGTCTCATTTGTCATAAACAGTCCTGCCTTTGAAAAGTTTAAGGACAGTTGTTTGGTGACAATGCTGTGGTGTGGGCATTGTGGGAAACTGAGAACACATAGTTGAGTCATGCCAAACCTTGAACGGTAGTGTCAGGAAATGGTACCGGTTGTTTTTAAAGAAACCAATGTGTATAAAAGTGGATCCTGAACAGGAACCACGTTTAATAAACAAATACTGTGCAACTGGAAAAATGTGAAACAACGGACAAATGGAAAACATAAAGAAAATAAAACAAACCTAATAAGACCTAAAAAAATAATAAACTCATTGACACACAAAAAGGAGCTGTGGATCTTGGGAAAATAAAACTGGTTTAACTGTGGAGGAAACCAAAACCTAATCAAACATAAGATAAATAGAAAAAAAGTATAACTTAAAGAAAAAGCAAATGAAAGAAACAATTAAAAAGTTGAAGACGAATTTTAAATGTTTACACATAGAACATATAAAATACAAGTTTAACAAAATTAGACTTATTTTGTTTGGGTTGACCACAGAAGAAGACAATAAATACATCATTATACGTCTTTTTCGACCTTTTCTTGTTAAGGATTTTTTTTAAATAATTGATCTCAGCATTTTTTCACCCGCAAAAAAAAAAAAAAAAAAAAAAAGTTGCCTTTTAAGACAATCAGACTAAAGGTAATTATTCGGCCTGTCACAACTGAAGTAGCACGCATGGAGGATGAGTTAGGCAGTACACTGCATGAGGTGCACAGACGTAATCACACATCTTTAAACCAGCTGTTGCAGACAACGGGGTGCCCTTGGGGAAAAACAAGCTGAGACTACATTATGAAATAGAAGATAAAGAAATAAATCTTAATTAAAAACATATTACAACTCATTTGGTGGTTAACATACTCTTATCAATAAGTTTAGAACTTGAATATCTTGATGGGAATTTAACATCATGAGGTATTCTTTTAAAAGTAATTCTACTTTTATGAATCCTATTTATAATGTATGGTCATAAGGTTGTGCAGCACTGTTTGAAAGGATTCAAATTACCATGTCTTAGAGTCAACGATGCTCTCAGGAAACATTTTTAGATGAAAAGAATAATAGACCCACTTCTCATTTCTAAATTAAATCCATTTCATGCAGGCTGCTGTGGATGCAGTATTTTCTTTCCGGCAACATAATTTTTTTGTTAGTTTTCTTAGAATCTGGGAGCGATTTGCTTAACGGTGAGTCTATGTGTGTCATGTTAGCGTTTGTAAGAAAGAGTTTCAGTACAGTTCTAATTATGCTAAAGCACTAAGTGGGGAATGAGCAGGCATTGTTTAAATGCTGTTCAGAATTCACAACCGAGGTAGACAGATAAATGTGAGCATCCTTATACTGAAGTGTGACTTTACTGCAGTGGCAGTCTTCTTGCCTTAGCAGATCATATCCCATCTTTCTGCATAACATCAAAGCTACACTGCAGGGATACCATGCTACATATCAGCCCACCCTTCTATCAAGATACCGGTTTCTGAAGAAGTTTGTTCAGTTGCTTCTCTTCTTTTTGCTGGTGATGTTCCTCCCCTACTTGCCTCTTCCACCAGCAGTAGTTAAGAAATTCCACAAATGGACTTGTTCCAGGGCTACACAATTATGAAGTGGTTTGCAATTTTGCATCAAATCCCAGCTGGAATCTTTCTGTGAGGAGCTTACCATACATGTTTGCATGTGTTTTCTCTTGGCACTCAGCACAGAGCATGCTTCATAGGTTAACTGATGACTCTACATTGTCCCTGAGTGGTGTGTGCATTGCCCTGCAATGGACTGGCGATCTGTCGCGGGTGTAGCCTGCGGTTGTCCAACTGTAGCAAGGTTGGCTCCAGTGACCCTGAAAGGGATTTAGCATGTTCAGAAAGAGATAGATGGATGGACTTGTTGCACAAGAGCATCCTAACCCAGTGCAATTCACCAAGCTCTTGAGGGTGACCCATTCTTCTAAAAATGTTTATAAAAGCAAAATGTATACCTAATGGTTATACATACATGTGGCCATGTAAGTAATAGAAACATCTGAATCAATTAAGCGAGTAGGTGAGTGGATACTTTTGACAATTAAATGCAGCAGGTACCAGGAAACATAATGTCAGACATACAATTGCAAAATAGTCTAATCCAACATTTCAAGCAAAAGATCAATCATAACACTGAAACAGCAATGATGGCACCAAGAAGACAATGGAACATAATATTAGTTTCCAAAACAGTGAGGATTTCTAAGGTGTACCTTAGAAATTCATGTTAAGCTTATAAGTTCGATACGTTTTTTTTGTTCCCGACACTGTTTAATATTGATCATCTCCTCGTGTATTTTCCCAATGTATTACCCCTTTGTATGTCATTGTATTTGCTCGATAAGTGTGGAAGTGTGCTTCTGAATCTTTAAAACAACCTAGTTGCAAAGGACATATCCACTGAGGGGTTTATTCCTACCATCTTTTTTGTACATATACTTGGTCTTTAGATTCCAGCTGTTTGTTTTGGTTTTTCAGGTTTTTAATACACCTCTAAACATATTTATGCATTTAGACAAATCCCTTTAGAAACCCCTGTTCTTGTGCGTCCAACTTCTCACACATCTTATGGTATGTGCTGTGTATGCAAAGCCGTCTCTGCTCTCATACATATTTTTAGGGGTTAGCTGGGTTTTCTACATATAAATATCCAGCCCTATGTTTTCAGTTAGCAAATCTGTTTTTGTTTCAGTTTTATACCCACTGTGTGAAACTGCCTTGCAGATGATGAGTTTTGAGCTTCCAGAAAGGTTTAATTTTTTAAACGTTTGAGTTTACTGCTTTGATAGAGAAACTTGTGATCATTTGCAATGATTATTGCTGTTTGTTACAGGTGTTGAAATTCTCCTGCTGAAGAAATAGAAAGTGCCAGAAGCCTTTTGATTCAATAGTGGATTTGTGTGGGCCCCATCAAATAATACACAGCTGTTGATGTCCTATTGGTGTCTGGCATTTACCACAAGCAACACAATAAGCTAAATTGTTATCCCTTCACAGAATTTCCGCATTAGAAGAATTTGTTTTGAATGGTCCAGCTTAAACCTGATGTTTACAGCAAGAGAGAAAACATTTCTGTGTCACATTTTGGCTAATATTTAAGGTATAGCTGTATTACAAAATCTAAGTGTATTATAATTGTATTCATTTAATTTGTTAATCTAATTTAGATTTATTTAGAAATGCAAACCCATAGATATGCCTCAAATCTAGTTTTGATTCAAATGGAGTCTAAGCTTAATGTTGTAGGCTACTTTAACTTGTTTATACAATTATCTGCTAATACTGCCATGCAGGTTTAGAATAAGTGGCACAAATGCAAATTGTTGAACATACCCAATTGTAGCTGAGTAAAATGACTATTTCTATTATTCATTTTCAAGTAAAAGTACCGGTAACTCTTATTGTAAAGTAAAACTACCCTGTAGGATGTACTGTATATTCTTGAGTCAATAGTTAAAAAAACAAGCTATTCATGTTAAAATGTAAATTTAGCATATGATGGTAGCATGTGGTGAGATGGACAACCTTGTTAAAAAATTGGTAAATTTTTTCAGAAGCCAATTTGCAACAGTAACGTCAGGACAAACGTTGCTTTGATAAACGAAGCAAGCCACAGAAGGATGGTGCAGGAGAAGCAAAGTTGTTGACTCAGCATTTACTGAGTTGTTGCTGTGCTGCTTAGAAATAGTAAGGACTTCTAAGATCATTGGGAGCTTTGGTAAGTCTTGTTCTGCCAACAGACAGCAAACATAAAAGCTCTTGTAGATAAATAAATGTTCTGTGAATAGTCACACTGCAAGTTCTGTGTCTTGATTCCTGCTTAATACCTGTACCAAATAATAGTTTACTTTCCTGCTTATAATGAGTATTACTAGAGCTTCTCAATACGTGTGTTTTTGGCTGTGGGAAACAGAAGAAAAGGTTTTTATTCCCAAAGATTATTCATACTGGGTGCTGGGGATGCAGTGATTTGTCAGATAGCAAGAAGGCTCTGAAGTATTTTTTGTTTTTAAATGATTTACACTGCACAGCTGGATAAAATAACATCTTTTAACTAAAGTTGCTTTAAATGTTTGCTACCACAAACATTTCTGTTGGTTGACAAATCTGTTCCTGCCTCTGCGTTTTTGTGCATTTAAAAAATACTTTTTTTTCCTCCCTTGGCAAGTAAGCTTACTAGCATTCAGCTGACGCATATAGCAAAATTGTATGTTATGTATTGGAGAGTGTTTTATCCCTTTGTAGTCAACCCCTTAAGTCATGTTGTATCCGTTTTGACACTTGTGTACCAAATAACAGAAGCAATATTAGCTAATATGTGACTTTAACTTGGTCTCTGTTTCGTCATGGATGAATTATTGACAAGTAAGTTTATACCATTCCAACCAAATGATGTACACTTATATATATATATATATGTATATATATGACTGTACATCATTTGGAATATATATATGAGTCAATAAAGTCAAATAAACCCATTTAACAGGGTTTGAGAAGGATTAGTCAGACTTGCCCCTGGTAGAAAGAGGTATGTCATCACAAACCAAATATATCATTGAAAGCTCAAATTCGCTTCAGCATGATTCAGACAATGATTAAGATAAAAATAAAATTACAAAAAGCTGTTTAGGGCAGTCAATTATGATTTGTACTGTTACTGTTTGGCAGAATTAAGTTTTCGTTTCATGTTTTTGTGTTGGCCACTACGATGGGTCCATTTATCATGTGACATATTTAAAGTACTAAAAAGCTCCTAACATATTTGCCCATAGCTGGAAATGCTTAAAACATCCTCATTGCCTGAAGGAAACACAATACTGCATGTGAATAGGCAGCTGAGCATATTATGTACAAACATTGAGGCTTAAAAGAGATTTTAATATATCAGACAGCCTACTAAAGGCTTTAGAGACGGTACACTTTGAGTCATACTTTTGTATGTGAGCATTTAGCTTTATACAAACAATTACTGTCTATGAAACAGATGTGCTATATAGCTGAAAAAACAAAAACAAAGAACAGGTGAGAAAAAGTCTTTGGGGCAGTAATAATTACACCAGAAGCTCCACTACCATCATTATGCATGAGCCTGATCAATGGTCATTGTGCTCAAGGCGAACTACAGGGTCATTAATGAATATTTCCAATGAGAAATGAGTCTTGTGTGTATGTGCATGTGTGAGTAGTTAGTGTGAATGCATGAAATAAGTAGATGGGGCACAAGGAGCCTGTGGACACCTGCAGCTCCCATTATTCTCAGGAAGAAACTAATCATGTTGGGTTTCACATCTGAGTCGGTTTTTCAGTGTCCCTTACAGTTAAAAGCCTTCAGTTAAACTGTCTAAAAAAACCCTCTTCTGGTCGAATTTTGTTTTGTTTTGTTTTTTCAAATCGCTGAATGTTTTGATCGTTTACTTAAACCTCATGGAATTTCCTCTGCAGTATTAAAGAGTAAAGTAAGCAGAAAACCTGAAGCTCCTGCATTATTAATACATCTTAATACAGCGCAATAATCAATGAAATTAACACAGTAGTGAGCAAAAATAGAAATTGTAGGTGTGGTACATGGAAAAATATACAAACTGATTGTTTTGTGAGTGACAGCAATAAAAGCACAGTAATAGTTCTTCTTTGTCGTTAATTTGACCTGCTAAAGCAAACGGTCGATCAGATAGAAGTAGGTTTGCAAGTGAAAGACCCAATGGCTTCCTCTCACGCATTTTATTTTTATGTATGTCCAGGCAGTTATTCTCACAAAGCTGATAACTCAATATCAGCAGCTCAAGGCAAGTTTTTCTTTTCTGCTTGACATTTTCATGCAGGAAAAATCCTCAAAGTTGAGTACTGGTTGACACCACATACAGCAACTGTTACAAAAACAATTGTTTTTTTTATGCTGAGTTTTTTATGTACATTTAAAGCAAAATGAGGGGAAAAGGGCTGATTTCCATCGGAATTTTGACATGGGGAAAGTGCTGTAATTTCAAAACAGAAGTTGGATGATAAATTCAGGCAATCATGGCACATGATTGTGAGTTTCATTCTTATATGGTCTTTTTCATATACTGCTTTCAATTTGAAACTTCTACATTTTAATAGCAGCTATGATGCTTGTGTTGCATAAATGCCAGAAAATAAAGAAAAAAAGGATAGTCCAGTCAATCATCGCAAAAAAAAAAAAAAAAAACAAATTCTCATCGCAAACTTACTTCTTTCTCCATTAGTTAAGTTGCTTCATATTAAGACCATACAAGTTCAGTTTCCGTACCAGGAAACAGTCATATTTGAACTTTCCACCGACACCCTAAACATCTTTTACTTTTCTACACACAATACCAGATCCACTTGTGCGTCAACCATTTATTATGAACCGGACAAAGACTGACTACTAATCTACTTCATTCTTTACACTGCGTTTTGTGCATCTCATATGTTTGCTCTACATTTTCCTGTCTTATGTTTTCTGGACACTTAAGGGACTTGTCCTGTTTCCATCTCATTTTACGAACCAGAGGAGGCTTTGATTTCAACTATTGTTGAAATTTGTCACAAGGTTTGGCAAACTCAAAGCACAGATAAATGGGAAGAAATGTATATTCCTAATTACTTCCCTAAAAAAAGTCAACCTCTAATTTTCCAAACTTGAGTTTTGAAAAGATGTTATACAGATAAATAAAACATCCATGGAGTTGGTCTAAATTGACTCCCCAAAAAAGGAAAAATGCTCACATTACTCTAATAAGTGTGGTATGTCTTTTAAAGATCCCGCATCAGCCAAAATTCCCTGTTTGCCCTCTGCTTAACTGCTTTATTGTGACTTGGAAATTGTTCTTCGTTATTTCTTCCAGTAAATTTTTGAAAACATGCCCTCTTTGCTGTAATCTATTGTTAACGCCTATAACCTGCCTACTTTTTAACACTCTCTTGGCGTCCTCTGCCTAAATTAATGTCTAAATCAGCCAAATTAAGATGTTGAATAAGAAGAAAGAAATTGGTCAAATGGAAATTGCTGTAGTTTCCTGTTACCATGGCTACAGGACAGACAAAATGAATGTCATATTTATTCAGTAATTTTTAACCAGTATCAATTGTGTGCCATTCAACAAAACAGTAGACCTTATCTAAACAGCCAGCATCCATGTTTCAGTGACAGTAAAAGTTGTTGTTGTGTCATATTGGTTGTCCAGCAGAATTTGGCACAGCAGAGTGCTAATAACAGCACCACAAAATAGGCTGGATGCGGAAAGATTGAGTGTTGAAGGTTACTAATGTGACAGTCAGGGTGCAAGACTGCGCCGGGCTTTGCTTATTTGCAAGAGCCTGAAGGACAGTCATGGCCTTCCACCCACTCTGTTTCCACAGGAGATACAAGAGAGAAGATCTCCTCTCCTATTCAGTCTCCGAACCTTATAATTCTCTCCTTTGTTCCTGCCAGCATTCCAAGTGCAGACATAATATAATCCATCAAAGTGCTGTGAAGCCTTTGTATTATCCCACTAACGAAGGTTAAGAAACAGTTTCCAGTCATAGAAACTGAACTGATGACACTATAGGGCACGATGAGCCTTGCCCCTCATATGACCTGTTTGTTTCAACAGCAAATCCAGCAATACTTCCCTGGTGGGTCATTTCTTCTGTGTGCTATCAAAGGGCTGCAGACCTAATTGCACGAACTACAGCACAGGAGAAAAGGGAAGAAACCATAAACAGGAACTACAGCTTGCTTCCTTTAACCATCAAACCATCACACACACACACGCACACATACTCACTGTTGAGTAAGAAATATAGGAACACACAAACCCCGGTTTATTTGCTCATGCCTTCTATCTCTGACCAAATACTGCTTTATCTTAAAATACAGAAGCAACAGTTGGTGATCACATGTTCAAAAATACAGTATTTGTATGTTTGCAGCTTCTCTCTGTGTTGTGACTATTTATATGAAATACTGGCTGAGTTGTGGTGGTTCATTTTGTGATTTCCTTTTTTTTTTTTTTTTGTTAAAAATCATGTTACTGTTTAGCAAAAATACATGTTGAAAGAGCCCGAGCTACAGTAAAGGAGTACTGAGGGGGAGGGCGGCTGTTCCCATGGCAACCAAAGCCGCTGCAGTCGTCATCATGGGGCTTCTTCGTCGTTTGTGCGTGAGATCGAGTGTGTGGATACGGCGTGTTTAAATTTGCTCTCCTCTCTCCAGATAGGAGGCGAGGACATCCCCCCTCTAACACCGTGCCAGCAGAAAGAGGAGGAGAGACAGTGAGAGCGAAACCCCATAATGCACTGCATGTTGCAGCGCTGAAGTCGTGCAGATTCATCAGTTCCTGTTCGAGGAGCTGTGTGCGGAGGCACACACACACACCCATACAGCCAGACCGGGAGAAATACACAGACAAGCAGGCAGGTAAGATGGCTTTACTCCAAGCGTTTGAATTGCTGCTGCAGTTCAAGATGATCTGCTGATATTTGTACCTTTGTCCAATGAGAGGAGAAAAGTGGAGACTGCATCTCTACATCTGCATACAGACACCAGCATGTTGTACATTTCTGACATCTGTCATTTTGACAACTTCCTTGCCTGTTGCTTGCGATACATCATTTTTCTTCAACAGCAAAAGGAAAAAAAATGACCAGCATGAATGCTATTAGTAACTTGGTTTATGCCAGTTCATTATCTTCTCTGCATGCAGCAGATTCTGTGTAATCATGGTCAAATTTTAATATGATGACATCAATTGCATGTGTTTAAGCTGACGACTATGTTTATCTTAACTTTTCAGAAACTATTAACTGACTTTAAAGTAAAGAACGACAGTTGAACTGAACACTGAGGTAAATATATGTCACGAAACAGAGAAGTCAAATCTTGAACTTCTGGTTTAAAAACCGTAAACTATTTATGTGAATTAACTTCACCGTGTGTGTCTAATTTAGTTTGCCTTTAGCTAAGCCACTAATCCACCTTAAGTTGAGGTTTGCATGATCAAAACCATAATAAGGTTTGTATGGAGTAAGTTACACATATAGCAGCTCATTTAACCACAGTAAAACATATTTATGTACAGGGGGAAAAAACAGTTTCCAATTATAAGGCGTTTATCTGACACCGGTTTGAGCTGACTGCCAGGCGAAAGCACAGCGTCTCAGTTATGGGTCATTGTGTGGTTTAACGGCCACTCAGACTCGTGACCATATCAGTTGCTCCAGAGATGCAGGCGGGCTCCAAAGTGCGATTGCAGATGCTCAGGGGAGGGACTCTTAAACTTTATTACTTAAGGAATCAAAGATTTCAGGCTTCCTCTCTGAGAACGTGTCATAAAATCATGATTTAACACCCCTGGGCGGAAGCAAAACAGGAGCTTTAAAAAATTAAGGTGCCAAAAAAAAAAAAAAAACTTTCTTCCTTGGAACCTTTATTTCTTGTATATTTTACAAGTACTGGTATTCAACGCAGCTTCAATAAAATAAAGAAAAATGTTTTCTCTCCCAGTCCTAGAATCCACTTTTTAAATTAATTATACCTTGAAGCAATATTTTTAACATAATTTTTTTTTATATATAATTAAATGTAAATTATGTTAATGGAATGACTGTTTATCATTTTAATTTAATATGCAAAGCTTTAAAAAAGGAATGTAAAGGAGATTACCTGAAGAAAGCATGTCTCTGTTCAGCACAGCAATATATCCACTTCTTTTGACTGCTGGGCTCAAATCCACCTTAAATTAAAATGGAAAACATTTTCATTTTCTCTGTTTTAAAAAAATAAATAAATAGAATTATCAGTCAAGAGTTACTCCCTGTTATCTCAGTGACTAACTGAAATTTGGAAATACATGTGAAGTGCATCATTAGATTACTCTGCAATATTGCCTATTAGTATTCTAAAAACTCAAGATCTTTATCAAATATTTAAGGGGAAGAATTAAGCCAAAGCAGATTTGAGAATACATTCAGCATTTAGATTAAAAGTTATTATACAAGATGTATATCAACAAGAATCAATTATTGGAACTTTATCTTTGGATAAATTGTGTTGTTTTATCTCCACCTGATTCCTCATATAAAGAGATAAAGTAGACACATCTGCTTTGACAATTTTCAGAATAACAGAGCTGTTCACTGTTCCATCGTCTCTTTTCTTACGTGGGTGACATTTTGGGTCAGCAGAATATCTTGGTGCAAGCACTCAGAGCTGCTGGATTTAGGTTACAGAAACACAGGGCTCCTCAAGGTCATGCATTTATGTTAAGAAATTCAACAGCAGAGCAGCTTTGAATCCTGAGAATGTGTCAGACCCACACCACATTTCCCTGTTGGAATTTTCCATGGCACAAGCTCTGTAAGCCTCTCCAAAAGATCTTCTTCTGCTCTTGGGCCAGCTCTGGCTTTGCTTAACAGAATGGATCAGAGGTGATATATGGATCCACAGCTCATTTCTGCCTTTAATGATCTGAAACACGTGGGGCACATGTTTAAGGGTAATGCGTGACCTCGATTTGATGCGATGAAAATGAGGGACATCCACTCTTGTTGGAGAGGAGGGGGCCTCAAAACTCCTATATTGTATTCGTTGCACGCAGATTTTTAGACAAGCACTCTGCAGAAGCCTTACTCTGCATTAAATCCCCAGCAACTGCAGCAGGTTTCTACAACTTCAACAACTTTCACAGAGCCTTGTTTCTTTACCCCATGTTTCTCCATAATGAAAAAAGAAGTATATTTACCTGAACAATCTCAGCACAGCTTACTATATAATTCTTTTGTATTTTTACAAATGACTAAGCGTGCAAAAAGCTATAAACTGTGCATTTTTCATTTATATAATAGGAGAATACGTTGCTCTTGTTTAAAAAAGTCCATTCAAATTCAACCCTAATGTTTTCTTAAAAATAGGGTTAGTTAGATTTTCATTTTTTTTTTTCAAACATATTTGTTTACATTTAAAACCTTTGTTGCAACACAGCTCTTAGCACAACCATCATAAGAATTGTGAAAACGTAGCACACTGGAAAACTATATGATTGTAGATTGGCAGAAAAGAAGGAACCAGAACTATAAGTGTAACAGTTCCCCTCTCTAAAAAAGGTATTAGGTTGAAACATAATTTTGTAAACATAGTATTTTATGCTTAAGTACTTTTTAAGGCACATAGTTTGGTAAAACTGTTGCTAGAAGGTCTTTAAAAATACAATTTACAATTCAATCAGGTAATTCTGAGTTGCTTAGTTGTTGTAGGTTTTGCAAAAAACGTTGCTTGACATGTTGTAAAAACTAAACATAAATAAGCTTAATATTTGCTCATCTTTAAAGACATTTTACAACTGCAATATTTCAGTATCACCTGCTTAATGCATTATCCCAAACTTTGACTGTGCCTTGTGATGCACAGAGAATGGGCCGAACCCTTTTACATTGGAGATGTCGCTGGCACCACTTGATTAACACATGCTTTTATACATACTGTAACTCTTCGACTATTCATGCAATCAACGTGGATCAGCTAATTCTAATTCTGTATTTTTCTACATGCTTTGCAGCACCAATATGCAACACCTTACTAATGTAAAGTATTGCATTTTGGCGCAAAAGCTACTTTTTCATGCATCAGAACATGTACATCAGCTGATGTACGTTGATTAGGTAAACACTTCACTGCTGTGCAGTGTTACATATCGGCTCAAGACAACAGTGGCCCTGAAGTGCAAAGCACTTCAACAAATCTCTCAATGCAAAAACATCTGAAAGATCACAAATACAATTCAAATAGCAAAACAAATAATAATAACATAATAACAATAAAAACATTACATTTTGGAAATTAAAACTAACTACAGAAACCAAAACATGAGAAAAAACAACATGTCAGATAACCAAAGTAATTTCCAGAAATCAAAATGAAAAGTTATAATAAAAAAAAAAATAAAAACGTCATGAGAGAAAATAAGAAGCCGGAAAAGATAGGCTTACTTAGAGACATTATTGATCGGATGGTGACATTTGAGTTTTGAAGACGAGGTAAAGCAGAAGCATATTTTCCTAGAAAGGGTGGTAAAGAGTTGATTGATCAATCAATCACCAAATGTTTGTAGAGGCTGCTACCAGAAACTTAATAAAATATTGTCCATCAGTAGATAGATACCTTCCGGTTAAAAAGGTGAACAAACGTCAACATCCAGTCAGTGATGTCTTTTATAATACCGATCTTTTTCTTTTGTTTAATTTTTTACATTTCATTTTGATTTTTAGAAATCACCTTTGTTTTCTGAAATGTTTCCTTTTTGCTTCATTTTTTTTGCAAATGTATATTTGGATCTTTTGGAATCATATTTTGGTTTCTGGAATTTTGTTTTGATTTTCAAAATATAATGATAAATTACTAATTGTTTTTCTTTTTTAATCCTTGTTGTGATCTTTAAAATGTTTTTGCGTTGAGTGATTTGTTAATCTGATTGCCACTTCAGGGCCACCATACAAGGCTACTTTTCCCTGCTTTAGAATCCGCTGGAATTACGGTATTGCATAAATGGTTGAAGAGTTATGGTAGACAAGAAAAATGTGTTAGGCTGCAGAGTGGAAGAGTTAAACTCCACCAGTGATCAGCAACAGCGCGATACCCAGTGTTACCACTGTCTGCATTTAGTCAAACAGTGAGAAGACACAGCAAAGCCAGGGAAATATCTTTTTGCCTCCAAGGTTACAGAATGATTCAAATTGATGCAGCTAAACCTACTTTTCACTCACCTGGTTGTTTATGAGAGCATGCAGTTTCTCCTCACAGCTTCTCTCTCTGGAGTCTGTTATGTTGCGCAAAGCAATATCAAAAGAGGCCTCGCTGTTCCTGCCAAAGTTCAACCAAACACGTCTTAGTGAATGCTTTCTTTTTTTTGTTCTTTGAAACGATTGAAGTGTGTTTGCCAGTTTTTATTGTTTTTTTTCTTTCTAGTTTCTCTTCCTTTGATTTTTTTTTTCTTTTCTTGCAGGTCTACCATATAAAAAAATACCCTCCCTTTCCTGTTGTCATCCTGTACACTGTTTATGTACATGGTAAATGGCCTATACTTATGTAGCGCTTTGCTACCTTCCTTGAAGGCTTGAAGCGTTTTACAGTCACAGTCCCATTCACCCATGAACACAATCTTATAGTGGCTAGCCCTTGCCTAACACTGGCACCAATGTATAACCACCAGTGGCAATGTGGGGTTCAGTTTTTTTGCCCAAGGACTCTTTGACACATGGTTGAGGTAGAGGTTGACCGCTCTACTTCTGCACAGCGACTGCCCAGTGGTGCAGAGGTGTGACATGCCTGTGACTTAAAAAAAAAAAAAAAAGCATCCTGTGTTACGAAATCAACCATCAAATGAAAAGCCCTTATTATTTACCGTCAATATTTTGACATTCATTTGATAGTGACCTAACATAAATAAAAGGCACAACAGCTTCTTTGACCCCCAAATACAATCATGTGTGACCGTGGTGCAGTGGTAGGCGACCTCTGATCGGAAGATTGCAGTTTCGATGCCCGCCCATGTGTTGAAGTGTCTTTGTATCTTCGAGGAAGGTAGAAAAGCGCAATACAAGTATAAGCCATTTACCATGTGCTAGAGTAGTCTAGCTTTCTCTTCAGCGTTCCTAAAACAGCACATATCTTAATCTGTCAGGGCA
This sequence comes from Oryzias curvinotus, assembly GCA_023969325.1. Taxonomy (NCBI): domain Eukaryota; kingdom Metazoa; phylum Chordata; class Actinopteri; order Beloniformes; family Adrianichthyidae; genus Oryzias; species Oryzias curvinotus. The sequence continues at coordinate 16,791,930 of CM043718.1, read as the reverse complement.
CAATACATGATAATGTAATGGGGCCTCAGTTTTAAACAACAAATGAGTGATCTCTGATCTTTTTACATCCCATCATGTGCAACTTTCTACACTTAACTACTCCAGGAAGTTAATGATACATTCCTAAAAATAGAAATGTGAGATCACTTATGTACCCTCTACACATTAAGAAATTACTGAGCACATCTCAGGAGCCTCAAAAGCAGCCGGCACTTGACAAAAATTTGCCGCCTGTGAGGGAAGTAGTCACCCCCTACTTTTTGATGACGAACAAAGTTTCATCTAGCACATTGCAGCAAATAATCCGTCTATGTGGAGTCTGAAATCAACATTTGCTACTCCCCATTGCAAGCATTTTTTCTGTTTACTGAGTAAATGTTTAGCCATGTTTATTAGCCCTCCCTTTGGTGATTTTCTTTAATGCTCCTCCTCTGCCGTTCACATGCGGCCCGTCACTCCTGTAAGTTCACCTCTGTGTAGCGTTTGGCTGATGACACAGCAGATCATGTGACGATTTTTAACAGGATCCAGACAGAACTAGAGGCTAAACCCGCTGGACTTACAGCAGGAACATACATTTGAATAAAAAGTGTTGATTTGGAGATAGCAGTGTTGTTTGACACTGATGCTAATGACCACAAACTGATTCAATGTCACAGATCGGACTTTAAGGCGTGGTGAATAAATCCAATGAAAAAGGACATTCAATGAAAATTGATTTTTCTAAATATGATAATATGAATCAACTTTGTATGCACCTTTACAGAGTCGGTGGTTGTCCAAAAAAAAAAAAGTCCCCCTCTTGTGAGTCTGTGTCAGATAGCCTCTAAAGATGCCTAAATCTTTACTGCCCATGACACGATGGCAAGGATCTAAACGTTCTAATGTTTTCGGCCTGCTTTTTGTTGTGATTTTATATAAAAGTGAATCATCTGGAGGCAGATGAAGGAAAAAAAGTGTCTTTTCTGTCAATATCCCCCTCGTCTTACAGTAAAAACAAAAACAAAACAAAAAAGCAGCAAAAGAAAAGAACTGTGGGCAAGCAAAAGACTAGCATTAGCACTGTGATTTTAAAGCATTTATAATGTTACAGTTTGTCTAATCTTCTCTTTTAATTAGAATACAAATGTTTAAAAAAAATGAATTTGACATAAATCTATAGAAGTACATAAAGTAGCAGTTTGCAGGTTTCTGAGGGAGCTTTTTCCATCGTGTGTGTAGTACTACACACACTCCTGGGCACTGTCTTTATAAAATTTATAAAATTATTATTTAGCGCCCCTTGTGGCTGCACATAAAATGTCACGTAAAAGTCTAGTCTGAAAATAAAACAATCTGAAAATTTCAAATATATTTTGAATATAAAAAAGAAAGAAAAAAAAACCAACTTCCTTGTATTGAGATCAATATAGTAAAATCTGGTAAATAGACAGTATCAAGGCCCGTACACACCGGGACGAATATTCACCTGGCGTTATTCGCCAGCGTTTTTCGCCACGTCTTTTGTGTTCACACCCAGGCGATTTTCGCTGACGATGAGCCGAGCCAACATGCAATTTCATTCCCTGACATTAGATGGCGCCTTATGTAAAACAGAAATACTCCTGTACACAAGGTGGTCGCTTTTCACTCAGAAGAAGAGAGCCAGTATTTACGCGCTTGTCAGAATCATACAAAGAAAACATAAATTTTTCAAGCACCAGTAGCTCCAGCTCCAGTTCCAATGATGAAGAAATTATTGTTCTGTTGAATGATGAAAGACGCCAGAAAAGACGCCGATTTTGGGTACATCCCATAGTTACGAGAAGAGAAGAACATGGTGAGTTTTATTGACTGGTACAAGAGCTGAAAATGTATCATGAGCGTTTTCAGGGATATTTTAGAATGTCCGTCATTATTTCTTTGCGGCAGTGTAGCTGCTACTTGACGTCTATCTTCTTTGCTGGTATGTGTGGTCAGAAAGGCAGTGTTGTGTTTGAGCGCCCCAAGTTGTGTTTTACTGTAACTTCAGAAGCTCCAGACATGTGTGCAAAAGGACCATTCTCATTGGTTGTATAGTTTTTGACGCGGCGCGTCAAACCAAAAAAACGAACCCGAGACGTTTTTTAAAAAGTGACGCTTTGATGCGTGGCGTTTTTTCGCGTCGGTGAGCACACTCGCATTGGTGCCCTTTGTTTAGTCAGGAGGCGTTAAACGTCGGCGAATATCACGCGCGAAATTCGTCCCGGTGTGTGCGGGCCTTCAGTCTGCTGATAACTTTTATTTTCCCTTTTTTTTTTCAAGATCCAACATTTACTAATTCTAATTTACAATTTACTAATCCTAATTTCAAAATTAGGCTGAATTGTGAGGCCGTCTGTTCATTAGTGGTCCTCACATATTCATATACTTTGCAACCGGCAATGCCCTTGAATCTGAACAAACCAACACATGACACATACATGTAATAGACATTGTATTTGAACAAACAGAGCTGATAGGCCCTTTAATTTCAGAATCTATTTGGCTTCCACATTTGCACCCTTTTGCTGAACCCTACATTCCATTCATAGTATACCAAAAGCCTCCAAAGCCACTGCAGGCCTTTTTAGGGCACAAAACCATTACTTGTGAGGTCTAAAATCCAAATTCCATACAGATGACCTCTGTGTTGTATCGCTTTGACTCATTGAAGGAGCTGATAAATATTTATAAAAGCTGGAGCTAAACGTTACCATATAGAGCAGCAGTCATAAGCATCGTCAAGGGGAGGCTGCAGGCTACTGTTCAGTCCACACGTCCCCTTACACCTTTTTTTTTTCTTGCACACTCAAACACACAGTGATGAATTGTAGAGAACCTGATATGCAGCAACCAGCTGAGTGACGTGGCTCTGAGTCACTTGGCACCGCCCACCTGACATATAAAAACACACACCTTGAATGCCACAAAAACACACACTCGTGCATGCTTACATGTAGCACCTGACGTAGCGTTTGATGGAGTTAGACGCCATGGCAACAGAGCTGTGACTCTTGCTGTCCTGTGAGTGGACTGAAGCTGTGGAGGAGGGAGGAGAATACCAGGCTGAACTGCTACTCAAGAGCAGCTATTATTATTCCCAATCTGTCTTTCTCTCTATTCTCTGCATGCTTTTTTTTTTCATTTGTTCACTTCTGTTTCTGTAGAGCTTTTACATCTTTTGCAGAGCATTTTAAGGCAGAGGAATTGTAGAGACAGAGGCAGAGGAGAGGTCAGCATGTATTTTTAAAGCCATTGATTGTGCAAGACCCGACACATAATCTGAGGGGGTTTTGCTGATGCTTAGGGGCCACAAGCAGAAAGCCCTCTGCAGGCATCTTGTTTGCTGACATATTTTTATCCCACCTTTACTGCACTCCCCTTGCAGCATCCCCCTGTTCCAACTACAAAACAAGATGTTTCACCTCTTTTTCTTTTTACATTTGTTTACTCTTCTTCTCAGTCTGGTAGTCTTGTTTTTTTAAAGGTAGAGGGGCTCTTCAGGACAGCAGAGTGTGGAGCATGCAGGTGCACGGATTTCTCAAACAGCATGTGTGGAAGATTTACTGCCCACAGACACAGATGGTGAAAAAACAGGAACGGTGCAGGTGAACTGCAGTCTGGTTGCATTTCATGGTCCGATTGTCAGCATTTGTTAACATAAACAAATGCACACAGATGCACAGACACTCATCCATTGCAAAAACTGTGTGCCAGTTGACAGCGGAAGTTTGTCTGTTCTATTTTTTTTTTATTTTCCCTTCTCCTCCCTTTTATACATAGGATCCAAGTGCACGCTGTGAAAGGTGAACTTGCAGCCTGCTGTGGATAAATTATGTGTGACATGTTTAGCGGGGCTGCCTTATATGGAGAGCGGTCTAGCTGAATACAGTATGGTCCTGCCAAGTGGGAAGGAGTGAAGGAGGAAAAAGAGGAGGAGAAGGAGGAGGAGGAAGGAGGAGAGGCAGGGAAGGGTGAAGTGAAGGAAAAAGGAAGGAGGAGGGGGCAGTGACAGAGGGAGTGAAAGAGAGGAGTGCTGCGGAGCAAGCATGAGGTTTTGGCGTTTCCACTTTTCTCCTAAGCAGCAGTCACACGAATCCTTGCAGAAATACAGTAAGTCTTTGTTGTTTGGTCTGTTTGCGTGTGGTTGAATGCTGCTCAGACAAAGTTCAGGTCACTTTCTGCTGTTTCACCGTCACCCCATACTTTTTGCTCATCATCTGGATGTTGTCTGGTTGAATGAAGTTGTGCACTTGCATATTGTCACCACACTTCGCTGTTATTGTGAGGCAGTTTGAGTGCGGAGACTGTTGTTGTGGAAAAAGGCCACACACACTAAAGAAAATCAGTGTGCAATGACCCACCGAACACTTACAGTAGCACACAATCATGTGCAAATAAGACACTTAATTCTCTAGACAGACGTTTTCCTTCTCTCCTCTGTTACTGCGCCCATGGCTTGAGTAAATATCAGTGTTAAATGTGAGGGAAACACATGCTTGCTTGAGTGAATTAAATAACATGCACACTGTGTCAATATTACACACAATCCACATATGAACAATTCGTTACTTCTTCTGTATAACAGCACGGCAATGGTGTTTATATTATAGCTGCCCTCAGGAAATGATTCAAAAGCCAGCGACACCCAGGCCGACTGTGCATATCTGACACACAAACACATATATGGGAGTGCACACACACACCAACCACTGTGGGAAAACAGAAATGGAAAATAAAAACCTGGGAAATTTGCACATTGAGGAATTAGAGAAGTGAACACCACATGGCTGTTGTCTTTTGAGACAAAGTCGTGCTTCCTGGTGTACACTCATCGAAAGCATGGTGGTAAGCACAGACTTCCCTGTACCGAAATACCTTGCTCAACTTTTAGATCAAACTACTGATAAAGTTCTGGGCTGCTATAGTATGCCTCTTTAAAAAAAAAATTATATATATAAATATATATATATATTCATATAATATATATATACATATATATATATATAATATATATATATATATATATATATATATATATATATATATATATATATATATATATATATATATAATCTTATATATATATATTATTGCATGTATTTATTCTTCCAAAGAAAAGGTCCCATTGCCTTTTGACTTGTGAAGTTACTCAATAATATTTATCTCCTCATAACTAATAATTAACTGATATACCCTATCTATTCCTTATAATTTTCTTTTCTTAATCTATCCTCTTTCAATCCAGTGTAAAAATATAATGCCAGTTTATTTGTACAATTAGCCCAACTGCATTAAGTTTACAAACAATGGCAATTTGGAGTAATCCAGAATCAGTGGAATTTCATACAAAGTCATTTCCTTTGAGAGTTTAGGAGTTGCTGTCATATTTATTTGCAGAATTATAATGTTTATTTGTTAAAGGTTTTTTTTAACTGCACCTTTATCTTTTTTTCGATGACTTTTTTGCTTTTATATAAAAATAGTAGTCTCATGTTTCTGCATTTTGCTGCTGATTTGGGTCCACACCCAACACCTCTTCCTCTCTTTCACAGTATTTTATTCTCATGCATCCTGGCTTTGTCTCTTTCCATCAGTTTTCCACTTCATTCTTTGTCTTTTGAATTTATAATAGCTCAGACTGTTTCTCTCTGTCTAGCTTTCTGATTGCCAAAACTTCTCTGCAGATCTGAGACGGCAGATCTACAAGGTCATCGGAGTATAAAGCAGAGAGAGTACAGAGGCATTGAATTGTGAATGGCACCATTATCTCAAAAAGTGTTAACAGAAAATAAACGTCTACTTACTTGATACTGTATTCACTCAAACTAAATATTGCTTGACAAATATTTATCCTTGTTGCATCCCTCCCCTTCTATTTTCATTCCTCAACTAGTCTGTCAATGGAAGTGATGTCATGTCTCTGGCTGTCATTAGTGGTCTGCTGAATGTAAATTAGCTCAACGATTGTTGGAGGGAAAAAAATGTATTTTACTGGGAATCGGGCAGTCTTAGCCTAATTTGCATGATTCAATTATCCAGGAAAAATAGAGCAAATGCTCTGATCAAGGTGACATCAGGAGAATGTGAGTGGAGATGACATTGGGCCCCAAGCTTTGCTAATTTGACACAAAGTATGTAAGTGGCAGATAGACGGTTGCCCAGACAAGTTATTTGGGGAGTCCTGTGAGGCCAGTTGGCTTCACAGGGAAAATCACAGGGAGTCTGTCAGAGCTATATGATTGCTGTTTTCCCTGCAGTCTGCAAAGCTGCCCCTGGACTAATGCACAGCACTGGAAGATGTAATCTATAGTAAATACAGCCAGTCCCATAAAGGAGTCCTCTGTGATTTACAGAGATTAAGGTGTCAAACTGAACCACTGGTCATACACAGAGTATAGATTATCCCTGTTTGGCCGCATGCGGGAGAGCCTGGAAATCAGGTGTGTGATTTGAAAGGATCCTCCTTCAGTGACTATCAACTACTTTGATATTTCCAAATATGAACAAAACTCTCAGAATCTGGAAAAAATAATAGACAAGCAATTATTAGTTTTTATTCTGGAGTTTTTTTTAGTCTTTTTAACCACAAAAGTAGCATTATAGTAAGTTATTTACCCACTAAGAAGCAAGAAGTATCACTGTTAACAAGTAGCACAAGCCCTAAATTCCCCACTGTGGTCATCTTTTAATAAGATAAGATGAGATAAGATAAGACTGGACTTTATTGATCCCCTGAGGGAAATTCAGTTGTTACAGCAGCCAAATCAAATATATAACAGATAGAAAAACAAATAGCATGAGTAAGAATAAAAATATTAATGAAAAATGGTATGGATTTGATCTATTTTAAAAGCATTACAAGTGGTCTTTTAAGTATGATTATGTCACTTTCAAAACAAAACAAAAAAACCCTGTAATTTTCTAGGACAGTTTTTGCAGAGCGGCAGTAGTTCTGTCGTATTCAACTCTTATTTGTGGGCGATACCGTTGGCACAGAATAACCCTGTGCTCATTTCCCATCATCCCTTCTTTTATGCTCTCTCTTGCTAGTTTACAGCCGCTCACACCTCAACCTAACATCAGCAGTGCAACAAAAAAGCTGAGCAATATTGTAACTGTCCAGTCGTACAGTTTAGAGCCAAATACCAGTTCAGACGAGGACAACAAAGACGTGCATGTATCTAGTCGTTCACCAGTGGATGCATCAGAATGGAGCGGAACATGGAGCTTGTGGGCAGCCCAATGTATTTTCTATGTCACAAATACATTTATTTCCAAACGGCATTAACTATCAGCTCCTTATTAACAATTTGAATAAAGGGATTAGTCAGGAATGCAATTTTAAGCTTAATTGTCTTTATGAATGTCTTCCATCATCAGAAAAATGCTGCAAGAACATGTTAAATAGACCTAAAACGTGATTCCTGTTGGAGTTTGTCTTTAAATGAAATTGATTCTATTTTACTTCACCCCATTTGACACATTCCTCTCACTCCACATCCATTTTATTATAAGCTGAATATATCTTTTTTTTTCTCCTTTTAAAGGCCATGCCACTTATACCTCCCTTCTGTTCACTTGTCTGTCCACCTGTCTATCATTGTCTTTGCCTTTTTCATTGTTATGCCTACCTTATTCATGCCTTCATGTCTGTCCAGGTTGACATGCATCAGAGTAGGAGGCTGTTGCTGCTTGCACTTGAGTGATAATAACCTCTGCTCTTGAAACCCCACATGTCGAATTGGCACATTTTCACTGTTGAGTTAAAAAAATAAATAAAATAAATGGGGAGACTTTTTATCCAGAATGTCTCACATTTCTAAATGGTTCTGTCATTCCGTTTGTCTGACTTTGTAGTCATTTTCCAATCTTTTTTCAATCTCCCCACCCACACACTTACACTCACACAAACCTCCTCCATTGCTATTCCTGAGAGGAGCAGACTAGTCTGGCAGTTGGTTGGTTTATGTCCATGAACTCAGTGACATCCTCGCTGCTGCTGCTGTATGACACCCCAGTGCCATCACAACAGCCAGGTAGTCACACTGCAGTGACCGTGACAGTCAAATGCACCTGTATGCATTGGGCACATGCATGCATATCAGCACCTAGCAGGTAATTACCTCCCTCCATAGCACCCACAAACAAATCTGTTGTTATGTGTTTAAATACGCTCCAGCTCACTTCTCTTGTCCACCATAAATTCCTCACCATCTGACTCTGCACATTAAGCTTTTTAAACACCCACACTGATATCACAGTGCACACGACAGATTGCACTCTCTGTCTTTCCTCTCCTCTGTTTGTCTTATAGCTGAAGGAGGGAGTCACGGGTAGACTCCATTTGTGTGTGTGTCAGAAGGAGAGCATATGAAAATAGTTACGCATATGTGTTCATACTACTTATACAGTGAGGCTGTGTCCTGAATAGCAATGGACCCGCTGACCTTCCATTCATCTCCGCAGCTGCACTTCCTCAACAGATGATGAGGCTCTGTCACCTCACTGTTTGTGGTCAGTCTTTTATTAAATTTCACCCATTTACCAAATGCTTTTTGTTTCTACGTGTCTTATCAGAAAGACAATCCCATTCAAATGAAAAAGTTTTGAAAGATTTGGAAAGTTTACTGAGGAAGCTTACATGTAAAAAAATTACACGTTTCTCGTTAAAAATAATTTGCACAACAAATAGGAAAAAAAGTTAATGAAGGTTTTCCCTGTGGTGCATTTAAGTTGATTTTTAATATCTACAATGTTTAAGCTAAGCATCCCTGTGTTTTTTTGTTTGTATATGAATTATTTGCTTAATTTTCATGTAACTGTTTAACAAATAGTTGAAGTGTAACGTCTGGATGCCTAAGTTGGCTGCATGTTAGACTGGCACATGGGAAACCAGGGTTCATTTTCCATATCTCTCTAAGCAAAGAAATATAGAAAAAAATTGTGTCTTCAATTTCGGACTTTACTACTGCTCGATGACATCATCAATAGTTTTGTCATCTACGTTAGCGCATACATAACATTGGTTTTATAACTTTAAAAAGTCAAGCAAGAACTAAAACTCAATACTTAAATTTAAGTGTAAACTTCTGTACTTTAGAGCACTCTAACGTGAAGCAATGCTACACATCACTCTATGGCGTGAATCACCCTACCGGCGGAGGATTACCTAGCCCTTCTGTCACTACTGTTTCTCCTTAAGAAAATCCTTTTGGACTCCAGTACACCTTCAAATGCCCCTACAATAGGAGTAATAGGGATGAACCAGTGGGGTAGGGGAGCAATTCAGATTGGACCCAAGTCTGGGACCCCCCGTGCTGGTCTCCAGCCCGGATAAATACTGGGTTGTGCCAGGAAAGGCATACGGCATACAACTCTGCCAAACCACCTGTGTGAATCAGTAAGAGCTGATTCGCTGTGGCGACCCCTGAAAGGATATGCCGAAAGGTGAACAGCAACAATAAGTTGTTGAAGTGTATGAAACTATAACCACTGATTTAAAAGATTTAGTGGTCAGAGCAGCAAGTATACAAATGTTTTATGTGTTAAGATATTCCAGAAGCAAATTGCTTAACTGAACTAACAGAGAAGTTCCCAGTGAACTACTTTAAAATGATATGCTAAAGATTGTATCTTAATCGGTTAAACGGGAAATGCAAAAGCCGAAACTATTTATTTTTTGATTGTTTAGAAATAGTGCAAATCAGAACATTATTAACCATAACTAAACATATTTCTGAGTCAACTGCAAAACAAAAGAGGGCACAGAGGACATTCTGCTTTAGAGGTTAATCAAATACTTTACAGAGTTTAGACCGGACTGAAGATAAAAATAGAGAAACAGGATAAATCTGATCAGGCTCAGTCTGTCACGTATTGCATTTATTGTACCTCCGTTAGGCTTTAGACTAATTCAGTTCCAGATAAGGTGGTGACACAGCACTGAGGCTTTTATACAATTTTCAGCACAGAACTATAACACGGCGTTGAACCTGACACCATTAACCACTTTGTCCTTGCTTTAAGCATGGTTTATCTAGTTGCCGTGGTGATGATGACCTTGCAGCACATTACTGTGGCACTGCAGCATAAGGTGTTGTGTGAACATGGAGAGACAGCGAGAAGCAGAAGCGAGAGGGGGCTGAGACAGTGGACAACTAAAATGAGGACAGCTGCTATTAAAAGACGAGCTCGTGGACATGTTTGTGCCACATGATATTTTGATCACAATTTAGCAGAAGAGGTAAAATGTAGAAGAGTATGAGCTTACGCTAGTGATGACAAATAGACAGAGAGAACAGGTGACGATTAGAACTGACAAAAAGGATGAAAGGTGTCGCAGCAAAGCGATGAATTTCACCAAAAATCTGTTTCCTTCCTTTTTTATTCCTCCTCTTTTTTACACGCATCTTGATTTCCCCCTCTCATGGCCTGACACCAACCTCTCCCTCTCACCAGCTTGTACTAATTACTTTTGTAAGCCTCCCATCCTTCTTCTGCAAGCTTTATCCTTTTCCTGTCACCACCTCTGGTCTCCTTTTCTCAATTTGACGCTAACAGCCCACCCCCCCAATCTGACTTTACCTAATGCTCGTATCAGTATAAAGGGCAGCTCAGGTCAGTTATAGATGAAATCCTGGTCAGTTGGGGATGCGGTGTAATATGAAGCGGCCAGCATCTGTTTTTTGCTGCTGCAGTCAGTGCCCTTTAACCTCTCACAGTACTAAATTTCCTCCCCACCCTCTTTCTTTGCTTCCTCTTTTGTCAGACTTATTTAGGTTTTTGAAAGTCATGCTTCTGGAAGCTCAAAACCTCTGACCTGCTGTGTGGCGTGATTAAATTTGGACCAATGTTTGAATATTTTCAGTCTCTCATCATCTCTATTTTATTGCAAACGGAAAGGGAATTCTATTCCCTGTATTTGTAACACTTAAGGAATGTCTGAACTATCAACTTTCTGTCCAAACAAACAAGATTTTGATTGATAGACAGCCACAAGAAGAGCTCTTTAAGAGGTTTAAACTGTGACTCTCTTGGGACATTTCTTTTCCTTACTTCTCATTATCTTTTAAGTGTCTTTTTCCCCCGTCATAGATCATTACGTCATCTCAAAATCAAGCATAGAGGAACTATTTTTTTTTTTCTGCTGGCTTTCCACCCACTTCACTTCTTTTTTGTCTTTTTATTTTCCTTGTTGGGAGTCACTCAAGGTGAGCAAGTGGCTCATATCTGGCCTCTGTTCACTCCGTTTTCCCCCTGATCCTTTCTGCATTACTCCCACATGCAGAGCTGAATGTGGCTTTAGTTAGCTCTGGAATTCTAAATAGGAGATGCCAAACAGTGCACAATGATATCAAGATGTGCTGCTACTTCAAGCAGAAGTCGAGCCGCTGACGTCATCGTAAACAAAACCTTGTCTGAGTATTATTTACAGTTGTGCCAAAGTTGGCAATATCGGTTGTCATTTGGTCTATCACTCTATCTAGTAGCTGAGCCACGGCTTTAAACCCCACTTTCCAAACACCTATTTTATTTGCTTGCATGACAGCTAGACAGTTGAAGCCTCCAAAGGATTTATCTCTCTGCCTTCTAAATGTAGAACAATCTCAGCTGAGAGTGTGAAAAACAGATGTTGAGGAGAGTATGCTGGCTTTCCATTTCTCACCTCCAAGAACCAAAAAGTGGATGCAGAGTGACCATGATTAAAAACACAAAGTAGGTTCTGTTTGAACGCTTTTTTTTTTGTTTTTTTTTTTATCCACAAGTTGCATTTTAGGCTATATATCACCAATGAGCACCAATTTAAAAGCAAAAAGGATTCAGGTTGTATAGTTTCTGAGTACAAACTCTGAATGAAGTATGTCCCGGGCAGGTGAAATCCTGTCACCATTCGTGAATCCGTCTCACTTTTTGGCAGCGCCTGTGTGATGGATTCCTGCCGTGTCTACTCTGCCTCTCAGTTGGTGAAACAGGAGTCAAACTCTGAACACATTGTTTTCCTAGCTCTGCTTTGAAAAACTTATAGATGCTTGCAATCTTTATTCCTTTTTAAATAAATCAACTTTACACAGGTTTTGGTTTATTTTGTTTGTCCCGAAGAGTCATTGCAGCTGTGACAAATATCTAGACTTCAGCCAAATATGTGGCACAGTTTTAGCAGAAGGATTAGCAGAAGATCACACAGCCTTCTCTAACTAAAAGGGTCCTCGAACCCTGGTGACACTCTTGGAGTGAGTGCTTTTCACATGTCATCAGCTGAAGTTAGGTAGAAATGATACGTTAATGTATCATCTTGTTTATTTTTAAATGTTCGTGCATATGCACATGAAGGGGAAATTGGGCTTTCACCGGCGCGTAATATCCTCAGCCCTTCCCACCTCTCGCTCAGCCCAAACTTATTACTTCAGCTAGTTGATCTGATGGTGTAATAATATCTTCTGCCTCTGGCTAGGGGAAATGGCCACATGCATTATTCACAAATGCTAAGGTGCTTATTGATGTCTACTTTATTTATATATTTCTGCAATAGCAAAGTCATTAATCACCTGTGATGCTCATTTGTTTCGGTCTTTTGTTTTAAGGGGAGCCTCGTGTCAGGAGCCTCATTCACTTTGCTCTGTGAGACTGGGACTATTAATACATAAGAAGGTTGTGTCACACTATATTTAATTATTTCTTGTGTATGACTTCACCAGTGGAATACATTATATAATTATATAAAAGCCCTATATAAACCCCCTCAAAAAGAATTGCATTGCAATTTTTTCATTCAAATGTGTTAGGATTTCACCAGATGTTTGCTTCGTTTTCATTCATGCGGTCTTGATGATGGGGCGTTTTCTTTCACACTAAAGTTCAGTGCTACTGGATATCTGGTGGGCTTTGCTTGGATCTCAGATTTCCCTTTTCTGCTTAAATATGTCAGGTCTTTAAATTTTGTGTTAGTTTTGCTTGTAACTGTGTGCCTAAAATATATTTCTGTTATATAAATCTATATGATTTTTAGGGAAAAGGTGACACCTTTAGTTTCTATTTTTTAAGTGTTTGTTTCTTTCTTTTTTTTTTGGTCCACACCAAGGTTTGGTTTCTCGGATAGTCTATTTTTTTCAAATGTGAACTCCCACCTGATCCAAACTGGAGCAAGTTAAGGTCCTCCTGAAAATATGAGTTCACTTGCTAGTGAACTCTGGTGCTTTTCAGGAAAAGTAGGACGGACTAAAAGATTTCTTGTGCTGTGCAACATGATAATTAATTAATTAATTAATTAATACATTAATTAAAAAATAAATAAATAAATACATAAATCCAAAGAAACCATTTCAAACAAAAGCTTAAAAATGCATTGTACAAAAGCGTATCATTATATGTCAGCTAAAGGACATGTGCTTTTTGTCCCTCCTCTTCAGAGCTTGTTTAGAGGCAACACCACCTCACCTGTTGCAACTGCACAGCACTTTTGTCAGCTCTAGTGTGACAGCAAACCACTAATGTCTCTATTCTTCAGCCATTCATTCTGATCAGTTCAATCATTCATGTAATAATTGTCTTTTCTTTGCATAAGTTACAAATACATAATATAAAAAAGTTTTTTCGTGTAATCCTCTCTTATGAGCAAAAACTTGGGTAACTGGAAATCTTACAAAAGGAAATCTCCTGCAGGACCTCAGTCATAAAGTCTGCCATGAGAGAAAAAGATAGATCCACAAGAAAATACACAAAAACAATGAAACATCTATTTTAGGATCGAAGAAGAGAATTGGTAACTGCAACTATGACATACAGGTGGCCGTGGTGCAGCGGTAGGGCGGTCGGACTCATGATCGTAAGATTGCAGGTTCGATTCCCGCCTTGCACACATGTGTCGAAGTGTCCTTGGGCAAGACACTGAAACCCACCTTGCCTCTGCTGGGAGGTTGACGCCAGTGTTCGGCAGCGGAGCCGCCGCCAGTGTGTGAATGTGTGTGTGACTGGGTGAATGGGACTGTGACTGTAAAGTGCTTTGGGCCTTCGTAGAGGGTAGAAAGCGCTATATAAGTATACGCCATTTACCATTTACAAAAATTGTTCTTTGAGGAAAGTGAGAAAAAACAGCCAGTGTATCCTTAAATGACCCCAGCAGTTTAAGCCTATGGAGGGGTAAAATGTGTAAGTTCTATGAGTGAAAATATCTTTAGAAATACATTTTGGAATAGTTTAATAGCTGAGCTGCAGAAGGAACCATTTTCTTCCCTCACTTGTGTAGAACTGGACTAACTCATCATCTTCTATACTGCACTGTCAGATGTGTTGGGGTATTTTGGATTATAGCTACATGAGTGTGTCCATCATGATGTACTTGGTTAACTGAACTTATAAATCACATCTTTTTGAAACCAGTAGTTATTTGATGAATAACACTGAATAGTTCTAGGCTGGTTTCAAATTCAGAAACAAAATGTTTGGTTTTGGTCTATAACAGGTGATGGACTTCTACTTCCCTGCTTGTTTTTTAGCTAATGCTGCACTCATGGCAGTTATAGCTGAGAGGATTCTAGATTCTGATTGACTAAACACACAAAAACCTAGAAATTAGCAACTATTGGGTCAGGGATTACTGTAAAACAAACCAAAAAAAAAAAAAAAAAAAAAGACCAGGGTTGTGGAGTCTTAGTTGGTGATTCTTGCCTATTTTAATTAGATGAACAAACATGACATCCAGGACTTCTTTATAAACTCAAATCATGATATTTGTTACTTTAAAGATGTTCCCATTTTTACTACATTTAAAAAAAACAGCTATCATCCTTAAATCCAGTGGATCAGCTTGTTCCAATACAAATTAACAAAATTACCTATCCCAGATAAAAAATAAATAAATAAACATTTTGAGAAGATTTTGTGAAGGAAAGAGAAAAGGTCATTAAAAGAGTGGCTTGTATTTTTTCTCTTTCGTCTCAGCTATCCTTTCTGTGTATAGTGTCATACATGCATTTATGTCTGTGTTTCACCACACATGTTTACTGCCTAAACTATCAGCTTTGGAATGGAAAAGTAGTTCACCATAGTAACTGACCCAAATAAAGAAGGAGAGAAGGACACACAAGCAACAAATGATTTGATCTACTACTTTGATATTTACAAAAAACTTGTTCTCCAACTACATCTTAAAATGTCAAATGTCAAAAAATGTATTTTTGATATATTACATTTTAGCATAGTTGATAAAAAACAGGCTTTTCTTTTACATTTTTTTGTTCTTCCTTTACACTGGAACAGTTGTCACATTAAGTCAAAAAAGCAGGACATTTCTACTCATCTAAGATTTTAAAAAAATCCTCTTATATATAGTTAAAATTATTAAATTGCAGCATAATAGATTTTGCATCTTTCTCAGTGTGCAATCTCACACTCTTTAGTTGTACTCATCTATTACTGTTGCAGTGCAAAGATGAAGTTTAAATAGTATTTAGTGTTTTTTTCTTCAATAATTCTGGGCCTTATCTGTACAAAAAAATATTTATAGATAATTAATTAAGTAGTGACATACACATCAGCGTTCAAGTGGCTACGTTTACATTTTGTTTCTTTCTGGGAAACGTTTAACATTATTTTTGTCATTAATTCAAATGGTACTGGGTGTTTATTTGTAATGAGATGTTTGGGGCACATGTCATACAGGGTTTTGTAGGAACGGGGCAGTGGATTCAACCACAAAGCTTTCTGACCACATTGCATAGTGAGCAAGAATGCAGTGATCTGTCATTGGCACAGGATATTGTGCTGCCTGTTTTTGTACACCCAACCCTGACCAAACTGGATATGGCAATGACTAATAGGTAGTTAGAGGCTGTGACCTATCAATCTGAAAACCATCCACTTTTTGTCACTGGCCATTTACCTTCAAGTTGGCTTATCTTCAGGTTCAGGAAAAAAAAGTAGATAGATGATGTACAACATCGGTCCACATTCATTCTTGAAACAAACCATATATATCTATTCTATATATAATTTAATTTGTTTTTAAAAAAAGAAAAATTAACAACTGAAGCCATTTCTCATCACTATAGCTATGCATCATGGGTTTGTGATAATCGAATCTCACTGCTCAACTTAAGCACATAAAACTCTCTTTGTCAAGCAAGTAAACATTCACCAGTCTGTATTTGCTTCATATCTGCTTTAGAGTGTTTCTTTGAACAAAATTTCAATTCCCGTCATCTAAGAAGATGAATATATTCAACATCAGGAAAGAAAAGGGCACGAAATTCATTATATAATGCTTTGAATTTTCTTCCACTCTTTGTATGTGTCATCTAATATGTTCAGGGGCTAGCTATAGTAAATCAGATCTTTGAGTTAGGCTTCGCTGTTAAACTTGAAAAATATAGAGAGAATTAAACAGTTTAAAATGAACATCTACATAGACGAGAAAGATAAATGAAAGTAAATGTGCAACTTTTTTAAATGAATTTGTCTTTCCAGAGGAAGAATTGCTAACTTTTTTCAAAGGAACAATCGTTGCACTTACCGATCAAAGCAAGTTTCACAACAAAATAAGTGGAGCCAAGTCAGAATACCATGTAACCTCTGGGTGGCTTGTTGCACAAGAAAAACCAAAAAAAGAGTAAAAGCCTAATTTTAACACATAAAGAAACACGTTTACATTGTGGTTTTGAAAGCTTTTTTCACCCCATGGCTTTATTGACAATTTTATATAACTGTTTTGGGGGTAAAAATCTTACAACATCTATAACTTTATCTGATATCTGGGATCACAGTTGTTTTTATTCAAAGGTGGTTTGGCCTTGCTGCCTGTTTGCTAATTCCTTAAAAATTCAGAATTTTTGGCATTGTATCAGATGGCAGAAATAGGTAAACGCACCACATCCCTCTATTTTTGTTTACACTCAACTGCCCTCCCAGGAAGGTTTTTCAAAAAGCATTACATTTGTTCAACTGCAGAGGATCCAGTAGCATTTTGAAACACGTGGCTCAGGAGATGGAGCGGCCATCTTCTCATTAAAAGCTTGGCAGCTCATTCACAAACTATCTTCATAAATCAGAGCCTTCCTGAACTGACTCCAAAATGTTAAAGGAACACGCATAAACTACACTGTCATTCTCTTTGTTTCTCCTTGAGAGTGACCTTATTTCATCCTAATCTTGCTGTCGTACCCGAACATCTGCCAGCTATGGTGGTAAAACTTCCTGTCCAACTAAAACTAACAACTTTCAGTCTTATGAGGGATGAGTACATTGACTGTTAGCTAGGATTGACCCTCCTTTTTAGGTACCCTCTACCCTCTACAAAAAATTGTATCAAAATATTGTTTGTTTGTTTTTTATCTGGGATAAGTCATTTTGGTTATTTGTATTGGAACAATATATATTTTTTTAGTATAAAGAGTGTTATATACATTGTACTTGAAACCAAAGAAAGAATATTAATAGACTGAAAAAATATATATAAATGCAACACTTTTTGCTTCCATCTTTTATGAGATGAACTTAAGGATCTAAAACATTTTCTACATACACAAAATAACAATTTTCTCAACATCGTCCACAAATCTGTTATAGTGAGCACTTCTCCTTTTCCTAGATAATCCATTCCACCTTACAGGTGTGCTATTGTCAAGATGCTGACTAGACAGTATGATCATTGTGCAGGTGTGCCCTATACTGGCCACAATACCAGGCCACCCTGAAATGTTCAGTTGTATCACACAGCATAATGCCACAGATGTTGCACGTTGTTGCAGAAACCAAAGAATTTTTGCACAAACTGTCAGAAATTGTGTAGGGAACCTCATCTGCATGCTCATTGTCCTCATTGGGATCTCGAGCTGACTCTAGTTTGTTGTCATAATTGTTTTAAGGGGCCAAATGCTTACACTGGATGGCACATTGTAGAATTGTTCTCTTCAAAGATGAATCCAGTTTACACTATTCAGGGCAGATGGCAGACAGCGTGTATGGCCTCGTGTGGGTGAGTGGTTTTCCGATGTCAGTGTTGTGGATCGAGTGGTCCATGGTGGCAGGGGTTATGGTATGGACAGGCGAATGTCATGGACAAAGATAACAGGTGCATTTTAATGAGGACATTTTGATTGCACTGTGATGAGATCCTGAGGCCTATTGTTTGCCATACTTTTAAGAACATCACCTGTTACATCATGATAATGCACAGCCCCGTGTTAAGGACCTGCACACAATTCTTGGAAGCGGAAAACATCTTAGTTCTTGCATGACCAGTATACTCCCAGGACATGTTACCCATTGAGCCTGTTTGGGATGCTCTTGATCGGCGTTTACAACAGTCTGTTCCAGTTCCTGCCAATAACCAGCAACTTCGCACAGTCAATGAAGACGAGTGGATCAACATTCCACAGGCCACAATAGACAACCTGATCAACTCAATGCAAAGGAGATATATTGTACTCCATGAGGCAAATGGTGGTCACACCAGATACTGACCAGCACAAAAACAAAAATGTAACGACATTTTTCACAATGGCCTTTTATTGTGGCCAGTCTAAGGCACACCTGTGCAATAATCAGGGTGTCTAATCAGCTTCAAGATTTGGCATACTTATAAGGGGGGGATGTTATCTTAGTAACAGAGAAGAGTTAACTGTCACAGATTTAGACAGATTTGTGAACAATATTTGAAAGAAATGGTTATTTTGTGTGTTTTTTTTTTTTTTTTTTTAGAAAATATTCAGATCTTTGAGTTTATCTCATGACAAATGGGAGCAAAAACAAAAGTGTTGCATTTACTGTAAATTTTCTGCTCAGTATAAGTACGCTTTTTTCTTAACACCCCTGGTATGTTTCTCCTTTAGTTTATGCATGAATGCTTGAGCCACACTGTTAACAACCTGCTGTTGGTTTATCCACCAAATTAGTCTCAGGGCCTCCAAGAGGCAGGATTTACACAAAAATGAATAACAAATGTGTTCAAAGTGTGTGTGTTTGTACATGTTGGTGCTTTGTCTCTGAGCTCGTGAGGGGCGCTGCGCTGACATTCTCCCACCCCCCGTTTGTCCGCAGAGAGAAGTGCCTTCATTTGCTGACCCTGTGGCCGTTTGGCTCCACTGAAGCCGCCTGTGCCTCTGTGCCAGCTCATGACTGTGGGAGCTGCCAGCTACACCAGAGGCATCAAGACTGCCGTGACTGCCAGCCGCGTCCACTGAGGATGTCTTCACACCACTGACACCTCCCTCGTCCCCTCCCTGAATTCGGCTCTGTGTGTCTGCCAGACCTCTCCATCTATGCCACTCAGCCCTCGGCTGCGGAGGCCAAATACTTCCTCCTTCTCTAAAGACAAAGGCTGATACTGAAGACAAACAGTTTTTATCAGCTCCTGTGAGCAGAAGGAAATTGTCTTACTGCTGTCCTCTCATCTGGTCTCCTGCTACTTCTCTTCCTTTTCCCCTCTTTCCCCAGCTTTTCATTCTGTCATCATGGGCCAGCGTAATCAATAATCTTTTTTGCTATTTGTTTCATCTGACATTTAAGTTGAGGATCAAGAAAACTAACGTGCTTCTTGAAAGAGAGATAACAGGGTTTGCATCTGTGACCCTTACTAGTTCATGTCCTGAGTACAAGGTGCTGAGGTCTCTTTTTTTTGAGCCACAGACTGACTCCCATGAGGAACCACTGGTGCTAAGTGAATCCAAGGCGTCACAGGCTTCATTCAGATCAAACGTCGGCAGCAAAACTACTCAAGTTTCGTTTTTTCTCATGTCCTTTATCTACTTTTTGTCATCATTTCCCTCTGCGTTGCTAAAACCATATCGACAAAGACATAGCTCCTTTTGCTGGATACCTTTTCCTAATAAGCGATCCCTGCTGTCGGGTTCGAAATGGCAGTGAATGTGACACCCATCCGGGACACAAAGTGGCTGACACTAGAAGTCTGTCGGGAATTCCAGAGAGGAACTTGTTCACGTCCAGACAACGAGTGCAAGTTCGCCCACCCTGCCAAGAGCTGTCAGGTGGAAAATGGCAGAGTCATTGCTTGCTTTGACTCACTCAAGGTGAGTGTGACAAACACCTGTGCTGATACAGAGAGTTTCGTGGATTTTCTGTTTTGAAATGCTTGTGTGGCTCCTAGATGTTAAAGAGTGAATATGGAACACAATTGAGGTCTGTTTTTCTTGAAAATGGTCAGTTGTCAAATGAAAGATAATAGTTGTGAACGGCCATGTGGAGCTAAGTCTGTATGTGTTTCCAGATGAAATGAAGCAATAATCACACTAACATCTGTAAATCAGACTCAGAACTTCCTTCCTAGACACATAACTTTAGTGCAGGACTGCCGGCTGGCACATTTCACAGGATTTTGTGTGAGTGTCACTCCTGCTGCCTGAATGAAACAGAAGTAGGACAGCAAAAATGTGTATTTCCCATTTGTATGTGGCTCTGTGAGTACATGCCTGTGTGCTATTTTGAGGTCATGCTCCACAGTGGGGTGATCTCAGAAAACTCTTTAATTTACCATCTATTTTTGCCCTGGCACCAAAACAACACATTCCCACCAAGCAGCTCTTCTCTGCGAAGAAATAAGAAAAACAAACAGCAGCACACAGGATGGAAAAGCTGGTTGTAGAAGACCAGGCGAGGAAGTTAAACATATTTTTACTGCTTTACTGCACAAGATATTCAAAAGCTTAGCAGAGGATTTCTCAGGCCAGATCACATACTTTCCCCATATGACACCATTTACAAAGCAAAGCTTGAAATTCTACAGTTTCATACTTCCACTTAATAAATAATTTTTTGTGTCATCTTGCAGAATTTACTACCCTTTTGCTCCACTTGTCTTATTCAAGTGTCATGTATAGATTTTATGAAAAAAAAAAAACTCAGAAAGATTGGTTAAATAATCGTTTCTCTTAATAGGACTAATGCTGTTTGGGCAAGGCTTTCTTTGGACAACACATAAAGGGGCAATTCAAAGTGCCTTTTACAGACACAATAGCTTTGGCACTTCACAGAAAACAAAGTAAAATGAATTAAAAATAAAACAAGTCCTTTAAAAACTGTAGCGTAATTTTGAAGGTTTTACTTCAATGTAGTTGGAGTTGGGAGCATCCAGAAACTAGTTCCCTTAAGAAGCTTTTGACATTTTGGAAAGAAAATCACATTTTTCCAACTTAATCTCTATCAAAGCAAAATGTAAGGACAACTGTTTCAAACGATGGTGGGCAGCAGTTATTTCAGGAAGTATAGGAATTTGTAAGGATTGTTGAAGCAACCATTTTTTAATGGCTTAATACATCTACCTGGCATAATAAACTGTTTAAAACAACTATTCTTATGCAAAAAATCAATACATTTTGCCTGCTTTTGGTGTTTACTACTTTAATTTACATCTTTAGTTTATAACTTCTATGGCAACTAAAATGCTTTATTTGCATTGACTAAAACCTAAAATATAATAGATCCATCCCTATGCATAAAGTAATACTAGAGGAATGACTTAGATTTTGAATTTCTTATCTTGAAAACTTTTAAATCTACTTTTAATGTTGGTCATTTTTTAAATACTTAGTTGAAAATCACGTTAATAGATTTTTTTTTCTTCATTTTTATGTCAAACCCGTGAAGAAACAGACTTTAAAAGTACACTTTATCATACTTCCTGTCATTTGTTGTACCTTTTCCCCAGCATTAAAAGACTTTTACAATGCAAACTAAATCCTGCATTAAAATGAAACTTTATTGAACCTCATCAGGGACAATCATTTAGTGTCACTGTGCTTTTGTCGGAGAGGGATTTTAGTGTGAATGCAGACTCAAAAAGCTGTTTGATTTAGTTAAATTGGCTATGTTTCCTCCTTTCGGACTGCTGCCAGAAAACACCTCTGCTCTTCTGTGGTTAGTGTGATACCGAGGAGACACTCTTAGAAGTGGACAAAGAATTTGACAGCTGTAGAAAAAGTATTGTATATCGCTATAGAGTCTATAAATTCTGTGATTGTGATTGTTTTGTGTATACACGCAACACAATCCTCAGATCATCATTTGAAAGTGAAAAAGTGCTGGACATGAAATCTGCAGTGTAGACTGTCTGAATTCTTTGCCTTTAATGAATCTTACGGTTCCCTCTTCCATGTTGTTTGCTGGTTCTGTAATTTGCCCGCTATCTGATTGGCACGCTGAGTGTTATTCAGCTGGAGACTGCTAACCTGGTAAGGGGTGGGGATTTCTGGCTAAATCAAGCAGGATGTTGTTACAGCTATGGACTGTTTGGTCGAAGCTGGGTTGTTGAAGGTAGACAGGAATGGTTGCGGGGGGTTTCTGGGGCATTGCACGGATCATGACAGTGACGTTCAAACTGAGGGCAATAGACGGCATGGCGGGGATGTGAAGGGAAGCATAGCGGTGTTCACGGAGCCCTTCCCAGCTCTTGGAGCCAGAGCATTCCACAGTCTGCCTCCCTTCCCTGCCTTCATGACAGAATGATAGATCTGCTTTATCTGCAGATGAATTCATAACACAAAGCACGACCCGGAGAGAGAGACAAGGGTATAAGGGAAGGACACGCTGGATGATCTGGGGAGAAAAAGGCACTAAAGGAGGAGATGTTGGTAAATGTGGCTTCATACTTTTGGACAATTTGTCAAATCATCCTCCCTTCATTACAGAATCGAAGCCCAGCAAAGGAGCAGACAGAGTGTTGCATAGAAAACAGACAGGAAGATGAGATACTGTCTTCCTTTTTAATCTTTTTCGTTGTATTCATAAAGCTCAAGTTTAATAAAAGTTATTATATGAAAGACCTTGTGTTTTATTCATCAGCCTGCTTACAGTTTCCAACAAGTAAAGAAGCGGATAAGGGGATTTTTCACTCTGAATCTATTACAGCAGGTCTTTAGCTCAGCTCCTATTTGTTACTGTGACACTGTCCACATTTACTCCCCAACAACACCTCTACGTCCAAATAAGGGAACCACTTTATGATGTCATTTTTTCCCCTTATTTCACTCCAGAAAACCTAACTGCTTGAACACAACCAAGCCTTTGTTCAGAAAACTGTAAAAAGGCCTAATTTGTCTTTACCTAACCGTCTCTTTAAAGAGTCTGAAACAAACTACAGTTTTACACTTCCCAGAAATCTCCTGGAAAAAATTATGTCTATCCTTTTGACATAAAAAAATTTAGCAACTTGATGTTATTAACAATGGGCAGCAGATCTGGTTTCCTTTAAAATTTAAAGATGACAGTAGTCAATTCCATATCTCATGTGTTCTTAATACTTCACCTTTATACTAATGATCCATTGAAGCAACATTCTACAAAATTCCAAAGAGATGATGCTTGAATCTATTGCATCTTTATCAAACCATACTCTTTTCACTGACATTTCTGAGATTATATTGAAAAAATGAAAAGCATTTTGATAAAATCGTACATTTAAATAGAAACACTGGATTTTAATTACTCAAACATAAAATGAAAGCAAGTTGTTTTGTGATAACCCAGTTTATGTGATGATATTGGAACCAGCAGTGATTGAAAAGTGGAGCAAATTTCAAACATTTTACTAGATAATCTGCAGCCGATACACTTGTTTCTTAGGATCTACAATTTCCATCAGGTTTCTGGTCAGCTGTGGTACGCTACACACAAGCATATCTACTCTGAGTGGAAATGTTAGCCTGGTTTAATAAAAACGGCTTTCATTATGTATGATGATATTCTGAGGCAAAAAGGAAGCAAGGGATTCCACATGTCCTTCAGAATTTGGAAACAGATCATTGCAATACCAACAAGCGCTCATAATGGTCTTGACGGGACTTTGAGGAAGCACAGTGGAGACAGTGTTCTTAGAATTTGATCACATATTCCAAACCAGTAATCCTCAAAGGGCTAAAATTCTTCTCATCTAAAAATGATAGAAAACATGAAGCTAAATAAAAAAAAAACGGTGAAAAGAAAAAGCAATGGCCTGAACTGACCAGGAGCAAAACCATAAAAGAAAAGCTGATGTGATCACAAAATATCTAAGAATAAATACAGGTTAAATGTTAAATAAATAATGGAAAAATTAAAACAAGTTTATTATTTATAAAAATAATGGATTACTATGTGGAAATATCTCCAATATGTTAACAGGTTTTTATAAAACTTCCCTAAAATTAAACCATCCATCCATGGTCTCAGGGTTGCTGGAGCCAATCCCAACCAGTGTTGGATGAACACGGGGTCCACCCTGGGTGGTTTGCCAGTCAATTGAAAATAGAAAATCTCTGTGCACCTTATATGTGAATTCTGGTTGTGCTTACTGACCTCACATTGGTTTTCTATGGTACTGGGCACTTCGAGTAAAACTTTGGTAAATTATGAAGCCGTACTGCTTGTTGGAGCATTGTGGGTATTACAGTCAGGAGCGTGGCGGAGTAAATGAGTTGTATAAAAGTTTGACTTATTTGACTATTTTGTTCACTTTTGGCACCTTGCAGTCTGAAAAATATGTAACTTTTTAAAATTAAGAACATTTTATTTTACTTCAACCAGGATGAAGAGGTAAAAGTGGCTCCGGTGCCTCAGGTTAACCAGACCACCCCTGCCTTAACAATTCCACATTTAGAAATAATTAAAAGGCTTGCATTTACCTACTAAAATAACCACTCAGATGTTTTATTATTTAAACATAATTTGTATCAGAATTTCTTGAATTTAATGTTTATTGTGAGTTATATCTGGTTTTTGCTGTTTAGATTAGTTTCCTGGAGGGAAAAAGAATACATTTAAGATATTCTACATTTCATTGGTAACATTTACAAAGCAGAGAAAACAAATACATTATGGTCCTTAAACCAGCACAAAGTGTAGGATGTGAGAGCAGAAGAAAGGAGAGAAACAAGACAGCTAAAAGAAGAGATAAGAGAAGAATAGCTAATGTAATATATGTGGATTAGAGCCCCAGTAAAAAAACTGTGTAAGTGTCTGTTTGAGTGTGCAGTGGGGATGCAGTATATTGGATAAGAACCTTTTGAAAAGGAAACTTACTCAAACAGAGTTAATCTGCTCTGTATCTGTATTCTGCCGCCATGCACCCGCTGTCATCCTCTTCTCTCATTACCTCTGTTAATCTCATTTTACCCAAACCGTTCTCGCGCTCCTGTTCTCTTCTTTTCCATGTCCAGACACTTTCATATTCATTTCACTCAAAGCGATGGTTATCTTTCTCAGCTCTTCATTGCATTCGGGAAGGCTTTTGATTGAATTTAACCTTTTTTGTTCAACGCAGCCAGCAATTAAAAGAGAAAAGTAAAATATTTCAATCATGGATACTGCTAACAACTTTGCAGCATGATTATACATGACACCGTTTTTTAAAGGGATGCTGAATAAAATGCCCAAAATGATAATCTTAGTGCTTATTTAGTATTCAAGTAACATTCTTGTATTGCCCATGAGGAATTCTCTTGTACTGGGGTTGCAGCATAGAATGTGTCTGTGATTGGACATGCTTAATGTGCATGAATGAACTAAATTAGGAGTCAACAATATTCTACTTTTTTGATGACACCGAAGGTTTTGCAGTTCTTAAATAATTGTTTTCCCCCAATAAATATTTTTTGTTGTATTTTTGAATATCTGCTTGTATTGTTTTACTCCATTTATTTAAACATTTGACATGAATGTGTAGAGTAATATACTTCATACACTTTAGGCTTTACTTTTTTTCTATTAGCCTAAATAAATAAATATTAAAGCCTAAACAGAAACCGGACTGCAAAAAAAGAAAAGTAGAAAATAAACTCAGTTTTTGGCGATTTTATATTTATATTGCTGTTTAGAAGAAGTAGATTTCAGCTGAAAAGTTTAATAAAAAAAAACAAACAGTAATACTATTTCTAAAAGTTCAAGATGCAACGCATGATTTTTTTTTCTGTAATATATTACTCGTGTAACCCTTTACACTCAACACTGGTTTGATTTGTTCTTTGTGATTTGTAGTCATACAAACTGCAGCTGGTAATATCTACTAATTGGATTGCAGCTTTATATTTATGAGATGGCTCATATAATCTATATATTTATGTCCCTATATTTATACAATATTGTAGCAGACTGAATTAGAGCTGGTTGAATGTCGGGGTTCCAGTGATTTATTTTAAGTAAACACACCAGTCAGAAATGCTTATTAGCCTTAAATCCTGTCATTTAGCCGCATTGGCATGATTTGTATAATAGGGGATAGGGATTGGCTATATTAGATCAAGAGGGAGAGGTCTGTCATTAATGCTTTTGGAAGTTAGACTGCTTGCAAAGAGCTGTTGCGAGTGTAGGTGTTATGTGTTAAACCTTTTCTATATTGGTCATGGCTGACTGTAGCCATTACAAATAAAGCAAACATCAATTAGACATTATCTCTGTGTCTCATTGTGGATAAAAGCTACAATATGTTGTTGCTTCCAACAATAGTTATGTTTATTTTCATTAAGCAACACTCTGTGTAATAATAACAATGACTTTTTTTCCCCCACTTTTCAAGGATTGAATTTTTCTGCGCTTTTCCAGACACTCAAGGCGTTTACAATGTGTATCCGTTATTCATTCATACTTGGTGATGGTAGCTACTGATGTAGCCACAGCTGCCCTGGGGCAGACTGACAGAGACCGACAGAGGCACCTTTGCCAGTACGTGCCTACGGCCCCCCTGACCATTATCGGAACATTCATACGCATTCACGCTCCAGTGGAGCAAGTGTCTTGCCCAAGGACACAATGACGTTTGGCTGGGGGCAGCAGGGATCGAGCCGCCAACCCGCTCAACCGCCTGGGCCACAGCCACCACAAAAGGAATATACTAGTACTGCAACATTCTTGAACAGATTTTAACTTTTCTTTTTGACTAATAGGTATAATGATGTTTCTGAACAAAAAAAGACTGGATCATCAGAATGATATATTTAACCCTTTGACAGCAGAATCCGCTGATTTACATTGATTCCATAAGCACTTCACTACTGTGGAGTGTTGCATATCAGTGCAAAGTTTATTTTTTCAGTTTCAGAATACACTGGAATTATGTTAATTTGGAAAATGGTTAGAGTTACAGTGGTCAAAGGAATGTCAACACTGGAGCTAAATCTCCCGTGTTAAAGGGTTAAACATGTGGTACAAAGCAAGTTATAGAATATATGATACAATATACAAACTAACTAAAACACACTTTAAAACTTTTAGAAAAATATGGTTTAATTTCTCTGTGTTTTTAGTTACAAACTATATATTTTTTATTTAACTAAAACAGGTTGTATCTAGTCTACATCTGACTTCTTACCCATCATGCAGGGCACTATAAAAAGAGGCTTTTATTAGCACATTGCTAAGCAGTGAACACAGCCAGGGGCTATTAACTTTGTCTGAGATGTCTCCTCTAAATGCGTCTCTGTCCTCAGAGAGGCGACCACTCCTGCATCCATCTGTGGATACGCCACATCAGCATCGGCACACACACTCACACATCCATCTTTAGATGTGCTGCATCAGCATGGAGCCATGACACAACAACGCCAGTGCCAAAAACACACACAAGGGCATTGGGTAGCAGTATTTAACTATGCAAATCCATACGATTTCACCTTTTGGCAACCATCATTTCTCAATTGCAAGTGTCGCTTTAGCTATTTTCTGTGAATATCTGTTTGTAGTTGCAGACTATAAATGTAACTTTATAAATGTGTGTTCTTGCAACGCTGAAGGGCATCGGACGAAGACAGTCTTAGCAGTATCAGCGTCTCTACAAGTTAAGGTGTGATGTCCCATCGCTCGGATCCTGCTGCTCCTGTTGTTGTGAACAGAATATCTAATCAGCGATAGCCCGATCTATTCCTGATGGCTTGCCTCACATCCATCCCCACCTCACTGCTCTGCTCACTGACTTCCTGTTCACCTCCATGCCCAAGGATCATTTCCTCCCTTGTCTCTTCCTTCCTGTTCACCTCATTGTCTTCACAGTGCCTTTAAATCTTTCCATTTGTAATTTCTTATGCTGCAAAGCAAACACCTAAATTAAATTTCGGTCAAGTAAGGTGTAAGAGTGACAGATAGAGGAAATGGAGATGCAGTGAGAGGCATGATTCACCCCAGGACAGGGCGTCGTCTGGCAAATACCCTCGCTGTTTTCATCGAGGAAGAGCCATAATTCCTCATTTTACTCACTCTGTCCGGTTCATATACATGCCCTCATGGTTATTTGTATTGAATTTGCCGACATGTTTACCATCTGCCACATGAAATGACAAATCAACACAAACAGCAAACCCTTCCAGCAGATCCTGTGACAGCATATGTCTGTAAACTATAGCGAGTCCTGCAGCACAGTGCCACTTTGCCTTAGCAGGGTAATCATGTTGGAGTGACTTTGGTATCTTCCTAATGGTATTGCAGGCAAAGCGCTGGGGGCTGGGCATATCCCTCACTGCTGTGTCTTTGGACTTCCTCATATGATTATGCATGCATGCGTCCCTGTAGATGTTATTGCAGAAAAGCTCTAAATCTGCATGATAATGAAATTGAGCAGTTAGAATAAAAACATCCAGGATGAAAGTGGAAAAAGGCAGACTTGCTGTTACAATGATATAGCGCATGGACTGACGTGATTATGCAGCGGGCAGCCCGCCAGGTTTTTAATTGGTCAACAGTTGTGAATGAAAAAGATAAAATCCATCCTGTTTGTCTGGTGTGAAATGTATGTCAATGAAGAAATATGTTTTTTTTTCTTTTCAAATAATTAATTAACCATTTGTGCACAATTTTAAGCGCGTTAACATAGGCACACTCAGAGTTTTCTAATTTTTTGTTTGCTAGACTATCCATCAGATTGTAAAGCGCCTGATAAAAACCTGTGGGTTATCTGAGGCATAAAAGAATTGTGAAGAGCAACAGCATTCACGTTTTTTAAGCAGAACATTTTTCATGGGTGCACTGTACATCCTTAGCTCTTCTGCTCATCACACAGACTCATTTTTTTATTTTTGTGAAAGTTTTTCATCTTTGTCAAAAAGTATCTCATTTAGATTATTTTGGCTAAACTATATTTGGAATAAAATGTGCGATGTTCTGGGGGATAATTCTTGCAAGTAATGGTCTTCAAAAAATAAACATGCAAATCATTTTTCATCAGCCAACAGTTTGTTGAAGAAAACTTAGTGCGTCTGAACTCGATCAGCTTTTAGCTTTTATTAGTTTTTGGTTGCTGCAAAACATGTAAACATTTATATGATTATGTTGTTTTTTATTATTCCAGAATATTCTTTTTATCCAAAACATTTTGGTAAATGTAGTTCTTGAACAGTATTGATTTGATCACCGTTTATGTGGACTATTTGAGCGTGCACCTCAGAGTTAGAGTGATGTAGTATTGTGCAAACATAGATTTACATAATTACACACAAGGGTAACACAGCTTAGGTGTTGGAAAACTTTAATAACAGTAAATAGAAAATGATTGTGATTATAAATAAAGTGCTTAGTTACTTTAAATTAATGTATTTTCAATCATTTTGTTTTATAAAATACTATTTTTAACCAAACAGATTTTCCCCTTTGGTGCTTAAAATCTGATGAGAAGTTCAGAAATATTTAATAAAATTATTCTGCCAAAGCCACTATTGTTCAAAATTACAGCAAATCCTTGTTGAATTATATTTGATTCATGCCTCTCACACACATGATTCAGATGACTGTGATAATGTTAGACTATTATTACAGGACCAGCAGCAACCAGTGTAACAACAGAAAAAGCAAGCAAGGCATTATAAGTCTGGTCAATTTGAAAGACTCAACAAATTTAAATTTCTGTATACTTTCATCCATCCATCCATCCTTCCATCCTTCCTTCCATCCACTATAGAAGCTGGTACTGTGTTATTAGTCACTGCTGCATATTCACTCCAACATTGAGAGGTCAGGAAAAAAGCATACATCTGTAATTGTCATTTTTACCAACTAGGAATTAACAGTAGTATGCCAGTCTATGTACCAACAAGTGCAAAATATTGATAGATACATACAACACAGCAGTACAATACAATTATTTGTGACTGTAAACTGATATAAATGGGACAACAAAGGATCCATGCTTTTTAATTGGCCTCAAGCACCTTAAACCCTTGTGCTGTCTTGGATGACCCCGCTCTTACTTTGACGTGTTCTCCCTACCATAACAAAGGTGGATAAAGGTGGACAAATTTCATGTAATCCATTGAACCAGTGAAGATCACAAATCATTGGAAAAAAAAAGGTTCAGAGCACTGTCTAGTGGGTCTAGATGACCCAACTTCCAACGGTAAAGTGCCTAGGATAGCACAAGGGTTACCGGGTCATTTTGCTCAATGATCTTAGCTCAGACACAATGTTTGACAAATTGTGATGACTATCTTTGCATCTGTCCTCGCAGTGTTGTTTAGTTTTCCCCCAGTAGTTATAAACATGCATTCAGGACCATCATCATTGCCAACACCACTCACATTTTTTAGTTATAAAATAATCAGAGTTTGATGAGAACTTCATCCTTGAAAGCCTTCATCCACAAACACAGAAGTGGGATATTTATTATAACAATATGGCAGAGCAGATATCTGCCATCTCTTCATTTTGCCTGCTTGGAAAATATAACTTGAAATGTTGGAGACTGTAAAACGGAATTAGCATGTATGGATCAAATGATGATGATAAAAAATGTTTTACTGAAAGACAAAAATGAAAGGAATTTACTAAAAAAGCTAGACATATGAACAGAGATGGAGGAAAAAGAGATAGATCGTTAAAGTGCTAATTAACAGAAACCACACTGTTTAGCCGCACTTTGTCTTCATGCAGTATTGATCGTCCATGACCATTACTGAGCGGATGTTTTCAGACGCTTTCAGCGTGGCTTTTTTAGCCCTGGATGACTTTCTACCGAATGTTAGATCGCACAGATGGGAAAAAAACACAAGCACTTGCTTTTGCCACATTCAGACAAGCAGATCTGCGGCCACAGCATAGTGAAATGTCCCAAAGAGCAGACATTGTTAACGTATATGCCTGAATCTGCTATATTATCAAAACAATATGTGTGCTAGATGGACAGCAAGGAGGGTGGTGTCAAGCAAACGTGCAACACCCCAGCGAAACAGAGACGGCTCCATCCCTGACAGAGTGAAAGAGATAGAAAGAGTGAACAATGGTTGAACAGATCAAACATGGAGAATGACGCACAGATGGAGGAAAGGAGCAGCTGATAGATGGCACATAGATGGGGTAAAATAATTAAAGGGAAGGCATTGAGTGGAAGTGAATAGGAGTCATGTCAGTCGTCAGTTGGAAACGCCGGAGATTGAGAAATGTCTTTAATATCCCATTATTGTTTGAGAGCATGTTACAGGGCTTGCTGTTGGACACAGCAATTCCTCAAGAGGCTCTAACTGGATTACAGCCGTATCAGGCTCAGCCATCGGAAGGGCTGCACTTTCTATGTTGTGTTAAGTCTGGCGACAGCTTGCTGTCTGTCATCACTACAGCTCTTTGCAGAGATTTGGACTCTCAAAACAAAGATAATTTATTGTGATGTCATGTGTGTAGAGATGCTAAAATGAAACACAATTACATTATGATCTTGTAGTTCAAATGGCAATTTTCTATTGTTTATGTTCAAATCTAAAATCTGTTCTAATGCTATCTTACTTTGTCAATTAAGCCCCAACATAAATTTTACTTAGCTGCTGCAGACGTGACAGCAGGGACTTTCTCAACAGATGAGTCCATTGTTAGACAGCTAAATAAAGGTAATGACCCCAACTGCTGTTCCCCCGCCACATGCTAAAGTGGGACACGCCGACTTTGATCAATGCAGATCGACATGGATGAGTGTGCAGCAGGAAAGGTGAGAAGAGGGTAGGTGAAGGTCTTAGGCTCTGTCGCACACTGAATGTGTAGGAGGGTATTAAGACACACCATGTCATGTGTCCCCCACATAATGTATCGAGCTAACAAAATATACCCTTCTTCTGCTCCTGATTCATAATGATTCGAGTAAAAAAACACTCAGAAATGCAATTTCAAGCTTAATTGTATTTATATATGTCCTCCATCATGAAAATAGTGCTACAAGAACATGTTAAAACACCAAAAACTCAATTTTCGCATTTGGGGTCTTTAAATAAAATGAAAGCAATTAAAACTGTTATGTTGTCTAAAGTAGATTTTTGAAACTATAATGAAGAACGAGGGCACCGTCTATAAAAAGAAAAATGTGTTTCTTAGCTCTAAGCTCATACACGTGGATAAACTGATACATTTTGCTGTAATGAAATCTAAGCCCCCCCTTATCTGCTTTAACCTTAAGGCTGTGGCAGAAGCTGCTCATGCCAATACAGCAGCAGACACTGTCAATGCAGAATGGGAGTGTGCAAGTGTGCTTCTGTGCTTTTGCAAGAAGAGAGATCTCTTCACCGACGTCTGTGAATTATTTTTGTTTTTGTTTCTTGGAAGCCTCAGGGTGTGGT
This sequence comes from Oryzias curvinotus, assembly GCA_023969325.1. Classification (NCBI taxonomy): domain Eukaryota; kingdom Metazoa; phylum Chordata; class Actinopteri; order Beloniformes; family Adrianichthyidae; genus Oryzias; species Oryzias curvinotus. The sequence goes on along the minus strand of CM043718.1, from coordinate 16,759,432 downwards.
CTTGTGATGATATGCCTCATCCCTCATGATTCATCTGGGGTGAAACTCAAAAGAACATTCCTGCCCTCTGAGCCTGATCCTGACTCATCTCATCAGGAGGGCGAGGCAAAATAAAAGAAAAATCATTTGATACTAACAGAGGTCAGGATGTCCATGAGTCAAACAAATAATGTCCTGGGCTCTTTCGTTTTTGTGTGCACTGCTCATCACAAGAGATACAGCTTTCTGGAGCTGAAGGCTGCATCCTGCCTGTTGCCAGCAGCATCTTTTGTGTTCATATTGGAGCTGAGCCAGCTTTTGTTCATGTACAAGGACAACTTCACAGTTTTATCAAGTTTTCAAGAAGGCATTTTCAAATACTTGCTTTGGTTAATTTTGAAGACAAATTAAGAAGCAACAAAAAAATTAGAAAAAGGAAATTATGCGTGTAATGAGAAAAGAAAAAGGGTCATCTGCAGCATTATTTTACAACCAAGAGCACAAAAAAAAAGGCTAACCTGTCTTTCATTACAGTCCCACTCCAATCATCTCTTGATTTATGGTAAAAGTGTTCCCAGTCTTTTAATTATGATTGTCGTTTTTAGGTACAATTAAAAAATATGTCGTTTTCTACTGCAGTATCTGCAGAGCAGCAAAGAGTTAATCAAAAATATGCCTTTATGTTGTGGGCTGAGTGAGCTGTCATTTCCCATCATCCCTTTGCTTACACTCTCTCCTGCTAGCTTACAGCTCCTCACAATTCCAAAGTGATGCAACAAAAATGGTGTGCAATACTGGAGCTATCTAGTCGTACAGTTTTTAAACACATACCAGTTTGTTTTAGGAAAATAATGACGTACATTTATCCATTTGTCTGCAAGTGGATGTATCAGAAAGGATGGGAGCAGGGAGCTTGTTGCCCACCGATTGTAGTTTACGCAACATCTATAGCCTTTTTCCAGCAGCATCTTTTCTTCTGTTTCTGCAATGATTTGAATAAAGAAATACTTAGTTTTAATCTAAATTGTGTTCATATACGTCTTCTATTATGTAAAAAATGCTACAAGAAAATATTAAATACATTAAAAACACGATTTTCATTTGAGTAGGTCTTTAAAGCTCTTTTAGTGGCTTTCATATGTGCTTCATCTGAGATAAAACTGAATATAGACTAAACTTTAGAGACTGGGGCCAGCAGTGAAGGGAAAGATGAAGACAGGGAGAAACGAATGAAAGGATGGAGAAACAGGGTTAATTGAAAGCGAAAGACAGGAGAAGGGCCAGATCTCAGGGGCCTCTGGATGGCCTCACTCGCTTCTCGCTGCCTCACTGTCTGCACGTGTGTGCTGGTGTGTCAGTGTGTGTGTTTGTCTGTCTGAGGGGAGATAGTGTTGTGGATCAAATGGGAACAAAGCTAATTAGAGACTTTGCCTCACAGAACTTCACTGCTTACTATCCCTTTGGACTCAGAGTAACACTTGCCACCAATATTGCGGCCTCCAGAGAGCAACAGCAGCTGCAGGGACTCTTTCATTTGAACTCATTCATCTTGAGTTTAAAGGAGATTACACAAGCAAGAAAGGAAAATGGAAAAAGTCTGCTTTCTGACTGCAGACAGCTCAGTGGAGGGAGAACAGGAAAGATGAAAACCAACGTCCCCTGCTGACTTGGTGACTTTGACATTAGATTTAATCCCTTTACTCGCAGCAGTCTTTTATTTCTCAAACACTAATACTGGCCCTGAGGATGGCCACTCTGAAGGCAGTAAGCAACACTTCCTCATTTGTTCGAGCTCAGGAGTGCCACAGAGATGATCACCTCTTTTGTTATAGCCTGCTTTCAGCATCTGCTCCTGTGCATCTCGTCTGAAATGTGCACAAACTATGTACATCTCATATATATGAGATCAGAATGCACCCATTTTGGTTATGTGACCTTAGAAGTGCAGTGTCTACATTATTGTTGTTTTTTGTTCAACACAGTGACAGAGTTCTCCTCCTTACAAGTCTGAACACATTTTAACCAGCTTCACAAATCATTTAACCTAAATTTAGTTTGAGTAGTTTGTATAAACAAGTCCCGTGAGCATCAGTTACAAAGTACACTAATGTGTTTTTGAGCTAAATAGTGTTTTCGAATCAATGCTGGATTTTACTCAGTTATCTGTACATTGGACTGTCTCCATCTGAAGACAGTTGAGATGCTTTCCAGCAAACCTCCTGACCTTTTCTAAGACAAAGCTGCTATAGAAAACGGATGGATCAACAAGACTCTCCGTCCTCATTTGACCGCCTAATCATTACAAACAAAAGGAAGGCAAAATGTACATTCTACCCTCATCCCTCGTGCTTTGTGTCTCAAGTTATTGGCGAAAACATTTTCATTGATTAAAATTACTTTGTTAGAATTGACTGGGAATGATATATGGTACATAAAATAAACCTGTCATGATCAAAACCAACCATTTCAAGATTCAAGATTCAAGATTCAAGATTGTTTATTAATCCCACGAATGGGAAATTTCCTTGTCACAGTAGCATGAAAGTTTGGCACAGGTATGTACAGACACTAATGACAAGTTAGACAGACACACATTTTGAAAGAATATATACAAGAGTAAGAATGTTCTGATAAATAAACAGGGAAAAGAGATGTGCAGGTATATAGAGGTCATCTGTATATACAGTTTTGTACAGTGAATAAAAAAACACAAACTATGAAAAACTATTTACTTAGGCTGGTGTTGAACAGCCTGATAGCAGCTGGGATGAAGGACCTGCGATAGCGTTCCTTCTTGCATCGGGGGTGCAGCAGTCTGCCACTGAAGGAGCTGCTGAGGTCTGAAACAGTCTGATACAGTGGGTGAGAGGGGTTGTCCATGATTGAAGTCAGCTTGGCTAACATCCTCTTCTCACCCACCTCCTCGATGGAGTCCAGGGAGCAGTCCAGGACAGAGCCGGCCCGTCTGACCAGCTTGTTCAGTCTCTTCCTGTCTCTCTCTGAGCTTCCACTGCCCCAGCAGACCACTGCATAGAGGATGGCTGAAGCCACCACAGAGTCATAAAAAGTTCTTAGCAGTGTCCTGCACACCCCAAAGGACCTCAGTCGTCTGAGCAGGTGGAGACGACTTTGTCCCTTCTTGTACAGGGCACTTGTGTTGTGTGTCCAGTCCAGTTTATTGTTTAGGTGAACACCCAGGTACTTATAGTCCTCCACGACCTCGATGTCCAAGCCCTGGATGTTCACCGGTGCAGTCAGATGTGGTTTCCTGCTAAAGTCAATCACCACCTCCTTTGTCTTGCTGGCGTTGATGTGCAGGTGGTTCAGAGCACACCAGTCCACAAAGTTGGTGATGACCTCCAGGTACTCCAGATCGTTTCCCTGAGATACCCGCCCGACAATGGCTGTATCATCAGAGAACTTCTGGAGGTGGCAGCTGTCAGTGTTGTGTGTGAAGTCCGATGTATACAGGGTGAAGAGGAAAGGAGAGAGCACAGTACCCTGTGGCACCCCAGTGCTGCAGACTACCACATCAGACACACAGTCATGAAGCCTCACATACTGCGGCCTGTTGGAGAGGTAGTCGATGGTCCATGCAGCCAGGCTACTGTTGACTCCAGCTCCCTCTAGCTTCCCCCTGAGCAGTGATGGTTTGATGGTGTTGAAAGCACTGGAGAAGTCAAAGAACATGACTCTCACAGTGCTGCCAGCGTCGTCTAGGTGGGAAAAGCATCTGTGCAGCAGGTAGATGACAGCGTCTTCCACACCTATTCCTGGACGATAGGCGAACTGCAGCGGGTCCATGTTGTCGTTCACCAGATGACGGAGGTGGTCCAGGATGATCCTCTCCATGGTCTTCATGAGATGAGAAGTTAGGACTACTGGCCTGAAGTGGTTCGGCTCACTGGGACGTGCGGTCTTGGGAACTGGGACCACGCAGGATGTTTTCCACAGGGTCGGAACTCTCTCCAGACTGATGCTCATGTTGAAGATGTGCAGAAAAACCCCACAGAGTTGATCTGCGCAGTCCTTGAGGAGTCTGGAGCTGATGCCATCTGGGCCAGTAGCCTTCCTTGGTTTGATCCTCCTCAGCTCCCTCCTCACCTGATTCGTGGTTATGGAGAAGTTGGAGGGGTGATGTGAAGGGAGCCCTGTTATGTTGGGTGGGGGTTGGGGTGAATGGATCCCCCCAGCAGAGTGTGGTGGAAGGAGGTGTGTTTCTGGTGACAGTTCAGAGATGTTCTCGGGGGTGGGGGTGTCGTGAGGGGTTGAGGATAGGGGGTGGTTAATGAGTGTCGTTTGGTCAGGGCTGAGGGAGGTGGGGGAGGGGGCAGGAGCACAGTCAAATCTATTGAAGAACAGGTTAAGTTCATTGGCCCATTCACGGTTTCCCGCTTCCGGGCCCCTTCCGCTGTCCTTCCCGTGTCCAGAGATGGTTTTCAGACCTCTCCAGACCTCTCTGGTGTTGTTATCCTGGAGGCGCTCCTCCAGCTTCCTCCTGTAGCTGGAGGAGCTTACACATAAAGACAAAAAAACTAGACTTGGACTTGCCTGTAATAGACTTACGTGAACTGAAATTGACTAATCTTTCAAGACAACTTGTGCGATATCCAGTATTTTATTTGCATTGTGTTAAATGGTTGTTCATATCACAGTTTAAACGTTTTCACGCGTGATCGTGGGTTTATTTGTTTTTATTTGTTTGGGGAAGTCATATTTTGAGATGAACAACATAAACTCAACAGATGTGGTGTCATTATGCATCGCGCTAACGATTTAGCCCCATTATTAGATTTCTGAACTAACGATTTTGTTCCCACCCACCCAAAACATGCTAGGCTAAGTGGTGCTGCTGGGGATTGTAAATAGAGTTTTGTCTAATTGAGCACAGTGGCTAAAAGCCTTCCTCTAACCACGTGTTAGTTGTGGCGTGTGGGTGCTTTACTGTCTGAGGCTGCATTTATCATCAACTGATCAGCTGGTTTATGTTTTTTTTCCTGGTTACACTTTTTAACTCACAGCTTTGCATCTCATTTTGTGGCATTTTTTTGTTTTACTTCAGACTTGTAGCTGTTGCCCATATTCAAGTTGTAAGTTGGTAACAATGTGAATATAAGGAGATAAAGAGAAATATGTGACAAAGGAAAGAATGTTTGTCAATAGGTTTACTTTTTTAAAGGATGTATCATGGGTCTGTGGTACCTAATTGAAGATTTTGTGTGTTTTTAGGTGTGGGTTTTAGCTCATCACATTGGACTCTTAAACAGACTGGTCTTTGTGCCATGTCTGTTGTCATCATTTTTGTAGTTGAATGCTCGCCAACAGGAGTGTGTGGTAAAAAAAGGCTTGTATTCTCTTCACAGCGAACACAGCTTTGGTGAAGGGTGTTTTTCTACGGGAGAGGGAACGAGATAGTAAGGTTAAAAGAGAATTAATAATACACATAGGTTCAGAATCTGGAATGTTCCGCTCTACAGTTGTCACACTGGAAATGATTCTCACTGTGCAGCAGCCGCCAGCTCAGACGCAGTTCGAGCCAAGAGTGGGAATGAAGAAAAGACTGAAGAAGTTGTGTAATGTGTGTATGAGTCAGAATGAGGTCTTTCAGAGAGGTAGATTAAAAAAAAAAACACTTAATATCAATGGGTGATTACAGCAGTGAACATCAGAAAGGCTTTTGTAAAAAGGCAAGCAAGCGGCATTCAATTCTTTGGATGCCTGCTTTGATTAATGCTAATAGGAAAAGCTTACTCCACTTGTGTCTCCATCTCTCCCTCTGTCTCTTTTGAACTCCGTCTGCCTTTCGTGTTTTGTCTACCTTTGTTGTCGATCAGAGGAACTGTGCCACAGTGGAATTTTACAAGGTTCCAAGAAAACCTAAATACCACATGCAGCACAGGCAGTAACTCTGACAGAGTGACCTTTTGATCACGGTGTTTCATTGCACAATAAACAATGTGTGAGGGACTTCATGAAAATGTCTAGAGACGAAACGATTAAATACAAAAAAAAAAAAAAGAAGCTTAATTTTTTTATGCTTTGTCATTGTCAGTACGTTGGACTAATGCAACAACACTAGTCTCTTGACTTTTACAAAATCAGCAAACAGGAAAAGCAAACAGGCTTAAACCTATGTTCACACTGCCCCTGGCAATGTTCGTTCAAGCGACCACTTCTACTAAAAAGTCTATGTAAACACATGTAAATGTGCAATCTAAGCTTCAATGATTTTTGATTTCCAGGCCCTATGTAAAAAACGTGCAGCCATTCAATGCGAAAGTTAAATCAAGTCAAACTTTGACCAATCAGAGATTCTGATTTGGTAACAACGTTTACATGGCGTCCCTTTTAATTCACAAAAGTGCCAACTGTATGAAAATTGATCATGGAGGAGATTAATAATTGCAGTTTGTGTCCGACCGATTTGCCACAACGTCGTCCATAAAGATGCCATTTTCTTCTCAACGTTAACATTTCTTTTGATAAAATTCAGAAAAATTCCCTTCTAGTTCAGTTGTCTTAGACGCTGGGTGAACAGACTTACTTTAAGTAACTATAACTAACATAAAAAAGGAAATGATTCCAGTTACTTTTGTTTTTATACCAACTTTAAACAAGCTGGGGGAAGCAAGTTAACTTTTAAAACACAATATTTAAAATATTTTAAAGTGCTTCACAGAAAAAGACAAACCAAAGCATGTGAAAAAAATTAAAACTTATAATAAAAATACCTCCAATAGAAGAATAAAATAGTTCAAGTAAAGACTTTTGTCCATCATACGTTAAACTAAAATAAGGTTAGTTCTTAGTCAGCATTTTAGGAAGCCAGGAGGGTTACCCATTGGTTTCACACGTTCACACATGATAACATGTAGAAGGAGGAGTATTTTTTATAAAGATTATACCTGCATTTAATCTTCTGCTACTAAAACCTGCTTATTTTAAAGCTTATAAGAAAAAAAAAACTAAGCAGCTAAATGTGCTACTATCATATTATGTTTAGCCCCACTAGGAAGAGGGAAAAGAGGATGACAGTCAATCAGCTAATGCTGTGGTCTACTGTAATGAATTATTTAACATGCATTATTCCATAATCAATAACACCACAGAGATCTTGAATATAATGATCTTGCAATATCTTCTTCAACTGAGTAATGAAGCATAGATATGAAACTAAAATCCTGCATCTGTGGTTCTGCATTTTTAGTCCATTTGGAGCAATCCAATGCTGATGTTCTATTTAGTCTGAAACCTCAGAACAGAGCGAGCAAATGAAAAGTCACGTTTTTACTGTTTTCACTCTAACATCACAAGAGAGAAGTACAGGAATTTTTTTGCGTGAAAAGAAAAACACTTCTAGGACTTTCATGGACATAACTCTCTTGAGGAACATTGATGTTAAATGAACCAGCAAAACCAACCCAACTCAAAACCCACTGTATATAACTTGGTCCATGTTTTCTACCCTGCAGTGGAGTTTCATTCCACTAGGGGCAGTAGAAGAGCTTTTCTTGATCATTTAAAAATGCCTTCTTCCGAGAGATCTCAATAACACATTTGGTGGGAAACGTCTTGCTAGTTTTCAATCATTATGGTGAAAATAACTCACCATAATGATTGAAAACCAGAATAAAGACTACTAGCTGTATTGGAACAATGCAAAATTTGTTAATAAATAATTCCTTAAAATACATGATGAAAATGTTTGGATCCAATTTGAGACAGTGGGTAAATATGGTATGTTTTCTCCTGAACACCCATTTCAATATTTTGCAACTTAAATTAACAATGTTTTGAGGAAAACCTTACCAAATCACCCAATATAGTATATAATTGCCATCAATATCTTATTCATCAAAGGGTTTGAAAAGAAAACAATGGCATCTTAATAAAAAAAAAAAAAAAAAACATTATTTTCTGTCCATAACTCGATGTCGTAGATTTTACAGGGTTTGCAAATGGACTCGGGGTATTTCTTTAGAAACATTTAAAAAATATCTATTTTAAATTCCAAGTCATATCTGGGTGTTCAACACAGTCTCCAATAAAATCATTGGAGATTTAGTATAATTATTTTACAGAGGATTATTTGTACTTTCTTGAAAACATGTGGATGCAGAGTCTTTAAACACAAAAGGCTTGAAAATCCACAGATGCACAAATATAATCTATTCTGATATTAGTGAAATTAATAACTTTCAAAATGAATCAAACGGTGCTTATGTAAAAATTTGCAATGACAAAAATTATTTCAAAGAAGTTGATAAAAAAATAAGACATGTAGTAATGAATAATTGCAATTTTTAATTAAGCATAAACACGTTTTTGCCCACAGACATTTCTAATTAGTATGCTGACTTCTGATGGTTTTACCACAGGATAGGCAGATAGATGAAGGAGCAGCAGAGTAGAGTCTGCTGGTGCCTCACCTTCGCCAATGGGGGCTTTGGATCAGAGAGTCTCTCCATTAACTTGTACTGACATTGTTTAGACAACAGAGAAAACGGGCAGAAGAGGAGCCTGACAGGCAGTCAGTTCAGGCTCACACATAATTGCAGTGATCAGACTCCAGCACAGTAGGAGATGATGAGAATATTAACGGAAACGCAATGAAGGTTGCCGCCTTTTCTGAGCGCAGCAGATAATAGATCTCTTCTCACTCAAATGCTTCTAAGTCTCTCAATTCATACATCCTATTTAATTATTTCAGTCCTTTCTTGTGGAGCTTTTTTAATCTCTTCTAATATTTAGATAGTTCTGAACTTTGACTAGTCATAATTAAAGCAAAAAACTGTGCCATAATATGGATTTACATAACAGATAGCCTTGTGTGGTCATAGCCGATCGCACACGCAAACACATGGCTGGAGATGACATGCTTGAAAAGGAACACGCTCCGAAAATCAAAAGGCATTAACCAATTAGCACCAATCAATAGTCACAGCCACACATGGATGAACCAAACTTGGGAGATTTGTTAATGTGTGCCTTCAGGCCAAGGCAGGCTGGGAGCCCCAATCCTCTCAGCTCTCTTAGCCAATGAAAATGTTGGAGAAACTCTTGACATTTTGCTGCTTTCCAATGCAAAGTATCTTTGCTGCTGTAGCCAGGCAGAACAGGCTACACGGGAAAAGAAAAGGTACAGAGAGATCGAGCCGGATGAGTTCAAGGGAGAGCGAGCACAGAAGTGTTAGTGATGTAAGAGAAGTTGAAGAGCACATGTGTAAGCTTGTGAAAGAAAATGTCACAGTGGGTCACAGTAAGCAGCAGGTAATCTTACTGCGATAAGCAGTGGCATGACAGTCAGCCTTTAATTCCTCGTGGGAGGTGGCAGTGGGGCAGCGGCGCAGGAAGGGCTGCTCCACAAATCCTCTCAGAATGAAATTCATGTAAATTAGTTATGGAAAGACAGCGGACGGAGGATGCATTCTGATGAAGTAGTAGAACAAAGGCGAGGCGCGGCGCTGTTCCGCACGTGCTCCGCACACGCATTAGCAAACAATCACCTCTGCACCTGCAGCGTTCTGCTATCGTCATTTCAAAACAGTGTTTGTAATCGAGGGAAGAGAACAAAAAAAGAGGAAGAGAATTCTAAGATATTACACCTATCTGAGGGAGTGTTTGGTGAAGCGGGCATTATGGGAGTGTAAATTACATTCCCTCCTTCTCCCCTTGGGCTGCAGACTGCTGGATGAATATAATCTCCCACAGCAGCAAAGTCACAGATGCACACTCTGTCTATAGACACAAACATAATGTTAGATTGCTGTGATGTGTGTCTTTGCTGCTGTTACAGAAGCCTCTAAACATGCATTGATGCATCATCGGTTCTCCAGGCTGTTCTTTACAAATATTGTGTCAAAATTGACACATAACTCGTTAGCTTCAAATGTTGGGTAATTAATGTTGATTCGTGTGGTTTTAAAAACATTCAGCATCTAATTGGGCTTTTTAAATGTTGCAGAGAAACATGTCAAAGGTCTTGTCTTCAAAAAAGGTTTGCAGATTTTTTAACTTGGTTTATAGAACCTTATTATTATTTTTTATTTATTGAAGACATAAAAACATTTTATTTTATGACCTCTGTCAGCTACTTTTCCTTCAATATTTGCTACACTTTATGAAGAATTGGTGGAAAACATTTATTTTGGCGATGATTTTATATACTGCGACAGACTGCCGACATGTCCAGGGTGTCCCCTGCCTTCGCCCGTAAGTGGCCGGGACAGGCTCCGGCAGCCCCATGACCCCGTAAGGGACAAAAGGGAAGAAGATGAATGAATGACTGAATGACTTTATAAGGCCTTTGACCTCAAGCAATAAAGTAAAAAAATATATAAATTGCGTATTTTTTCAAGCAGTAATGAGATACATATTTAATGAAGACAATTAACACAAAATAGGGTTCTAAAAAAACATTTTTTTAGTTTAAGCTTTTAAAAACCTGTTAGATTAAAGAAGCAAATGAGTTTCAGTAGACTAAAAATTACAGGTAAAATTAATTTCATCCTTCATGGGGTCATAAACTCGGTTTCAACCACACAATCTATTCTTGCTGATTGTTGTCCAGGAGGAACAATCACTTTTGGCCACACACAACTTTTTTTAGCTGGCAGATGAAAACATGTCACCATGACAACAACGGAAATGATAATACCATCTCTTTATGTAGATTTAGTATGACGAAAGCCTTTAAAAATGTTAAAAGTCTATAATTTTTGTTTATGTGTAAAAAATAACTCTTTGTTGAACAGAACAGCTTTTTACCTAATCCAAATGTTTCTTTGGTTGATTCTAAAGAAGATACAATTTTTCATGTAATATTTGTTCAGCTAGTCGACACTTCACAGAGAAAACTCAGCACGTGCATTAAGATATGAAGGTGAAAGGTTTTCCTTCTTTGAGAGCTGATCCTAAGTGCTATTGACCAAGCATCAGTTTGTAATCCATTTTAAATGGAAGTGTTTTCCCTTCCCATGTCAGTTAAAGTGAGCAAACATGATGGTTGAATCTCCCTCCGATTCTATATAACAATGTGGCAAACCCAGCTGCTGAGGATGTAAGGTCAGCCCTCGCTTAATGGGAGGGCAACAACTTCAGTCAAGCCTCATTATTTCTTTACATGAAGCCACGGTTAAAAGGGGAAAAATAATAATTCACAGCTTTGGATGCAATCATCCTCCTCAGCTTTCTTTCTAACCATTCTTCTACTGCCTTCTGTGGCCCTCTCCCCCTCATTCAGGGCCGCTGTTCTAGGGAGAACTGCAAGTACCTGCATCCTCCACCTCACCTAAAGACACAGTTGGAGATCAATGGCAGGAATAACCTCATCCAGCAGAAAAACATGGCCATGCTGGCCCAGCAGATGCAACTTGCCAATGCCATGATGCCCGGTACCCAAATACAGCCAGTGGTGAGTAAACACGTTCAAGAAGTTCTTTTTTTTCTGGAAAACAATGCACATTTTTCAACAATATGCATTTATTTTTTGTTTTTAGTGTGAAAGCCAAGGCTTGTTTTTAATCATTTGTTTTGGTAACCCAACTTAAAATCTGCTGTTTTTGATTTCCAAAAATCTTTTACAAATTAAAGTCCCAACTGTTTATATATTGCAAAAGTGTTCCCAGTGGTCTATTAATTATATGACGAATTATATTATATTTTTAGCCAAAATCACAAAACCTGTGTCGTTTTCTAGGACATAGTTTCTGCAAAGCGGCAGTAGTTCATTTGAAATTTGCCTCAGAGTTGTGGGTGTGACCATTGGTGCAGAGCAACCCCACCACCCCTCCCAGTTGTAAGGCAAAGTGGAGCAGGGACCTTTGGCACGTCCAGTGTATTTTCTACAACACAAATAGGCTCTATTTCCAACTACAGTTTTGCGTTTGCACCTGATTCAAAACAATTCGAGTAAAGAAATACTCAAAAATGCAAGTTAAGCTTATTTTTTCTATTATATGTCCTCCGTCGTCAGATAAATGCCACAAAAATATGTTAAAGCACCAAAAACATAAGTAATAAAGCGTGGCTGTTTGGTGTTTCAACATTATTGTTGGAATGAATGCTTGCTTACATGATTTTTTCACCTTGTCCAGTTCTTTGATGTACCCCGTCTCTTGCTTGATAACAGCTGGTTTAGACTTTAGCAGATCCACTGGCCAGAAGCCGCATTAAAATGGAAAACGATGTAGAACAAAGGAAACACATAAAACCGCAAATTAAGAAACTAACATCTATTCCAGGAGAATGAGAAAGTTGACATTCATTACATTGAGTTCACAAACTTCTGATTTGGATCATGCTTTATTGACAGACTGGCTTCTGGCCTAACATCTCACAGGGAGCTTTCTGTGATGTTAGAGTGACAAGGCCAGAAATCAACGCACTCACGTGCACACACAAACACGGACAGGGTCATGAAATTGCTGTGGGACTTTGCTGAATCCCCTGAGGATGTTTGAGGCGATGGCCAAAGTCAGAGTCCGTCACTTCAGATGAACCCCTCTGTGTGCGGTCGTGACACCTCACAGACTCCGTGAGACCTGTCAGTCATGGTTAAAATGATTTTCCTTCCTTTTCCATTTGCTCCTCCCGTTTAATAGAATACACCTATTTCCACACTTGTTTGTGAATTTTAGGATGTGGTACGTTTGGAGACAGATATGCACGTGCTCACTTAGACTGTCCACAGCAAATCGACCCACACCGAGGAAACAAGGGCAGAGTGGAGAGGTCCACTGAGAGCAACAGAGGAAACCGTGGCAGGATTTAAACAAGCAATAAATCTCCCAGGGACTGCAAAGCCTTCCCTTTGTGTTTATGTCATGGGGAGAAAGTAAAGAGAAGAGGAGCTGAAAAAGACTGACTGACAGAGAAGGACAGGGCTGAAGAAAGGCAACAGGAAGAGATAAATGGACAGAGTAACAGCATCCAGGTAAAGGGGATAGGACAACAGCAGACCTTTAAACCTGCCCTATAAAGAAAAGCTTGAAAAGGAGAATGTTGTGTGTAACTGGTCCAAAGGATGTGAATGGGTGAAAGCCTTTTCAGGAATGAGATCCTCTTTCCCCCTTGCAGCTTTGTTTCCACCTTCCATCCTCGCCATCTCCACATTATTTAAACTGCTCAGCCACATCTGTCCCTCCTCCCACAATGAATGAAAAAAAGGAGCGCTCTCACTGAAACTGCAAAGAGGATGCAGCGAATGAGGGCTCATTACATGTGGCTGTGAGGGATGAAGCTTGTGACTCTTTTTTAGTAGAGACACAATGAGCTGACAGTATTATGCAATTGCATAGCTTACTGTAGCACGTATAGATTCATTAGCTGTCAGTTACAGAAACTTCCTGCGATGCATTTTTTGGGTTTAGAAAAGGTTTTAGGATAAGACAATATAAACAGCTTCAGAAAGAAACAAAGTTATATCTCACACACATATAAGATATTTTTATTAAAGTGGGCTAGTAAGGAGCTATTGTAAACTTTAGACATCTAACAATATAGTTGTCTTAAAGTCCGTCTCCAATCATCTTTTGATTTACTTTTAAAGTGTTCCCACTAGTCTTTTATTTACAATTATGCTTTTTTTTTTAAGCTAAATCAAAAAACCTAAGGTGTTTTCTATGACATTTGCAGAGTGGTGGGAGTTAATCAGAAATTCACCTCTGAGTTGTGGGCAGGACTGTTGGTACAGCGTGATCCTGCCTTCATTTCCCATCATCCCTTTGTTTACAGGCTCTCCCGCTAGCTTACAGCCCCTCACAACACCAACCTAACATTACCGGTGCAACAAAAATGACTAACAGTATTGGAGCTATCCAGCTGTACAGTTTTCAGCCAGATACAGCTCAGATGAGGAAAACAAAGATGTGCATGAATCTAGTCTTCTACAACAGTGGTCCCCAACCTTTTTGACACCGCGGACCGGTACAACGCAAGACACGTTTACCGCGGACCGGTCGGGGGGGGGGGGGGGGGGGGGGGGGGGGGTGGGTGTTGAGTTGCAACGCTGCAGCGCAAGGCACATTTTCCCTGGACCGGGGTTGGTATGTTCTCTTTAGTAATGATAATAACAATAATAATTATAGTTTTCCCCTTGTCAAGGCAACTTTCTAAAGAAGTTTCTTTTTTGCTCATTTTGGTTGTTTGGATTTAATTTTTGTGGGTTTATCACCTGATGTTTGGTGTCGCGACTTTGACGTGCGTTAAGTGTGACACATGTAACAGAGAGAATCCGGTCACTTTTCAAAATAAAACATTTTTGTCGGAAAAAAACAATAAAATGGATATTATTTTTTCTTTCTGTGCGTTCCGGTGCCAAAATTTCCCGCGGCCTGGAACCGCTCCGCGGCCCGGTGCCAAGTGTCCCGCGGCCCGGTACCGGTCCGCGGCCCGGTGGTTGGGGACCACTGTTCTACAAGCAGTTGCATCAGAATGGATTGGAGCTGGGAGCTTGTGACCTGCCAATTGAAGTTTTTTGTAACAACTGCAAACTTTTTAAAACTGCATTTTTTTGTCTGTTCCTGATTCAAGATATGATGATGAATAAAAAATACTCAGAAATGCGTTTTTAATCTTAATTGTATCAATATATGTACTCCCATGTGAGAAAAGTGCAGAACATGTTAAAAACCCAATTTTCTTTTTTACAAAGACTGAAAGCTAAAATGTGCATTTTGTTGTAAATATTTATAAGAACAATAATTTATTGACTTTTCAAAACTGTTCTCTTTGATCAATATATATTTTGTTTTCCTAACCATCAAAACATTTGTTTTTTGTATTTTTACTTTTGCTGTTTTCTAGATCTCTATTTATGATTCCTATGTAACCCCATAAAATGATTTATTTGTGCACCAAGGAATAAATCTGATAAATGCTGTAATATTACATCACTTGTTACAAAGCTCTTACAGCCCAAAACATTTCCAAATATGTTTTTCCTGTGCGGCCAAATTAAGAGCAGACAAAATGTCATATTCTCTGCATGATTATGTTATGCTTAGACAAGTAAACTAAGGGAAAGGTCACCTTATGAAACAAGAGGGTTTTACTAAATATTTTGTTTCTCTTTGTTGTTGTGTTTTAGACAATTACATAAAAAAAAATAAAAAAAACTGAGATCTGTAACCCCTTAACAATTCTATACTTATATATGCCATAAGACATTTTTCAGTAGTGCTAAACTTTTTTTTTACCTGAGCTTTCAATATCTAGGCTCATCTCTTTTTTTTTTTTTTTTCCAAAAATAAAAACTAAAGGAATGGCAAAGTCTACATCATTATTTATTTTTTTTGGCACAGCACTGGGGAGACTTGGGGAAGAATGCAGCTGTCCAGCTCAGGCTGCTGCTGCTGCTGCTTTATTACTCGCTGTGTCCTCTTGGCAGCAGCTCAAGAGACAACCCTCAGACCGGGGGCTGAGGTCAGGAACGTGCAGAGAAAACCGTGGCATGCTGTGTCAGCAAACACACTCCTTTGCTTTTAGTTTGGAGGATTGTGGAAGGAGATGTAAGCGTGATGTTATTAACAGTAAAAGGTCACGCAGCGCGGCGTCTCAACCACGTCACGTGCACACATAGCTTGATGTCCCTCATCATTACTGCTTAGATCTGTTTGATCTCTGGTGTGTGAAGATTGTCAATCTATTAGATCAGAGAGATTGTGTGATGTACATGCTGACCACACGGCTTTTCTTTATGTTAGTGTGGATGCAGAAGCAATGAAGAAGAATATTAACATTCCAAATGTGTAGCCCTGCAATGATCTATGTTTGCCTCTTCTTTCAGTACACAGCAACAGTTCACTTCTTCTCCCCTTGCTTAGAAGTCAAATTTTGACAAACTTTTATTCTGCCTGTGCCCCACAGCACATGTTTTCAGTCACACCCAGCCTTGCAACCAATGCCAATGCTGCTGCAGCTGCTGCTGCTTTTAACCCCTACCTTGGCCCCGTGTCACCTGGTCTAATGCCTGCTGACATCCTACCCAGCGCACCTGTACTGGTCACCAGTAACCCCAGCGTCCCCGTGCCTGCTGCTGCCGCCGCTGCACAGAAACTCATGAGGACAGACAGACTGGAGGTGAGAAACGCACACTCTCATGTGTGGGTGCAAGGATGCAATTTTAATAGACTTGCCAACAAAAATAAATAAATGAACACATGCGTTCATAAAACTGACAAATGACTGATCACACGCAAGAGAATATGCTTAATTATTTTGTCAGCTCTAAATCACTCTCATGAAAGAAAAAAAAAAGACTTATGAAGCTTCAGTAATGCGGTGCCCACTGTGGATCCTTTTCCCATCTACACAGTGATTCTGCACTTTGAAATGTGGGATTGCCTTTTTGAATATCAATAGCATAGAAAAAAAATCTTGTCTCAATATTTTATGTTTGCAGGCTTTACTTATGCATCTCGTGCACTGTTTCTGTTGCAGAGGCTGCATCTTGTTATCATAATGTAGTCATTACTAGGGTTTAAGCAAAGAGGATGAGACATGACAGAGATTATATCTCCAATTCAGTTAATTTTTTAAAATGGATTTTCACAACTGAGGTTGTTTCAAAGTGCTTCACAACAAGCAAAAAAATATAAACAAAATTTATGTATCAGACTAAGTTTTGTTAATTTTGTTTGTTTTATTCCAATGCAGGCTAGTAAAACCATTAATCTTTATTTGATGCTAATGAGCTTTATAAGTGACTAGCAGATTACAGTGAGGGGTTTTTAGTGTCAAACTAAGAAAGTAAAAGGTGACAGTGGAGAGAAAAAGTTCCCTTTTAACAGACCCAGAGTCAGAGAGGACATTAAAGAATCAAACAATATAAAATACAGGAACCTCTATAGGACAAACAGACAGGTTAGTAACTGCAGCAAGAGGAAGCAGATAAAAACACAAAATCCCTGGAACATCCTTTAAAGGAAAAAAGAAAAAAGGTTAGTCATTGCACTAGTTAGTAAGACTAGTTAGACTAGGGAGCACATTTTTTTCTTTGATGATTTTTCATGATGGAACATATTTGTCATTTTCATAGAAAACCAATTATATTTCTATTTAACCCATTTATTATTTGAAATGTGCTTTAGAACCAGTACTTTTAAACATTAATTGGACAGTGAGTCAATCTCATTCATTATGTAGCTCCACCTGGAAAACATGCTTGTGGTGAAATAATAGGGCGATCATTGATGACTAGCAGGAGCTGCGTGAAAACGTTGGGAAGGTTTCATTTAACCTGTAATGTTTGCTGTAGTTGGGTAATTATCGAGAGTGAGGTCGGGTAAGTCTCCACATGAGGTGAAGGAGTGGACAACATGGTGAGTGAGGGATCGGGTCAATAATGGAACAGAAAGATGGAGCTGGAGGTTGGAAGTCAATTTGTTCACCTGTTGAGAATGTGAGTGGACAGTTTTAGGAAAGAAAAAAAAACAGCTTTTAAATAAACCGTGTTTTGTATGTTTTTCTTCTTCTGCGTAGTCAGTGCTTAACTGTCTTCATTAGAAAATCTTAAGTTTTAAAATGTATATCTTGCAGACGATTGTCATATTTTAGTAGTGTGTCATACAAAACAAACATAGCTAGAATTCTTGGGACACACATACCAGTCAGTAGATTATCAGAAGTCTGTTCTTGGAGGCTGACAAAAATTCCTATTTTAGAAGACAATCCTGCAAGCTACATAACCAGGAAAATATTTTCTGACCTTGTTGATTTTTTTCTTTTATGGCTGTGCAATAAACAGCAATCTGTAAGGTGCACACCGTAAGTTTTTTTGATTGCTTACCTGCAGCAAGTCCCTGAGGGACAGTTACCACTAGGACAGAAATATGATTAATAGGCCTACTACATGTTTCTCCAATTAAGCATTTTTACTGATTTAGCTTACACGAATGTTTAACAGTTGGAAGTGGTTCTCACCTTCTGCTCTGAGCCTCAGTGGTTGCTCTTTGGTTTTCTCTTGCTAATTTTTCCCCCACATGACAGCCACACTCACCTTCATCTTGTCAATTCCATCTGCCAGTCTTTTTCTCTTTATTCATCAACCATGCTTACATCTTCTGTTCTCCCTCCCGCTCTCCCTCCCTCACTCACTTCACCAACATCTGCCTGACAACAAGGCAGTCTGGCTTTAAATAGAAGAACATAAAAAATAGCAGTAGGAGTAATGGCAGCAACGGCGTGGAATTAACGATAGTTCGCGTGATGGTGAATGTTCCCATCTGTGATAAAGACGCAGACAGAGATGCATTGCCATTCAATTCCTCGTGCTCATCAGTGATGGATGGTGACAGAAGGTGGAGCAAGACCTGTCTGAAGATAACGTCTGATGGTGGCCTGTTGGGCTCAGTCGGAGATGTATGCATAAACTGTGAGGTTGGTAAACAGACCTGTTGAGAGAACGGCGTCTTCCATCATCACAGAAAAGTGAATCAATACCACACATCATAAAAGTGTGCATTTTCTGGATGGACAGTAGTATTTTCAGTGCAGTAAAAGCAAAGATTTGAATGAGTGTTTTCTAAAATAATTTACCTCATAATTAAAGTGCAGCCAGCTTGTGTGCGTGTTCCCGTGTGTCTGGGTTCTTTATCATCTGTGGGCTGAGGATGACATCAGCTGGAGTGTCTGTTAAGGGTAACAACCCTGATATTTCCCATAAGACCCATTGAGTCCCAACATTCATAATGTAGCAATCACTTTCCTCCTTTGCTGGTTGGTGCTTTTGCAGCTGCTGCCCCCTGCTGTCCATCCCTGGAAAAGCAGGAGTAGACCCATCTAAATTATACATGCATGTTCTCGTGATTGATGAGACTGTAAACGCTGGTTCTAATCTGTTCTGCTTATCAATCCATAGTAATGGCCTAAACTGTCATTAAGATTGGTTAGCTGTGACTGGTTCAGGGATTGTCAAGTTCTGAAACGGCTGAACAGATTGAGCTCTTCATCAAATGTCAAACATTTACTTCAGGATTTGTGTCAGTCTGTGTAAGTCTGATGTCTGTGTGCACTGATGAATACATCCATAATGTGTATTTCTGCTTCTGATCGGTTTCTTTTTTGTTGCATATGTGACCCAGGTATGTCGGGAATACCAGCGGGGTAACTGCACACGTGGCGAGAACGACTGTCGCTTTGCCCACCCAGCAGATAGCACTATGATTGACACCAACGACAATACAGTCACAGTGTGTATGGACTACATAAAGGGCCGCTGCTCGAGGGAGAAGTGCAAGTACTTTCACCCTCCGGCTCACCTGCAGGCCAAAATCAAAGCCGCCCAACATCAAGTCAACCAAGCTGCAGCTGCTGCAGCCATGGTACGTGTCTGTCCAATAATTGCACCACCAAAAAGCCGTTAGGATAGGATTTAAAGACATAAAACGAAACAAACACTGAATATTTGATGGATGGCTTTAAAACAAACAGAATAACATTTTTTTTATTGACAGAAGGGTTTGAAACAGCCCCCTTCGGCTGTGACTCACTATGATGCCATGTTACAAATAGAGAAAGAAGTGCATAAGAAGCAGCAGGCTGCAGTGATCATGCTGTATGCAACTGAGCCTTCTGCTCCCTTCCTGCTTGCCCTTGTCTTGCTGCTTTGTTAGTCGTATATTTTGCTGTTTCTAGTCTATAGCTAGCTTGTGTTACATTTTTGCTGAGAAGACAAATATATGGACGCCACTGTGCAGTTTCATTTAGTTTCTGCAATGCAGGGATCATGCTCCCTTGGGACATAATAGTGATCTGTGCAGCAAAGAACTTTTATGTAGTCAAGGTAGGAATTAGCTGGATTTCACTGCATTTTCACTTTAATGCTCCAGGTTTAGATTTGTTCATAGAGTTAGACTTTTAGGAAAATACATGCGAGTCTGGTCACATTCAATTAAAACTAGTATAATCTTTTAGTGCCAACACAACAAAAGATATTAACTCCTCAATAAAGTTGCTGCCACAGAGAAAGAAGGGGACAAACGTATTGGCATCAGATTTACAATTTTGATTTGATTAGAAATCTTAACAGCAAACTTAATTTAAAAGTGAGTGGCTTTTTAGTTTTAGAAATATAGTCTATCATGGTAAACACCATTGGTGCCTTTCTACGTAAACAACGGATAGATTTACCTGAAGCCTTGTAAACTGTAATCAATCAACCAATCAATGACTTCATTTGTAAAGCACCTTTCGTCGACATGCTGATGGTGCTTGACATAAAAGACATATATTAACATAGGTTAAAAATAGGAAGCACAATAGATTAAAATCAAAAACAATCAAAAGAAGAAGATAAAATAGAAGAAAATTCTGTGGCTAATACTTTGAGGAGGTACAGTATAGATTAAAAGATAAATATAGGATAAAACCATCAAATACTTAAAAGCCAAATTAATAAATAAGTAAATTAAATGAGGAAATGCTAAGTTAAAGAGATGCATCTTTAATTTGCATTTAAAACAATCTCCACCCA
This sequence comes from Oryzias curvinotus, assembly GCA_023969325.1. Classification (NCBI taxonomy): domain Eukaryota; kingdom Metazoa; phylum Chordata; class Actinopteri; order Beloniformes; family Adrianichthyidae; genus Oryzias; species Oryzias curvinotus. Next base: position 16,738,980 of record CM043718.1, on the reverse strand, counting down.
TGTAGAAACTCTTTGATCCTCAAGTAGTTGTTGTACATAAGGACCATGGCACTGAAAAGAAGCCTTACCATGAGTCCTGGTTCTCGTAGTGGTGTAGATAAGAGAGCAGAACCCGAGGATCTGAGATTTCTGGAGGGTTTTTTTAGGAATGTTGGCTGCAGAAGTGGCGAGACTAAAGGTTCCTTTTTAAGTATCAAGCTTCCATCAGAGCAGGGACGTTTTTCAGCACAAATTGCATTATTATTTTATCTTGTACAAAAACATAGGCTTAGTCAGGATTATTTAACATACATTTCTGTGCCGCTAATGACTGAAGTGAGTAGATATAGATCATTGGCCAATCTTTCACTCTGGGGAAGCTTAGTGTAATTCATGGAAATCAGAAGTTCTACAGGCTATAATTAACAAGCAAATGATAATGAAATAAAAAATGATCATAAAAGCGCATGTCTTTAGCTTTTCCTGTGATAGGCAGCATGATACTGCTACACATCAATGTTGGCTATCAGCTGTAAACGGCCGCGAGAGCCTTAGATCTTTTTAATAACTTTTTGCATGCCTTAGTCTTGTATTTGGTGTATATTGCATTCCAATGATTTGTTTTTTATTTGTATGTTTGTTTTTTGTTTGTTTGTTTTTCTCACCAACCCACAATGCACTGCTGCCCCCATGATGCACCTCCGCTTGCTGGTTTATGTTATTGCGCTTGAACCCCCATTGGCCCATTGCCATCATGTGCTCGCTGCCTGCTAATTAAGACTCAGTCGGCTGTCAAATCACTGAAGCGACCCCTCGACGCAACCTTTGACCTGGTACTATGATCTTTCACCTTTTAGCTTGGCATGAGGCTGTGTTGTGATAGATAAACCGACTTGTCAACAATGTAAACAATTAATATAGCACTGAAGGGTGATGAACTGACTTCTGCTAACAGTTTTACTGCATGATTATTATGTCAAAAGTGCACTTTTAAATACAGTATAATTCCTTAAATATCCAGAATTCCAATTTCAATGTCAATTCATCACCTTAAGTGAATCATTTCTGAGCAGCATTTCAGGGTCAGATAGCTTCTTTGCATGACTGTTTCCCTTTCCCATATTGCATGAGTAATGGTTAAAGAAGTGTGCTGACACTCTTTAAATGGCTTACAGAGTACTATTATCATGGAGCTAGCAGTGCAGTCTTCACCAACTACATTATTTATGTTGATGTTCCAACACTGATTGCTATATCATTTTTACCAGTCTTCTTTGTAAAAAGATCTAGATGTTCCTTAGCTTAGATGTAAGAGAATGCATCACAGCTATCATTTTAAATTACACAAGGATAGTAATGACACTCTTCTGGAGAGTGTTTTTGCTGTGCACAGTCACAGTTTGCCAGCTGGCGTTAGACTTCTTACATCACAATCTGACAGCAGTAAAGTAGTACACGCCTTGCTTGATGTTACATGTTGTAGCTGTACGGATTAGCAACTTTTTCTTCTAATGGAATTTTCTCTCTCTCTCTGTATTGAATGTCACTACCACCATCCTTTGATTTCCCATCACGCCCATCCTTTATTTTGGTGTGGTCCCCTCTTCAGGGGCTCCCTCCTGTCTTGCCTCCTTTACCAAAGAGACCCGCACTTGAAAAAGCCAACGGTGCCACCACTATGTTCAATGCTGGAGTATTCCAGTACCAACAGGCCCTGGCCAACATGCAGTTTCAACAACAGGCGGCTTTTATACCATCAGGTAAGGCCAACGCCCTCTGACAGCCTTGGTTGTATAGCGAATGGTGTTATATTCCTTTCACAGGTCTACACAATTAAGCCATGTTTTATCATCTGCAAACAAAAAATGTGCAAAAAATACCTGTGCCAAACAATTGCATGCTATCCAATACCACTTTGTTCTTCAGTAAAAATAGTTGTGGTTGCAAAAATAAATAAATAAAGCATGATCATTTACAGCTTTTCTATCATACTTGCAAAAGGTTTTGAGACTTTTAAAATAAATATATCCCGTCTGAACTGACAAACAAATTAGTACTGTACCTTTCATCTGTTAGCTAACAATCTGTGTGCCACCTCTCACAAGCAAAATGTTTCACTGTCAATTAAAATGAATATTTCCTTCATTTCTTGTGGCCATTGTTTATAAATAAAACATTGAATTACTTTTTATTCTCAGTCAAATGCTACGTTTGCAGCGCTTATTCAAGCAGTCACTTCCAATCAGAAGTCTTTGTAAGTGCACAAATATGCCTGTTTCGGGCTTCCACGTTCAAAATTCTTGTTTTCACTAATCACTACATAAGTATTAAAAGCTGTTTTCAGGCTCTATGTACAAAACATGCAACAATTTAACATGTGTTGAAAGTTAAATCAGTTGAACTTTGAACAATCAGGGATATGAATTTGGAAGTGACGGATGGGCGGCGTCCTTTCAATTCACGGAAGTGACAACCATTTGAAAATTGATTGTGAACGAGAAATTAATAATTGTAGTTTGTGCCTGGTCAGAATTATATGACAAAGGTTAAAACAGGTAAGCCTGGAGCAAGATTTGCAAGATTTACACCGCTTTGACATTTCGCACAATGCCTTTTCCAACCGTAAGTAGTGGTTAGTAGCAATAGTCCAGTGTGAACACCATATGCAAAAAGCAACACATGCCCAGAGTGAACGTAGCATAATGCTTTATCATGTGAAGGAAGCCCACATGACTGCTGTCAGCTGAACAGTGAAAAGGGGTTTGTCAAGCCAGACACCCTTCCAGATCACCTGCAGTTGATCTATTGATCAGTTGCCGTTGAATTACTACAGTAATGTCAGAGAAAGCAACAGTCATGGTGCTTAAAGAAAAATTCTATCTATTTGAATTTTATTTCTAAACATTTCAAGCATAACATGTCACCAGTGATTTTTTTCAGATACAAACTTATTTACATTTAAACTTATTATGTGTGGATGTTACTTCACAACTCCAAAACACCTATAAAAGGAGTATGATTCTATGGCCATGCGACTGATGACTATCAGATGATGTCTCTCTGTGCCTGGAAGTGCTGTGGCATCTAAATTTGAGGGGTTTAGTGTAAGTCCTCATCAATGATGGAAAATGAATTCCCTGCATGGATTTTACTGATCCTACAGCTTAGATGTAACTTTGGTGGCAGCAGTGGGATTTAATAATCTAGTAGTTTACCGCATTGTGTTTATTAGAGTCCCTGCTTAGATTAACCCAAAAATCATGGCACCTAATCAGTTTTATATTTTAAATAGGAGACAGATACTTTTCATACATAAATAAGTACATCTTAGTATTTTTTTTCCAAATCTGCAGAACAAATCTAAGCTTTTTTTTTATAGTTTGTGTGCATTGTATCCCCACATACACAGGTTTTTTTCAAAACTGCTTCTCTTTGGACACTCCATAGTCATCTTACACTGAGGCTAATATCCTCATTTTACCATCTAAGAATAGCTCGCCATCGATCCCCCTGTGAGTTCTTCAGAACTTGAGGTTCTCATATGTCTCACAGTGTTGGACTCTGAGGCCACTGAGACACACTTGGTGGGATTCGAGAAGGAGGTCATACACATAGCGCAAACAGCTGCTGTGTGAATGATGGGAAATTGGGGCCACTGCTAGTATTTACCGTGGTTTAAATTAATTGAAGTGATTGAATGGTAAACTGGCACTTATCAAGGGTTTTCAATTTATACTAAACATTTACTCTTTAAAATTTGCAATTTTATAAATCAGCTGTGCAGTAACTATTACTTGTGTAATTAGTGGAAATATGTTTCAATTAACAACAAATCTGCTGTACTTAATTCATTAGGTAAACATTTGCAGGGAATTTTCTGTGCATTCTGTTGGTTTTTTTGACTCTGTCTTGAATTTTTTCCTTCTCATTCACCCCACTCCCTGCTGCAATGCATGATGGGCAGGCTCGATATTGTGCATGACACCTGCAACAAGTGTTGGTAGGTGCCAGCTTTCCTTATTGATTCCTTTTAGGTCCGTTGTAGTATTTCTAATCTCATTCTACTCAATACTCAATTAAAGCAAACCTGCTAGTGTAGAAAATTGGGTTTTGCCTCAGAATGGGATATTCCCGTATGATGAAAGAAATAGTCATATCAAAACCTAATGTTTAATTAAATTAAAAAGTTTAGTTTCCATTTTATTGTTGATTTACCCCGATGTATCTTAGAGACAAGCAATGTCCCGTCCTTTTGCTTGCCACAGGTCTGTCACCAAATGCTTGTTGCAGTTCAAAAAGCCCTGTGCTCACTCACATAGCAAGCTGTCTGACTTCTTGAGCACCTCATTTTAGTGTCTGCTAATAAATGCCATATAAACATGAGCCGTTAAAGAAAGAAGGTGAATACATTCTCTTTTTATGTTATAACAGCAGCAGCAAGTCCTTTTATTTTTAGCTAAATAAAACTGACTTTTCAATGAAAACCCTCCCTGTTAATAATGACCTACAATGGTCTTCCTTTAAAGCATCAAAAGTCTTCTGAAGTTTTTAAACTTCAAACTAGGCTTGCACAATAAATCGCAAATTTATTGTTATCACAATATCAGGCTGTCCAATACGCAAAAGTCAGAGAAAATTGCGATAAATTGTGACCTTAAGTGTACTAAAACAATCTTATAGCAGCTTGAAGTATTTGACTCCCTTTATGCATTTGACCAATCAGATAGACTCCTTTATATCATTGACCAATCAGATGGATTTTATGTTTGTCAACAAGATTTTATATTAGATCCTCGACTCCTATGTAGAAAAGGGTCATGTGGAGTATAATTTAAGTTATGTTGACTCTTATATAAATTAAACTGTTGCCGTGAAATGGAAATTAAGTATTTAGTTGTTTTTCTATTTGTTTATGTATCGGACGTTATGTTGTCATCGTAATATTGAACACTAATATCGCAAACCGTGAGTTTTCCTCACATTGTTTAGCCTACTTTAAACTCTTTTAAAAATGCTAAATTCTCTCATGTTTATAGCATTCTTTACTCAGACATTAACATGACAAAGAGTGAAGAATAAAACAAGCCCTCGATCCACTCCAGTCTAACTGCTTATTTGGTCCTTTCCTCAAGTACCCATGATGCACGGAGCTTCTCCAGCCACTGTGTCTGCAGCCACAACATCTGCCACAAGTGTTCCCTTTGCAACAGCAACAGCCAATCAGGTTTGCTCTTCTTGTGTCTCTTCTCACTCTTTCACTTCTGATATCAGCTCACACATTTGTGCCTTTTTGAAAGTTATGATGCTGGAAAGGTACACATGGACATGTGACTTTTTCCTAGACATTTCAATCATCTGTTATTACAAACTCATCCTTATCTTTACGGTCAGTTTTCAAATGATGTTTACCTATCTGTTTTAATCTCTCTTTTGTCATTCTTCTCCCCCTGTATTTCTCTCCTCTCTTCCTCTAAATTAGATTCCAATAATATCTGCAGACCATCTGACTAGTCACAAGTATGTGACCCAGATGTAGGAGTCTCACTCAGAACAGTATGTACTCTATCTTTCTCCTGGGTCTCACACACCTCAGCACTCGCCTGATAACGGCAAATATTGATATATGCACGTTCAAGTAATGCATTTTGTTAGGTTGACACATTTTTTTCTTTTATACAATTATCTTTTCAATATAGGACTTTGAAGAGTTAAGAGGAAAGTTAAATACAAGTACGTTTACTTTCCCAAACAACCACTAAAAAGGCAAAAAAAAAAAAAAATGTTACATAAAAATTAAATGTTTTATCTGTCTCAGGCAAAAAAGAAATGAAGGAAAACATTTTTATAAGAATTTATCAAAAAGTTTACTATAAGTGACAATTACAAATGAAAACAATCTGTCAATATAACTGTTACCTATCAGTTGCCTTGCATTGCTGAACAGTAGAAGCTCCTCAGCATAAATACACTTTGGGATTTAAAAATCATAAAGCTATTTTAATTTTTCCTAAGATGCAGCATCACAACATTTTAGGGTAGAAGTTGCATATCAGAAGGTTAAATTTAAATTTCACAATTTATTTTTGCTTTACTTTGTTTTCACAAAACCATTCTAAGGAGACCCCCCCCTCCCCCCGCGGGCCAAAGTGCACCAAACTGCAAAACATGCAATTCCAACATGTGTCCACTTGAGGGCAGTATTTCCACAAACAAAGTCTGTAAAAAAATTCTCCTTTGTCCTTTAATTGTCCTTTATTAATTATTTAAGAACCTGCACCTTCTCATGTTTATGTGGGAGACATTTATCAACTTATAAGTTATTTCAAGGTTTTTTAGCGCAGCCAGAATTTTCTCAAAATGTTTTCATGTCATTGACAACCTTTAGTTTGTATCTATTTTTTTTGTCTGCTGCATAGACCGCAGCGCAATCAAACTGAAATGAAGAGCACCAGAGTACATAAATGAGCTCGAACTCTCTCTGTCTAGCAGATCCCAGTTAAAGCTGGGTGGACATCACAGTTACAAAGGGGAAGTGGAGCATCTGAGAAAACCAACCATGGTTCAGATTAAACTCATGAGTGTGAATGCACCCTTACATTAAAGTGAAAGGCATCCAACTAAAGATAGCTGAAACCTGGTTTTCAGTTGCCCTTTTCTTTTGTAAAGTTGACTGGCACATGAAATCTTAACCTCCTAAGACCTGGCATCCACATGCATGGACATCACATTTAGGGTTGTATTACCACAATAGCTATTCTGCTTTCAAAACCCAAGTGACAAAAAATAAATTAAAAAAAAGCATATCAAGCATATTAAGAGCTGGGCTCTTAAGAGGTTAAAGACACGCTGAATATGTAAAATCATCATTACAGCACATCTAAACTATGTTTTGAAATCATTTTACACACTATCAAGATAAAGTTGGAAATATAAAGATCAATGTGTAAATATGTATTCATTGACTGTTTCTAAAAAAAAACAACAAAAAAAAAGAAAACTACATGTTGGTCTAAAATAGTTGGAAAGCAACAAAAAAGTCCAAAGGAGAGACTTTATCAGTGTTTTATGAAAATTTTGTAGTCCGCAATATAATTATTTATGGGTTTTAGTATGAATAATTTGGTGTTTAAACATGTTTTTGTTACTTTTTATAAAGACATTTTTAGGATTTTGTAAATTGTAGCTTTTTATGAAATCTTGTACAGCTCCTTTTTATAAAATAATTTTACTTTGTGTTAACATTTTACCATATCACGTCTTCACTTGTAACCATAATTCTAATTTCCCTGCTTAAAAAGTATATCTTAAAGTATAAGAATTTAAGACAAAGTCTGTTTAATTACATGTTTACTGTCAAATCTCTTCTTGTTATGGATTATTGTTGCCACTAAACTCATGCACTTGTGTGAATCTCTGTCCAGATGAAACTGGAGTGTGCTGGTGTCCAGTCCAAGATCTGCAGTCCCCTTCATGGCCCTAACGTCAAGAGAGGAAAAGAAGCCAAATCAAGAGTGGTTTGGGAGAAAACTGCATGTTAACATAGGAGGCACAGTTTGTTAGTAGTGTTTTCCCATGTAGTTATTGCACAGTACGACAAAAAGAAAAAAGAATACATTACATTTTAGACTGCCTCTCATTTTGCAGAGGCAACTAACCTTTATTCACCAGACACATTTTGAATGTTATCATTAACTGAAATGTGTGGAGCCGATCACAAGTGACCGAATCGGTATGTCTCTTGACCAAAAATCACCTGTTTTTTGTTTATTGGTTAATGGTCTTAAAACTGAATGACTTCATCTGTTTACACAAGCGTGCACCTTCAAGAGAAATAAACGAAAAACGACGTTCTCACTGAACCATGTACATGCACGACTATTAGTTTCTATTAGTTTGCTTTGGTCAAAACAGAAATAAGGGAATCTACGTTGAGTGCACTCGGAGGCAAAATAGCAACTGAATGTCTGTGCGCGGTGTCCTTCAAACCTTTGTAGCCTACCTTTCTATCTCTGAAGCACATGTGTCTGTACAGTGCCATACATCTCAGTAATACATGAATGATATTCCAACTGTGCAACCAATTGTTTAATCCAACAATTCCCTTTAATATGCCCTTTTTTTATATATAGACAGCATGCTGTGTTCATCGTCATTAGCTATGATTCCTAATTGCGGCAGATGACTAATTTCTCAAATTCTGTGACTGACCCTATGGTGTGTAGACCTCTGTTTTTGGTTTTGTTGCTGATGTCAGTTGTTTAAACATGTAATGACTGGAAGTTGATCTCTAGGCTTTTGTCAGAGACCAAAAGACTCTCCATGATGACGACCGTGTGATAATTAGCTGTCTAATCTGCTGTGAGAAGGCTGTTAGAAAGTTGCAAAAGAACAAGTGACTAAAAAAAAGGATTTGTGTGGCAAATAATTGTTTTTACAGTATTCTGGTTTTGCATTTATGTTAAGGAAAGATGTCAAAACCAGATTAAGCGAGTGTACATATATCTATATAAATAATCAGATGAATTTCAAAGTATTTGTTCTAATAACTGAGATGTGTTTTTTAGAAAGTCAGCCAAAGTTTTTTGTGTGTGTGTGTGTATCACCATAATTAGTCGGTATGGTTAGGCTAGAGGGGCTAAGTTTAAAAAAAAAACTGCCCAAAGAAAAAGTTCAGGTGATTGTTTATGTTGCGTTAGTGTTTTATTTAGGTATCATTAATCGGCGGTTAGTACAGGGAAAGTGATGAAAATATTTAACGATTGTATAACTCATCCAAAGCCTTAGAATGTACCATCAAGTCAGCACAATGCGACATGCCATTTTAACCCATCCAGTTGCCTAATCCACTCCACAGTAACACACACAGAGCACTATGGAATTGTCACTTTTTTGGTCTGTGTTTTCTTTATGATCTTGTACTGTTTAATTCTTCTTTCTTAGACAAGGACTGTATTTTTTTTCTCGTTCTGTTTGGAAAATATTTTTTGGGTTTTTAGTTTTGCTTATTCTATTTAACTCTCTAATAATTAATACAGTATAAGGTACAGTGTGTGTTTGTGTGTTGATCATGCACAGATTCCATGAAATGTTCATTTTAGTATGATTACGATTGTAAACTCGATATTTTCTAAGTTATGCATATTGTTGAACTGTATGCATTTTGTTAATTTCTTTAGTCTTTGTGTGTTCTTTGAACAAAGATGTTTTATATGAGTATCTAACAGTTACAAAATAATAGAACAGGAGGACTGAGTTGTCACTTTGGCAACCATTGCCAATACCTGAGTAATATTTTAACGATTGTAAGGTTTGTAATTAGTCCTATAAGAGGAAAAGATTATTATGAAAAATGTAGATCTTAGATGTTTAGAGTAAAAATATTATTTTCTACTGTATCCATTTCAAATAGTAACTATTGTTTTAATATTTCTACTCTCCCTGGAAATTGGGCCATGTTGGAAATCAAGCTGCATATTTAATCACTTTTATGGGCGTGTGCCGGTGGGGTCGAGATGAAGGTGGTGATGGGACGCCGAGTCTCTGCACTCGGCTCTCACTTTACCAACTGCAACAGCACGGGTGGGGTGGGGAATACTAAGGCTCTAAAGGTGATAAAGGTTGACTTTTTTGCACTTCTGTACATAGTCCAAAAAGAGAGAATCGTGTATATTGAGATCTTATTTTGAATAAAAAAAAGAAATAATGTCTATAATGACAATGAATTTTGCTAGGATAATAATAACAAAAAAAAGGCTGAACAAAATTGCTTGCATTAAAAGGGCACTGAGTTCTCACTCTCGTACCCCTTTCAGGAAAGGCCAAGTGTTGCTCTTCTTTTTTGTCAGCAGCTTGTAGTTTGCCAGGTAACCTTCCGGAAGGAGGCGCCCACTGCCCTCCAGCATAATAGAGCCTGACTGGGTTTGTCTGGTCCCTTAACCTGTGGAAAGGTTTATATGGCGCGACCACGCCCACCCAGGTCCAACCAATCACAACTTGTCCTGTCTCTACCTTGCTCAAAGAGGAATGCATGTTAAAGAAAACCATATTAAAAAAAATCACAGTAATACTGAATAAGAGAACACTTACACAGAAAGATGTATTTACAGTATACAATATTCTATCAGTGTAATGGAATAAATATATTTAAATATATTTAAAAGATACAGAAATAGAATAGTGGTTTTAAAAATAAGTACAAATTCCAGACTATACTAACTAAAGTTTAACTTCTTGGAGAGTTCAAACACATGCTACACAAACACCATAGCTATAAGTATGTTCTTTATGTTTATGTAAGCTGTGCCTCTAGTAGATGAAAGTGACTTCAAAAGAATGTAGTTCAGCACCAGGCAGAACTTCAAAAGACTGAAACACCCTTCTCTGTTTTTTATCTTTTAATGCGTCGATCTAAAGTTTTGAAGAATTCGGTCATTTCACATCTACAAGCATGCACACTTGCATCTATGAGAAAATGTAAACTTTTTTCTTTTTTTTTTCTTTTGTTTTGGATTTATTTTCTATGCTTGTAGTGCTGAGATGATGTGTTCTGTCTTCTACTGCAGTTTGTTTCTTGCTAGTTTTACTGTTCCAGGCCCCCTGAAAGGATGTATCATGTTTGCATGGCCTGTCTGGAAAGCACCTGTAGAGACTGATTTCCATTGACTGCAACATTCTAAAGCCATAAAATATAATCATCTGACTGAAACGTGGGGAGGAAAGACAAATGGGTGGTGCACGATACCATTCAGATCATGAAGGGTACTTAGCATGAGGTGCTGTCCAGATTATGATGTTTGTGTGTTCTTAGGAGAAAGCCCAATCATTTTTTCATGGGGCCTGCATTGCTAACTTTGATTCTTGCTGTTAATGAATAAAAAACACAAATAAAAATTTATAAATGAAAGGAAAAAGCAGTCCTTTACGTGTCTGTTGGGGCAGGGTCTGAAAATAAAATAAAAAATAAAAATAGTACAGGAGATAAAGAATATTTTATTATTGGAATTGGTTTACTGACAATCAAAATAAAAAAAAAAGACCTATAGTCGAGTAAAAGATATACGTCTAAACCGAGATATACACCGTATTAAACTTAGTCATAAATTGATTGGAAAAAAAAGTGTAAAAGGTTAAAGAAGAAATAAAAATACACACATACAGGTATAGATATAAAGACTTGTAAAATTGGCCATTATAGTTTCTTTAAATAGTAAATACGATAAATTCACCTTTGCAAACAATTCATGACTTGAGTCTGACTCGAGTCCAAGTTGTGTGAATGGAGTCCACACCTAAATAAATTTCATGAATCAAAAGTGAATTGATGCATTGAATCCTTTAAAAAATAAAGTATATCAAATAGAGTTTGATAAAAAAAATTTTGTTTGGACTATAATCCATTATTTTGGTACTTGACAAAAAAATCTCCACTTGTTCTGATCAGAACTGGATCGTGACGTCTATGCAATAATACAAAATAAAATTCATAAATAGGTGTGAGATTAGGTACATTTGCTTTTTCCCCCACTCGTTTTCAAGCAATGACTCAAACTTCACTTGACTGTAGTTATTAATAGGTTGGACCAAGTCACAAGTAAGTTTCAAGTCTTTGTCCCCATTCCGAGTCAAGTCCCAAGTCAAGACCAACAAGTCTCAAGTTGAGTCCAAGTCCTACCCTTGAATGATTCAAGTCCTTTAAGTCCTTTTAACAACAGAGTAATATTATTTACACAGACCATGTGTGCTTTTAGAAACTGTATTTATTTATTGCTTTAAAAATCCAAAATGATTTCTCTAGAACAAAAGCCTAGCTTACCTCATTCGTAATTGTGATAACTCAGAGATGGAAGAGAGCCAGGGTCAAGTCTAGATATTAAATCCCATCACTACAGACCAGTGATGTGAAGTTAAGTTTGTGGCTGATTAGGGTACTAAAGCTGGATTTAAAAAGCAAGTCTGACACAATACCTACTTTTTATTTTTTTCAAATGGCAAATATGAGGTAATTAATTTCATAAAGTAACCAAATTAATTGATATGAGTGTTCTGCAAAGTTTTGCACAAAGTATTACCTTGTTAATGCTGTACTGGAACAGGAAACACGCAGAACACAGAGGTTTTAAGTTCATGATTAAATGGATTGGAATCATATAAATTGCATTTAGAGTGAACAAATATTTCTACTATATACATCTTGTGATGACAGGTGAGGATGATGACATGGGAAGCACTAAAATACAGACCCACATGCATACTAAAAACCATTAAAGCAGTAAATGCTTTAATAAAAGGAAGAAAAGCAGCAAATCTTAGGGAATTTAAAAGGACTTGAAACCCCAACAGAGAGAGAGAATGGGGGCTATTTACCAAAACATAATACCACAAAACACAGCAAAATGAGCAAACCACACAAAAAAAAAAAAAAAATAACATCCGCATGAACGCTGTATAACGTCTGCTGGACTTATATGAGGAAACAACCAAGAATAAGCTAGCCCGTTATGGTACCTACACCGCCCCACTGCTCCCACTATGATTGCTAGCCGCCATGAGTAAAAGCTCGTGTCTCGCCCAAAAATGTCGAAATCACCTGTGGATTCTCTGAGATTAAACTGGACTGCCTGCACGCTCACTCAATGTAATGCTAACAGAGAGTTTGCTGTCTCAGTTCATTTATCTGCAGCTAGCCTTTAAGCTAGCGTCAGCTTTCATTCAGAACTTACCGGTCTTTATGTAACTTCAAGTGTTTGATGAAGTTAGTTGTTGTTGAGTCTGTTGGTGATACTTTTATCCGCATGTTTTGCGAACTGGAAACCGGTTTTTGTTGACAACCTCATTCCATTTCTATCGGCACGTAATAACAGGAACTGGCTGTAAATTTGCTTTACGGATTAATTTCCTGCAATTTGATTGGTTGGATTGTTGGATTAAACCAACATGGACCTACTTTGATGGGATGTCCTTTGAACATCACACATGGTTGTAAACAGAGACAGAGACCACGGCACGGACTTTGTCAGTATACTTTTTATTATTTTAAAAAGTAAAATGCGGGGGAAAATAGCAATAATTTACAAGTCTGAGGGTTAAAGTCAGAGTCAAGTCTAAAATTACTGATGTTAAAGTCCAGTTGGAGTCTAACTAGTCTAAAGTGATCAAATTCATGACTTGAGTCTGACTGGAGTTCAAGTCGTGTGAATGGAGTCCACACCTAAATAAATTTAATGAATCAAATGTGAGCTTGATTGAGTTTGACATATGTGTGATTTCTTTTTATTAATGCTTGAAATAAACCATAAATCAAATCCTTGGTTTAATTTACAATGTGCAGGGATATTAAAATTGTCTTAGGTTGACAGCATCTGGACCTCTTTATTTTGTCTTTTCTGTTGTCATATCTGGACCCTTATGTGATTTTTTTCCACTTCTAATGGCTCATTAAATCTTTTGGCCACTGCAGCCAACCCATTATTTGCTCCTCATGTTTTCCAGCTTTTGTTTTTGCTTATTTAATCTCTTTCTGGACTGTCGTGACATTTCCCTTAGAGAGGATTAATTAGATGATCCACCATCTTCTTTCCTTTTTGATTTTGGCCTCAGATCAGGAAGGTTAGGCAACTTTTCAGGCGTTAAATAAATGGTAAATAGCATTTTATTATAAGGCGCTGTCCTTTTTTAAGTCTTAGTACTGTTCACACACATGTATATACACTGACTTGCAAAGCACCTCTTAACCCTGCTTTCTTGTGTAATCACCATACTTACTCAATATAAATATGAGAAATAATGTTCTCTAATTCTGAGTTCATTTATTCAAAAAAAATCTAAACTTTAAAATATTTGGTCTTTTAAAGTACTTTCACAAGCTTTATTTTTTCCCCATAAGAACAAACGTCTCCCTTTTTTAGAGATGTGAATATCAATAAAACCACTAGATGGCACCATCTCTGTGTAAATTAAAGCACTACAGACCAAGCACCTGTCAGATGAAAGTAGACAAAGGACTGTGCATATACAAAATCAAACCCCACAGTCCATTTCTACTTTTATTTTACAGGTTGTTGTTGATTACTGATCTGTATCCTATGTTACTTCAGCCACACAATCCAAATATTCAATATGTGCATCGAGATCGATTGAGAAAAATTATGTTTTTTTCTTTTGTTGTCTGTTACGTTCAGTTTTCCTCTTCGCTCTTATCCTTCTATCATAGACCTTCTCCTCTCTTCTCTTTCCCTCCCAAATCCCTCTCCTTGTCTCTTTATTCCATCTCCTTGTGCACAGTTCACAGGCCTAATGGAGCATTGCTGATCCAATTAGAGCTGTTTCTGTGGCTCGCCTTACAAAGTGTGATATACAACCTCATGGCCGTAACACACCATGACTCTCGCTTGCCATTCCTTCAGTATGCCTGGATTGTAATTCTCTTTTAACCAGCCCCCAAAAAGCCCAAATGTATTTTTTTTCGTGTTAGTATGTCACCATGAGGTATAAAGCAGCAAGCTTTTCAGAATAGAGACACCAAATATCAGCATTTGCAATTTAAACACAGATTTTCACTTTTTTTTTAGGTCGGAATGATGTTACAGTTTACTGTCAATGAGCCCTCAGTGATGATGGCTCCAGATGGTGTAAAAATCGGTGTGTTGGTGACAAGCAACTCAAGCAGAAAATGACATAGAGACTCACACAGATGTTCGTTGATTTGTTTTTTGGGGGAGATTTTGCTTTTACCAATAAAGTATCGGCGCACATTTGAATGACTGCACAATCGAAACAATGTAGTCTGAAAGTTTAAAAAAAATGTTTGTAATTCAAGATAATTTACAAAATGTTTTGCTTTTTGAGGAAAAGTAGGTCCAATAGGTCTGCACAACAAACTAAAAAAAAATTATCGGCATCATCATATGAGCAAGACGTGAAAAGACGTTGTGAACTGCGATAAATGACAGCCCTAAAAGTTTACAGATATGCTTAAACAATCTCATGACGGCTTGAAGTATTTGACGATTCAAATAAAGCACTTTGACCAATAGGATTGATTGGTCATGCTGTTAACCAATCAAATGGAGCCTGCCTCACATGTAGATTAGGGTCATTTGAAGCATAATTTAAATCATGTTGACTTTTGTTTCAATAGAACTGGTACAGATGATACATTTGATTTTATTTTTTCTATATGTATCGCAAGTCAAATTGTATTGAGCACTAATGTCGCAGATTGAAGGTTTTCCTCACATCGTGTAGTCCTACTCCAAACTATAAAAATGTTCAGATGTAACGAAGACATTTTTTTACAAACTGATCATCTTATGACAAGTCGGCAGCGTTGTCCTTATCTCAACTGTAATCCTCCTGCTGTTACTTTGTTGCTCTTATCTGACTCTTTATGCACTCACTGGGTGCCACTGGAGGCCCAGCTGTAGTGCTAGTGTACCTGTTTGCACACAGGTTTGTGTGAATTATAGTAAGTGGTCTTGAGTGTGTTCTCCTTTACAGTAAGTGTCTGGGAGAGCATCCCTGTGTTGATGGAAAAAGGAGAGTGGACTAATCACATATGCTGAAAGAGGAGAGATATCGATCAGGCCGTTTGAAGCCTATCCTGGAATTTAACACCATATGTCCCAGCACCGCCGACAAAGTTGTGTTTTGACAGCCGTGTTACCAACCTGACAAAGACCTAGTTCAACTTTTTCCATCCAAAACGTGACAGCATTTCCGAGTAGATGCCCTGAAATGTCAGACGTACAGTGGTCAAAATACCACAGTCGTTTCAAAAGCCCCCTCCCCTGTTGTCAGTTCCATTCATAGGGTGAGCTTTTAGGCAGTGGAATAATCCATTTGACTCCTCTCAGGTCATTCATACTGCCTGTGCAAAATCAAAATCCAAAAAGTCAAGACAAATCCTTTTATGAAGAATGTGTGTATGCATATTTATATTTATTTTAGTCACAGATATTTGAAGTATATTAAAAGGACAATGTAAATCTCTTTTCAGTTAATCATGAAGTGATTAAACTAAAAACTGCATTTTTTCACTCGATCCAACTGAACCTTAATGTAAAAGTAAGACTTCTTCTTCTGGAAAGCAAAAAACAGCAGAGAACCCCAACGACTTGCAGTTCCTTCTCTGTTGGAGTCTGGGTGACACAAAGGGGGCACTGAAGCCACAGCTGTACCCAGAGATGAACAGTCACTATTCAGCTGGCGACAGGATGTCCCCTGGCATCACATGGAGCTCACAAAGGCGAGGTCAGAAGGCACGTTGTAGCCCTGATTAGCATACTGTGTGATGTCCTTTATTGAGAGTTAATTAGATAGTCATTTTCTTTCTGTGCCTTTTGAGGATACGTGAAGAAACTGTGGAGAACTGCACTGTGAGAGTAGACCCTAAAGAAAGAGCTCACTGTTGAAGGAAGAAGATGGATAAAAAAAAAACCTGTAACGTCTGTGGTGTCGGCCAAATTTCATCATTGTGACAGGCCTCTGTGGACAGCTGGGAGGATGAAAAAAGGAGTTGTCAATGAGAAGCCAAAATGAATTAAAGTCAGTCACGGTGTCTCACTGCAACTTATGAAGGTGAGAAGAAGAGAGGATGGCTGCATAGGACCACCGACTGTTCAGAGGGAAGCTTTATGTGGTTTTTCTATGAATTTATACTTCAACATAGACATGGTAAATAATTATTCCACTGTAAATGTGATTTACATAATCTTTCCATCTCAATAATGGCTTTTCTGAATGACGCTTTTGCTCATTCTCAATATGTAGCCCGTGTCAAGTGTGCATGTCATGAAGCAGCCTGTTAACATGAGCTACAAGTGAGCTGTGGTGGAAAAATGGCAACTAAATCTCCATGGGTGTAATTAATTTCCTGTGATTTAAGAAGAGTAAGTGGGATCACTGCTGAGACAGGCAGATTGCAGCCCAGATCCCAGTGAATGCAGAGTGTCTCTTCTGTTCCTCATCTCTGATCTCTTGCCTTTAATCTATAGATGGTTCTGAAGTTGCCAAAACACCCATCTAGACACATTTGATTCTTACTGATCTGGAGCCTTGACCAGACTAATTAATGCTGTTCTGTACATTAACACAAACTTTTCCAGACACTGCTTGGTACACTTTAGGTACTTAATTTGGGTAAAGCAGCCTTTTCCTCTAATAGCAGTTTGCTCACATGTTAATCGGTGCATTTAAAAACTTTTAGAACTTTTAGGAACCAGAGGTAAATGTCATATTAGCATTTTTGAATAAAATGTCTCCTTTGATGCTGGCTTTGACACATTTTGGCCTTTTGGAGGCGATGGGTTTTAATTACCAAAGTTCTTAAACACAATTACTTTAGTTTTATGGGAACATTCAAAGTTTGAAAGAAAAGCGACAAAAATAATAATTTCATGTTTGTTTTTATTTAAATTGTTCACTTTTTTTTAGTCAAAAAAGAAGGTAGAAAAACATGCATCACTGAAAAGTTACTTTTCTGAAAAATTACTGTACACCAGACCCCTTTTCTTTTCGCCCACTCCTCCACCACAGCTTCTAATAATTTCACCTTTGTGAGTAAAGGTGAATCTTTTTCTTTAAAAGCATTTCTTCCTTGATTTCTCAAGATTCTTTAAGGTTTTCATGCCTATTTCAAATTAAATACCTGAAATCTTTTTGCAGTCTAACCTTTTTTTAGCACAAGTTTTTTTTTCTTTTCCCACATTTTGACAATTCAATTTAATTCAGTTCAATTTATATCCCAATAATATATCCCAATATTATAACACAGTTGTCTCAATGGGCTTTACACCAATAATTGTACAAAAAGATAGAATCAGTCCTATGAACAATAGCTAATTGCTAGACTAAACTAGACAGACCCTGAACATCCCTGCCCTGAGACCCTCCTTTGTGTTCTATTAAAAGAAAAATTGTGTACATTTTCATAAACCATACTCTTCTATGGCTAGGTGTGAAATGTCGAAGCGCATCAAATCACGTGAATCTTGCTCCAGGTGTTATGAAAGACTAATGGTCTAAAAATTGGCAAAAAAAAAAAAAAAAAAATTATTTTATTAAATGATTGGCACTCCAATGTATTAAAAGGAGAGCCATCTAAACACACATTTATGTTTGTTTACAAAGTTGCTGGATGGTGGTTTGTAGAGGGCTGTGTGAGCGTGGCTTTAGTTGTAATTTTTGTGTTCATCTTTCCCTCTTTAACCTTTTCCTTTCCAGCAATTCCAGTGCTTCTGGTGAATGATGTATGTTCCTGTTCAGTGACCTGCTAATATTGTCTTACAAGGGTTATTTTAAATCGGTTCCTTTGGCTTTTCTGTCTTTAAACATGTCATTGTAGCAGTTGAGCAGCATGAATATTATAAAACACAATAGAGTCAATTGACCATTTTAAATCAATGTTAACCAGCAGGGAACATTTCTTTGAAGAAGGCAGTTTGTGTAATTTCCTGGGAAAGTAGCTCTTTCTTCATTACATGGGGTGAAAAGTCAAACTTCATTTTCCTTTAGGCCGCTTGGAGTTGGTCTGTTATAATCTTGTAAAAAAAAATAAGAGGGAATAAATTGGATGATTGTACTGCTAAAATAATGAAACCTCATTTGGTGAGTAAGAGGGAAACACTTGAGATTCTTCAGCGAATGGAGTTTCTGAAAGGATTCCAACTTTACCTCTCTCCTCTGAAGCTATTGAGGGATGACATCTGTTAATTTAATTTCCTGTAAAGTTAAAGTCCCAATAATCGGCAGACACCTGACAGTGTGAGATTTGTTCTCCATTTCCTGGAGGGAGGGGGGTGAACTGTGTTAACAGCACAAAACATTTGAGGAAATAAGCTCCCTTAATTCTACATTTCAGACAGTATCCTCTGCAGTTTTTCACATGAAAGATTTTCACAATAATAGTTATAGGAATACTGCGAGTTAGTTTTTTAGACCAGGGATGGTTAAACTATTTGAATGAACGCCTGATCAGAATAAAAATGAGTCATGTAAACACGCCATTCGAAATACTCATTCGCATCAACATTTCTTTCCAATCGAGACAGCTGCCAGGACAGCCCTTTATTAGCTGGACAGATGCAAATGGGGTTAAAGAAGATAACGTAAAGTCTCAGGCACTATAGCAATAACTAACAAAACCTAAAGTGGGACTTAAACCAGAGGCACATTACAAAGACATGAAAATTTTTAAATTATTATTTAAATTATATTAAAAGGCTATTTTCTCTCTATGCCTAAATTTTATTTATGCCAAAAAAAAAAAAAAGTTAATTTATGTTTATTATAATAGTAACAAAAATCAAAATACACAGCAGTGTCTTTTTTTTCTCTAAGGGTGAAATGGGACTGCTGGGTTTTGGTCAGAAATAAATGAACCTGAATGGTTCTTTAAGTATTGAATGTTGCAGACCTCTGTTCTAAAGGAAGGTGTCTAGTATCAAGTATTCTGTGATTTTAAGGCTTTGGACCGAGCTTTGGACCTGAGCTTTGCATGACTCCTTATTCTTGCAGCTTCTTTGACACCAAACAAACATACAGAGCATCTGAAGCACATTTAAGGCAAACAAGATTTCATTCCTGCATAAATCTCTTCCATTCCACTTTGACTTTTATGGTCATTTCTGTCACCTCAGTTTCATAATCAAAGAATCTATAGACTCTGAGTCAACAGAGTCACTTTGGGGACCCAGGCTGGATAGATAGTCTTGCAGTGCAACATGTCTGATCTGTAGGGTGGTGGTTTCTCCATCAGAGGGCTACAGGAGGCTGCTACACCCACACATCTGAGCTCTTAAAGCAGCCAAAGACACTCGTGGAGCAGGAATGTAGAGCCATGAGTCAGAGTTTCAGAGTCTCTGACAGAGTTTTTCTGTGTCAGAGATGATGTGGAGCAGCTGGTGGGAGCAGAAGACACCAGAGAGGATTTGATGGTTCGTCTAATGCAGTGTGCCAGAGCTGCTAGTCCTGATCTCCATCAGCATCCTCGTTGTCAGCAGAGGGAAAGCTGTGGCCTTCAGCAGGATGTCCAGATCCAAGATGTCCAAAGACATCAGGATTTCTAGTGAAAATCCTAACAGTCAGACTGAGGCTGTGCAGACATGCTCAGTCACAATTTGGATTTGGTCTCTAAAGACCTCATTTCTTACAATAGTGGAAAAGTCTGTGGTGGATTTCAAAAACAGTCATTTCTGCTGCTAACAAATGTGGAAATGGCAGTCCTACCTTCAGCTTCCCTCCTGCCAGCATCTTCTTAACTCACACTTTGCAACATCTGAAACTGGCTGAAGACGCTGAACCAAGGCTGAACAAGGAGAGGAAAGAAGAGCAATGAAGTGTTAAGGTCACATGAGGTCAAGAGTGCAGGTCATGTTAAATAATGTTGAGACTTTATAAAATGAGAGCTGCTGCTTTGAAGGGATCTCTATGATGGAAAACTGTACTTAACTTAATTTCAGCCTCAGATCCAGACGTCTGCAGAAAAAAAGCATGTTTTCTAACCAAAGAAAAACTGTTGCAGGAATTCAAAGAGGAAGACTTTGTTTGACTTTTTTTCAAAGTATTAAAAGAAAGGAAAAACAAATATGAAAGAGCAAATACTTATCGTTTTTTCAGTCTTCTTTCAAAAAATAAATACAAAACAATAAATATCTGTAAAATTTGTCAAAGATCACTCAGAAATTCAAGCAAGAAAATAGTTAAAAAGAAACTTATATGTTCAAATGCTATATTTTAGAGCACAAAACTCAACTAAACAGTCAACAATCTAATCTTAAAAAAATAATAAATGTAAAAATAATGTAATTTAAATTAGAGAAAGAAAAAGGAATGTGAGTTCACACATAGGTGAACCGCATTGTGGAGGACGACTGGAGGCCTGAGATCCAGGAGCTCGCAGACGCTGCCTCTTCCCTGGACGCTTCTTATGCAGGTGAACGATGAGATCAGTATCAGCAACATGAAAACCACAAAAAAAAACCTCTGAAACATCAGAGCTCTGTGTGCTTTTTGTCCAGAATTCTGATTTTTGTCTCAATGTAACATATCAGACACTTTGAGGTGTTGTATGACAGACAGCTGCTGTCATGTTTACCTTCTGGCACCTGGTAAATGATCTTCTCCTCTGCCTTACAGGCCCCTGGAGAGCTGGAGGCAGAACCTTTGACAGATAGAAGAATAGAGACACAGGATCATTCAACTGCAGCCTTTACACTGGGGCAGCTTTGGGGATTACTTTGTAAAATAAAATGACAAACTGGAAAAACTAATTCATATCTGGAGTGCTCACCTCTGGGCTCTCTGTAACAGCATCAAATGTAGGTAAGAGATGTTACTTTAGCAAACATGAAAACCACAGAAACCTCTGGAACATCAGCACTTGTTTGCCTTTTCTCTAAATAAAATGTTCTTTCATTCTAAACATCCCAAAGTCTGACATTTAACAAATACACAAGTACTCAACAAAGGACCATTAATCATTCTACTCACTTTATGGATGAATATTTGGAAGCAATTAAAGTTGCAGTGAGCTAAAGTGATTTAAGGTAGAAAGTTCAAACATATACTTGATGCCGAAATGAAACATGTCTGAGACGTTTGGATCACAGACAACTGTTGTCATGTTTACCTTGTGACCCCTGAGGAACTTTCTGCCACAGTGGTTGTGGTCCCCAAAGGGGCTTAATTTGTTACTCATCTGGAATGATAAACATACAATAAAAGGTGACACTCCAACTCATTCTAGAATAAAAATATCATAATCTTCAACCTTAACAACTAAAGATGAGAAACAAAAGTGTAAACAGAAAGCAACGTTTCAGGTTCAGGAATCAGTAATGAGATGCTCCATTATTCCTGTTCATCAGGTTAGGCACAAAATGGTGAAGATGATGTATGTAGCCAAAAGGCAAATAAGTGATGGAGACGATTTCTAAGATAAAACATGCGTAGTCTTGTATACACAAACATGTAGGTCATCTTTTAAAAAAACCACAATGAGAGCATGGGTAAAAGGGCATCCACTTGAGCAGAGATGGTAAAAAAAGAAAAACTATATATTTAAAAATGAATGTGCTTGTGCTAATTTTCTGAACTCGTAAGACAAAACTTTTCTTTTCCTCTGGAAAAAAGATATTACCAGTCATTGCCATTTTTATTGATTTATTCTTTTGCAGCTTTTTTGTAAGAAATATGCAGATCAGCTGCATACAAACAACCAAAAAATAACAAGTTAGAGGGAAGATGGACTATGTCCAGAAAGGGCCATTGCAGTGCTCCCAGAAATTATCCCACCCCCCCAGGGAGACATCAATATTTTTGGGGAGTGCAGCGAATACAATTTTAAAAAATGCAAAGAGCAGTAACATGTTTGGTTTTATTACCATTTGTCCATCTGCATAAACACTGCCGATGATGTTGTTTCTCATGTAAACAAACGGTTGGGCTGAACATACACTGCTTTGATCACAAATCAGTTTTTTCAAAGTGTTTAATTTGGTCTCTCAGTGTCTCAACTGTTCCCATGTTCACGTGCTTCAATGTTTCAGCTAGGGATTTAAGTTTGATCCTTCTTTTTTACCTTCTTTCTTTCATATCAATGAGGCCTCAGGGCCTCAGAGGTTCATTTTTGCGTTGCTGTACTTTCCCTTGGAGCCAATAAGAAAAGACAGATTGATTCACTTCTAAGCACCCTTTTCTCCCCACATGTAACTCACTGCCTCTTCACTACTCTTTCAATAATAACTGTCACTTTCCCTCTGTTTTAGGCTCCTGTTATGCTCCTCCTCCCCTCCTTTGGATTATCCATTCAACCTTTTGGTCCCACTCTCTGCCACGCTTACTCTCCTGCTGTCAGAGTTTTCTTCTCCAGGGTTGTCCCTTTGCGTGTCCTCCTAAAGCTTCTGTCATCCTGTGCGTCATCTGTGAGTGTCACAGTGTAAAATACTGACAGCTGAAACAGCTTCTTCTACTGCAAAAACGCCACATCTCTCTTATTTTAGTGGCATTCCAAAAATTATCAAAAGCCAGCCAACAACTTTATGTCCTTCCTTAACGCTTTTATTTTAAAAGAGCATTTTGAGGCTAATACATAAACCACTACCTATGTATTTATATGTGCTCATTTTATGTGATATTAGACAACTGTTGCATGTTCATTCAAATAAAGAAAAAAAGGAGTAAAAGCATCACATCCTTCAAACTACTTTTTTAGGAAATGTAACCTACAGTCAAGGAAGCATGCCCTCATTTCCATGCGTGTTTAGGGGGATAACAAAAAGTTAATACGCGTGTTGCATCATGCCACACTGATTTTTGGCCTCTCAAATTTCCTTTTTACTTCAGTCTTTGACTCCTTCTTTTGAATAGAGCTGTTGCAAAACACTCCTAAGCATGTTTAGACCAGCACGCTCACACACCACACAGTCTACCCAAACACTAAGGGAGTCATTTATCACACTTCTCGGAGACAACCAGTGATCTGTGCACGATATACCTTCACCTGAGGAAGTCAATGAGAAAATCCACAGCCTTATTTATTGTTCAATGGGAATGTTTAATTCTACACTGGTTGGATTCTTCAGCGGAAAAGCTGTCGCCACTTGGATTTGTTCAGCCAAGCAATTAAATGAGTTATTAAAGAAATATAAATCGTTATTATTGCAAACAGGAAAATCTGGTTGGGATTTCAGGGCAGAATGTTCAACAGCAGCTCCCTATGCATAGTAATTCTGTTAAATTAAATTTTAAGAAAAGTTAATTACACTATCTTAAAATGTTTATTTGTGAAATAAACTGTCTTTATTTGGAGCTCACAAATGGACAGATAAGAATGTGCATTAAACATGACCATAAATGGTTTGGGCTAATATCTTCTAGTTTGTAATGAGTGGGTTAAGGCCTGGAATCCTTGAATTCGTGTGATTTGATTCCTGTGGGAATTTCTTTATGCATGTAACAACAGCCTAAAGGAATGGTGCTACCTAACAAATTTCACAATTTTCCACTTTGATTTGTTACTTTGCTCTCTTTTGGACATGTTGACACGTGTTAATAAGAATGTTTATTTTATATCTGGGTAAAAATGTTTAATGGAGAATGCAAAATCCATTTAAATGCCACGTAAAACAGTGTATTTCATTCATTCTCCCTCAGTGAGACCTCCTATTTTTTAATGGTCAACAGAACTGGACTGTGTTCAGCTTTGTAAAAGCAAAAGTCATTAAAGAAATATTTTGCTTTGATTTTTTTTCTTTTTTTCTTTCTCTGAGCTGCAAGAAGGTGGCAGAGTTCACTTTAATGGGGGTTTCTACAGGAAGCTTTTTACAAGCATTACCTGCATGTAAGACCAGTGGACTTCATTTAGCTGTATGGTCACACTCAGAGGTTTACAATGAAGAGCACCATTAGCTCCTTTCCTCAGCACTTTGTGTGAAGCAGCTATGCTTCGGTGTTTTCTGGTAAAACATAGTAGAGAAACAGCTATCACTCCTTTTGAAAACCTATTCACATACTTTAAACCCACATTCTAGTGTTTGACAACACTAAATCAGGTTAAGAGCATTGTTTACGCTTATTTTTGTGGATTCTCTTTTTGTATTTGTGTTAAAAACTGAATGGTTCATAATTTTATTATTAAGTTGAGATTTTCTCTCATGGATAAAAATGGATAAAAATAATTTAAAGTCCTAATCCATTCGTCTTTTGATCTATTCTAAAGTGTTCCCAGTGGGCTTTTAATTCAGAGTGTGCCATTTTTAGCTACAACTAAATAAAAACGTTCAGTCTACAGAGCTGCAGGAGTTCAACAGAAATCTGCCTCTGAGTTTTGGGCCACTGGTAGAGCGAAGTAAGCCGGACCTCACTTCCCATCATCATTCATCTGCTCCTGATTCATAATGAATTGAATATAGAAATATTATGAAATACAATTTTAAGCTGAATTTTCTCAGTATGTGTCCTCCATGATGAGAAAAATGTCACAGGAACATGTTAAAAACACTAAAAATATAGTTTTAATTGGACTGGGTGTTATAAAAAGTAACATAAAAGAAGAAATCATGTCATTGTTCATTACAGTGCTAAAAAAATGAAATTGGTAACACTTTCACTTAAAGACTGCTGCACGAAATGCAACATCAATACGGTCTTTTAAGGGTTTTCAAACCTTAAAATGGCATTCCTCTGAAGTGAGTGCCCAGTATTCTTTTTTTCATTTTTTATTTTTTTTTTTTTAGTGCCCATTATTCCTACATCAATCCTCTAAACCCAACAGGATGGAGTTGAAGTCCTCAACCATTTTCATTTACCAGGTTCTCTTCTTTGTTCAAATCCAAGTTTGGCTTAGAGACACTAGGTTCCACATAAAAGTATGTATAGGTACAAAACTCTTGAAAACCCCTTATTTCCTTTCAAAACCCTCCTATTATAGTCATAAAGAAGGAATTTGTGTTTGTCTCTACTGATCCCACAGCTGTATGAGTCAACACATAAGTCATGCTTTCATTCACTGCAGACAAAAATGGAGGTAACTGTCTTTTTAAACAATCCTGAGCCTGTGTTTTAGTGGGATAAATATATGTTTCAATGTAAATATATAAAAATGGTAAATGACGTATACTTATTTGGCACTTTTCTGCTTTCCCTGAAGGCCTAAGGAGTTTTCCAGTCCAAAGTCCCATTCACCCCCCCACACACACACACACTAGCTGCGGTTACATGGACAACAGTAATCGGAATGAACGCCTGATCAGAATAAAAAGTAAACACGCTGTTTGGAATACTCTGCCCTGATCAGACTAATTTGGATCAAAATTTCTTTCCAATCGAAATAAGTGGGTTGTGCTGATTGTTGATCCAATCGTGGTCTATATAAACAGTTTATTCCGATTCTGGGTCACTACTGCGCTGCTTTTATATCATGAGTAGACGGTGTAGCGCTCCAGAGAAAGCTTTGGAGCGTGAACAGGACCGGTCATCTGCTCCACCTGTGCGAAGCATGTCTCTGAGCACAGCAGCTGGACTCATGACTTCGTGTTTGCGGGCAGGGGAGGGTGCTTTGTTACGGTGTGCACTCCAGAGGAGACTTCGGACCACAGTCCGTCCGGCCGCTCTGAACGCTGTCTCGAGGAGGACTGTCTCCAAGCAGAGGAGCGGCTTTTTAAAGAGTTCTCATGTACAAATGATTTGTTCCGACTGAAAGTGTGGCGTAAATGTAAATGTTTCTTATTATGGGATTAGGTTTTTCTGGGCCCATGTACACAGTTTAATTCTAATCCGATCTTTGATCTGATCAAAGATATTTTGCAAATGTAACCGCGGCTATTGATGGAAGCTGCACTTCCTTACACTGGGGGTGGAGTTCAGGTCCATGGACAAATACACTTTGACACGTGGGGGGGAGGTGGGAACTTAACCTGCGATTGTCCATTCCTGCTGTACACTTCCTATTTTTAACACTTATAAACTCTTTCCTAAATTTAAATCACTAATGTGTTTGCTTTCCTAAATCTGTAATTTACAATTCATGAATAATACTGTTTTGTCTTTGCTCTTGGTTTCATAATTATGCCTCTTATATTGTCTTCATATTACATTAATGAAGCAGGGAAGAGTGTGCATCTTTTTATGATGGAAACTGAAAGTGGAAATTAGATTGTTCATGAAAAAAAAATACTTACTCCCTTTATAAATTGTGTTGAGAAGAATTCTAGGAACACTTTGTGCCTGAATACACACATTTATTCATGAGCTGCATAGCTGAAATTGTCATGCTCATTCAGATCCTGCATTTACATTTTTTCATCAGAAACTTAGACCGTTAGATTGTTTGGCTTGTTGACATATTGTTGTTTCATTGTTGGCTGGAGATCCCAGCAAATGTGGGGAAATATCTTGTATATAATCAACATTTTTGTCTCCATGATTTGGTTCAATCCTAAAATGAAGAATAGTTCCTTTTTCAAGGCAAATGTCTTGTCTTAATGTATTTAATACGTACGTGGTGGATCTTGAGTTATTGGGCTGCCTTTTTTCTGCCGTATGCTTTGAAATATTGCTATCTGTCTCACCACTCCACCATAATGGGCTAATACATCAAGTGTTATACTGAGGGTTTTTCTGTTTTCCAGTTTCCACATCTACACAGATTTATGTTGATGTCTGAATTGTATGGTCAATAGTCTGGGAGACAGTTAAAATGTTTAATAGTTCTGTGAAGATTAACATGAGAGCAATGATAGCTTCTGTGTCTTGTATTCCATTCCTTTGATAAAAGTATCTGACAGACATTACTTCTTTTGAAGTGTATGCATAGTTTCCCATTTTTTTACAATACAGTGTCTTGGGGGGGGGGGGGGGGTCTTTTTGTATGCATACAAAAGGAGTGCTGCACTGGGGTGTTGTGGTTAGTGGTTCCCAATCATTTAGACACATGAGGGGTTAAAATATGAATTCTGCAGCTCCTGTGTGCTTTATCCCATCAAATCCAAGTATCAGACCTCTATGTTTTTCATCAGACTACCATTGTTCATGATAAAAAATGGCTTTCTGTTTTCACAGCAGTAAAATTACAACATTGACCTTCCTATGTGACAGATTTGTTTTCTCCCCTGGAAGCAAAACATACAGCCTTCTTTCACAATTGGATTTGTGCTCAAATAAAAAGACATTGGACTTTCAGAAGAGCATTTCAAACATAATCTGTGTATCCACAAATTGGCACTATTTCTTAAGAAATATATGTATACAAATGTTTCTTTTTAAATTGTATTATTCCTTCACCATGAGATAGATGTTATATTCGTCATGCTATTGACACCTAACATACAATGTCTGATTGGATGGTCTTAGTGAGAATGTTGCACATCAGGATGTGATGTCTGTATCTGTTAATAACTTTTCATAACAATCTACTTTTAGTGCAACATATGCTTTTTTAAATGTGTTCATTGCATATATTTACCTGTCTGGATTAGATGATTGATAACAGCTTGTGTGTGTTGGACAACACAGACATGTAAAAGATAAGAATAATGAAAAAAAATAAAGTACTTTATTTTTTAAGTCAAATGTGTTTTCGTCTAAAAGGCAGAATCTTTTTAAAATTTAAAATTTTAAAATTAGGACTTTTTAAAATAGTCTGAGAGATTAAAAACTTTGCTGCAAAAAAGCATAAAAGTATATATTTCCTATATGATTTCTGGATTTAGCTTCACACCATCAGCCAACTGACCAAAAAAAGACAAAACATTGCTGAAAATCTTCCTTCACATGCAAATCAGACTTGGAAAATTGAGAAATTTTAAGCTCTATTAAAGTGGTATTTTTGCAAAGCAGTCATACTGACCTTCTATCTACTTGGTTTGAAATGCAAGTGACATTCAGCTGAATTGATCAGATTAGTGAAAAGTCAGTTTCTCCATGTAAGCCTACACAGCTAAATGATGTCTTGCCATTTAAGGTGGACAGACGGAAGATATCTGAAATGCAGATGGAGTGAGTGGAAAATTGAGATAGAAGGGAGATTAAAGAAGGACAGAAGGTGAGGCAGGGGCTGCATGTTGAGTTGGTCACAAGGTTTAGCCTGTTGATCACAGCTGCAGTCATAGACGCCCCAGGAGGCGGCTGACCTTTGTGTGTATATGTGTGTGTGTGCGTGCGTCTGAACTGTGTACTGAAAGAGCAAACCTAACTTTTCTGACCTTTCTTCTAAGGTCAAGCCAATGTGAATGGGACTATCATATGATTGTGGGTCACTGGAGTGATAAAATGAATTTCCAGAACTAAACTGCATTCAGAAAATATTTATACCATTCAATTTGAAGGACTATAAGAAGAGTGCCCTTTATTTTTGGTTAGTTTTTTGGTTTATTTTTTTAATGTTCTGGTAATGTTCTGTTTTTAGGCTTGTTTTTACACCAGTCACAGGCTTTGCTGGTTTCATTTTAAACACAGCTGTCTTTTAAGTTAGTCATCCTCAAGTGTTTTGAAGTTTCTGGTTTTCAGAACATCTGCTATTATCACTCCATTTTTTGTTTGTTTGCTCTTGTTCCACAGTTTGTTCATGTTTAAGTTTATTTATTATAGTATTTAAGTTCCTGTCATCACGCTTGTTCTTGTTTGTACTTTAGATCCTTTACTACTCATTTCAGTCTGAAAACTGACAACTTTTGGTGATCAGGTTTTTAATCGTGATATTATACCATGGTCTGGATGAATACTCAATTCTGATTAGCTCCTGGGTGTGGATTAAAAAGTGATAATCCGCAGTAATAATGCACACCTAAAAAAGAAATTCCGGTCACATTGCTTTAATGTTCCACCCATCATGACTATCAGCATATTCTGTTTTCCTTTTCCTCCTCCAGTCAAGGTTGGTGCCGGCATAGCACATTGTCATGTTACTGCGACAACGCGCTGCACCATATGACTAATAGCCCGTTTTTTGTTAAAAAAAAGTGATCTAAACCGAAAAAAATAACAGGAATAAAGTGCTAAGAACTGTTCATAAGTGACCTTCGTATAAGCGGGGTAATGGTCTTTGTCTGGCATTATTCAAAAAGTTTTCCCAAGTGGATAAAAATTAACAGTCACAAAGGCTATCTAGTTCAGACTCCAAAATGTCTCTCTTCCCATTTTTGTTTTCAAAAGCATTGCATCTTGGGTCATTCTTTAAAATAGGGTGATTGGATTCTCAAATCTCTTCGTAGATTAGTTGCTAAGTGGGCCCACAAATGAACTCATAGGTTGCTTTCAGGCTTGGATAACTCATAGAATAGTTTTGAATCGGCACAGGATGCTAATACACTTTACACCTTTTCTAGTTTAACTTGCTTTACTCAACTCTCTCAAAAGTGAACCAAAATCTGCTCACTTGGGGGCTATTTTGGGTAATGTAGATGAGGATACAGCACAAAGAAAGAAAAAAGTCTAGCTAATCATATGATTACAACATTATAAATGCTTGTACTTCCACATCAGACCATATTTGTTTAAGACGTTTTTTTTTTGCCATGTTTACCCTCTTTTTCTTACCAGTTAAAAACTACTGCAAGGTAAAACCTGTCAGTGTGAATGCAGCCTTAGGGTGGTTTGACTCTGGGACAGTCTCCAGGACCTGCCTTTTTCTCTTTGATTGACTTCCGCTTTTTGGTCAGTGGTGAAGTTCATCTGCATTCAAACTTTTGTTGAACCACACCAGGGTTCACCTGCAAACAAACCAGCACACTCATTGATATGCAGACCAGGGTTTGATTAATTGCCCCATGCTGGAGTTCAGGCAGACCTTTGCAGCTGCCAGACAAAGCAGACTTTACAAGTAAACAAACTCTGAAGGGGACTTAATAGTTCAATGTGAAAGTCCCTCTTAAAAAGTATTATAGTTAAACTAAGCAAGCATGCTGTTTGCATTGTTTTTAAACTGGAGATGGATAGACAGAAAAAGTAAGAAAAGTAAGGAAACCTCTAGTATTTGACTTTTATCATGCAAAAGATTCTGTTCTTGTGATTCTTGTCTTTGAAAAGCAAAGGAACACAACAAAGCTTGTCTTGATAGTTTCTTTGTCCATTGCGGGGCCAATTACAGAAACACAGGCAACCAATCTCCAATGAGCAGAACTAGTTAAAACAAAATCAAAGCTGGCACAGAGAGAACGTGCAAACTCCATGCAGAAAATGGCCCATCAAAAAAGTGGAGCTCAACACAGATCCTCTGCAGGGAACAGACTGTGTTTGCACTGTAGCGCTCTGGCATTTGAAGCCAAAATGTGTCTGTGGGGTTAGGCAGGAAGCAGGGGAAGAGATAAAGGGAGAGGCATGCAGCAAACAGTCTCTCTGGTTGAAATCAAACTTTGAGGTCCACGCCTTCTTAAGTAAGACTGAAACAACAAGGAAGTTGCTTAAAAATAGAAGTGAACGCCTTCAAGCAGTGACAGAATGCACTTTTGTTTTTTGGCAAATGTGAAATTGAATTGTCTGCATTGAAGCTTAGTTTGTTTAACAGAAGGAAGTGTGTCTGACATTGTTCCATCATAATGTTCTTGTTTTTGCTGCTGACCACAAAAAGACCAGAACTTAATTAACTCCTAAAACACTTGGGTAAGATCTTTAACCCAATTCTAGGGTTAATCATGTTGGAATACATTTTGGATTCGTTTTTAAAGACACTTTTTTTGGTTGATTTCATTTTAAGCCTATTTATCTTTTTTTGTTAGTGCCCCCTCCGAGTTAAAGCAACCCTACAAACAAAAGTCAATCCCTTTCTAAGCTCAGAGTTGAACTTTGATTTTTGACTTTGTAGATTGTATTTTTAAGCTGTAATGGTTTTAAAATGTGTTGGGAGTGAGCTGACAAAATCCCTAACCTTAGCCCAGCTCATGAAATATGTGACTCCTTAAAAGTTGTCATTGTCCTCGTGGATATCTGTCTGTGCAGCTCTTGGTGCAGCTTTCTAACAGAGGCTTACAGGAAATGGTAATCATGTAATTTGAGAGAAAACAAAGAAGATTGTCAGACATGAAAGGACCCAGCAGATTTGGTTAGCATTATTGTAGCAATGTGCTAAAGCAACTTGCTCTTTATTATAAAAATATTACAAAAAAAATATTTCAAAGATACATTTTTATTTTTATTTAAATGGGATATTTGTAACTTTAACTGCTCAAAACTATCAGATAAAATTAAAAGTCTCCTGAAATAGTAAAAGCTATACTCTCAGAGTCCAAGTTGGAATGATGCAATCCTAAATTTGCGTGAGAGTAAGAGATTCCTCTGAGCTGGAGTGGCACTGATGCTGCTGCTGCTTCCAACTTCAAAGCAGACATTAACATTTTTGACTTTTTGTAGCCTGTGATCACTCTGTTTTTTGCAGTATATTTTAAATGAACCGTGCGCGATCGTTACTGCAGATGTCCCATAGGAAAGGGGAGAAACAGGCTACCACAGATGCTATTACAGGAAATGTGCCTAAATGTCTCCCAGACCCACAGGCTGGAGGTCTGGCAGTAATGGGCGTTTAGGCAAGAAACTCCGAAGCATTAGAAGCACTGAGAGTGAATGTGTTTTTAAAACTCACCATTAAAGTCATCAGCACCTCTTCTCTCTCTGGGCGCAAGGATTGGGGGGTGGGGGGTGCGGTAGAGGCAAAGATGAATGGAGAAAACTGTGCGAGGAAATATGAAAGAGCAAGTGGAGAAGGAGACACAATGGTGGAGTGATGCAGCGTGACAGAAGAAGAGAGTCAAACGAAGAATTCATTATTTTCCAGCTCAGTCTGTTGGAAAGCTGATAAGAAAGATCAAAACCAGCTGAGATGCTCATCAGAATCACATGTGTCTCGTTGAGGGCATGGGATGAGCCTGGAATTAGATGAAGGGGGGGGAAAGAAGTCCCTAGAAGTGTACTGGGGAAAAGGCTCGTAAAATGGGCAGAAAGACAGACAAAGGTACAAGGAGAACAAAGCAGGAAAATTGGGGCACAAGCACGGCCGCTCAAGAGATATAAGGGACTTGAAAGCTTTGTGGAAAATTGTTTTCCCGCAAATCCGCTAATTTGTCAAATTAGATTTTCTCACCAAGACAGCTGTGTTTTCAAGTTAGTATGCTAATGTGTCTTTATCTCCCTCCCTTGGTGTGGTATCAGAAGCCCACTTTTACCACAGTTAATGAAAATTACAAATGCGAGAAATACTGTTAACCATCTCGACTCTGACGGTAGCCGGGCTATCAGATGGGTCATTGGAGAGGAATGTAAACAAATGCAAGTCAGACATTGTAAGTCGATTCCTGAACATCAGTTCCCAGACTTCTGACAATGGAGTAGAACAAAAAAATTCTACATCTATTTAACGTGAAGAATGTCCTCCCTGTATCCAGTGAGTCTTTCAAGCTGTGATCTGTTTCGAAGTGTCTGCAATGATGGAAGTCACTTCAAACTGAATGGATGAGTGTCTTGGATGCCTGAAAATACTGAAGCCTAAAGGCTACACAGAGTGAGGCCATGGTGCAGAAGGTAATTTCAGCATTTTTCCTTATCTGGTTTCCCACCTGGAAGCATGTGTAGAGCAGCCCTGCGTCTCTCCAGAGGGAGTTTGTGGCAGCGGGAGAGCAGCAAATGAAAGTCATACCAGCTTCATCTTCATATGTTCAGCGCACAGCGGCACTCTGGCAATGACAGACACATGCCATTGTTGCAGTATTTTTCTTAATGGATGAACACATATGCAATGCAACAGAAGCCCATGCAGCTGTCTGTATGAGAAGAAGCAGTCCCAGTCTTGTTGCTTTGACATATGAACAGTTTCTGTAGCTGCAATTGTCAAGGTGCAGAGTTGAATTATAAAAAGAGTTTCCATGAGTGTGTAATAGAGAGGAACATTTATGCTTTTAAAAATGTATAAGTTAGAAAGTACTGTAATAATGTGCATTTGATTGGTTTTAAACTCTTTAAGTTATCCATAAAACGAAAAAAAAACTAATTGAAATAGAGAAAAAAATTATTTTGTAAAGTTTTCAAAGTTATGCTTTAAGAATACTTTTATATTTTCTTGATAACGTCATGTCTTTCTATTAATTGGTTAATCCCTAAAGCTTCCCGATTATTCCAATTTACCTGTTTTTTTTTTTTTTTTACCACGACAGTCCCTTGGACTTCGGGGATTGGGGGCGGAATGCAGAAAAAATGTCACACCTTGATGCAGTCAGGTCTGTTTTCACATGCAGTGCTCTCAACAGCAAACCAAAGACAAAACAGACCAAACCGCCCAGAAAAATCTCACAGTCACAACAGCTGCTCTTTCAGGGAAGGCACCAGCAGGGACCGGTGCTGATCAGAACAAAAGAAAAGCAGCTAGTCCTGCAAGTCCTTTGACTACCAGGTATTCAAAAGCACCTGCACTACATCGTATTAACCATCAAAATACATTTCTCCCTTCACTCATTTTTTTCCCCCACTATTAAGGCATGACACTTATCTGGATTGAATATTGTGTTCACTTTATCTGTTTGGTCTGTAGAAAGTCTGTCTTAATTCACAATGAAGTGAACCCCACCAAGTGTATTTGTGGGTGGACTGTGACAATCGCCCAAGCATTACTTGTTTAGAACATCATGATGCTCTCTATCATTGTGCTTTAAATTGTATAAAGTCAGTGCTTTTTCCTTTGGGTTCAGAGAATACACATCTCACTTCAAAATTAAAGCTTTCTCCGTGTGAGTGGTCCCATTCATGAAAAAATCTATGTGGTCCTCAGACAAGATATTGTAAGAATTTGAACACAAATGCCAGAACTTAAAATTACAGGAAAAAAATTAAGAAAAATAGTCTGAGACTGAAACCTCACTTTAATTAAGTTTTACCCCAGACGAGGAACTATTCCTCCATCACTCTCTGTCTGGCAGGACATCCCTTTAGCTTTTTTAAATCTTAAGGCTGAAAGTAATCAG
This sequence comes from Oryzias curvinotus, assembly GCA_023969325.1. NCBI lineage: Eukaryota > Metazoa > Chordata > Actinopteri > Beloniformes > Adrianichthyidae > Oryzias > Oryzias curvinotus. Next base: position 16,704,565 of record CM043718.1, on the reverse strand, counting down.
AGGGAAAGCCCCCAAAGTACTTGAGCACTTTCAAAAGTCAGCTAAACAACAATGTCAAGTAAGCAATGCAAATTCCATCTGCTGAGAAAGAGCAGAACTCGCCTGAGAGCTTTGGAGCGTCAACAAAGCTGCCCGAAAGAAAACAAAAAATAGGATTGTTTTTTCAGTCACCTATTTCTTAAAGGTTTGTTTTAGGGCGTGTCCCCAAATCCTTGTGGTATGCTGTTAATGCTGAGATGTGTGCTGTTGAGAGTTCAAGTTTGCCTTTAATATGCTGTTTACTTATCGAAAAAAGTACTTTTTTCTGATGGTTCCTGCAACCATAAAATAAAAACTTTTAAGACATATTTTCTGAGTTGTTTACTTTTTTCATTTTACAACTTTGAATAAATACAGATACCTGTTAAAGCTCCTTATAGGGGCAAAAATCGACAAGTTTGTATCAAATGTATTTAACCATTATGCATTTTTAAAAACTCTCTTAAATTTAAGAATTTTAAGAAAAAGTAATAACTAAAAAGAAATGCGGGGAAAACGTAAAGAAGAAAGTTCCTCTGCCAATTTCAATGTTACGGACCAAAAGTCAAAACAACCTCAAATGGGGGCTACACAGAAAATGGTGAGTCAAGCATTGTCACAACAAAGTGCAGAAAACATTTCCTAACTTTGCTTAGCTGTCAGAAAATGTTCCATTTTTTGTCATTTCTTTCACTTCCTCTTGGCGTGGAAGAGGCTCCCCACATCACATCACGTGGTAAACTTGGTTGGTGTGCCTGCAGAAATCTGTTTGATGGAAGTCTTTCTCTGTGCCAGCCGCTCCACACTGGCTGTGGCTGTGCAGCACAAAATGATGAAGGATAAGCATTTTCTTCCCCTTGCTTCGTTACGGTAGATTAGCTGTGGGACATATCTCAAATTGATTCTAGAGAATTGCCATGCTACATCGCTCAAAATGGAGAAAATAGAATAAGAGCCTTGCAATTCTGTAAATATGTGTTACAGCAAATTGGGATTGCAACTAAGTCTCCAAATCGGGAGACGTTTTGTTGGTTTTCTAAATCAAAAGATTTGCCCCTGACGATTGTAATAAACGTTTGCTTGATTGTTTAATGAGCCATGAGTGTTGTTATGCCGGAAGCTTTCAAATGGCATTACAACATATTAATTACATACAGGAAACCATTGGAAAACAGATTGAAAAGCGAATCATTTTTAACCATTTCTTTTTTCCCATTTGCATGCAGAGACACGAGTGGCTGCCTGAAAAATTTTATAGGCATGCTTTGTGATTGTTATAGGGAATAACCAATTTAATGGTGACATGAAAAGACCAGCAAACTAAGCCTTATCAAATGTACGCTGTGGAGCCACAATGTTCTAGTGGATATTATATTTTCTGGCTCGTGAATATCATCCATTAGAGTATTGCTCCTGCCTTGGCTCAATTCACTCTCCACAGTTTTAAGACGTTAGGCTTCTGCAGCATTATAACCTTTGGCTCACTCGTGCTCATCCGGAGCACCTTCACTATTCTCCACCATCCTCAGCCCGTCTGCTGCCTCTTGCAGCTCTGTTCTTGACTTTGGCGCGCACACCTTAGATTGGTAAATGACCCTCTTCATTTACAAAACAGGAAGTTGTTTTTGTGCTCCTTTACACCTGATGCTTCGGTAACTGCAGCATCAATCTAAAAAAAGTAAGCCACATAAATGAAATGTAATAAATATCTTTTTTAGAATGGTTTGAAACTACATTTTTGATAGTCAAAAGCTATTCTTGCCATCAGGCAAAGCTGGGGAGCCCCGGCTTTGCCTGATGGCAAGAATAGCTTTTGACTATCAAAAATGTAGTTTAACAACAGAGCTTAAGATCCATTGTTGACGTTCTTTGAATTGCTTTTTAGCCATTTATATAATTTTCACATTTCCAATGGACTCTGAAGCAGAGAAAAGCAGCTATGCGCGGACATGCACCCTTTACAGTAGTAAAGTGCTTACCCAATTAACATAAACTAGCTGACTCCGCCGAGGAGAAAAGCAGCATATTCATGTAAAAAATAGGCATGAGCAATAGAGCATGTTTTATTTATCATACCCAGTTACATCTTCAGTATTAAAGGGTTAAAATGTGTTGTAGCTCACATGCAAATGTTGTACGTTCTTGCAAAAACGCGGGTCTGGAATTTAGGGTCTGGATCATGCAGTGCCCTCTGTACCATGATTTGGTACCAAAGTGCATGTTGTGCCAAAATAAGGAACTTGTGTTTAGTGGAGCACAATTTGTAAGAAAAAACAAATTATTTGGTTGTTTTTACTTACTGCTTTTTTTTATTATTATTGTTTATATCTTTATTTGCCAGCTTTGTCAGGGCCCTATTGTTTTCTTTAAATTGAGTGTTTTTTCTAAAGGGCCCCCATGTGAGTTTTTGCCTTTGGCCCCCATAAATTCTTGCAGTGCCCCTGTTGATTGTAAATGTTACCAAATAAAAGCTGAATCCATAAGCCAGAATTATTTATTGCATTCATTCTCTGTGTGTGACTGCCATTTTGTGCAGATTTGTGTTGCTTTAATTGTTGGCTTGCATCCCAACAACAGCATGCCTAGGGAGTTTTCAACTCCATGAACGGAACTAGAGTTTGGCTCCACCTAACTCCAGCCACAGAGAGAGCATGCACATCGCCGGCGCTGTGGAGTGCGGTGCAGGCAGGTCAGAGCCTCTAGTCGTCGGCTGAAGGAAGGCGGAATAAGACACGTGAAAGCTCGCTGCTGTGTGCCTTTGTGGAAGCGCACCTCCCACTCCACAGAAAGTCCCCGTTCCCTTTCGCGGAGCCTGTTTGCACGTCTCCGTGCCAGATCCTGCAGCTGTCTCAGGACTCTTTTAGTGGGAAGACGTCGCAATCGAAAGCAGACTTTTTTTCTGTTTTCCTGCGCGCACTTAAAGGATTTGTACAACTTTCTAGAGATCCTTTTTAAGAGTGCGTAAAGACACCTGACATCTGAAACGCGCGTTGACCGAAATCCACTGGAAACGCCGTAGGAATGAGGGACACGAGTCTATATTCGCGGTAAGTGTGGTTGACATTTTAAACTGTACGTCAGTGTAATTCACTGCTTGGCAAAGCGATCATTTGAATAACTGGTGGCCCTCGAAGTCCCCCTCATTCTGAGTTTAAACCTGAAATCCTCCTTCTCATGCAGTAAGGAGACCAGCCTCTGCCCCTGACACAATGACCACAGACCTGAACTTGACCTCTCTGCTGAATGTGACAGACCTCAACAATCAAACAAGATGCTCCCTCACCAAGACAGGCTTCCAGTTTTATTACCTGCCCACCGTTTACATCATGGTCTTCATCATGGGGCTGGTGGGCAACAGTTTGGCCATCTGGATGTTTGTGTGCCACATGAGACCATGGAGCAGCATCTCTGTCTACATGTTCAACCTGGCCCTGGCTGACTTCTGCTACGTCCTCTCGCTGCCATTCCTCATCTTCTACTACTTCAACAAAACAGACTGGATTTTCGGGGACGTCATGTGTCGGCTGCAGCGCTTTATTTTCCATGTGAACCTGTATGGGAGTATTCTGTTTTTGACCTGCATCAGTGTTCATAGGTACACAGGGGTGGTGCACCCGCTCAAGTCCCTGGGCCGACTAAAGAAGAAAAACGCTGTTATAACCAGCATGTTGGTGTGGGTGGTTGTTATTGTAGGCATCTCCCCCATTCTGTATTATTCCAGGACCGGTTTGAAACGTAATTCAACAACGTGTTATGACACCACCACTGAGGATGAGTTACCTGGTTATTTTATCTACAGCATGACTTTGACTGTGTTCGGATTCTGCGTCCCCTTTATCATCATATTCTGTTGCTACGGCATGATTGTCAAGTCTTTAATCTGCAACGACATGAACAACGCTCCCCTGCGGCAAAAATCCATCCACCTGGTTATCATAGTTCTTGCTGTCTTTGCCATCTCTTACCTGCCTTTCCACGTGATGAAAAACCTCAACATGCGTGCCAGGCTTTACTTCCAGGGCCCTGACATGTGCGAGTTCAACGACCGCGTCTACGCTACCTACCAGGTGACACGAGGGCTGGCCAGCCTCAACAGCTGCGTGGATCCTATTCTCTACTTCCTTGCTGGAGATACATTCAGGAGGAAGCTGTCACGAGCCACTAAGAAGGCTTCCAGGAAGGGAGACAATGTGCTGCAGTCCAAGAGTGAGGAGACGGCTCTGAACAGCTTGGCTGAGTACGTGGAGAATGGGGAGCGCAGACTGTGACCCTTGCCTCTGCGAGACAGTTCTAGGAAAGGATTGAATGAATAAATGCACTGTTTGGACTAAAAACTGTATGTAAAATCTGTCAGCTTGCACTGTAGGATCAATATTCAATTTAACCCTGGGACAGCCGTTGCTGTGCGTGGAGCCTGTTGATGTGGATAAGCTATTGTATTATTATCCTGTAATGTGTTGTACTCAAATATTAGAGCCATCCGTCACATATTGTACAAATATTAGACAAATGAATATTATGATGGTCAAAGCTGGTGGAAACTGACTCCCTTTCAGGTAATGATGCTGTTCATCAATTTTCTCTGCAAAGTACATAAAGTGGAACATCTCTGACTACAAGCTGATGTTTAATCAATAACTATTTAGTAGGTTAGAGCTTGTGCTTAAGAAAATGTACCTGGAATGGCTTTTATTGGAGACGAGAATGCACTGAAATGGATCATTGCGTGGCATACTGAAATTATAATGCACTATTAGCACAGTTTTTCAGCTCGACCCATCTATCCTCAGTTTGTGTTTTTCATCATTTGCCAGTGAAAAGGACAAATCTGGTTGGCTACTTTTACTTATTATTATTTTTACGACAGCTCAGAGGCATAAGCCTGTAAATGTTCTGTTACATCAATCTTTCTCTCCTTAGTCAGTTAGCCGCATAGAACCCTAACAAAATACTTGCAGTATTTTTTGTGTGATGGAGTAATGTTTTTTTTTTTTTTTTTTGGTGTACAGTGCAGGATCTTGTGACTTTCCAGATTGATTGGTTTTGTTAAATGTCATTTTCGTGTTTTTCGGTGCATGAGTCCAGTCCCAAACCCAGTATGTGACTCACCACAGTAGCTCTGCTCCACTCCAGCGCTTACTGCAACGTACAGAACTCCAGGCTGCTTTGGCTTTGTGAGCCCATTTAACATGTTGAAGATGTGTTTGTATGAGATACCTCAAAGTGAGTTGTGAACTGTGTCTGTGTTGGGCAGATAATTGTGTATGTTTTGTATTCGTTGTAAAGATTATGGAATTTAATCATGGAGTTTTTCATACATGTCTTATGTGAATGTTTGATGTTTGTGGCTTATACTAATTCCTAAATGCAATGTGGCTGACAATGAGTGTTAAGAAAGGAAATATCTTTGGTGCAGCATTTTATCAGCCATGTGCATCTTTGTCAATAAACCTCGATATTTAAGATATGCCGTACAATGTAGAAAGGCTGGTATTTATTTAAAAATGGAGTGGGTGGGGTTGCAAATAAACGCCCATAGTTGATTTTACATGGCGACTGTGCAGAGTCCTGCCTTCCACTGCTGTTTGACTTTCTCTTTCAACTAAGCCAGAGGGAAGTGAGTGGACGAGGGAGGAATTAAGAGTGGCACCTTTTTCCCTTGGCTTGTACTGAGACTTGCCTTTGTTGGCGTCACAATGCCGTGTGGTTATTGATGCAGACAGGAGTGTGAAGCCATTGCCAAACACCCGCGGCTGCAAAGTGTTGTGGGCACAGGAAACCAATGAACTATCTACCCCCTCAAAGGGCCCTTTACTACAAACAGCTTTTGATTTTTTGGCTTTAAGGTACGATCTGCATAGAGGACCATTGCAAATGTGTATTGAGGATATATTTTGTGAGAGAGCCTGAAGGCATTGGAGACCTGATTCTAGGAGGTGTTTTTTTTCTGTTTGTTTACTACAATAGTTTTGTTTTTTAAAGAAATCCCCCTGGACTCCATTCAGATTAATTAGTTTGTAGAATGAATTTCTTTACACTTTGTTTGATGATCAAAAAGGTGCTTTTTAAGCCACCAGTCTCTAACTTAACCTTTCTCCATGACGTTTCTGGCCCTTTAAATATTCCTTTTGCTGTCACCACCTTATTTTACCACAGAATGAAATATATCAGTAACATAAAGGAAGACAACACAGAAACAAAGTGGAACAGTAGCTGTCAGCAAAGTTAGCTTTTCTTCAGGATGGTTGTTGGGATCCCATGGAGACAGGACGGACACACTGAGATGCTGCGCTTTGATTTTACAGATTTACAGTGTGACCTGGCACTACATCCTTATCGATCACCATCTGCCAATGCCAGAACCGAGCACTAACCACACAAGAACGGGACGTAATCAAAAGTCAGTGTGTGGTCTTGGGGAGTTGCTCGTGCTACAAACAACCGTGAGCAAGACTGCAGCTATGTGGTTAGACTGCAAATTCAAGTGCATCAATCAAGAATGTGTGACAGAGCTGCACAATAACAGCTAAATGTTGCTTAAACTCAGCTGTTCTGAAGAAGCTCATAAAAGGAGTAAATGAACCAAGCATTTTAGTGCTATTTATTCTTGGTTTTTCTCTTGCCCCAAACTCAACACTTCAGGACAGACTTCAGTTTCACAAACTGCCCTGTCTTGAAAGACGGTTGGGTAATTTGTTGCATTATTGTAATAATCAATTGCTACCCTAAAAACTTGTCCGGAATGACATCACAAGATGCTCTAAAATTATTTTAGAAAAGGTTTGAAAATAGCCATGCATACGCACTGATATGCTAGGATAGCTTTTTTTATTTATTAGCTTAATAGGTCTGACATCTCTGACATGAGTAAAATACATTAGGCTTGCACCTTCAAGATGACAACCATGTTTTTTTTGGTTTTTCCTCAGTTATCCATCTTGAATCTGCTTAAGTGCAGACAGGATTAGCATTTGTGAATTTTTGTTTGTTTCTCTAACTTTTTGCCTTTATTTTTGCTTTGTGATGCATTTAATTATTTGCTCTCATTATAGAAATATCGTCGGCCCTATAAAATAAATTTTTATAATATAAAATGAATAACATAATAAAGAAAATTGTGTTTTTGTTTTTTAGAAAACAGGAGGCTTAAATACCACATCTAACCACAGAGAGATTATCTTCTATCATCTCACAGTGTAGTACTCTATTGTTATATAAAAATACACACATGGATATATATAGGTGTTTGTACCCCTCTGTCATGAAAGAAAACTCCACAATGCACTGAAGTAACATTAAACTGACATAAGCGAAATTAGGCAAATTGACCAATGAAAAACAAATATTTGTTAAATTTAATCTTAATCCTGTAAAGCTTATTACATCAAGGAATTGACAAACAATGTATTTTTAACATTTAGTTTTTGTTTAATTAAGATATTTTTTAAAACCAAAAATATTAACATGAATGTTCAGGGAAAAAGCCCCTTTTTTTACACACTGTCTCAAATTGCATTCACACATTTTAAATATGGTGTAACTGTATTATAAAGAACTAGTTATCAACAAATTTTCAATTTTTTCAAAACAGCAAAAAGTCATTTACAAAAAGATGAGTTATTTTTTTCATAAAGTTTTAAAAACTAGCCAATTTTTTTTTCCCATTGAGTGTTTTTGGGATTTCGTGGAAGCAGCCGTTTTGAAAAGAGCAGGAAGAGCTCTTCTAATGCCTCTAGTGGAGTGATGATGAACTGCAGGGCAGAAAGCATGGACCAAGTTGTATACAATGGGTTTTTTAAGAAACGTTTGGATCATGCTGACAAGATAAGTTTCTCAGAAATGTGTTTATCAAATAAAAAAAAAGAACTAATAAACTTGGCATGATGGTACACTTTCCTTGGTATTTCGTTGAAGATTCTTTGAAGGCAGTTGCTGTCATCAAATGATTGCTGAACCTGTCAGACTTCTGCATCTGTCAACAGGTATTTTGATCCACTCCTTATGAGAGATCTGCTCCAGTTGTCTCAGCTTTGAAAGACACCCTAATGCTTCAGCTTGTACATATTTTTAACAGGAATCACATATAGAATGCCACTTTGAGATGGTATAAATGTTTGGACTTAACCACTCTTGAGTGCTTTTTGTTTTTGGTCAATTATCCTGTTGGAAGACCGAAACACTCGACATTTTCTGTCTTCTAAAAAACTCTTTCCCTCTCATTCTGTGGTCCATGTACCTATACATCTGTTGTTATTTTTGCTTCTTTTCTGTCTTCTTTCATTTTATAATATGATAAGTCATACTGCAAATGGTTTTGAAAATGATCTGAATAAACCTTGCCTTTGTGAAAAGAAATGCAATAGTGTGGAAACATCATGTTCCTTTAAGATTAGAGGAATGTTAGGATTCTTACAGCCTTCATCCCAAAGGAAAACAGGCAGCTCAAACAGAACAGTTTTTAAAAAGTTATGCAAACAGGATAACACCTGGATTCATGAGAAAACCAACCAGATTTTGCATGTTAAATCTGAAAGTCAGGAGTCATGTTTAGACAGCATTTGATAAGGACATAACTCTAAACGTAAAGCTGATGAATTATGGATTCAACTTTAAACAAACCATGCCAGTTTTTATAAATAAATGAAGTCATAAAGGCTGATAAAACACCATGACGGTTAACTCCTGGATGCTCTCTCTGTCTGTCAGTTCAGCTCTTGCGCTCAGCTAATGTATGAAATTGGACTTTTCTCTGTCTTTATGGGCTATTGCCATGCACTGTCATTCAGATTTACCTGCTGTGACTTTTTTATTTTTGCGCAGACAGTGCTGTGCTTGGGAAAAACTGAATCCTTTGCAATGTCTGCTCGTACACAACATGCTGTACTTTCTTGTGAAAAAAAGTCGCACAACCTGTTTATGCGAATATCAGCCAAGTACTACTTTTTCTAGGTGGCTCTTGGATGCTTTCCTGTTCTGCGGCTCTCCTTTAAAAATGTTGACATGTGTTTACATGCCTCAGTCAGCCATTGACCTACCCGCAAAACACAGAAACAGCTACCGTCATTATTCTGAAATGGTAATATTAGACTATATGGCTGATTTCTGGACGTTATCGTGACCTTTTTCCTAAACCGAGCATTGAGTGAAGATTCAGTTAAACCCTATGTTATTATTATAAAGCACTTTGCGTGTGGAGAAGCCGAATGGGGATGTTCAGGTCCAGGGGACTCAGAAATTATTGAATGTCAAAATAGCTGCTGATGCAATGCCTGCAAATCCAAAGTGTGTATCTGTGGAGTTCCAGATAATACTCTGCGATGCACTTAATCGAACTGCTGGTCAGCTGGAACTGTGCTATAAAATGCTGATCCAGTCAGAAAAGGATTATCGGGCTGACACAAGTCTAACTGAAGTCTAACAAAAGTTTAATTTTTTATGGATTTAAAACGACAGAAGACATAGGATCCATAAGAAAGGAATATTCTCTCCAGCCTCATGTTTATTTAAACCTGTCCTGCTGTTCACAAGGCTGCAGGTGAACCCAGCACATGTGTGTGTGTGTGTGTGTTTGGGTTGTGTTTCAGGTTGTTTACATGTCAACAGGATTTTAAATGAGTTGTGGCTTGTCTATTACGATGCATACAAACAGCTGCCCTAGGCCTAACCCCTGAAACCTTCTATTTTAGATGTCCAAATATTTTACCTAAGAGTGCTTTGCATTTTTTCCTCTCAACAAATAGGCTGAAGAAGAAAGTATTGTATACAATTGTGTCTTGGATACTTAAAAAAGATACTTAATTGTTAGATACCCAACATTATTTAAATTAAGGTAGATTTAGCACAAATGAGTGAAGTTAGTTTTCCTATAAGGATCTAAGAAAGAAATCGGATGATTATTTGATATCCATTATGTGATTTTCAGTTGTAATCTTTTTATGACGTTTCTCTTTCATATCATAGAATCATTTAAATTTCATATTAACACTGAGTTACAATTTCTTTTTACTTTATTAAAGCAGTTTAAAAAGCTAAATATTTTGTTTAAAAAGACAAGAAGAAGCATTTTCTCATGATGGAGGACACATATAAATGAAAAGTAAATGTGAAATGACTTTTGTGAATCAGGAGATAAAAAAGCCTGTAGCAATGACATTCCTGTTACTATCAGCGGTAAAATCTATTAATGGTTGAAAATATGAACCTTAGGTAATATCTAAATTATGTTCACAAAGATATAACACTGGTTATCTGTTGAGTGTGTTGTTTTAGCATATTTGAGAGAAACATGTTGAGTTCTTAATGTTTTTTTACAAGACTGTAATGGACTGTGAACCTGTCCAGGATATTCCCGGCTTTCACCATAGCTAGGATACGTGGCAGGAAACCTTATTATGAAAAAGCAGGCACAGAGAATGGATGCTAAGCAGATATGCCTCCATTCAATACATGAACAAGCTCCAATGCTTCAGGTACATTTAGGTCTGTTTTTTTTTTTAATATTAACATTGATGCACAATCCTGTCATTTTTGGATTACTTTTTGTTTTGTTATTTTGATAATAACAAATTGATGTATCCCAAGATGCAACGATAAAAGATGGAGGTGGAAGAGAAAGTGTTAAAGGATGTAGAAAATTAGAAAAATCTTTTTTTTGTTAGAAAGGATGTTACCCCTTTCTGACTTTTTGTTGATTTTTCTGACTCTTGTGAACAAATCAAATGAATGACAAACTATACAACTGCAAACTGTGAATCTACATCTCTGATACTGTGAATTAGGGTAAGTGTGTCCATTTTTTTTATGTAATCGTCGATTAAAATTCATCTATTAAATTGAATTTTAGCAACGACAACAAAAAAACCTTCTTTCTTCTCAGCAGATAATCACAAGTTCTGCAAACGTCTTGGCAGGGTGGAGTGATGACAGCCTTCCCAGACAGAGCGAAAACAAGCCGGACCGCCTGATGAGCTATGAGATAAGAAGAATGGAGCTGAAATGAAAAAGCTCCTGCTGCATGGCAGAAAATGGAGGAGATAAGATACGTTATGAAAACTGAAGCAGACAGCAGAGGAGATCACGAACAATGATAGGACATGAGCAAAAAGTTTTCTGGAAAAAATTAATTCCATTTTCATTACATGAAAATTATGAACACGCATTTGTCCACGTTGGGTCAGTGTGTTCCACATTAGATGTTTTTAAGGGTCTGAAAAACTGTTTCTTGAAACAGCCTAGTAGAAATATATCGATGTTCTTACAGAGAGAAGATAGAACACAGGGCTAGGCTTCACACATCCTCTTTCTCGTGTCCTGTCATTTTCTGGAAAGACGTCTAAGAGTCTAGAAGCCTCTGTTCTGTGGGAAAATGTTCCCATGAAATGACACATCTGTTTTTACTGGACGTCTTTCATTTAGCGATTAAGGTTTCTCCAGTAATGTTGTGCTTTCGAAAACGCTAGCTCCTCAGAAACGTTTGCTTTCACACTCGTTTTTAAATGTGACTCTTGCAAGTCGACATAAACAAATGTTTGTTGATAAGGGAGAGTGTTTGGGTAAAAAAAAGCACTCGGGGCTCCACTTTTTCCTGGATTATTAAATGTGTCCTGTTGTGAAGGAAATGAAATAACCAGAGGGTTTCAATTCTGCTGCATTTTACAGCAAAGACACTAAGTTATTCATCTCAATAATTTTAGTACTGAAAATACAATAAGTAATAACCCAACTCTTTTAGTAGACGTACTTTAACACCAGAAAACATGGAATTGATTACATTATGCGGCCATCCTGTGGTTATTTTTGCATTTATCCCTTTGGACAACCCTTAAGTGGTTAACTATCTGTACACAATTCCATCAAACAGAGAGGACGCAGCCTTACTTTTCAGCTTCTCAGTCATGCAAACAAAACAAAAAAACATCTTTTAGGAATTTGGTGAGACCTAAAGAAAGCCACAAAAGCTGCAAGCTGTAAATAGTTCTTTGCAAGGTTTTACCCAATAAAACACAAATATGCACATTGTCAAAGCCAAGAATTTAACCAGCAATTTAGGGATCAGCCTGTAGTTTTTGAGAGTTAGGCACTTTGTTAAACAGGATGACCTTTAAAAAAGAAGAGAAATGCAGAGATAACTCATTTGAATTAACTTAAACTTCATGTAAAGTCCAATTCCCCACTCCAGTGGGCCAGAAGTTTATAATTCTGTAGAGGTCACTTTAAATTTCCTGTGTACATTTCTTTCTTCTAAATGTGACGTAAACTTTACATTTCCTGCATGAGAAGAGTGTTTAGAATATCAACTTATACTGTGAGAAACGATACAGTTGCTTTAGTTTTTTTTTTTTTTTTTACTTTTGTCTTCTGGGTTGTATTTTGTTAGAGTTATGTTTAGTTTGAGGCTTTCTTCTTGATTTTTATGTCATCAGCTGATTCCGTTCAGTATTTAAAAATACGTCGAAGAGATTCACCATAAGTTTTTTGAGTCCGTTGTAAACGTTTTACAGGTTCTGATGTATTACAGTTTTGGTTCTGTCCTCTGCTTTTTAGATTTTCCTCTGGAGGTTTTGCTACTGATATCCATCAAAATTCCGTTGTACTTTAATCCACACCCTTCATTCTGGTTATTTATGCTTTAATGTATCAGGATGAAATTGATTTATAAAATAACTCATGTTATTTTTTCCTGTCATCATCTTTGCTTCTGCAGGCTGCATTATATGATCAACAAAACCCAATCCTGCTTCCTTTTGTGCTTCAAAACAACAAATGCCATTAATCTTCTTCCCAATAAAAGTTTGTTTAGTGTGTGTTTTATGCAGCCACAATGCCTTCAAAACCAGGAATTCTGTTCTTTTTCCTCTTTTATTAGCACAGAGTTTGAAATAAATACATGGCTGCTTTTTTTGTTGCACCGACATGTGGCATGCAGATGCACATTTACATTTAAACATTAAGCAACGACTTTCATCTGAAACCACACCCGCAAAAAAACAAAACAAAAGAAAAGAAGCTTCAGGAGAGCAGTGCAGACACTTTTTTCTCTGCATTGTATAATCTGCTTCCCTAAACTACATAATTGCACAAACAACATTTATGCAGAAATGTGGTTTAAAATCTTTGCAGTAATTAGGGATAATAGCACAAAGTTTAAACAGATTTCTTTTTTAATCCAGCGGTTTTCTGCATTCTGGGTGATACCAAACCACATCTTAATACATTTATTTGCCTTTTTCTTAATTAGAAATGAAATATAATAAAACATATTTCTCTAATTAGCTTTTTGAGTTGTTTTTTGTTTTCAAATCAGCTGAAAAGACAGACATTAGTAGCAAAAAAGACAATTTGAAGACTTCAAACTTAATGTAGGATCTTTTCTCTCTCTCTCTCTTTTTTTTTTTTTAGAAATTTGTATTAAATTAGACATAACAACATATGATGGGAGCTGCTAAAGACTGCAACAGTTGTAATGTTAAAGGTAAGTTGTCCAGCAGCATGAATCCAGCCATTCAGGCTTTCCAGCTTTGTGCTGCACACTTTTATCAACTGTCAACGGCAATTTCAAAGTAAAGGCATAGAAATACAGCTAAAAGTAAAACTAAAATATGCTTCCACACACGTACAAATGTCAAATGAACAGTTGTGCAAAAAAGATGTTCAAACACTTACTGAGTACCTGGAGGTGATTTTTCTTTTTTGTGAATCCACATGAAATTATCACCAGGGCCTTAAAACACCTTCTTGGTCTAGATCTTTACTGTCTAACTGCATTGTTGGTGAAACAAGTTTGTACTTATCCTGTAAAACTGAGAAATGTTCTTAAGTTTGTCATCTTTAACGTCATTCTCAGTTCTAACTTTCTGAAATACAGTGTCATAAAGAAAGGCACTATGCAATAGATTTGTTCCCCCCCTGTTGACGAGGAATATAATTTTTCAATAAAACTGTTAATTTTTACATCTAATTACATCCAATCCAGTGTTTGTGTGACATTTTATGTCATGGATAAATCTCAGAGATTATACAGTTGGTTGACATCTAATTATAACTGCTTTGCGTATACCAGTTTGACATGTTTACACATTTGCTAAATGCCATTACAGTTTTTTCATGGTTTGTTTTAAAGACTCTGAAAATGTTTTAAAATCGTAGTTAAGTAAAAGAGACGTATCACACCTGGAGACAGTTGTGGTAACCTGAGGCCTAAGTGGCTTCTGGGCCAAAAAATAAAGAAAGACTCCAAAAGCTGAGGCCACTCTGGATTTACAATCTTGTTTCTGGTTCTACATCATGACTAGACGTCTTCACTCTTCAGGTCTTGTTTCTTAGATCTTGTTGCCCTCTTCCCTAAATGTCCTTTTTAAGTGGTAGGGGTTTGGTTTGAGTTGTGTTAGTTTAAAGTTGTGGAACTCTCAGTGAGCCCCGTAGAGTGAAAACATTTGTGTACATTTTTCTATGGGTAAGCTGCCGGCGACAGGTCATAGTGAACATTTAAACAACATGCAGGTGTAAATAAGAGTGAAGTAGGTGACCCACAGGCATATTGTACAGATTTTTCCTTTTTTTTCCACTCCCCAGATCCTGTGCACAGTGCAAAAAGCCTAACAGTGCTGTTCAAGTGATAAATGCATGCGCATTGCATAAAAGCTGCATGTCCTGTGCATCGTTCACGTTAATGATCTGTTCAAAAGATTGATTCGTTCCCAAACATCACATCACCAGTGTAATACTTAAAAATCTTTTTATTAAACTAAAACAGGTGTTAGATGATTGGTAAAAAGATTTTTTTTTTAAATACGAACCGCTTTTAAAGAGTATTTTAGAAAAGCTGATGCATGATGCTTGTTTGCATGTTTTGTTTTGTTTTTTTCAAATCTATTGTTACCACTAATCTCTCCACCTTCACCTTAACTGTGTTGTGCCTTGATAATTTACTCCACAGTTGATAAATGTTTCTATACCTGGTCAGGCCACTCTTTGTACCTCTGAGTTTGCCCCAGGTGTTAATGGTTAACTCTCAATAAAGTTTTATTATCTGGAATCTACCCCCTTACAAAGTGTTATTTTTTCTAGGCTCAGGTGACAGAGATACACCCTGCATGCTTAGTGATTGAATCTGAAGTGTCTCCTTCATTACGGCAGGGCTGTTATTGGTTGAGGCTTGTTTAAAGAGTGAACATTTACCAAGGGAAGGACTAGTCATTCTCCATTAAATCCACATCAAGATAAGAGTCCATCAGCTTCCCAGTGCAGAAATTAATTCAGCTGGAGAGATGCGTGTAATTTAAGAACAAGCTAATAAAAGCTTAATCTGATTTTCTTCCCATATTCGAAGGCCACACTTGAAAGAGAAAGTAAGCATCAGAGAGAAGTCACCTCTGGAGAAAACGCGATATATAAGCTGCACTGATCCAAAATCTCAGTGCTGGTCAACAACCTTGAATAATCTGTACTTTTTTTTCACTTCTCTATGTAGCAAATTTATTTTAGACTTCTCCCACATGACTAACCTGACTCCCCTTCTTTAACCTCATTGAGTGGACATACTGGCTGTCCCCAGACATGGCCTCCTTTTTGCCTTAGAAACTCTTTTACTCCTATTTTGTTGTTGTTGTTGAGACTCTATTATCCTGCCTGACTGCCTCCCCCTGTTGTCGTGGCAGTTTACTGTGCATGTTTGTGCGCGCTCATAGATGTCTGTGGAAGAGGGAGTCAAGTTCCAGAGTGCAGTGTCTATTGTGTCTCCAAATGATTAATGTGTGAGAAGAAAAGTGATTACACACAAGGTTGCAGAGGCGTGCAAGTACACACACGCTCACCTGCAGGTGTCCTTATGTCTTTTTTTTTTCTCTTACCTTGTTTTTGTGTGTGTTTGGAGTGTGTGTGACTGATTTACAGAGGGAACGGAAATGAGGATGCAGAGCAAATAAAGTGGAAACTGTTCCTTCAAAATGAGTCCTGCACCATTAAGGAATTCGACTGTGAAACGAAAGACCCTCAAAGTTTTTAGTGCAGAAAGTACTTCGACTTACTCAAAGTTAGCACTAATTGTTAAGTCTGGGAAAAACTAGTTTTCTGCATTTCCTTCAGCACGTCTATGTGCTTGTGAGAGTGGATGTGAGTAAGATGATCTGCCTGTCCTGGATTCCCTGCTAAACTTAGCTGGGAGTGGTCATCGGCAGCTTGATTCACTTTTGTCAGAGTAAAGGGGATGACCTGAGCACCTGTTGTTTCATCCCACTGATCTGACCCCGCACGACTCCTCCAATCAAGTGATTATTGATCCAGCTGGAGACAGCAGTCACCCATAAAGTCATATTTGAGCTCATATGCATTCATAGGCCCATCCAAATCTGTCATCCTGCAAAAGGCTTTGAAGAATCTGCCAGTGAAGACAAACAATCACACACACTCACACTCTCCTCTGGGTATTTAAGAATGCTCTGTTAATGATATGCATGTTTTTATGTGCTCTAAGAAGACTGCAGAGCAAATGCAAAAGCATTAGTGGGAATCAAAGAACCAAACTCTACCAGACGCACAGCATTTTGGTCCAACCACATCTAATGCTTCCAACACCCAGACAAAGTCAAAGCTCCTCCATTATGGGCAAAGTGTGGTTTGAGAAATGAAAAACGAGAAAAGTGCCATATTTCAAACCTTTGTTTCACATGTGCAATCTTGTATTCTGCACTTCCACAGCAGTCAGTTCAGATGTTTCTGTGGTTTATTCCATCAAGGTAAATCAGTCAGAGGACCTGAAGTAAGTAACAAATAAGTTTGGCAAAATTCCACAGAAAGTCATCAGTGTTAGCTCACTGCCATACTCTCTCTTGGTCAATGATCAGACTTGAAATAGAGCTGCTAATTTTAGAAACACTTAGAGAGATTAGATTAAAACTTGGCTGTATCTCAATGATTTTTTAAATGACGTAAAGAAGCGTTTTTCTAAAAGGACTGCAAGCTTACATCCATTATTCATTCTTTTCAGAGGTAAACTCATTATTGCAATCTGCTGTCATAGTTTGCATTCACATTGGTATGAAAAATGAAATTGACCAAACAAACTGAGTCTGCTCTGCCTGAAAATGTGGGTCTCAGTTCAGTTGCATGCGAACCCTGTTGTGTTTCACATAGTGGGAACATGGATGGACTATCCTGCAAACCGAAGAACAGAAAGCAAACCAAAGACATCAAGTGACATAAGAACACTTGTGTTGAATAGAAGAGAAATTCTCTCGAGCAGAGTGAAGTAGTGAAGATGAAATGTCTTATGAAGCTCTAGCTTCTCTGGGGCGCCAGGGCAGGTAGGCGGTGAAGTCTAGATTGAGTTCGAGGCACCCCATGTGTCAAGTGTTTGGCAGACGAACCCATTGCTTGGGGAGGTTGGCCAGTTTCGGAGCTCAGTGTGTGAATGTGTGGGCATGGGTGGGATGTATTAAAGCGCTTGGCCTCGTAGAGGGTAGAAAGCGCTATATAAGTATACGCCATTTACCATTTACCATTTTTATCCTATTATTTATCCATCTTTAGAACCCAGTGAATCGCATTTGGGGTCATGGGGCCACTGGAGATAACTGTCGGGCAAAGGCAAGGAACACCCTAAACAGGTCCTCCGCCTGTTGGAGGACTCCCCTGTATTTTGCTCTTATCAATGTTTTGGCACTGGTTAACCCTTCTTTAAGCCATCATCTCCTCCAGCTGTTTTGATCCAAAAGTGTAGAGTAAAAACAAATCAATGCCAAATAAAAATACTGAGCTAGTTTGTTCTAACAAAGCAATCTTAAAGTCATACCAGGCGTCTAAAGCCTATTGTCTCGAGTAAATACAAAATAACAAACCCAAATAGTTGAATTTGAATTTGATCTTTATTTTGATGTGAATGGGAGGCCAGTGTATAATGAAAAGGAGAAAACTTCTTTTTTTTAGATCAGCTCCAAACTTTTATGCACATATTACAACCCAAAAAAACATATTGACCTGCACTTTTGTGTCAGCTGATCTGTTTCCAGAGAGCTGATGAAGAACAATCCACATGATCAGGCTACAACTAAGCTGCGATGTTTCACTTGTATCATGTTTTGATTGCTTAGTAACTTGACACTCACTGCATAAAGTTTGATCAATGATAGTCAGACACTATTTTCACTGGATTTAGTTTTAGGTTTCTGCCTTTTTCAAAATGATACATTATTTATTTATATACCAACAAGACAAAACGTTTTAAATGTATTAATGTTCTTTAATAATTAGCTCAAAATCCGATATAAAGAAGCATTAAAAATCACCATCTGTGCTAGAATTTCTAAGATTACTTTAAATCCAATTTGTACTTTTTACTTAAATCATGAAAGGAGGATAAAATGAGAAAAGTTGAAACATTTTGAACACCTTCTGACAGAAATGACTCATTCCAATGTTCAGAATACAGAAACTTGTTAGGATTCAGCTAAATCTCCCACCAGAACCCCCCACAACCCACTTCTCGTTCATTTGTCAAGCATCTGCTCATGACAAGAACATTCACAACGTCTGCCTGAAGACTTTCACACGACTGCTGATTCCTTGTGAGGAGACCTTTAAGTTCTGAGCCCTGAAGAGAATGCATTTGTTCACAACATCATTCACTATAATGAACTTCCTCCGTCTGCAAGGATGTTAGAGTGTCATATTCTTCCCTGGGAGTCTGAAGCATAAACTTTAACCCCCCCAGCACTGAGTTGCACTGAGCTGGAAACAGCTGTATGTATTAATAATTGCAAAATTCCACAGATGACAAGCCGGCTTTGTCGGGCAGATAAGAGACTCTGTGTCCACTCTTTTGCTGCTGACCAGTCTCTTCTCTCGTTCCTGGCCTCTGCCCTGGCCTGCATTACGTATTTTCTCTTCTCTGTTTTCTGGTTCACTTTGCCACCAGTTGCAGAGAAAACTGGTCTCAATGACTGTCCTTTTCTTTTTTTCTAAACACTACTCCAACTGTTGGTGAAGAGGACAAAAGCCTTTTGTTGCATTCTTTCTGAACAATGCTGACTTCTCAATTTAACTGAATATCAAGATTACAACATCTTGTTGCTCTCTTTCTGCCCCACATTTGTTATTTTTTTTATAAATTTTCAAATACACAAAACATGCTCAAAAGAAATACTGAATTAATTTAAATTAAATTGAAGTTTGAATGTTTCAAAACCCTTACATTTGCTGATCAGAGAATCAGATCACAAAATCTCTGCTTTTTACTATGTTACGATGTAAGACTGCTGCCCTCTACTGGTCAAAGGGAGTCAAACAACTCTAATTTCAGCCTTTCAATATGCCACAAAGTTTGTTGGGGTAAAACATGTGTTTAAAATGAACAATAAAAAGTAAATAAACAAATAAAGAATCAGTTAGGACAGCTTGTACTCAATTAATACAGGAGGTGTGTGACATATGCAGCATGCTGACAAATTGGAGGCGGTACATGTTGGTTTTTCATTATTACGTGCAAAACAAGTATGTTATAAAATAACATATTTTTCCTTCCCTGTTTGGATACTAGATAAAGGTGAAAATGCTTGTCACAAATGTGATAAGCTGAGTTTCAAATGACGCTTTCAAATCCCTCCGTTCTGATTTTGTAAACTGTTTCTTTTAAAATCATTTTGGAAATATTTACTCTAAATCTCCTAAAGTGATGAACAAGCCTTCTCTGCAACTATTACATTGCTCGTTCAAATGAAGCAATGTTCAATATAATTTGATAAATTCCCTAAAAGGACTATCTTTTTAGTTATCAGTTATGGCCTAAACCATTTAATTTAAACTGTCTCTGTAATAAAACCCTTAAAATGACCCTTTTTGCCATCAGAACAAGACAAGCAAGGATGATTAAAGACTGGATATCGCACCGTGTTATGGGTCTTTACCTTTTGTGAGAAAAAGGTCAGTTGAAGGACTGTGACAGGCTAATTCAATTAGAGCGTGATGCGAATGATATGAGATTAAAGTGGTATTACTGCAAGGTTTTAGTCCCTCCCCCTATGCAGATTAGAAATGAAGAAAAGCTGATTTGTATGAGGAACTCCAACTGATAAATTTTTTTAGTTTTAAGGACATACTGAATCCCCAAATATTGATTTGAATTTGAGTATTGTGGAGTAAGAATGTCATTCATTCATCTTCTTCCATTTATTCCCTTTCGGGGTCACGGGGCTGCCGGAGACTATCCCAGCCACTTGTGTGGACAGGTCGCCAGTCTGTCGCTGGGTAGAGTGTCCACAATCACACACACCCAGGGACAATTTAACCAATTAACCTATGAAGCATGTTTTTGGACGGTGGGAGGAAGCCAGAGTCCCCAGCACACATGCACGGGGAGAATGTGCAAACTCAACACAGAAGGGTCCCCCATTGATGGTCTGGTTCAGGTGCCCCAGACAGGACTTGAACCAGGGGCCTTCTTGCTGTGAGGCAACAGCGCTAACCACTGCACCATCGTGCAGCCTGGAACAGGATAAGATTCAATAATTATTTATTATTAAAAATTATTGGAGCAAGAATGTCAAAAAATTTTATTGGTGAATTTTTTTTTTAATTGTTGTAAACTTAGATATTGTTTTGATTCATTGATAATGTTGGATCTGTTTAGCAGTTTCATCAAAATGATTGTAGTTTTAACCATTTGACATCTGAATTTATTCCCAGAACAACATGTTTTGCTTTCAAGTAGATGCTAAATTAAGTTACTTAATTGAAGTGACAGCTGTCTGATGCGTACTTGAATTAATCAACGTCAAGGAGTTGAGGGATCCTTCTGACACTTGTTTGACATGTTTCTGATTCCCCAGTGTTCCACAGAGGAAGTGTATTCCCTTTGTCCGAGCAGACTGATAGCAAAACACTAAAAGGAGGACCACAATGCAACAGTGTGAAAAGTAACACATTAGCATTATTTCCTCTCTCTTTGATGAAAATTATGAATTATTCCCCCTGAGGATTGGGACACCATTCACTGCAAAGTTCACCACCTCTATCTAATTATTAAGAATGTGTGAAAACAAACTCTTCCTTATCAGGCTAGGGGGATCCTCATATTCAGGGTGATTACTCTAACAGATGTGACAGTTCACTTCACAAAGCTGTAGCTCATTCTTCCCCAGCCCTCGTGGGAGCCGAGTGCTGTCTTCACATAGGCTCGGCTTGTTTTTTCCTTAATGGGATTTGGCCTGGCTGCAGGGCACTCTGAGAACCCACATGACAGCCCAATCCACAACGTTTCATCTCCTGTTTCCCCAAGAGGCAGCCTCTGGCCAAATCTAGCGCACTGTGCTTCCACCTGTGCGTGGGTGAATAAGTGTGACTAGACCCCCTCCCTCATTTTTCGCAGTGACTAACTTATTTTATTCCCCATTTTGAGTCGTATCACGAGTGCGTGGAGTATCTCTGTTGATAATTTGTGGTTGAATTAAACGTCTATTGATCCGGTGGACTTTTCCTGGCTATCCTCCAGGGGATAAAGTCATGATTGTGGTTTAGTCAGCACTGTGCTTTGCTCACAGGCTCTTATTGGAAACGGTACAGAGAACAAGAAATAGTGTGCGTGAGCAAACAGCTGACTACCACAAAGAAATGTAAGGACTTCATTAAAAACATAACCACACTTCAGCTATACGGAGAAGCCCAACGGAGGTTTCTTTTAGCCCATGGTGTTCACACTGGACAAGCAGGGAGGGCTGCTTCTTCTTTTTCATTTTCTACTGTTTGCTAGTTCATGTTCATCACCTACAGCTGAAAGAGGCTTGGTGCGAAATGTCAAAGTGGTGCAAATCTAGAAAATCTTGATCCGTGATTCTTGTTTCATAGCTCGATTCCAATATATGAAAGACTTGGTGTTATATATAATAAATCACAATTATTAGTTTCTCCTCCATGATCAATTGTCAAATGGTTGACACTTCTGTGAGTTGCAAGGGATGCCACCAATACGTCAGTACCAAATCCAAGTCCCTGATTGGTCAAAGTTCAACGTGCTTTAACTTTCAATTTGTGAACTTAGAGGCCAAAAACGGTCGTAGAAACTTGAGTTGCTATGCTTGAATGCAAGAATCCTGTACGCGGATGCCCAAACGGGCAGACTTTTCATAGGAAGTGGCCACTTGAACGCGCATTGCTGAGGGTGATGTGAAGGTAACCTTAAAGTGTGGGTGACATGGCCTATTTTAATAAGCCAAAATATAGTAAATAGTCTCTATTTCATGTTGCGATTGTTTTTAATATTTTTCGAAAAAGAATAAATAGCGAAAAACGCGATATAAACAACAAGGACGGCCGCCGGCTTCACGCATTCCGCCGAATTCGCGCCGCCCTGTTTGTGACGTAACGAAAGGCAGACAACATGGCTAGCACCGATAGCGAAGCACAGAGTGATGCTACCGTCTCTATTAGCGATTTATCATCAGATGAACAGAAAGATGAAGAGGAAGGTTGCGGAGATTATCATGATGATGAGTCACTTTTGCAACCGTATCGATTCGAACCCATTTGCGAAAGTGAGGAGGATATAGCAGAAAGTAATAGGTCTAGTGATGCCGATGACGATAGCCAGCATGAAGATTCGGCTAGACTCCAGAACACGGCATGGTTAGTTGCCTTTCGTGATTTTGGAACCTTCGTAGACTAGGCCTTGTGTATACATCTGTAAAAGTACACGCAGAATTGAAAAGTCAATCTAATAGGGCCTAATGGTGAAATTTTTTCAGTGATTCCTAACAGTATATATGTAGGACAGCTGGATTGAGTTTGTAAGTTACAAATGAATGAGATGAACTAAAACTAACTTTTTGTCATAGGTGCCAGTGTCAATGTTGGGCTGTCATGCCTCTAGTGATGGAGTGTATTTGCTGCCGTGAAATAGATGAAGTCCAAGGAGAAATGCTGCGGACGTTGCCACTAGCGATCTCTTGAAAATGGTGGGGATTGCGTTCGGTTTCAATACTTTTTTATATCTGACATGCATTCCCATATCTTTCATGAGCTGTGGTGTTTCTTCAAAACAGTCTGCCTCAAAATGTTCGCTGCATAAAGTTGACGAAGCAGTTGGCACCCAATTCGCCCTCGTTCGCTGAACTTGTTTTGTCCATTGTTTCAGCAGCGTTTCTTGTTTTGGGAATTTATACACAGATACACTTTCACTAGATGTATTGCTACATCCAGCTGCCACACAACGACTTGACATGTTGATGATTAACAGATTTAAACACGAGAGAAACGAAGACTACCTGTTTTGTTTACATGCTGTCCGAAGCGGAACTACGAAAGTCAATGCCTTTCGTGACGTCACAGGTCATATCGGGGTCACTTCCAGCCTGCGCTCTTAGCGGCAAATTCAAATCTCTGATTCCTTCGAACGATGTCTATTATTCATATGCTTCGGATTTTTTTCGACGCTAACTATTGGTATCAATAGAATCAGCGTTTAAAAGGCTTTTTTATTTGACAAAGTTGTTCAAAGCATGGCATCCACACTTTAAGCTATAGCTTTGATCTTCAGGAATTTGTTAGAGATCTCATGTCGGTGAAAAGTGCCAAGTAGTTCTTAAGTTTGTTTGTTTGTTACAGGAAAACACAACATAGACAGATGAAACCTACCCTAAATATGTCATACCTGAAGAAAAAATGACTCATCTGGTTTCTGTCTTATCTCGTGACATTCAGGACTGTTTCGTTGACATTGTTTTAATGACGCATAAGGTAATGTGGAAAAAATCCACATACAACCTCAAACTTCTCTTTTTGTTTCACATAGAATATTTTCAAGATTTCAAAATAAGATGAATTTTGATGTCAAACGTCTTTAAGCAACACAGACTTTTTTTTTTTAGTCACTGTCTTAAGAATTGTGCAACAGGCTGATCCGTAAAGTTTTTGAAGATTTTTTTCCCGGAAGTTTTCTTATGAGTCAGACAACAGTCACCCCACGGATCGTGTATTTCGTAAAAACTAAGGTGTGGCAGAGCTGCTTGAGGGCAGGGGGCAGTGTTAGCGCTGACTGTGCGATAACAACCGTCCTGCACCTTTAACTAAACACTGGAGAATACTTCTGGAGTGACGCGAGACGCAGAATGCGTGCTGAGTGCGGGCAGGAAGCGCAGAGCGCTTGTTTTGTCAAGTTACCGGAAGTTAACAGAATTACAACCGGAAATCAAATGTATTTTACTTAGCAAATATATGAAAAAGTCTCAAAGTATTTAGAAATGTCAAATTTTGTGGCGGAAAATAATATTATACAAAAACTAAAAACGTTGTTGTTTAAAGAGTAATACAGATTTACATGGACAAACGTTGCAGTGTTTATATATTGTGTAGCTGTTTTACTTTGAAATCCCTAAGAGGAAGTGAACACCTTTTGTCATGTATAAGCTGACTCTCCGAAAGAGGGCAAGCAACACACTGTGCCTGCTTGAACGAAAACGGGGGAAGCCTGGGCAAGAACCGGCAGGTCTGTCGTCGGAAACTCACAATGCTACATGAGCGATGATAAGATTGAATCCGAAAGAAACGTGCTCACCCCCCGAAGAGCGATAAATTCGCGGCCACGCCCTGTTTTCCACCGACCGGAGCCCGTACAAAACTGCTGGCTGCGGCACAGCGGTGCGCGGTTTGAAACCCTCCAGGGCGGCTAGCGGCTTCACAGCGGAGAGGAAGCAGGATTGTCGGCTGCTTTGAGAACCATGCGAGAGTACAAAGTCGTGGTTCTCGGTTCCGGGGGTGTCGGCAAGTCAGCACTCACCGTCCAGTTCGTGACGGGATCCTTTATAGAGAAATACGACCCAACGATAGAGGATTTCTACAGGAAGGAGATCGAGGTGGACTCTTCTCCGTCCGTGCTGGAGATCCTGGACACGGCGGGGACCGAGCAGTTCGCCTCCATGCGAGACCTGTACATCAAGAACGGCCAGGGTTTCATCCTGGTTTACAGCCTGGTGAACCAGCAAAGCTTCCAGGACATCAAGCCGATGAGGGACCAGATCACTCGGGTGAAAAGGTACGAGAAGGTGCCGATGATCCTGGTGGGAAACAAAGTGGACCTGGACGTGGAGCGGGAGGTGTCGGCCGGTGAGGGGAAGGCACTGGCGGACGAGTGGAACTGCCCGTTCATGGAAACCTCAGCCAAAAATAAAACCTTGGTGGACGACGTGTTCGCAGAAATAGTCCGACAGATGAACTATGCGTCCACGCCAAATGGCGACGGCCGGTGCTGCTCGGGTTGTGTCATCCTCTAAGACACACAGACAATCCTAAAGTTCGATTCTTTGCTCAGTTTTACGTTTGCGATGGTAAGATGAGACTTTTTATTTATTATATATTTGTATTTAAAAGTGTAACGAATCAGTCATTAGTGTGATAAAACCACGCGACCTCACCTTTGTTATTATGACGTGTGCACTTGGTGTTTGCCTCCTGTTTTTGTTTGGCCAGACAGATTAGGGAAGTGTTAAGTTCATTTAATGCAGAACTTGTTAACTTCATTTAAGACACAAAGTTATCATCAATCTTTATGTGGTGCCTACAGTCTATCAGGGATGTTGATCTTCTCTGGATCAGCAGGTTGTTTTCATGGATTCTCCTGTTTTGACAGTGCGTTGCAGCAAACCTGTACCACTGAGCTCTTCTCGGCGTCTCACCCTGGCCTTGGAGGAGAACGAAGGGGAGGAATGCTGCAGGGGGACTGGATGAAGAGGAGGAGGGGAACCGCTGAGACAGAGGGAGGGGTCCACTCTTCAGGAATTCTGCTCGGTTGGAGTATCTGCTGCACCATTGATGTCAACACAAGAGCCAGAGTCTGAGGTTCAGCAGAACTCCTTCTCGCTGACTCCATCTGTTCTCCCACCTGGAACTAAACCCCACATGGAAAAAGAAACGGAGAGGCAGACTCATAAATGGATATTTCTATATAAGACGAAGACAGGGAATAGAGTATATTTTGTTTAAGCCGCTGCACAGGTTTTGGGCGCCCTGACCCAAACCGGAGCGACGCCCCTCAACACTCCATAATTTATCCAAAGTCAGAGGAAGTCTGGTGGGGACGGAGGTCTCAAAGTGCCACTCTTATTTTTATTTCTTTCCTCCTCCTTTTGGTGCGAGGGAATCCTGACTGAAGTGTTACGGGGACACGGTCGCCCTTATATGTCGAGTGCCTTTCCAAAAGAAAAAAAATCAGCAGTTCAGATTTAGTGCCAACCTTTATGTGTCACTTGAAAAAGCAGAACAACAACAAAACTTTTCAACGCCAATCAATCCATACTTCTTCTGGGTCATCTTCTAAAGATCAAGTCTGTAAACAAATACAAGACTATAGTGTTTTTTTTCTGCTAGTTGAGCGGTGATTTTTTTTCTTTCTATGTTTTTAAGCGAGCCTTCTAGAAATACCTGCATCCTGCAATGTCTGTCGGTCTGGCCAAATCTTGAAATGCACAGGTACTGGACAACAAGACACAACAATGAGCCTCCAGACCAGGAAAATCAAAGGAATTCTGTTTATTCTCTTTATTACTTTGTTGTTTTTAATGGTAACAAGAAAAAGTAATGATGTACTGTTGACAAATCTAACTTGATTGTAAATTTAATTTCAGACTGGTCTTTCAACTGTGGGGCCGGTTGTTTAAAAAAAAAAAGGACTTTTAATACAAATTGAATTTTTAAAAAAAGGAAATCAGCCTGTGTTTTGTTTGTTTTTGTCTTCTTCTGGAGCAGATGTGTGAGGGCTCGAACACAAAATGAGTTTGATATTTCACAAATATGAGATAAATTAGCTTTAAAAAGCTTGTCCAGGCTACTCAAATAGCAGCTTTTAGTTTCACTCAATGATTACATCAATGATTCAAGTGTGGTAGGCTACAAGCTCATAGGGGTGCAATACACAGTTATGAAACTCGTGTTAAATGTTTAAACATTTGTTTAAAAAATGGTTTTAATCCACTTTTGACTCTGCTGCAGAGTCATGCTGCTGCTGCTGCTTTTGCAGAACTGGAACTGTGGTTCAGGTGGAAAGGCAGTGTGATGTCAAATTTCAAAGTGAAAGAAAACAGCTCTTTCTGGTTTTGTGGTGTCCATTTCCAGCTACATTATGGCTTTGAACACATTTTTAAAACATAGTTTGATGGTGAAAAAAATAGCTCTTTGGTCATTTTAAGCTGCATTTTACTGGAATATGGTGCCAAACAAGCAGAACAGCCACAGAGACTCATCTTTTTTATTTTGAATATTTTTTTTTTTTTTTTTTAGCTGTGTGGGTGTAGCAGAGCTTCAGCCTAGCCGGTGCAGCAGAGTGATGTGGAGAGCTGGGTGGAACTCAGCATGCCATCTATCTGCTGCTGTTTACCTACAGGAATCACCTAGCGCTCGCTGGCTGGTCGACCGCAGCATGGCTCGAGGGGGCTGGAGGGTAAACAAACACAAGACAAGCCTCCTATAGAGTCCAGGCTTTTTGCAGAGCTCCTGTTTACCGTTTTTCTTGAACGGAATATGCTTGATGGGTCAGACCTTTGCACACGTCCTGCATAGAGTTGAGTGTCTGTGCGTGTTCGCTAATGTAAGCAAAGGTATCGTGTGTTCTTTGGCTTTGCCTGGACTGTAAGGCATGGGGGAGGGGGGAGGGGCATTAGTGTGACCGTTTTGTCCAACAGGTGCTCTCAAATAGTGGATGATTGATTTAAAAATGGGATTGTGTAAAGTCTGTCGCAGGGGCTCAGTTGTTTATACATGAAGTAACATTTCCGCAGTGCCTTTGAGCTTGTCATAAATGCACATACTATGGGAATAAGAGCTTTTGCACATCACGTAAAATTCTTGGTCGTTTTTATTTTTTGGCAGAAAAGGCGTCCTTGACAACTTGATATGTGCTTTCAATGCGGAGGAGTTTCTTTTTTTGTGTCGCCGTTGACCGCAGCTCTCAGATCTTCGGCGCATCCACCACAAGCCACGGCTACTCTCCAGCTGCGTTATCTGCAAAGTCGAGGCTAATCGTCGCCTCCTTCAAGGCCTCGACGTGCACATGGTGTGATCAGGAAAGCACAGCGCGAAAAACCCAAATGTGCTCCAGAATAATTCGCAGTAGATGAGGGGAAGAAAGTTTTTGCATCCTAAATTGCCGTGTATTACTGGAATGTAATCTGTGTCCCCCCCCCCCTTTTTCCGGCAGCCCATTTTTAGCATCTTGCCTCGGCATAAACATGTGATATCAGAAGAAAGCAGTTTTTGCAGGGGAAGAGGATGTTTAGTTTTTTTTTCTGTCTTTCTCTGTAAGTGATGAGAAGGTGAAAGTTTCGATTCCTGTTCTCTCATTATTGCAAAGTAGGACAAAAGTGATTTTTTTTTTAACTTCTTCCTGTATGTTTTTGAACAAATAGTTTGAAAGCTGCCCATGTCAGGTTTCCAGATGGTCGAGCTCGTCTGTGGGTATTGGTCATGGGAGGTGGTCATGTGATGTGGTTGCCATGGTTAAGGGGGGTTGGGACGTGGTATGGCTGCTCATAGTGGCCCCGTGACCTATGAGAGCTGAGTTGCTGCTGGAATGGTGACTGTGTGGAGAGGAGGGCTGGCACACATGTACACTTCGACCTGGCGACACAAGGTGTGACGTGACTTTTGCAGACGAGAGAAAGCTGAAGAAGTGGACTTTAAATAAAAAACAAGAAATCAATAACCCAAGCAGTTGATTTGTTCCCTGTAAAGATTAGTTAAAATACTGCTGCTCAATGCGCCACAAAGTTTCTCTTGCTGTTGCAGCTTGAAGCGGCTTGTGTGACAGGAAGCGTTGCGACACAGTCAGTGAGAGTGGGTGGTGTGTGTTTGAATTTTTTTTCACATGGGACTCTATATAGGCTCCTTGCTGAATTACAGGCTTCATTTTCCTTCCCTGTATCTTCATCCTGTTTTTGAGGCCATCTTGTGCTTTGCTTTGTTGCTGGTGCATGTTGTGTCTTGTATCCTCAAGTTAGAATGTTATAACTACACACTGCCAACCGAATAGAAAATATTTGGCTTTTTTTCTGATGAGGATGTGCAGAAAAGGTTTTTTTACTGTCAGTTTGGGACTAAAAGAGCTCAGATGTTTGTTTTTTACACACATGGTTAGCCTCAGTTGTATACATTTAAGCAAATTGAGCGTTTAGAGTTCTGCCACATTCTGACACCAGATCTTTGCCCAGA
The DNA here is from genome assembly GCA_023969325.1 of Oryzias curvinotus. Taxonomy (NCBI): domain Eukaryota; kingdom Metazoa; phylum Chordata; class Actinopteri; order Beloniformes; family Adrianichthyidae; genus Oryzias; species Oryzias curvinotus. The sequence continues at coordinate 16,675,366 of CM043718.1, read as the reverse complement.
CACATCACTCTGCTCCCATTTTCCAGCGGGATCCTTTACAGGAAGCCTCCCTCTTGGAAATCCATAACCCTGCTTGTTTTGGCCCATCCCACACTTACTCGCCGCTGGATCAGGGGATTCCTGATTCTGATTGACTGTACACACCTGATTGGGATGGGATAGTAGATGTCAAGCCCAGTGAGGACATAAGACGTGTCAAGTAATGTTTCTCCTCAGGCTTATCTTTTCCCGACGTACCACATAGGCCATGTGGAAACAAACTGAGCCCACAGAAGCAAGATTCATTGTAATCTATCCTCAATTCCATTTAGTTTGAAAGCAGGGAGTGGCTTTCTTACTTCACAGCTTACTGGGAATGTCCCAGAATTCCTCTCATTCCTGCCCTTCAGTTAATAGTGATGTCTGGACATGTTTATGGCCTGAGTTGACAGAGATGTAAAGATGTGGCATATATGTGGGAAATGTGGTACGTTGTCTTTGGACTTCACCTGTCTATACAAATTATTTCCTTGCTTCTACTTTTTTTTTTTTTTTTCACTTTGTGCCTACTATCAAAACCAAGAGAGAACTTACTTAAAACGTTGCTATGAAGTCAGACACCAAAGTAAACCAGGTGTATGTCACTAGAAGATCCAGTCAAAATTCTCCGTATACCCATTTTTGGATAAACATAGCAGAGTTGCATTGGCTCACATTGAAACTCAATGCGGGGAAAATATGAGTCAGCAGTTTTGTTTGTCCTGGATGGGGTGTGATGTGTGAAAAAGTGTTGTCAATTTGAATTTATTTTTCAAAATTTTCACCAGGGCAAGTACTGCCTCTGAGGCTGATTTGGAGATGCACTCTGTTCAGTCTGACTGGCCGTAATTAGGTCATAGAGCGCGCGCCGTCCACTTTGCTGTAAACCGCTTTGTTTTTATAAAAATCCTCATACTTGTACGCAATCTTGTGAATTCTCGCGAAAACATCTGTAACTGGGCAGGAGTGAGTCACACTCCGCAGAGGTGGTTGGCTCCATCAGATGTTGATGCTGAGGTGTGGTTCCAGTGACTGGTAGTCAGATGACTTGGCTTAAAAGTATCCTCGTCTGTTTGTCTACTTGTTTGCATGAATGCTTGTCTAAGATGAGGAAGACGGGAGATCGCTGGTCACACAGGTGCGGCCTCACCTGTGTGAGGGAGATGCTTGTTTGCTGCCTTTATTTACTTGTTTATAAAGTCCTTGCTAAGTTCACAAACCAGCTTGCCAGTCTCACATGGGGGATTTCCTGAATTTGGTTGCACAATAAACATTCATTGGCCCTCATGTTTAGAGCGTTTTCAGCTCAGCTTAGTTCTGCAAAGTTTAAAAGAACATTGACAAAGTGGTGTAACCCTCTGTTCTGTTACATCACTTTTCCTGCTTCCTATTGGCCTTCTCCAAGCAACCATTTAGCTGGAAACTAAGATTGTGGTCTATGTAGAAACACTGAACACAAAGAATATATTGTGGCTGAAATGTGTAACAACTTTTTAACAGTGGGTTGCCTCAAGACCGCACTGGAAGAGGCGAAAGCTTCCTTCACATGGCGCGTATGTGCAGCTTCAGACTAACCCCAGTCACCTATAAACACCAGCTGCACTTTGGCAAGACCACACTGATAATCTGTTTTGTTTGCAAGCTGAGAAAGATTTTGGATCAGCGCAATGGCATTTGGCCATCGTTTCGTTTTTTAAGGGGGTGACATTCTTTAAACTCAACAGCATTTCAGTGCATTCAAGTGTGACAAATATGTATTTACAGCGACTGCAATGCTATGAACAAACTTCCGGGAGAGAGCCGTGCTTTCAGGGGAATTTATTAACATACAAACACACAAAAAATACTTAAGACTGGAGTTGCAAGTGTGTTAGAGTTTTACAGATGGGGGAAGGAATGTGCTCTTTGGCTCTTATCGTGAATGACTTAGGACTGTGGCACGTCTTATTATGTAAAAAGACACTTGACCTGAAATGCCCTACATTTGAACTGGGATTTACAAAGACTATTAAACATTGCACAGTAATATTAAAAATTAATTTGGTCATTAAAAGTTAATTAGTGAAGGAAGCAAAACTGTTTTGTGGACTATTACAGTGGTGGACAAATTTGTTAGTACCCCTCAGTTAAAGAAAGAAAGTCCACAGTGCTCACTGAAATGACTTGAAACGTTCAGAAGTAACAATACATTAAAATTTATTGAAAATTATATAATCAAAATCAGCCATTACTTTTAAGTTGTTGATTAACAGAATTATTAAAAAAAAAAAACGAATGAAATAGGGCTGGACAAAAATGATGGTACCCATAACTTAATATTTTGTTGCACAACCTTTTGAGGCAATCACTGCAATTAAACGGTTTCTGTATTTGTCAATGAGCCTTCTGCACCTGTCCACAGGTATTCCCACTCCTCATGAGCAAACTTCTCCAGTTGTCTCAGGTTTGACGGGTGTCTTCTCCAAATGGCATGTTTCAGCTCCTTCCACAGATGTTCAATGGGATTCAGATCTGGGCTCATAGAACGCCACTTCAGAATAGTCCAACAATTTTCTCTTAGCCATTCTTGGAGGTTTTTGGCTGTGTGTTTTGGATTGTTGTCCTGTTGGAAGACCCATGACCTGCGACTGAGACCAAGCTTTCTGACACTAGGCAGCACATTTCTATCCAGAATGCCTTGATAATCTGGAGATTTCATTTGACCTTGCACAACTTCAAGACACCCTGTGCCAGATGCAGCAAAGCAGCCCCAAAACAGAACTGAGCCTCCTCCATGTTTCTCAGTAGGGACAGTGTTCTTTTCGTTGTATGCTTAATTTTCAAGTCTACGAACATAGAGCTGATGTGCCTTACCAAAAAGCTCCAGTTTTGTCTCCTCTGTCCAAAGGACATTTTCCCAGAAGCTTTGTGGCTTGTCAACATGCATTTTTGCAAATTCCAGTTTGGCTTTTTTATGATTTCCTTTCAGCAGTGGTGTCCTCCATGGTCGTCTCCCATGAAGTCCATTCTGGCTCAAACAACGACGAATGGTGCGATCTGACACTGATGTACCTTGATCTAGGAGTTCACCTTTAATGTCTTTGGAGGTTGTTCTGAGCTCTTTGGATACAGTTCCAACTATCCGTCTCCTCAATTTGTCATCAATTTTCCTCTTCCGGCCACGTCCAGGGAGGCTGGTTACTGTCTGGGGGGGTCTTAAACTTCGGAAAAAATATGTGCCACTGCCGTCATAGGAACTTCAAGCTGCTTAGAGATGGTTTTATAGCCTTTACCGTTACCATGTTTGTCTATAATTTTGTTTCTAATGTCCTGGGACAATTCTCTCCTTCGCATTCTGTTGTCCATGTTCAGTGTGGTACACATCTTTTCACCAAACAACAACATGACTATTTGTCTCCATTTAAATAGGCAGACTGACTGATTATGGGTTTGACAACAGCTGTGACGTCAATTTCATACCTGAGTTCATCATGACCCCTGGGCAATTAGTTCAGTCTTTTATGGAGGTACCATTATTTTTGTCCAGCCCTATTTCATTAGTTGTTTTTTTAAATAGTTCTGTTAATCCACATCTCCAAAGTAGTGGCTGATTTTGATTATTTAATTTCCAATAAATTTTAATTTATTGTTGCTTTTGAACGTTTCAAGTCATTTCAGTGAGCATTGTGGACTTTCTATCTTTAACTGAGGGGTACCAACAATTTTGTTCACCACTGTGTCTTTCAAGACTACAGATATGCACAGGAAATACTTCTAAATGTTCCTGAGAACAATTAAGTGTAAAACATGAAGTACCATAGACTTTTGCAAAAATGAAAGTGCATGCTAATTTATTTGTGTTTTCTAGTAGTGATGTTTTGATTTGTTTTTGCCAAGTTGGCAGAATCTGGGCGCATCTTGGCTAACTTGGATAATTTCTAAACAGTAATGTCACTCGAGGCTTAAGGAATTCTGCATGTTTTTTTGTTTTAGTGGTGATGATTTAGTTCAGTTGAAACTGAAGAGGTGGAGGAAAACCACTAAACTAATGCTAAGTTTGATGGCATATTAAAAAAACAACAACTGAGGACCTAAAACAAACTAGCGGCCTTGTTAAACAAACATTTGTGTTTCTGTTCGCCAAAATGTGAGTTTCTGTCATTTCTATTTAACCCCATATTGCTGCCTTTTTTTCCATCCCCCATCTGGTAGGCATGTGGTTAGGAGGAGATGGGTTGTTGGATTCTCCTCCAGGGCCAGAGGCAGGGTCATGTGACTCCCTCCTACCACCCTGGTGTTGCCCTCCTGTCATCACAGTGACTTCAGCAGTCTGACTAACGTGCCAGGGCATTCATGACCTTCTTCCCCCTCTTTTTGTCTGTCTTTTCATTTTTGTATCCCTTGTCTCTACTACATTCGAAACTGCTCTTATACAATTTAATGTTTCTGCCATTTTTTTCTACTTTTTTATTATGATTATTGGGGTTTTGTCACAATTAGTGAGCTTATTCCTCTGCATTTGTTCCAATAACTTGCCCCCATTTTTTTTTACTGTATTCTAGATTCTCAGATGTGTCATCAAATTTCTCTCCTGAGACAGCTTTATGCAACATCTCTTTTATAATCTGAGCATCCAGGCAGCACAGAAAGAACAATGTGGGAGAGCAGCCTACAAGAGAAAAGAAAGTTTACAGCAGAAAGAAAAGGATTTCTTATTTAAGATGAATCAACAAGTTTAATATATAAAGTGTTCAATTGGGATTTGACAGTTTTAGCCGCAGATAATTTTTAAATGTGATCATAATCACAGATAAGGAGTATGTATTCATCCACCAACATGTTGGTGGATTTTACAAGTATGTAGAAATTGCATCATGCGTGACCCTCTCACCCCGAATGGTTTCTGTAATATTTCAGAAGTCCAGTAAGAGGAAATTGCTCATATCCTGTGCAGATATGTGGAAGAGGAAGTCTCCTGTGACACTTTGATTCTCCAGTCTACTGACCCACATTGCTGGAGTTTGGATCCTGCAGCACAATGAAAAGAAGCAGTGTCAGAAAAAAAAGCTTTGGGTTCAACAGCAAATTTTACATTTTTTATTTAAAAAGTAAAGTTATTATTATTATTTTTTTGGGTTGGGCTAATCTAAAGACATTGAAAGTCATTGTCTTGGGGGTATCATTTACAACTTTTTCATTCTAATGAAATGCGAAGTGAGTTTATTTATTCTAAAAATGATTATTGTCCCATCACAGCTCCACCCTGTTTTTTTATATATGGTTCCCTCTGGCTGAGAAGTCAGAGTCAAACATGTCACATTCGCTAAAAAATGGGCGAGACCTACGGAGAACTCACTACTGCGGAACGTGTGCTGCCATCTTTGTTTTTTTGTTTTTGGTCTGGCTTAAATATGTAAATATCAGTGACGTGTGATATATGATACGCACGAGTGATAATTACCTTTTTTTTTATCACTGTGTCCCTCTAAAAGTATTTTCTTAGCCCAATACCTTCACAAAAGTATTAACTTTGAAAAAATAAAATGTTTTACTTAAATAGTAAAATATTAAATAGGAAAGGCAAGAAATAATATTTGGAGAAAAAAAAGTAAATTATTAAACTATTATCAAAATCTAATTTCTCTAAATTAAGTAATCTGTGCAATGTGGGACTTCAGGAGTTTTACTTTTAAATGTTTTGAAATTGAAAATACAGTAAAATAACTGGAGACTTTGAATTCACAATACTGCTGATTCATTTATAAAATGATTGTCTCAACAATTTTATATAATTGTTTTTAAATAATGTTTATTTAAACCTTCTAAAAACCCTTACAGTCCTATTAAGAACCTCAGGGGAACAGGTGTCTTAATTTGAAAAACACTCCACTATATTGTGCAACCAAAGGAAGAATTATGAAGAATTACACTTTTATTACCTTTCTTGTCACAAGAAATGTGTACAATTCTATTGTTGAGTAAGAAGACCCACAAGTGTGCATATATTGTGTGTAGTAACAAAGCATGGCCCTGTCCCCCATAATACTTGTCACGTGGGTCATGTGATGGAAGACTGAATGGTGCTCAGTGTTGGGGATCAGTGTGCTGATAGGAAGGAAGGGTGTTTCCCTCTAAGACTTCCTGTCCCGCTGTGTGACTCTGCTGGATGTTTGCGTGCTTCTTTCCTTTTCCCTTCACTCTTCTGTCTTTCTCCTTCTCTCAGGGTACGTCTGTCACCACTTCTTTCACTTAATTGAGTTTTTCCAAAAACAAATTGGTATAGGCTTCAAAGGTTCATTTACTTTAGGCTGTTTTGGGATAACCAACATACAAAAGGCTTTGTAAAGAAGCCAGTAATTATATTTCCCAAAGGGATATTGTTTATTTTTCTTGCATTAAATGAGTGAGACTTTGGAAGATGACTGGAAAATCCTGAATCAAATGGGATTTCTGATGTAAAGCATACATCTGTCATCAAAACCAGACTAGCTTAGAGCTGCTGATCTTGGATTTCTTCCATGTTGATATTATAAAAAAAAAAAAATGGTGTTTTCCTGTTAGTTTAAGGTTCCTGAAAATCTCTGTTTAAAGAAAAACATTATTCTGAGAACAAATTTAGTTTTTAATTATGTAGATCAACAAAATTCACCTTGGTGGATTAAGGATCACCACATTTGTTGTCTTTATCTTTGGAAATAGATGCATGCCGAGGATTAGGCTGAGTACATTTGACTGTTGCTGAGTTGATGATATTTGGAAAAAATCAAATCAAAGGATTCTTTATTTTCTTTTTTGAAACAGGATATGTTTTTTTTTTTTTTTTTTAACCTTTTGCCTAAATGGAAAAGTAAAGAAGAGATGATGAAGTGCACACACAATTCCAAATAAACAGGCAATGAACTATGATAAACTGATAAAGAAGAGAGGAAGAAGGCTTTGGAAACAATATGGAAAGTAAAAATGTAACTGGGTGAAAATGGGAACGGGGTCAAAAAGCTGCGTTTCTAAATTCCAGTCTACTGCTAGTAGTGTTCCACTAGATCAGGTTCATTGCATCATTGTTGCTACTTCCTTTTTAATTTGCACCGACTCATAAAAAAGTGTACATTCCATTGTGTCCCTCATCGGATTGAGCAAGTTTGGTTTAACAAACACTCCTGGAAAAACGGTTCCCCTGACGCGAACATCAGCTCGATTTTACTGAGAATTTGACTTTTGAAAAATCTTTCCTGCACAAGCACGTGTGTCTGAATGCTCATAGCATGCAGCCAGTGCCCTCTCCCCTCTGCAGTCTTCCTGATTTGTAAGTATCCACATTTTGGACTTGCCCTCTCATGTCGTTTCAGAGTTAGTAAGCCTTAGAGCATATGGGCCCTCAGGAGCTTAGTGGACCCCCAGCAAGCTCCCTTGGGGGGCCTTTGTCTTTTTGGGGAGTCCATGAAGGTCATTTTGTTATCTCTTTGGCAGTTTCAAACTTCCTGTTTGGAGATTATAATACAACTGTGGCTATGTCTCTCTGCCATGGTCACAATCACATTGAAATCCCCCCCCCAGTTTTCACTCAGCATGTTTGTTAACAAGTTGTGTTCCAGTACATTGCCTGCTTCTCATGCAATTCTTTTCTGGTTTGGGATATTTGGGGTATTGGCAATGCAAAATGTGCAGATGGATCTTTCTTGCTCACAAATGTCTGTCTTTCTGGGCTTCCTCTCTGTCACTTTTTTGTGTGAATGTGTGTGTTGATGACTGCAGTCTACGTGTGCGCTTGTATGTCCTTGTAAGTGTGAGTGTTTGCACGTTGTTTTAGGAATATCTACTCATCTGAACATATGGTACAACATTGCCTGCTGGGCAAAGATAAATCCTGCATGCAAAGGGAGCAGACACACAACAGTGCACCCACACACACACACACAATCCACACAATAAGCCTATGCTCAGTTTCATGTACTTGTATTGTGCATTGTAATTAGCCCACACCCCCTTGTCTGTTGGTGTTTCACAGCAATGCCCAACAGATTTGAGCTGTGCTCATCCGTCTTTCTGTCTGCTCTCCTCAGAGATCTCCTTCTTCCTCCTCCGTGTTTGAATTCTTTGGTCCCCTGTCCATATTTGCTTATATCTCACACTTCTTTTAATTTACCTGAGCCATTACTTAAAGAAGAAAAGTTTGTTCCTTATTTGTTTCCTGTGGGTATTACTGTACCCACCCACACTTATATTTTTATATTTAGCACTCACTTACTAACAGCATGCTAAGCAAGTGGCTTGTTTGGGTACTGCCTCATCAAACCACAACGACACGGCTTTGTGCTTTAAAACCAAAAAGAGAGCTATAAAATATTATTTTGGCTCCAAATTTTAGTACCTCCTCATCCCAATCTTATTTTTCTTAAGGGGACAGTAAAACATTATTTAGTGCCACCTACTGTACGTGGTATTTGAAACAGTTGTGTTTATATCCACATTATTAGGGGCAAAGATATGTGTCATACTATCACATTGATTTCCTGGTGCGAGTGGGCCCCAAAATACAGATTATTTGTAGTTTCAGGATCAAACATATTTTTAAAGAAATTCACAGCTCAAATACCTTCTTAAATAAAAAAAAAATCTGCCTTAATCATAACTGCACTTATGTATCACCTGCACACCCCGTGCTTGCAGCATCTGCATATGTTCAGAAAGGGTCTATAGTACCTTACTAGTGACTAGAGTGGGGCGTAAGGCCACTATACCACAGCATCACCCGTATGTCATAAATGCATGTAACTAACATTATCTTTATAAATACTTCACGATACACTTAACAAATGCAACAACCGTACATTCCATTTTAATTACTTCTTTTGGGGTGGCCACCACAAGCCTCATGGCAACTGCAAGACAGCCAAACACCTGTGCTCCCTTCAAGACGCGGCCGCTCCTGTCTACGTCCCTCCATGGAAAAGATGGAAATAGGCACAGGGATTCAGTGCCCCGCTCAATGCCATGACTGCCCCCTCAAATGTGATGGGCCCCAAAAATCCACAATTAATGGAAAAATAAAAGTTTCAAACCAAAAAACACACACAAAAACAAACAACCGATAACAAGCAAAAAATGCCCAAAAAAGGGGGAGAAAAAAGGACAAAAAACTCCACACGGGTTAACAGATAAACAGATGGACAAATGGACAGACATAAAAAGAAAAAAAATATATAAAGGCAGCCTCGACAGGACACAAACCAGTGTCCCTCCTGTGCCTGTCCCAAGCTTGGTAAATGCAGAGGGTAGTGTCATGAAGAGCATTCAACATAAAACTTATGAGGCATAGAAATATGGATAGATGGGTTTTCCATGCACTTTAGGGTCTTGGAGGGATATGACACCCCAAACTCTCAGAACACCCAGACTTGCCCTTCTGATATTCTTCTACCTGTCGCTGCCTATACCATCCGGCATAAAAACTCTCTGCCAAACTACCTGTGCGAATCAGTGAAAGCTGATTCACTGTGGCGACCCTCAACAAGAAAAAAAACCCACCGTGGGGCTGGCTAAATCCGGGCTTGCTCTATGGACAACCTAAAAACCTGCAGCACCTGTACTGGTCAACCTCCCGTACGATTGTGACTGTTTTCTTTCCGTCTTGCATGGATGAGTCAGAACCTGGTAAAGTGTACTCTGGCATGATGCAGGTCTGGCGTGATCGCTAAACTTACCCAGGCACTTCTCAGCTGCTTATATTAGCACAAAATCTCAGCATCGGCCAAACTGCAATAAGCCCAGTGGTGGATGGTAAACAAACATAAACTGTTTACCGCCACACTTATTGCATGAGGTCAGTAAAAAGGTGGCAGTAAAGCTCAGGGTCAGATTTTCACAAGAAAGGTGAACAATGGCCCGAAATGGTTGGATTTTCTGATTTGAGATGAAGAATGTGTAATTTAACACGCTTTAAACAGTATACTAAAACACATTTTTGTTGTGTCTCTATAGTTCCCATGCAGTGTACATAATTAAATCCCATTTTACAATTAGATTTCACTTCTACATCATGTCCTGATGTTACTTAATAAAAAGCAACATATTTTCAGGCTTTAAGCTGAGCAATAACATTTTTTCTAAACTCTTAGCTTTTGTTCACTAGTTGATAGATTTTTTTTTCTTTTTTTAGAAAAGATTTTTTTTAAAATTCAGCAATATCAAATACAGACATTCTTTCTGAAACTCAAGAAAAATTTGTCAGGCAAATTGACTTTTTGGGGGGCTTGAAGTGATCCAAACATTTCCTTGCTTTTTATTGTCTGGTAGTACTACAACCAAAAAGTTAAATGTCAACCACATTTTCTTTTAACTTTGTGAAGGCTTGTTGCTTTATCTTTGTCTCGGTGTTGGTGAGACATTTCCTAGATTGACCTTACAGGCCAGATGCAGCATCTCTGCTGAGTTTTCATGTTTCCTCTGTGTCAGCGTGGGTTTTCTCAGGGTGATTTGGTTTCCTCCCACAGTTAGGAACTACACATCAGCTGGGAAAATGGTCATGCTTCTACAGTATTGCACAGGAAAAGGAATGTGTGGAAAAATGCTGATTTGAAACCTGTTTGGATAATCCAAAAAAAAAAAAAAATTACAATGATGCTTTTGAATTTAGACATGAAATGACTAGCGCTGCACTTCAGAATCCTTCCTCTTTCAGCCTCATAGGTGTGCGCACAGACATTGCTTTGTAATTGTGTCTCCTTCCTGCTTTTACCTGCCCAGACTTGCTACAGAGCCAGACTGCATAAAAAAGGGAAGGTCACATAAATCAAAACACTCCAGAGCTCCCACGCTTCTCCGGTCGGGCTTTCTCTCTCAGATTAGGCAGATCACATAAAACCATTTACCTCAGTGTCTCTGAACACCCGGGTAAACAATGAAACAAGCTGTTTCCTTTAGAAATGCAGGGGGGAGACAGACTGTAAACCCCCTGTGGCACAAATCCTCCACCCCCACTAAATCTTGTGCCACAATGTCTGCTAACTGTCTCACATGGTAACGTGGATGAGGGCACAGCTGAGAGAAAATACTGAAAGAGACGTAGAGAGAGTGGGCTGTGCAGCAGAACCGGTAAACTGATGTTTTATAGATGCAAGCAAAGAAGAACATGCTGCGCAGGAGGACGAAGAACAAAGAACTGACCAAAGAAACAAAGAAATGCATTATGAAGCCGAGTTTCAGAGGTAGCACACTAGCTTGGTCACCATGACAACAACACACTCAAACCACCATTTAATTGGATATGTCTGTTTTGTTGTCTGTTGCATCTCTATCCCCTCCTGACATATAACTTTACATCATTTCACAGTGATTTGTGGCTATCAAATGGCATCTTTCTGTGTAATGCATAGCTCAAATATCCCCTGTGTACGGTTTGTAATGTTATAGTGTAATGCATACCTGGTTTCTATTACTCCAGTATCACATTACCATTACTTTTGTAGACTTTGTTTGCATTCTGTTCTTAAATGTCAGTTTCTTCTCTGCTGGATCTAATGTTATCATAGTGTTACATTTTTAGGCACCTGTTTGAAAAGAATCCTTTGCAATCGAGTGCGGAGAGTGACATTCCCTTTATACTATAAATACACCTTTTTCTGTTTGACAAACATTCAGGGGGTATTCTCCCACATCCTGCTCTCTGGGAGCAGCATTTACTAAAGTTTTTGTGCTACTTGCAAATAAATTAGAAATAAATATGTTAAATTCAAAGCTAAATTAGAGATTGTTGAGTCAGATTATAAGACTAACAGATCTGGTCCATGCAAGGCAGTTTTTTTGCTCTAAAATCTCACTTCAGCACTCTTCCTGTACGCCCCTCCCTGACCACATTTCTTCAGGTTTCGGGATATTCTTAGCTGTACGCTCTGGAGGGGAGGCAAGAGTGAGATGTGGCAGTGGTAATGTGGTAAAGGCAATTTTCTAAAGGTGCACAGCTTTGAATGTGTCTCATGCTCCCTGTGGGTTATTTGTCTATTTTCGGAGATCTGTGGGTGTCAAAGTATTCAAGTCAGGACAGGATGGAGATATTCTCCTAGGCTTCGAGCAGATACTGTGGCTGAGAAGTGCGTACAAATTTAGAGAACTTTTAGCCAAAATGTTTTAAATAAAGTTTAAATAAACTCCTTTACATAAGAAGAAGTCCATAAAAGGGGAACTTGTCAGATGTTCTATTTTTTCTAGCTTTTCTGATGGTGCAGAAGCAAGATATGTTTACTTTTCACTCAGAACAACTTATTCCATCACTAATTAGCTAATAAGCTAATTTTAAAGTTTAACTTTTGCAAGACTGAAACATGCTTGCATTCATTTGGTATTTAAGCAGAAAAATGTAATTTATTTAATCTTGTGAAGCCCTTTTGATCATCTTTTGAACTATTTTAAAAGCGTTCCCAGTGGTCTTTTAATTATAATTATGCCTTTTTTAGCCAAAAAACCTGTGTTGTTTTCTGGGACATAATTTCTTCAGAGCAGATGGAAATATGCCCCTGAATTGTGGGAGGGAAGGACTGTTGGCACAGAATAGGCATCACCCCCTTTTTTCCTTCTCTCTCCCACTAGTTTACAGTCCCTCACAACCCCAACCTAACATTTCCGGTGTAACAAAAATGGCAAACAATATTGGAGCTATTCAGTCGTACAGTTTAGAGCCAGATACCTAGCTCAGACGAGGAAAACATACATGGATCTATTTGTCTGCAAGTGGATGCATGAGAACAGAGCGAAGCTGGGAGCTTGTAGACTGTAGGATCTACGTCATTGCTACAAGCTTGCAGCTGCATTTTTCGTCACAACAATTTAAATAAAAAAAATACTCAGAAATGCTATTTTAATCTTAATTTTCTTTACGTATATCCTCCATCATGAGAAAAATGTAACAAGATGATGTTAAAAACACCAAAAATGTGATGTTCATCACAATGGGTCTTTAACATGCACTAAGGCATTGCCTCCTGCAGATTTAGTTGGTTATTTATTCGAAAAACAGGTGCTTTTTCCCCATTTGTTATTAAAATTTAGAGTCTTATATTATTTTTTTTGTGTCTAAAAGCACCTGACTTTATTTAAGAAAAGAGAGGGTATTATGGTTTATAAAAAAAAGAAAAAAAAAGAGATACACTAAGTGTTCTGATGTAAAAACACCCAGACTCAGCTGTGCATTCCTGTGGATTGACTTCATTCCCTTTGCCTCCTGGAGAACACATGCACACTCTCTCTCTTAACATACAGCACCACTGTGGCTCTGTCTGAGCTTGCACTTGATAAGAAAGGGTTGGGTTACACAGCTTGCAGGCAGATACTATTGTAGCCGTTAACAGGAAGCTGAACCTGGGTGAAATAGCTTAGTTGCAGTTTTTTTGTTTTGTTTGCATAACTGTCAAAGTGGCCCTAATTTGGACATTTGCCCTTTTCCCCTCGTGTCAAACGCTGCAGAAGTGCTCCCACAGAATCACTGTTTCTGATGAGCTCTTATGGGGGTGTGTGAAAAAGTTTCTGACTACCAAAATGAAGAGCAAAGACAGAAGAAGTGTTGGGAAGGTCAGACTTCATTGTGTCATTTGACCACCAGATTGGACAGTGAGGAGACTGTGCTCACTGGCATGTTGTAGTCTGCTGAATGAAGCCCCTGTTACAAGACAATGATTATACTCTGTTTTGAGGCCAAGTTTCTGATTTAAAAAACGGATGTTTGAAATTGGCCATTTTCATAAAGCAAACATGTAACAGTTTTAATGCATGTGAGAAAATAGAATTTTCTAACAAACCAATAAAACAAACTGGAAACATAAGAAATATCAGCAGGTGTTTTAGTAGGTAGCACTTTGATTGTTCAGTCTGTTTTAGTGTGATCTTTTCTTTGCCGGACACCTCTTTTTCTGCGACAGACTGGCGACCTGTCCAGGGTGTCTTCTGCCTTTGCCCACGAGTGGCCGGAATAGGCTCCTGCAGCCTTGTGACCCCGAAAGGGACAAAACAGCTTAGAAGATGAATGAACACCTGTTTTTTTCAGTAGCTGCGTATGCTTTTTATGTGCTAGTTTCAGTTTTGTTCTGAGAGTGATGTTGTTTCCTGTTTGATCCCCGCTTGTTCTCAATATTGCTGTTTATGTACTGCATCTTTCAGTGTCTGTTATGTGTCCTCTCCACTGAGGTAAACTTGCTACCAGGATTTTTGCAAAAAAGATTTTTTTTCAAAGGACATAAGACCTGGAATTTTTATGAAAAATAATTTTTAAGAACTCTGTTTTTTTGTTAATTATTTAAGGATCCTAACAGTGGCAAGTCACTTTTTCTGACTTTTCAAGTACAATGGAGGAGGTAAAAAAATGTGTCCACCTATGATAAATGAAGAAAGTTCCAGAAGTATCTTGAGTAAAAGGTAAAGGAAGTGAAACACATCGACTGGAAAAGTTATTGCTAAATGCTCCATAAAACAAAGGGAATCTCAAACAAAGCCTGGTTCCATCAAAAGTTTCTTCTACCCACAGATCTAGATCTCAGCTGATCCCCCCAAAACATATTGACATTCACAATATACCTTCTTGTTATTTTGACTGCTGTCCAAAAAAGTCAAACAAACAAAATGTATTTTTTTCCTGTACAGTGTTCAACAAATGGAACTAAAAACATTATTGCAGCACAAATTCCCTGTACCTCTTAAATGATCGATTTGTGTTTTTAGTTTTTTTCTTCTTGAAAACTGGGAAGATCACATGTATTCATCTTTGGGTGTTTGATGTTTTGTTTTTTACATTTTTAAGGAATCCTCCGATTATTTAAAGGGCTTTCATAATGCAATTTTAGTGCAATTTCAGTCATGGAAACCAGGTGTGCATTACACTGTAACATCACACATATGATTTCAGACCAGCGTCATGCAAAACTGCCAATGCTGATGTAATTTATAAAGAATTTAAAGATGACAATCATTAACTGAATTAAACCACAATATGCAGCATGTATTTAGGGGCAAACCGGATATATTTCAGAAAATAAATATTTTGCACAAAATGTATAATATGCACACACAAATAATAAATATGGTCTCCCTTAAACCATATTGTGCACAATATTTTTTATTTACTGAAAAAATTATGAGATTTGAATAAAAAAAAGTTTAAAAGCAGGTAACTTTTTTTGTCTACTGAATGTGATTTTGGACTCATGTTGAGCATAAAAGAGTTAGATATTACATTTTTAGGAAAAAAAAATCATTGCACTTGGAAGTAATGGAAGCACAATGGTTTACTATGTGTAATGGACTCACTGAAACAGCTGTGCTGAGAGGCCAAATGTGGCTGCAGCGTTTTGCTGGAAACTGTAGATGGCACTGTCAATGTGTTTCTCTCAGTCTGTACTTTAAATCTCCTGGAGGCCCCTTTAAAATATTTACAAGGACAGTAAATGGAAATAGTTAGGAGCAATAATTATCCTGGATGCCACACAGTTATGATCTTGCTGTGTAATCTGCATTAAATTATTAAGTGTGGGAGGGGCTTATTATTAATCTGTAAGGTGACTGTTATGAGGGAGGTCGTCTCTTTACTCAAGGAGGCGATATTTTACATTTTTAATAAAAATGTAAAATAAAAAATAAAAAATTTTCTTTATCTCAAAGCTTTATGTACTTTTATATTTCCAAAGTTTTTCATATTTAAATAAAAAATAATTAGATAATAATTTACATTAATAATGTCATAATTTTCTTTTTATTAGTGCTTTTTGTTTCAGACTAAAGACATGTATTTAGAGAATTATTAACATAAAAATGGCCAATAAGTTTGATTTTGAACCCTAACCTGCAAATTGTCCCTTATTAGGAACGTCAATTTTGTGTGCCACATGCCATTTACATGATAAATGTGGATTAAAAATTGAGTATTTGGATAAAAACTATACTCTTTTTGCTGTAATACAGTTCAGGAGAAAACTGGAGAGAACAGTGTAACCCAGATAGACTTACTGCAATGAGAAGCATCTGTTTACCGTACCCTTAAAATTTTGTCTTTCCTGCTTGTGCAACACTTTTCTTGTTCCACAGGGCTGTAAATCTGTCCAGTGAGTTGCTCAAGAATAAATAGGCCACGCCTTTTTTACTTTAATTATTTAAGTCTACTGAAGAAAAACAAATGGTAAAAAGCTATGCAGTTCAGATATGTTTGATTCTAAAAAGTATGCTGAATATTGTGTTAGAATTAAGTCATTTAAGACAATGTAAAAAGATTCAGGAAAACTGTAACAGTCTCCATAAGAGCTGATCCAAATATTTAACACGAAACATTAGATTTTTGTAGACGTAATGTTCTTGATTTTTTTAATCCTATCAATTCAGACTTTACAATAACACTCCAGCTTCTAGTTATTAATACCATGATTCATGGTCGCATCACTACTTTAGTCAAGGATTCACAGGGAGAATGAATCCTGTGGCCTCAGCTTCCATCTTCAGGTTGAGATGAAAAAGGGGAGTCACGATGAAGAGCTCTATTAATCTGTACGGTGACAGTCAAGCAGCCTCTCGTCGAGTCAATGAAGGATGGGTTCGCTCAGGGAGGATGCATGCCTCCATGAGTAGGAGCAGGAAAAACACGTTTGGGTCCTCTGAAGCCTCAGGCTTTTTCCTTTTGCACAGAAATGAAAGAAAGATGGAGAATTGTAAATAAAGTGTGTTGACTGGACAAAGTGACAGGGCAGATAAAATCTCCTTCTGTCGCTGTGTGGGTGTTAGGTGGCAGGCAGTGGAGCGGCTTTCACACCACCCTGGAATGAAGAGGAGCTCTCTGCACTGTGTGATAGAGAGAAGACAGGTTAGGAGGTTTCATATGAAGTAACATGTTTTTAAATGAAAAACAAAACAAAACAATGAGATCATCAACCTTCATGGCTTCCTCTGGAGGAGAGCTGGGTCTCTCTCTGGTACAGCATAACCATCCAGAAGGGACTTGGAGTAGAGACAAGTTTACATGCCAAGAATGCCCCCGATATAGTGAGATGTTATAATCCAACTAGTAAGAGACCCAATGGCAGAGTCTGGGCAGATTATATCTCTTGGCTGGAAAAAAGGTGGCCTGGACGAGGGACGCCTGGGCTTCACGCCAGAATGCTGCCCCCTGCAACCCTGACTGGGATGAGCAGCAAAAAACATGATGATGGACAGACGTACACAATACGGTTTTAGGAAAAACTGAACATCCTCTCTTGCTCTTATTGAATTTGTGGAAGAAATAAATTAAAAATATATTTATAAGTGGTAAGGATTTTTTTGGACTAAAAAAAAGCTTTTGATACTGTTGATAATGAGTTGTTGATATAATCTTTGGAAATAGAATGATGAGACAATTATGAGAAATGATGAAGAAATTGAAAGAGTGTTGGAAATAAAATGTATTGGTGAAATAATTGATGAAAAAATTGTGTTGGAAGAAAAAATAAATAAAGTTTAACATTTTAAAAGCCCTGTATTTGATCCGGGTTGGGGACCGGCACAGGGAGACTCAGCACGGGAAACGAACCCCTCCCATGTGCCTGTACTGTGCCTAACCAACTATCCAGCTCATACTTCTGTTTATGACATTTATTTTTTATTTGATCAGTTTGAAATAAATACATATCCTTCAATGTCATTTTTGATTAAAAAAAAAAATACTTCAAAACCTTTTATTTCACAATTTTCTTTGACTTTCTGGTTTCAAGGATTTTGAGAAGACTTTCATCCTGTCAGGTCCTATTGTTTTTTTTTTTTTGCACCTTAGGAGGGAGAGATTCACAGAAAATAAATAAAAGGTGAATTCTTAAGATCATGAAAGAAAACTATTGCTACATTCTTACATGAGAAATGGAGAATTTAAAATTTGACAATAAACAGATTTTTAAGTCTGTGTCCCCATGAAGGGAAACAGACTTTTCAAAACTTACATCTACCTCTTCATGACTACACTGAAGTAAAATGGAGCTGTTCACTGTAAAAAGAACTGAAATGGAGCAATGTCAGTGTGACCCGTGCCGGGCTCAGCGGGTCACAGGTTGAAATCCGGATTTACTCACAGACCCTCTGCAACACAAAGGGCGGCTGCCATCAAATATCTATAAAATCGCAAAGTAAAATTCCTTGCTGTGAAGAATAAAACATTGTAAATGTCTTTGGCTCCCTGTAGAGCTTGATCATGTGTCACAGTGCCTTCACACTCCTGCCTCTTTCTCCGAGCATGCTCCACGTTAAACGTGTCTGACAGAACATGAAGAGGAAAATCACATTTGCAGAACAGAGAAAATTGGTACAGGAAATAACTGAAAAGATAGTGTCACTTCTCCTCTTCGCTGTGGGGATTCATATCAGTCTTCTGTCACAAAATAGACCATTGAAAAAATATTAGGGGGGAAAAAATTACATTAGAGCATTGTTGCTCAGAAAAAGTTTTCAAACCCAGTCAAGACTGATACTTTAGTATGAAAGGAAGATGACAGGGATCGGGATGCTGTCAGCTCTGCCTGTCGTAGATGTGGTGCGTTGGACAGCACTGTAATTCAGCTGTATTCTTGGCTGCTCAGTAAGAGTGGATCTGTAGCAGGCTCAAAGGGTGTGGGAGGAAGAGCTGACAAGCTGACGGGCTCTGTTCAGCGCGCAGCTGCGACTGAGTGACAGGACTCTCGGGTGAGCTAGATGGATGTACATTCAGAGGGATTTTTGACCAGACAGTAGTGCTGAGTGTGCTACATGCTGGTGTCAGGCAGAAGAGAGCCATCAAACTCAATGGTTTACTGTCGCTCTGTGGGAAGAATTTGTGTGCTGTTGATGTTCCACAAAATCCTAAAATCATTTACTTTTTTTTTTTTAATCTGAAGCCAGAGTTTAGATTGGCTTTGTGACACATATAAAACAATTTCTGTGTTAGCATTCTCTGAATCATTTCCTTGTTGCTAAGAAAAAAAGTCTGAAAAAATAATTGGTAGAAAAGCATGTTGTAAAGATGCCTGAAGAAAACTGGGCTGGATGAGGACAGAAATAGCTCTGGGTGCTGTGTGACTCAGACTTTAATTGCAAAGGAACAGGAATGTGGATCTGTGTGGACTGTTTGCTTGTTCTGAAATATGTACCTGTTTCTTTTTATTTCCAAAACAGCATCTTGTTTATCTTTCTGTTTCCTAATTAGTCATTTGAACGACTGCATTGTAAAGTGTCTTTGGATCATTGGTCAGGTGTTTGAGAAACTTGTTCGCCTACCACCACAAGGTTTTGTTTGAAGCTCACTTTTTATTTCTGACACTGTTGTTTGTTTTCATTAATGAAGCTTTGACGCAAATGCAATAAGGACGATCTACGTCATTTCCAGGAACCCTGGGCAGCTGTTACTTCACTCTACTTTTCATTTACTTGCTATTATGCTTTCATCCTGAATCAATACCTACACTGCCTTCCTTTTTTTCTCAGCCTGTCAAAATCATATTTTCACCTTTTAATTCATGGATGTGTAGTTCTCTATATTCCAATTCAATTCATTTCAATTAGATTTTATTTATACAGCCCAATATGACAACAATACAGGTAGCTGTCTACTTGGGATTCATACCGGTAATTGCATAAGAACATGAAATCAGTCATAAAGAAAATAGCTGATTGCTAAACCAAACTAAACTAAACTAAACTTGAACAGACTAAGCTAAACTGGACATCCTTGCCCTTAGACCCTCCTTTTCGGTATAGGAAAAACTCCTAAAAAAAACCTGGGACCTCAGGGATGTCTATGAAGGAAGGATTCTCTCCCAGGACAGACAGGTGATGTACCAGAACTCTTAGAGAAGAATTGGCTTATCTAACTCTACAACTACATGTTTGAATATTCCGGCAGATGGGCTTCAGCCAGATGGAGTTGGGGGACAGCTGGGGGCGTGAGACGAGCCAGGTCCATGGCCAGGTAGAAGGGCACAAGTGGAGAGGGGCTTCTTCTTCTTTTTCTGCCCTTTACTATAACGCATGTCCACCACTTACAGTTGGAAGAGGCTCTGTGCTAAATGTGGAAGCTGTTCAAATCTCATGAGTGTTTCTCCTGGCTTTTTTTTTCCACAGCTCTATACTGATATATGAAAGATTTGGTGTCGTATAATTTCATCTGGGCATAAACCCAAAATGTGCTGTGTTTACACGCATTTAGATTAACTTTTCATTGTCGAGGTCGGTGTAAACGTAACTTAAGTTTTGAGCTTATCCCACACATCCAAGACATTATTAGCCCAGAGCCCTACTGCTACAGACTGATAGATGTTATTTTTCTGCACATTTGTCAGCATCAAACATCCATGACCATTTTCCTTTTTTACATGTTTTTGTAGACAACTTTTTGCAACCACTTTCACAAACCCCTTCTTTCTTTTTCTGATATGTATTTGTTCCGTCTTGTCTTTTGCATCACGTGTGTAAAATGACCTGATCTGTAACACTGTAGTATTTCACTTTGTTTGCTATGGCTCCACAGCCAGCAGGATTGGAGGCAGAGCATGTGCTGAACATAGTAAGAGCTAAGGAAGTGACCTACTAAGTGCAAAAATGTTTTGTTCTTCAACATTGTATGTGTGTATGTTACTGATGATTACTTTTTTCACACTGTAAACATCTCTAAAAGCCTTATAGGACCTTTAGAAACTTAAACTTCAGACTATAAGAAGAGCAAGAAACTTGTGACTTTTCAGAGGAGTGTGACTGCAACATTCTGAGGAACTTTTAACAAAATAAAGACAATTTTAACAATAAAAGGCATTTGTTCAATTATTTATAGTACAGTTATTTGGTTTCCAAGCACTTTAGGAAAGGTTTCAAAGAATAAATATACTAAAATCACAAACATTTTATGTGTCTTTGTTTCTATGACTGGTGAGCCACACGATCAGGCACCTTAACAGCAGAAAAGCAGGCACAGAGAGACTTCATAAATAAAACAAAAATAGATTTGTTCTCAGCCCACTTGCTGTGAGCCTACAAAATCCTGCTTAGACTTAAAAACAGGTGACAAGCTTAGGAACCCTAATGTGCAGATATGCAAATTCCAGACATAAAGGGCAGAGGGGGATCCTACCTAAAGCAACTCAAGTCAACGTTGAGGCGTAAGTGTCACAGCAGGTGTGTTTGACATTTATGTGTTCCAACCCTCAGGTCTGCCTTTCAGCATTGCTGGTAACATTTCACCCATTCCTTCTGTTTAGAAAAAAAAGGGATTGCAAAGTGTTGTTTGTGGTAATAGGAAAGTGGGCAGACCTTCACAATGCAGACAAGACATGTCTACTCCTCCTTTCTGTGGGGTTTGAAGGAGATGTCTACCTTAATTATGAACTCAAACCTGTTGTCTGTCAGTCTATTATTGCTATAAAAGTAGAATTGGTTTATCTCCAAACAGTCTAGCTATAACATGTTTGGCCTTGGAGGAGCCACACTGGTGGCATCCTTTTGGATCTACAATGCTGGAACTCTAACACTAACCATCTTTGTTCACACAAAAATGGACTTGGAAGTAGACGTCTGCACATTTGTTGGGGCTGCCGTGTAGTGTGGACTTAGATACAAGATACAGGAACCCACGATTTCCTGTGCAATTTCAGCAATCAATGGCTAACTGAGTTCAATTTGAGGTACAACCCCTAACCCCTGTTGCGTTGCATCATAAAGCTGAATTCCGCACTGTCAGAGAGATGAGGAGGGGAAAGTTTTAAGCTGATAAAGCCTCCGCAGTTCTCCAGGGTGTATTCAAAAAATTGAGACAGTCTTTTGTATTTTACAGACACCGCTTTCTAGGTCAAACGCAAGAATAAGAAATCAAAAAGGAGGAAATTAGACAGATGAGATGATTCGTGTATGCTTTTCTTTGCTGTTTGGGTGATGAAAAACAGCCGCAGGTCTGCTCCTGCTGGAATGCTCTGTGGCTTTTTCTTGAAATAAAAAAAACACATTTTATGATAACAACGACCAGTCGAGCATGCCTTAAATGCAAACAGCAATGGTGTTGTTGACGTCACATTTTACTTAACATCTCAATCATAAATAACCCAAGCTTACGTGTGTGAAAACAGTGACCCCGCAAGACAATTTGACCATAAAAACCTAAAGCGTTTGCCAAATGTTTTACACCAGTATCACGAGTCAGCAAATGCTGCAGCAGTCCTAGTACAGCCATATCCACAGAAGCAGAAAATGAGCAAAGGCTTGAACATCCAACTGGTGTCTTTCTGGACTTGGATGAGGATGGAGCAGCGCTAACAAGCGAAAGAAGCCAAAGTTAAAAACAGAGAGTTCAGTGAGGGCAGCATTTATATGAGATCACATACATTTTTGTAGAAAACCTATGTAAGTAATGCAAGCAAATGGAAAGAAAGATCAGAGAGGGGATTTAGACCATGACTTCCTTATCAGGAGGATACTGTTTTTCTCATCAAGGAGGTTCCCGTCATATCTTTAACTTTCAGTGGAAAAGAGAAAGTTGCAGTGAATCACTTTCAGATGTTTGCCATCTATTCCCATAGTCATACAAAAAAAAAGTGACGCTATCTTGGCCCCCTGTTTGTTGACTCTGTTGGTAAATGTAATTATAGTATATGTTTATACCTTTCTCCTCATCTGTTTAAGTGGGGGGGTGTTGAAGACTTGTTGAACAAATTCATTTTTTCAATATGAGCAGAAAAATACAATGCAGATGTCTGATATCTGGTAAATAAAAGTCTGTGTTCTTTTTCTGTGTTGATATAAATGAACTTACTTAGGCACCTTACAAATACTCTTGAGGGCAGGGCTTGGATGAAACATCCCAGAGATGAACTGCTTTCACACAGGAGGATCACCTGTCTGTAAAACTGCAGGTAAGTCAGACTCCAAAGGATTGTGGGTTATTATCTATGGTTACACTCAATCTACCAACTTGAGTTTGATACTAACCTCAGCTTTATTCCTGCTGCAGTACAACGATTTTACAAGGTCGACAATGTTGTTCCATTCCTCTGAGTTTTGCTGAACATTGAGAGAGTGTTAGTGTGTTTGCTTGTTGTGGTCTGATTACATCTGAGTCTCCAAGCACAACTTCCTTCAAAACACCACATGATCAATTTACCTTTTTTAGTATTTTGTGGATTCATTTACTCTTTTTCAGTGTTTTTCAGTAAAACGTGCTGCCATCAGTATTTTATGCCGGATTTTCAATACCGCATTCATCAAATCAACAATATGTTTTTGCACATCCATAACTAATATGGGCCTTCACATCAGAGCCCTCCCCATCCATTAATGGTACTGCGTTATGAAAGGATGAAATGGGTGATCTTATAAATGCACATTTATGTATTCTTAAAATTGTTTTAAGTTGCAGTATCGTATTTAGGAACATGATCTGGTTTACCTGAAACCAAAGGTGAGGTTTAGGAGATGGACAGAACTTTCATTGCTTTAACAACCTCTCCAAACATTCATAAAATGGCTCCTTTGATTCTTCCTGCAGCCGTTTCACAGTTTTTCCACAGACTGCGTAACGTTTCCTTCAGGTTTTATCCTGAAAATCAACATGTGGTCACTGCACTTTCCTGTGTTCACATTTATGCTTTTCTTTGTCTTTCTAGCAGTAATTTTCAAACAGTTGTAGCTTTTTTGGTGTATTTTAATTATTATTTCGACAGTGTTCGACTGTTTGATGTTGTGGCTCAAAATGATGATATATTCTATTTTGGACCTCATTATGCCACATCAACAAACCATCCATGAGTCATTCATCAATTAAAGTTTTCTTTCCCTAATCTATTTCTATCTATTTCTAATTAGGGTATAAGCAATAAATGAGCTGTTGATATGTGGCTAAGTCGTAAGCAGATTTCATCTTGACATAAAACTTTAATCTGTCTCTTGGTCATGCCCTTTTTGCCAAAAAAAAAAAAAAAAAAAGCAGGGACTCCATAAGCTTAGTGTCCACGATCTCTGTTCATGTCCAAGTCTCAATGCTACGTCTACTACATCATGCCAAACTGACATCATTGTCCTGAGGCAAACAGCCAATGAAAACCCACAGGGGAGAGTCAATCACGGGTCATTGCAGCTACCACAGCCAATCAGCACATGCAAAAAACCCTGTAACCATGGTGATTAGTCTGGGTTCAAACATGTGTTCATGTGGCAGATGCCCCCTCTGTTAGTTCCATATGTACTTATGAACGTAGCTGTACAACACTATCAAAAAAAAAAAAAAAGAGTCTCAGGCAACACAACACTATCCTGACTTCTGTGATACAAACTTTTAGTCTTGGTACTAATAGAACAATCATTCCCCTCCTCCGAGTTTGATTTCTTGTTATGAACATTTGTTTTAATTCAGACCAGTCTATGGCTGCAGTAATTGCAGCTGTTAGTGGTGTTTTCTGAGAGGATGGATGAGGAGATGTGTGGGTGGAAGTGAAGGGTGAGGGGAGAGCAGGCAAGGACAGCAAGCAACAGCTCTGCTGAGTAGGAGAAGCACAATGGGTTGTGAGTCAGACAAAGCAGAAGCGAGGGAAAAAAAAGGGAGGTATGATGTGAAAAGGGCTTGTTTTTTTTATTATGAAATGCCAAAAGACTGACTGTGTTTAGGAATGCTGAGTGCAGCAGTGCAGCTTTAATACTCATAAACCATAGCAGGTAACTGATGATGAACAGGAAGCAGGAGGCAGAGGTGTTACGAACATAAGGGGGAAATCAAGAGAATGTTACAAAACAGGTCACTGTACTTTTCTATTTGTGAGGTATGTCGAAAAGGTTGTAGTGCACTCACAGTTTACCGAAATAGATCAATCAAAAAAACATTCAAGTCCCACTTTGATCTGTGGTAAAAGCGTTCCCAATGGTCTTTTAATTATGATGATGCCGTTTTTAGCCAAAATCAAAAACATGTGTCATTTTCTAGCACATAGTTTCTGCAGAGCAGCAGGAGTTTGTTTTTTTTTAGAAATTCACCCCTGAATTGTGTGTGTGTGTGTGTGGGGGGGGGGCTGCTGGAGTATGGTAAGCCTTTGCTTACACTCTCTCCCACTAGCTTATAGCCCTGCACAACCCCAAACTAACAATAGAGGTGCAACAATTATGGCGAGCAATACTGGAGCTATCCAGCAGTACAGTTTTCCACCAAATGCCAGCTCAGACGAGGAAAATGAAGACCTACATGGAGGAGCAGGGAGCTTGTAGCCCACCGACTGTAGCACCTACATCACAGCTACAACTTTTTCCAATGGCATTTTTTCATCTACTCCTGTAACTCAACAATTTGAATACAGCAAAACTCAGAAATGCTGTTTTAAGCTTCATTTTCTTTATATATGTCCACCATCGTCGGAAAAATACCACAAGAACATGTTAAAAACGGCAAAAACACAATTTTCATTTGAGTTGGTCTTTAAAAAGTTCTCCTTTTGGATCTCAGTCTTCTGCTCATTTAAAAGAATTGTTATCTTGAGAAATATCTGACCTCTGACCTCTAACTATACACACTATTACAGTATTTTGAGACTGAATAACAAAACAACAAGCAGCACAACAGACACTAGAGTGGTGCTGTCAATGCACATCTCCCCAGCTTGACGCACCACTTTGAGACCTGACTTTATAATTACACAGTATATGTGACTCAAATAAAGAATAATTTTACCAGAGGCAGGTACTTTTCAAACATTTTGTAAACACAAAAAGAAACATATGTTTGCTCATTGAGAAGAATTTCTTTTTTATTACTTTATTACTCT
Organism: Oryzias curvinotus; assembly: GCA_023969325.1. Classification (NCBI taxonomy): domain Eukaryota; kingdom Metazoa; phylum Chordata; class Actinopteri; order Beloniformes; family Adrianichthyidae; genus Oryzias; species Oryzias curvinotus. Next base: position 16,649,618 of record CM043718.1, on the reverse strand, counting down.
TGTGATTGTTTTCATCTGATGGGAGTTTCGGTTTCAAGCACTTTGCCCTGAAAACTTTTGCACAAATGCTGTTTTCAGACCATGATCGAGGTTAAGCATCTTACATACAAAGGAATAAGGGCAAAGCATTAGTAGGTGGTACCTGGCAAGACATGATATTCTTGTACTTTTTTGTAATGTAGACCAGATTTCAGACGTATTTCTTTCTTTTGTTCAATTCCTATATAGCAGAAATTTAGATCGGAGTTGTTTTAGATTTTAGACAATAATGACATGAATAATTCATATTTTATCATAATAATCTCTGTGGAAGAAGTTTTGGCCTTGTCAAAACTGTTGTGATGCATTAGTAAAATTCTGTCCATTGAAAGGACAAAGAGTTGGTGACATTCTGTGACCAGATGATGGTTTTATTGACATAACGCCTTGTACAGTTGCATATTTTTATACATAAAGAGAGTTCCAACAGGAGACATTGCTAAAGGCAATCAGATGGAAAGAATTTCCAGTCCGAAGTGTAATTCTTTCCCTTGATTTGTCCATAAAAACATGAACTCTTTTTTACTTTACAACTGTATTTCCTAATGTATTTAAAAGTCCATAAATTAAATGCACTCATTTTCAATAGAATCTAAAAAGCAGATTATATACCACAGCATTTTGTCAACAAACAAAATAGAACAACAATGTAGCTCAGGTTGGTGGATGTTTTTACAGAGGAGTAAAATGTCAGTCAGCAATTCTGAGAGCTATCCCACTTAAAAAGATGAAATGTCTGTAATGGTGGTGGTATGCTACCACAGTGTGTTCCAGGACTGTTTTTATGGAGACAGAGAAGCTTGTAAACCCTTCTACCATGGTGTACATTTACCATTCAAAAAGGTTGCAATCTATCTATTTTTAGTCAAATAAGATTGGTTTTTAAATGGAAAATGCAGGCCGCGTTTTATGAAGGGGGATGCCAAGAGAAAAAAACCAACAAGCATTTAAACTGGCAGAAAATTTTAATTTAAATAAAAATAATGAATATATATTTTCAAGTGTCCATGAAGGGTTGAGTTTAAAATCACATTTCTTGAAAAACCTAAACAGATTAACAGTGGATTAAACAGGAAAAACATTCAATTATTACTACTAAAGAATAGGTTAAAAGGTCTCTTTGGCTAATCATGATGACTTTACCTCCAACTGTCCAGATTAAAGCTGTGGTACAAGTTAACGTTTTGTTTTTTTTTTTTAACTATATTCTTGTTTTTGAAGCTGTGTGAAATACTTGTATTTAGAAACAGCGAGAATGACTGGTTACTCGGGATTTTTGGAATAAACAAAAAGTGTTCTGGCAGTTATTCAATCGAAACAGGCCTGGACATGAGATCAAATCTAAGGGCATCAGGTTCACGTTTATGTTCATAAAACAATTCACATGAAAAAAAAAAGACAATTGTGCCTCTTAGTGGTAAAACTGGAGAAGTACAAAATTAGACTTTTTCCCACACTTTTTTGCCTGACATGGACTTTGACTTTTATTCTGTGAAAAAAAAAAATGTATTGATTTGCTTCTTTGCGGCTATGAGAATGTTTCCGTGTGGCACACAGAAGTGTGCATTGATATAATGCTACATTTTTTATAAATTCTGCATGCAACACATTTCTTCCATACTTTTGACTCTAAAGTTGCCTTTCAGTTTGTCTGTCTCTGTATTTGGGCCTGTGTAGGATGTGCCCTGAACCTCTCCCTAGAGAGCCTGACATATGATATCCATACAAAGATGTGGATGTTTTACCTACATTGCAGTTTCATCGTAAACCGCACGATGGCGCCAAACAACAGATAATAATTGAGAACGTGAACATCGTTTCTTAGTTCAATGGAGAAAGTGCTATAAATGCTAAATAAATGCAATAAATGCAAGATAAACTTTACAGAAAAGTTCGAGAAGAAAAAGATGGGATTAAAACGTAGTAATTAAAATAACACACCTTAATACATAGAAGTAAACGCACAACTTAACTTGACCAAAGGCGGAACAAATGTATGTTTTAAAGTTTCTATTTTCAAGGGACATTTTTAAATCTACTTGCACCAATAATCCAATAAACTAAGTGGTGAAATTTATATGTGTTTTTGTTTAAAAGCTCCCATCGCGTAGGTTTTAATCTTTTCTCTCTTTTTTTTTCATATTTTGCACCTCATATCATGGTTCATGCCTAAAGGTAGCAGCAATTTCCTGAGTTAAGTCTGTAGATAAGTACTTGCTATTCTCCTCCTCTTCGTCCTCTTCCTCCTCCTCCTCCTCTTGTCATAGAAACTCCTCTGTGCGCTCCGCTGCGCACAGACGCGTAAAGTCAGCTGGAGTTCCCACGAGTCTCCAGTTGAACAGAAACACAATAAACTTCAGATCGAGTTTTTATTATATATTTGGATTAATCCCTTGTCTGGAAGAATTTATTCTGTGACCATTCGGGTACTGGAGGCGCAGATCTACAGATTGAGGGTGAGTTGGACTTTACCCCGCTGGAAACTACTAGTTTCGTTCAAGAGCTGATCCAGTTCGCAGGTGCACGCCTCTCGCCTCTATGAGCTCCTTGTGTTAGAGATTAGCATTTTTAGACGCTTCAGCGTTTGAGCATTATAGAAAAAAATAGAAGTACAGATTTCTGTGGTGGTATCTCAGCTCACACTATCACTCTATCTGGAGAGTTTCATGTTTAATTGGGGCACTTCGCCACGATGAGCAAACACAAAGGATTGTGGTCTGTCTGTCCTCTCTGCTTTGCTCTGTGCAGCTGATCTTGGTGTGTTTGTGAAGCTTCACTATCTGAACGGAAACCACAGTTAATGAGTAAACCCTGTGAAAGTAGAACTGCCAGATACTGATCAACATTCTTCACTTTGTTTAGGCCACAGGGTTCAGATCTACTGTCTTTAGGTGTTTCCTCATAAAGTGAAAAAAAGAGCCACGGATGCAACAACCATGGATATTGGCAACGATGTCGATTTGTCCAACAACAACATCATGCCTCTGTGGAAACCGCACAGCGCTAAACCTCCCAAGAACTTGAACCAAACCAGGCAGCGACCCATCAGTTACCACCAAAACGGCGTGATGACTTCTGACATCCACTTGGAGAACGTTGAATGTTCCTTCACTCCCAACCAGCCAGCTGAGAGTTTGAATAAAGTCACTCTAACCCATGTTCTCCACAAACCCTCCAAGAAGAGCAGAATCGTCAGGAGCCTAAGCAGCGTCCGCCGCCATAGAAAATATGCAACTATGTCCAAATTGAGGACTGAGGACAACAGAAAAACCTCTGTTGGAGACTATGGTATGGAGAAAACTAATAATGGACAAGCTGTGTGGTCTGAAAGGCGTTCTCAGGAAAAGCAGAGGAGTCCGATCAGTGATGCCACCGACTCAGAAAAAGTCTCTTCTCTCGGCTCACCCTCAACAGCTGCATTCCCTCAGACACCTGAAAACCACCCTGATTTGTTCTCCGTTTCGTCAAGCTCTTCTGGGCTGTCGCAGTTGCCCCTCACGCCCTCCCACAGCTCCACCTCCAGCATCCCCTCGCTCCTGTCCCTGAACTCATCAGATCCTCCAACCCCACGCTCCCCGTCGCCAGCTGACAGAGGCCAAACACCAATCAGACAACCGCCAGCATCCCCCTCACCCTCACGCAGCACAAAGCATACCTCTTCATCTTCTTCAGTCTCCTCGTCACCTTCCCCCTCAGCCTGTCCCGCTTCCCCAGTTGTCCTCAGCACCTACAGTCCTGCTGCTCTGAAGATGGGCACACAGCAGCTCATTCCCAAAGGTTTAGCCTCTGAAATTCGGCACAGTAGGTCGTCCGGGACACAAGGTCAGGGTTTAGCAGGGCTTCTCAGCGTGGATCATTCCAAAAGATCCGTGAAAGCTCTCAGCATGGTGGAAACAGGGGCCTACTTTTCTACAGGCCACACAGAACATGGAGATGACGAGAATGAGGGTCCAGGAACTTTAAAGAGAGGCTTGAGGAGCACTTCATACAGGAAGGCAGTCGTGAGTAGCATAGACATGGAAGACTCATCGCTGGTGAAGCCCATCCAAATGCTCACATTGGAAAGTCCAGAGTTGAAGCAGAGCCCAACAAGTCCTTACCCTAGTGGTCCTGATTCGGTAAAGACTTTGAGTCCTGGGACTCCAAAATCTTTCACTCCCAGAACTTTGAAGCCCTCGAGTCCTGAGATGAAAAATCGGAAAGGCGGTGGCATAATCCAAGTGAGTATTTTTCATCTGAAACGCAATGAAATGATGTCTTGATGAGTGAACTCTGTAGTTACTCAGAAACTATACAGCATAAGGGGGGACACTGTGATTCTTTAGGGAACTGTTTTAAAAAAAACAAAAAACAATTTCAGTTAAAATCTTGTATTTTTTTTCTTTGTATTTCACCCTAATAGTGCTGCTTAGACTGGCCTTTAGCATTAGAGAGGGTCAATTCTGAACTGTAAATCCCTGCTTTGCACTGACTGCTGTGGCTCTAGCACAACAACGCCAGACGTTACGACAGAGTCTTACAATGAAACAATTATTGTGATTGTTTGAAGACGTGATGTCATTTGATTCTGAGTCCACATATAGGCTCATAAATGCACAGAAGCCTCTGAAAGTAGGTCAGAGAAGGGGGTCATAGTCAGGCGAATGACGGGTCTGTTTCAGTTTTTTTCTGCTTGCTTTGTCTCAGAATAACATTTTAGGTTTTTTATTTTATTTTTAGAGTCCAGATAGGAAGACAGTCTTGGTTTCTCAGCCGACTTTTGACAGCGAAGGTGAGACACACTTATGGTTCTTGTCCCTCGTCATCTTTCTCTACAGTACGCCCTTCTGTCTTTTGCAGAATGTATCATAAATAACCTGGCTTCTGTTTGATGGTTATTTCAGAAGAAGAGCTGTATCAGAACTACAAGGAGAAAGCTTTACATAACGACTCGGACGAGGATGCCGATGCCAGGGAAATCAAACCTGACGATGGCATCGTGGTGCAATATAGACCTTTACGTACCACCTGGAGCCAGCTCACCGTGGTTAGACTCAGACAAAGTCTCAAAAAGTTGTCTCATCTCAAATTGCCTTTTTTTCCTCCCTTTTACAAACACGCAGTCTCTGCTAAAATAAGTTGTGGAATTCTGGTACTCCAAGAATGCTGTCATAACCAGTTTCACCACCCTCCATACCCTTCCTCCCTTTCCTCCTGCTTTCCTCTGCCCCTCTCTCATAATCATGGCAGGGTCGTTCTTGCACCACTCGGGCGGGATGGGAGGCAGTCCGTCAGAGAGCCACAGGATGTCTTGGAAGTAATGCCAGTGTGTTGGCAAAGTGTGCATCATACTGCAAATATGCATAACATGTTGCCTCCAGAGAGCCTATGAGGGACAGTGGGATCTTTTGGAAGTAGATGAGCAAACATTTTTTTTTTTTTTTTTTTTTATACTGAAACATTCCTGTCTGTGTACTTACTTGTGCAAGTTGGGGACAAATATGGCTCATGTCATCCAAAGGCAATTAGCATAGCTTCCAAAGTTGCTGGGCGTATGCGCATGAACTGGAATCATAACAGGGATTACAACTAAAAAGCATTCTAATTTGATTTTATTTGTCTGACTAAGAGTCTTTGTTTTGCACAACCATGTCATTTAATTGTCAGAAATAGGGCCGAAAGATAGAAAGGAGAGATGAGGCCAAGGGGGGACAATTTGGTGCTCAAACCTGCTCTTTTCATTAATCCAATCTGAGACTTTTTCCCATCAAACCAAACTCACAAAGACTAGAAGAGATGTCTCGTGGAGAAACATAGCTTTTCACCATAACTTCACATAAACCTTGTGAAGCGTGTTGTCCATGTCCTGAATTTCAAGATTCCAAAATTCCTTTGAACTCACGTTAAAGCAAAATCTGCCATAGACACTTACATAATTTAAACTATGCGCTATCAGTCGAATGACTCTTTTCAAAGTGAGTTCAAGAGCCTCCCTGTAATCTGCAGTGCTTTGTTGCTACGAGGAGTTCCCTCTGTCTGTATTTGTCAGGCTTTCAGCTCAAATCTCAGTAATCCCATGGTGAGCTTCAACTTCAGCAGCTCCTTACTCAACCTGTCGTTTAGTGTTTTGCTGTCGTTATGTGAGGAGACAGTGATCTAACTCAAATACTGCACACCCATGGGACAACTCTGCAAGGCCCATGAACTAAAAAAAAAGAAAAGAAAAAAGGCAAACGTCCTGTTTAATTTGAAATGTTTCAAGGGTTGTTTTCTGTTTAGGTGAAGAGAAGTGGTCTGTCTGAAAAGCTGAGCCAAGAGGATCGCAAAAGACAAGAGGTAAGATATTTCTCTCCTCTCCAACCCCACAGTCTAACTTTGGGTTTTGTAAGGTTCTGTCTATGTACTTCCTTTCTAATTTACCCTGGTTTTCAAGAAAAATATTTTAAAACCACAATAGGGACATTCTTGACTGTTTGTTATACTTTTGAAGAGAAAGATCCACATCGCAGATAGTTTTGCAAGTCATCTGAAAACAGAAATGGTTCTTCAGTCTTCAGATGTATATGGTTTTCTTTAGCATACCAGACATGACTGAAGCCTCCTGGTATGTAAGGCGGGTTGACAGTGGAGTTCTCTTCTCTGAGCGACCTGCTGAATCAGAAATCTGTTGCAATATGAGTCCCATTTTTTTTTTTTTTCATCCATCCAACTTCAGAACCCACTGAATCCCTTCTGGGGTCGCTGGGTCGCTGCAGCCATCACAGTTACTGTTTGGAAAAGGTGGGGTGGTACACCCTAAACATGTTGCTGATCTGTTGCAGGGCCACACACATACACCCAAGGCTAGATATAGGCATGGGTCACGGGGACAATGCTCCCCTAAATGCTGTGACTGCCCCCCAAGATGCGATGGCTTGGAAAAATCTCCAATTAACTAAAAAAATGAAAATGACAAAAAAAATCCCCAGAACAAGAAATGAACAAAACAAAAAAAAAAAAAACACACAAAAAACAAAAAAGTGCCAAATAAATAAATAAATACAAATTAAATACAAAAAAGTTAAGAAAGATACAAAGCAAAAAAAAAAAAAGCTAAATGCAGCCTCAACACACACCAATGTCCTACTTGTCCCTGTCCAAAGCCCGAGAAATACAGAGACAGTATCATGAAGATCATTCCACATAATACTTATTAAATATATCAAAGGAGAAGATATGGGGCTGGCTAAATGTGGGGCTGCACCTAACCTTTCCTTCATGTAAGCTTTAACTTCTTTGTTGTTTTCTCTGTCAGGCCATTTTTGAGCTCATCTCGTCGGAGCACTCTTACTTCCACAGCCTGGAGATCCTGATCCGTCTGTTCAAGGACTCAGCAGAGCTCAGGGAGACCATGACCAAGATGCAGCACCACCACCTCTTCTCCAACATCTCAGACGTCTGCGAGGCGAGCAAAGAGTAGGTTTGAGGGGGGATACTTTTTTCACTCCAGCTCTTGACGTTTCTAGCGAGGGTGGATTTGAACTTTCGGTGATCCCAGACTGATTGAAACACTTGTCCATCAGAAGCCTTTACAGCCGAGACTACGGAAATCTGTGCTGCGTCAACAATGAAATCCTCCGTCCTTCACGCTATATTTGCAAATGATTGACAGGAGGGTTTGTAGTCCAGCTACTCTCTATTGAGTTTAGCCGTGTAGTAATTTAACATTACCTCTATGTTTATTTTAATACATGGGGCCTGCAAGCCTCAATATTTCAGTGTGTTTAAATATTTGTAGTCTTAGCAACAATATTTTGCTTTATGCTCACCTCATTGAATTTGTCACTTTATTTCTGTATTTAAACTTTAAAAGAAACACATTTAAATGTTTGCAATAACAGAAAAACATTTTAAAAATGAAATTTTAAGATGACTGCCTCTCTTTTAGACTGCTGGAGGACTTGTGTATTGAGTTCACCTTTCTGTTTGTATTCTTGCAGAGCCTTCTATGCCTTTTATGGTTCAATTGTTTGTGACATTTCCGCTCATGCATTCCTTCAGGAGATTAGGAGTATTTATATGTTTTGTGCTTAAAGTCACTATCACATAATACAGACAATGAGGTTTGAGAATTCCAAAAATATTCCATGTGGGGTTTGGACGCGCTGCTGCCTGTCTCGCTCCTCTTTGTCATGCGTAAGGCCACAAGCACCGCTACCAGACTTAAACCCTCCACTCCTACAAACACGCAGGAGCTGCACATCGTCAGACTCAATACTGGTTAAACAAGATCTCCTTTACTTGGAACCGGCATGCTTTGACTCACGCATCAAAACGACCTCATTCCTTGTCAGCTTCTGCGAGTTTTTCAAATGCAGTTGTGTTGGTACTTGTGTTGCAGTTTCAGTGTGTGACTTATTTTATAAAATTTAGACCAATCAAAAGTTGGGCTAAAAGTGTAAACACGTTTTAAAGCATTTAAAATGTCAAACACTACCATGATGACACAAAAGAAAAAATAAAGACTTGTAGTAGTTTTTTGTCATAAGTGGGATTGTTTCATTGTGTGTGTGTGTGTGGGGGGGGGGGTAAGTAGGTAGGAAGGCTCTACTTTTGCTATTGCAGATGAGCCCAAATCCCATAAAAAAGGGACATCCTGTGTCTGTGCAGCAGTTTCCTGTTTGTCACTTTGGGTTGCGCTTACAAAAACAGGTTTTACCTTAAAGTCTGACAAGTGGAGAGTCGTTAAATTGACCATCTGGTTTGGTCAGGAAGAGAAAAAGCCTCTATGTCATGGTTGACGGTAGGCTGTGTCTATTTAAAGTGCCAAAGCGTTCCTCTTAGGATCCTGAAGTGGGTTTCGAGGTGAAGTGTTTGTGGTTCTCTTCTGTCCTGCATATATATTTTTTTCCTTTTCTGGGAGCTGACTCATGATTTGATGATTGCTGCAGCCTTCCAAACCCCATCCGTGCTGACCGTATTTCTTTTCATCACCTTTTGTTTAGGTTTTTTAAGGAACTGGAGGAAAGACACGAAAAGAACATAGTCATCAATGACATCAGCGACATTGTTTGCAAGCATGCTCAGTCCAACTTTGACCCTTTTATCACCTACTGCTCCAATGAGGTCTACCAGCAGAGAACTCTGCAGAAGTTGCTGTGAGTGAACCGAGAAAACTCACAATTCTCTTCCCACTGTTGACCTCATAGCTTTTTTTTTGGCTAAAACCCTTTTTTCCCATTAATCTCTTCTTGTTTCTGCTTCCTCAGATCCACAAATCCAACTTTTAAGGAGGTATTGACCAAGATAGAGGCCCACCCAGACTGCAGAAACCTCCCGATGATCTCCTTCCTCATCCTGCCCATGCAGCGGATCACCCGCCTGCCTCTGCTCATGGATGTGAGTGAACTTAGACACGCTCTGCAAACAAGCTGCGGAATTAGAGGACTTTGACAGTCATGCAACTGTTTTGTTTTGTTTTTTGTGCCTGCACCGCCCTGACGGATCTAACGTTTTGGGTGCGTTCTAACCTCCAGCATGTTTGCGTGACCTCACTCCATTCCACTGTAATCCCTGAAGGATTTGGCACTTTCCTTCTCTTGATGCTTCCTCACTTTCATGCTTCCTTTGCCACTTTGTAATCGTTGACAGCGTGCTTCCCTTACTTTCTTTCCTTGTGCTTGCCCTCACTGCCCCGCCTCATGTTGGTGTCTCCCATGGGGCACTTATGTTCAAACTTGTTCTCTCCACGGCTTTTGGATCTTGAGAAAGTTTTGTGTGAGTTCCTTTATTCCCACAGTTGTAATATGTTATTATTCCTCTGATAAGAGTGCGGTTTGTGGTTCACGAATGGAATAAGTGGGTTTACAGCAAATGTTTCCATATATCTTTGTGTTCCAGACTATTTGTCAGAAAACACCCAAAACCTCCAGGCAGTATGAGGACTGCAAGACAGCTTTACAAGAAATCAGCAAGGTGAGTGGCTGACATAAACTTTTTAGCCATAAGATCCTTGTTTGCTACAGAGCTGGGTAAGAAATTGTGGCACACATTTGAGAATGTTTGTTGGATGTGACACAACCTCCTCTTCTTCCTTTAGTATTTGTGTCAGCTTTCACGCTGCTTCCCCTTTTTTCTTCCACTCCCTGAACAGAAGGCTTAACAGGTGCTCCCTTCATCTGTTTGGCCAAACTGGCCCATGTTAAAGGTCACTCGTATTGCTGTGTCCATTCAGAGGGCCTCTTTCTCTGTCCCTGAAGCAGAAAATGACTTTTTGTTTTTGCACACTTGGTTATTGCAAGTCTTTAAAAAAGTTCCTTTGTTTTAAATCTTTGCAATTTGCTGAGGACCCACTCCAATCTTCTATTGAGTCATTTGAATGAATCTTTTGTGTCTTTTGATTATGATAATGTTGTTTTTAGCCAAAAAAAAAAAAAAACTAAAAAACTTTGTTGTTTTCTAGGACATAGTTTCTGCAGAGCAGCAATAGTTTGTTAGAAATTTGCCTCTGATCTCTGGGCGGGACTGTTGGCACCGAGCAACTCTACGCCCCTCTTCCACTAGCCCGTCAAGCATATTTTTTCCTTAACAAATAAGCTCTTTTTTAAAACAACTTTTTTTTCATCTGCTTCTGATTCACAATGATTTGATAAAGGGAGTACTCAGAATTGCAATTTTTAGCTTTGTTTTCTTTATATGTGTCCGTTATCATGAGAAAAATACCACAAGAACATCACATTATTTTCCTCAGAGTGGGTGTTTAGGTTCAAGTGGCTCATAAAAGCAAAATGAAGTGAAGAAGAAAAACTCCAAATTAAGATGTATGAAAAAAAAAAACTTTTCAAAAACTGCCTTGTCTGGAGCAACATTAAAGATGTATATTTTAAGATGGCGCTGCAATTATTGTTAAATTCATTCTAGAATTGTACATTTTGGAGGGACGCATTATGAATTTTTTGCACCTAAATGCATTTCGAAATGATTTCAATCTGTAAAGTTCATCTTTCTCTTCAAATTAAACTTGGGAAGTTGACCCAATCAATAAATATGTCTCGTTTGAATTTGAGAACAGCAGAGGTGTCCTGATTGCTGTATTGTGAAGCATGTCTGTGTGTGTGAGCAGGTGGTGCGAAAGTGTAACGAAGGAGCCCGGACGATGGAGCGAACGGAAATGTTGTGCACCATCAACTCTCAGCTGGAGTTTAAGATCAAGGTATGGACTGACGTGGAAGAAAATTTATTGATGAAATCCATTTGTAACAGCAGTTTATAAACAGGAAGGAGTAAGAAGAGACTAAGAATTCCCTAAAATTAGGATAAACTAGATTAATATACGTGCTCATGCCGGAACAAATCTGATTATTTAGGATAACTGGTGTGTTAATCGGATTGTCTGATAAAAGATGTCAACATATGCTTAATATTTATTTTAATAATCTGATTGCTTAAGAAATCGGATGTTGTACAGATTTTTTGTAACAGCATCCTTGTCCTCTTCTGTTCATCCTGCAGCCATTCCCTTTGATCTCAAGCTCCCGATGGATGGTAAAGAGAGGGGAGGTGACTTCATTGGTGGAGGGCGTCTTCCTAAAGCGAACAACGCGGCAGCACCTTTATCTCCTCCTCTTCAACGATGTTCTCATCATCACCAGGAAGAAGAGGTGAGTGGCTGGGCTGGAACCGTATGTTCTGATACTGCGTCTGTGAACTTTCTCCATAACTAACTTCAGTTGGTTTTAAATGCCCTGGACCCTGAGTGCAGGAGGCTTCACAGCTAGAATCCTATTGTTTTTAGAAAGGAATGTTATTCTTGCAAAGGGAGTTAGACTCTACTTCAGTTTCTATTTACAAGCAAACTGCTTCTTTTTTTTTTTTTTTTTTTTTTTGGTACTGCACAGATTTTCATAGATATTTTACAACTAAGCTTTAAATACCTGGCATCAGAAATCTGCCATCAAATCTTTTCATGGTCCACATGTCTGCCTCCCCCTTTGTTTGCTGCTTCTGCATTACAAAAGCAAAGGCAGGGGTCCAGCCGCATTTCTCTAAATGACGTGGTCAGAATTTGCGTGTGGGAGCACTAGCGTACCAGAAAAATCTTTCTCTTGCATACCCTTATGTGTCTGGAACTTATTGGACCCGCCATTCGCGGAATAATAGTTTTCAAAAATCATGAGGGGGGGAAAGACATTTTTTTCTGGAAATCTCATCTGGGATCTCAGACGACGGGCTCCAGCAGAGCGCAGGTCTGTGTTTGAGGAAGAATTTCTGAAAAAGGAGGGATCTGCTGTTTGGAGCTGCATGTCAGGCTGAATGTGAGAAGCTGTTGGAATATCGGATTGTGCTGTGGAGCCGTGCTGTGGCACGCCACTCTCCTCTGCACTCCATCTGCAGTATTGAAAACTCAAATATCAGAGGTTCATGAGGGAAACAGCAGGGCTTAAGGATTCCGGAGGCTAACAATATGATGGCTCTTTACTTTGTCATTTCAAGCTTTACTTACTGCTGTCTTTATCATGGCTGATGCAGGTGTTGGAAATTCTTCAATATATTTTATTTTATTATAAAGTGCATAGAACTGTAGCAGCATTTCATTCACAAACAAGAGCTTTGTGACTAAACTAAGCTTCGTCTTTTTGGTACAAAACACATTTTGGAGTTAAATAAAATCCAAAAGTATATTTTAGTTAATATTACAGAAAATAAAAACTAGCTTTATGTAATCAGAGAAAAACAATTTTATGTACTGCCTGAAAAAAAAAAAACAAGTAAAAAATTAGTTAGGTGCAGGAAAAGCTTGACCATGAACCCTAAGGTGTTCAAGCAACACAAGTGAAGTTTTTTATTTAACTTGGGGTAAAAAAAAAGGTGGTACACTGCAACAATAAGTAGCCTAAAAATAGGGAAAAAAATACTAATCTTGGGCAGAAAAAATCATTCAAAAGTAGTAAAATAATCTGTTTATGCAGCAAGTCATTTTAACGTTATAAATCTTCTAAGAAAAAAGAAATAAACATTCATTCAAATGGGGAAAATAAGGGAAAAAAAGTTAACTGTCAAATAGAATTAGTTCAAATTGAATGTTATACAATCCAATAATGAGTATTTTTTGCTAACATACAAACTGTTTGTATTTCTGAGTTTGTATGTATCCAGTTGTAGCTCATTTTGATTACAATTACAAAAAACTAGTCGAAAAAGTGGAAATGACTTGGTCTTTAAAACAACTTTGTTCAATGTTAAAAACTGTCTGTTTAATAAAACGCATTTAGATGTCTATGAACATTTCTTGTGTCAAGCAATTAGAGATTTCTTTTGGTCTTAAATCAAGGTTTTCTGTCGTCAAGAGTATGGAGCAAGAAGATATTGATTCGTTTTAATGATCATTTCCAAATCTTTAGATCCTAGCTCTTAATTAGACAAAAAACTTAAGTAAAGAAAAACTTAAACAACGTAAAACCTAGTAAAACATCATAAACGTCTAAAAGCAAGGCTTTAAATCTTTACAAGCAAATGCTTTTATATATTTTATGTTTTAATTAAATAATTAAAGATTTGTAAAAACAAAAAAAACATTACAGACCCTTCTTAGGCTAGGAATTATGCATGTACAGTTTATTTCTAAAGCTACACTTAAAGAAAAAACAGAATTTTGATTAAAAGCCACGTTTGCTCTCCTTTTAATGTAGTTTGAAATACCTGTTACTCAACTTTATTTATGATTATATTAGTTCAATTTTGTGGTAAATTAGAAGATATGAAGAGTGTTACCACATGTGCTTTTGATCATGGGTTCACTTCTGTCACGCTCCACGCCAGCTCCAGGGAACACTTACATAACATTCCAGCTGGTTTCTCTCTGCTCCTCACTTCCCTCCTTTTCCAGTTTGATCGCTCAGCATCATGTGTTGTTTCCATCTCCATCTTTATTGTTTTCCTCACCATTTTTTTTCCCTTTTTAGTTTTGGTTTTCTTTTTCATGTATGCTCCTTCCATCATGTCAACAGCGAGCGTGGAAATCAGTACCACGTGCACGGGGGCATGTCTGCCTGTTTGCTTGAACTGGACTCCTATCTAAACATCTTTTCCAGGGATTAGTCAGCTCTGCATGTTTTCTGCAGATCTAGGTGAACATGAGAAAGTCGAGCAGCTGGCACAGCTGTGATACATTTAGCAGATTCTTGCGTCCTTCTTTTTTCTTTTCCATCCTTCACACCTTACTGTCAAGACAGGATCCCAGACAAAAGCCACACCATCAGTAGTCTGATCTTTGGCAGCTTCTGGGAAACTGTTTAATTGCACATGTATGAAACTCAGCATGCAAATATGCAGCTGCCCCACCCTCTCCCATCTGGGATCCACACTTGCGTAAAAATCATTTGTACATTTCCTCTGTACTGCTATCACCAGCCACTCGTGCTCAAAACATTGCCAACAGGTATCGATCCTAATCTGAGATTATGTCATGTCAGTGTCTGAACTTCTTTTGTTAGCTAATGCTTGTTCTTGTTGCATAAGGGTTAATGATGTGCTTGAAATAAGTTTCGTACCACCTGGATATGGCAACTTTTCCTAAAACAAATCTGTGTTTTTAGGGAAAAAGAAAAACATTTTAGACCACAGAGAGGAAGAAACTGTCCATTCTAAGACAATGTTCATCTGAAACTAAAATCTCAAAAAGTCCCAGTCTTCAAGTTTTTCAGTCATTTTACTATAAAAAAAGAAAATCAAGTATGATCTGACTTTATGTAGCATTGATTCCCGCTGCCACTCATATGATTGGATAAAGTTTTGTTCTTGTCATATAAATTCCTTTCTTTGTAAAACCAATTATGTGCCAATCAGTTCCCCCAGACATCTGTGTTGAAGTACGGTCTGTCCGTACCCCCCCCCATCCACCCACACGCACACACAGCACTGTCTGTACTCAGTGGGCTTGCTGTGTCATAAAAGATGCTTCGTCAAGATTCAAAATCTCGACCCTTTGCTCCTCCTGCTTTCAGTGTCCTGATGTTTGGCTGCACATGTTGCTGTTGTTGTTGTTCTTGATTCACAGCTAATTTTGATCTTAAATTGTCTTCTTTGTATTTTCCAAACCGTAAAAAAAAAAAAAAGTTATCAGATTTGATGTTGGAAGTACCACAATAATTCAATAGTTTGATTTTGACTAACTCTAAATGTTACGGACGAACGTAAGACACGATAGTCGTGTCAGACTTGAAGTCATAAAAAATAAATGTTGGTGTTTATGGAAAAATCAAAGCCCCTACTAAGTTTTTCTTCTATTTTTCTGTTTTGACAGCTGCTAATTTGACCTTTAGTTTGGCAAATATACGAAAAAACTTGATGTAGGAGATTTATTTTTATGTGTACCAAAACAATCTTAAATTTAAAAAAAAACATTATAAATGTATTTTTGTTTTGTCATGTATTAATTTAGGGTTATGGTTGAAATCAGTGCCTTTCTCTCATGCTTTCCATCAAATCTACAGGTAGTGTTTAGTAGATGATTAAAGAATATTTTTGTAAAATAAATGGATCATATTTTAATGCAACTACCCTTGACGGTTTTGGCTTTTGCCAGTTTGCCTGATATGAGATTTAATAATCAAAAAAGAAAACACAATCACATTCTATTTTACATTAGAAACTAGTAAAACGAATAGATATTTAGTCTGAGCTATATCAGGAAATTTGCTGAGTTCAACTGTCAAACTTATTCCACTTCAGCAAAGTTTCAATATTGTGCATTTGTATGTGGACTTGAACTTTTCTCTTCCTTTCTGCTCTCCAGTAGTTTTCCAGGTTACACTGTGCTGGTAAATGATGGCAACTTTGTCTGAATCATCAGTCTTTGTCAATTAAAGTCGACCTGTCACCTTTCAGAATAAACTCCAACCCCCTTCCTGCATGTCTTTACTTAGATATTTAGTGTTGGACCCCTAAATGTAACAAATATGACCTGACTTTATGTAGCATTAATAAATACAATTTTCTGTCTTTCTCTGCCAGCGAGGACAGTTACACCGTGGTGGACTACGCTCTGAGGGATGAGATCTCCGTTAGCCTTTATCAGCCTGATGACCTCAAACCCATGCTGAGCCCACGGCCGTCCTCCAATCATCTCTTCCATCTGCACTTCGAACACAACCACTCTGGCGAAAAGATGCACAGGATCCTCGGGACTGAGTCTCTGTGAGTCACCCTCTTCCTCTAACCCTGCCGTTTTCTTTTAACTTCTATTTCTGTGACTCATTCACTTGAAGTTGCGTCAAGCAGTGATGACAAGCCAGTTGTGACCTGACTTTTGCTATGGCAGGGCCAATGATGTCATCTATCTGCAAATACAAAAACACTTTCAGTTTCTCCTATGTTGTAAACTAAATGCATGTATACATAAACAAGTTTTAATAAGCTTACATCTATTTTTACATTCTAGTGTGTCTTGTTTCTTTTATTTTTGTAAATACTGGCCAGTACCGGGCCCTGATGTCATACAGGCCTACTAGCAAAAGATATCTCAGCACTCTATGAATGCCTGGCAGCACAAATGAATCCGCTGCTAAGAGGTGGGACTCACCCCGACTGGCTAACGATCCTGATCCACAAGGATCCCTCAAAGGGTACAGTACCATCCGAGTCCTACCAATGGCTAGAAAGGGCTGGCCTACAGGACAGCACTGAAGCGCTCATCCTGGCAGCTCAGGAACAAGCCCTGAGCACCAGAGCGATAGAGGCTCAGATCTACCACACCAGACAAGACCCAAGGTGTAGGCTGTGCAAAGAGGCGCCTGAAACAATCCAGCACATAACTGCAGGGTGTAAGATGCTGGCAGGTAAAGCATACATGGAGCGGCACAATCAAGCCTGTGGTAATTGGAGCAAATGGTCGCCATGTTTGTCTTTTCTTATGGCTAATATGCTCATTTGAAAGAGGGGATTTGAAATTTGGTGCTTATATCAAAAAATGAAATATCAACCTAACCAGCTCAGCTATATCTAAAATGGAATGTGTGCTTACTTATAAGAGAGGTTGTAGAAATAAATCTGGTCAAGGGCACAGGGGTGATAATTTGTAAGGCTTTTACTTCTTCTCACTCCCTTTCAGATATTTCTGAAAATGTCTTTTTAAAACTGCAACATCCTACATTTCTTCAAATAGAAGTTAATGCAGTGTGAGCTTCCAGTCAGGCGTAAACCAGTCGGAGTTCCATAATATTCCAAAAATCTTGGCGTTTGTTCCTGTGGAAAAAAACCTCTGCTGTTTCCACTCCACTGGCCTTTCTTCACCTGCCTCAGCACAGCTTTCCAATGACAAATCAAAAACAGAGCCAGTCCTTTATCCTTTAACGCTGCTCCTTATTTAGTAGAACTGTGCTCACCCAGTCACAGGGATATTTTCTTACATCGGTTCTGAAATTGAAGCTTGAATGTTGTTTATGTGACATTGAAGGTAAAAGCTTTTTTCCCACCCTTATATATGTAATTATCTGGTTTTTGCCTCAAGTATTTTTATTGTATTCTAAAAACAGCACCATTGTTTTTTTTCTTTCTTCAGACTGAAGGAAATTAATTTCAAATTTACAGAAAAAACATTAATTTCATAAATGAATGAAAAAACATTTCTGAGATTTTAGAGCTCATAAATTACTGAAAAATGTGTTTATGAATGTAGTCAGTTAAAAACGTTGCAAATGAATAATGTCTGGGACACAAAAAGAGATCCATATGTAAAAAAAACCCTGTGGATAAAAATTTGAATCTATAAGGGTGAGCAGGTGAAGAAAAACTAGTGTAGCTTCAACTCACTTCAAGTTGATTTCATGCATAGTCACGTAAATGACTGATTTCTCGTTTTTGTGAAACAAGCGTATCAAAAGTTGCAGTTCCCTATAAGACCACTGGAGGCAGGATTCAGAAATAACTCCCATTTAAAGTTCAACTTGATACCTCAATAAACATATTTGTTGTGTGGTTTTAAAGATGCTTTTCAAGTTTATAAAATTTTTTATTCATGAAAACTTTGGGAAAGGTTGTATTATTTGGTAAAAGTGGAGCTTAAATTTGTGAATTTTTAACTTTTATGATTGGCAGGTGGGTGAACCTATGGGCGTCTTAACAAACTAATCAGCCATGTTTGGGATGCATATGATGTGGCCAGAGCAAATTCTTGTCAGTGTGCTGGTTCCGCTTCAACTTTCATTTTTTTGACATTAGAAACCATGTGGTGGACATCAGAGAAAATAAGTCAAATATATCATATAAGATTTATCGGGGCAAAGTATTATGGGTATTTGGTTTTCTGAGATGAACTTGTGCTATTTGGCTTTTTCCAAATCCCTATTTAGATAATATATGGCTATACCTGATACAGTGGAGATGTGAGTGCCTGCATACTGCTGAATATGCACTTTTTTAGAAAACAAACATTAGTGGAGCCAATGCAGTTCACCCCATAACCAATAGGTGGCTTGTTAAGTATAATTTCAATGTAAATAGCCCGAACCAGCAACATGAATTCACATATTCATACATCAAAACGTTTTTTCTTACTTCTGTTGATAAGTATTATAATCTAAAGTATTCTGTACTGTTAGACCTTTTTTTAATTCTATTTTAATATTAAGGTCCACACTGGGATCCAACCTTTTACTTTTGTAAATGCACCTGCAAAGATCAGGTGGTACTCCTGCTTTCTGCAGTCTTAGAGGTGGTGTTGTTGAATTTCTCTTTAACTTTGGTGTTTTTGGTGGAGGTCCGATGGATTGAGGGCTGGTAACTCAGTAACCTGTTGCATTCCAGCCTCTCCACTACTGAGCCAATGATGACAAAGAGGGGCGGAGGCTGTGGCGTCCTCCTCCTGAAGTGGGTAAAAAATGGCGTTAATCAGACATCCTGGTGCAAACCCCGCTTTAAGGAGCCACATGTACAGATTTGTGTGACTG
The DNA here is from genome assembly GCA_023969325.1 of Oryzias curvinotus. NCBI lineage: Eukaryota > Metazoa > Chordata > Actinopteri > Beloniformes > Adrianichthyidae > Oryzias > Oryzias curvinotus. The sequence goes on along the minus strand of CM043718.1, from coordinate 16,630,677 downwards.
CTGAATAATTTGTGTTTCTGGCTGAAGTTCTGGTTACACGCTGTGAACTTCCTGTCCAGCTTGTAGTGTTTGTTTGGAAACAGAGTGCCTCTCCTTTGATTGTGTTTAGGACCCTCAGATTTGTGTGTTTTGTGTGTGCGTTTGTGTAATGCAGCTCGCCACTTACTGGCTGAGCTAAGGGTGACGGGGAAAACTGGCAACTGTCCAGTGGTTACTAAGCCTTGTTTAAGTAGTTGCCTAGTAACAGTTCATTGCTTAGTGGGATGTTTCCCACGACTATACCCTCCTTCTCCATCATCACCCCCCCCCCCCCTTCCATCCTTCATGATGGCCCCCTGTCTCATCCTTTAGAAAGCAGCTAGCGTCTGCTCTTTGTTTTTGGATGACTAGAAAATAACTTTTTGTTCCTCCCTCCATTCATCCCAGTTTAGAGACATAACTAAACGTGACAAAACACGGTGTTAGTTTCCTTCACATCGTCTTAGCGAGTTCAGTCAAGCAAAAGCAGACAAAAGCCGTGTTTAGACACTGCTGTTTAAATAAGGAACACAAGGAAATAAAACAACTGATAGTTTTTAAAACTTTCAACATTTTTATCTTTGCATTTTATATTTATAAATGTCTCCTCAATGTAATTTGTCTTTTAACTGATCAGTCTTGCAGCTCTGTTTTGGCACAAGTGGAAAGTGTCCTGCAGAAACTGATGATGAGATAAATGTATCATCGTTTAATCTTCCTGTCAGTTATTTAATTCCAGAGCTTCCTTCTATCTTTGATTAATCCAATTGTGATTCTACACACAGGTTTTGCTCCTCTGTGACTGTGCAGGCTAAACAAATTTCTGGTGTACAGGAAGTGTATCACCAGCTGTTCTTTTCCTCAGTGTTACATAATGGCTGGCAAAATGCTGTCGAACAGGCTGAACCTTAAATTGTTTGTTTGTCAGTCCAGAACTGAAAGAAAACAAATCTAAAAGGAAAGAAAGACACATTTTGGATGACAGTAAAAGAAAATAAATAGAGGTGAAGAAATTGAGCTGAAATGATAAAATCTGAGAGCACAAGTTTAAGGTGGAGGCTCAGGGAGGCTGTGGAAAAAGTACCACATGAGTGATAATAAGGTGCTGGATGTAACCTGTTGACAAACGAAGGCAGACTTTTGGGGTATTCAGACTGGAAAACTCCTTTGTTCCGGATCAAGTCTGCTTAATTGCTCTGGATCGAGTCCCGAACCTTCTGTTTGGTCTGTATTCAGACTGTCGCTTCTTTGGTCTGGTGGAGTCGTGCTGCATGGCGGTTACTGACAAGAAGATGACTCAGAAGGTATGATGATAAAGGTTTATGACCTATAGATTGTTGGGAAAACAGTGAGAAGAGACGTGAGAAAAGAGGTGGTAAAGCTGGAACTGAGTTGCATAATTCCATGTTACTGATGGGGAACAGAAAGTGGGTTAGTCGGCAACATATTGAAAGTCACCTAAAATAATATTAAGTGGGAAGGTTAATTTACAAAAACAGTGACAGAGATGGGGTTTTTAAGAGGAGGTCAAAAATCTATTGTACATTAGATATGTAAAAACAGTGAGATATTTTGACAAAATGGGACAAAAAACCTGTGTCATTTTGTAGGACATAGTTTCTGCAGAGTGGCAGTAGTTCTCTAGAAATTTGCCTCGGAGCTGTGGGCAGAACCTTTGGTGCAGAGTAAGCCCTCCCCCATTTCCCATCATCCTTCTGTTTACCTACTCTCAAAGACGTACATGGATCTAGTTGTCTAGATCAGTGTTTTTCAACCTTTTCTGAGCCATGGCACATTTTAACCTTAAAAAAAATCCTGCGGCACACCAGCATCCAAAAACTAAACAAAAAAAGGAGAAACACATAGTCTGTATTGATCTACAGCCCCTCCACAATCTCACATGCATTTTTGAGATAATTGTTGCAGAAAAGCTGGAAACTGCAGCTGTTTTTTTTCTAAAAGATGCAATAAAAGTTAAATTAGAATATTTAAAAACAGTTTGAAGTGTGTTCGTTGGTTTCAAGACACTTAACAACAGATCTCCTTGTGCGCTGTCACTCTCACAACCCAATGCATCATGGGAGTGCATAAAACGGCCGGAGATCGCTTTTCTGAGCTTCATGTTTTGTTCTCTTGTCTAACGGTCTGATACCGGATTCTGTGGAAAGCTACACCGCTAAAGACGAGCTTTAGCTGGTATGTTTGTTGGAACTGAGCAACTTTATGAGCTAAATCGGGACAAGGAAGTGAAGACGTTAACCACTTCTGATTGGTCAGACTGATAACATGTGATTAAGCCCCCCAAGAATGATTGGTGGAGACAGTTAAAGGGGCGGGACTTTTCCAAAATACAGTCAAAGCTGCAGCTAAGTCGCAATAGCGTCATTCTCATCAAAATGTCTTTAATAAAATAAAATAAACGCAAAGAAAAAGTATTTTACGATCTTTTATATTCCTAACTCCTCAGTGTTTTATCAGGGCCTGTTTGGATGAACAAAGAGCTGAAATCCTGGAGATTAGAAACGTTTTTACATCAGTTAATGAGGGCAATTTCCCACGGCACACTTGACCATCTCCCACGGCACACTAGTGTGCCGCGGCACACTGGTTGAAAAACACTGGTCTAGATGCAGGGAGCTCGTGGCTTGCCGTAGTAGCTTCTGCGTCACCACTGCAAACTTTTTCAAACGACATTATTTTGTGTCCTCCTGATTCACAACAATTTGCATAAAGAAAACACTTACAAATACAATTTTAAGCGTAATTTTCTTCATATACATGAAAAAACTTTACAAGAACATGTTAAAAACAAAAAATTCATTGGAGTGCGTCTCTAAGAGCACTTAAACGATGTTTGGAAAAAAAAGACAGCAGAGTGACTGGATAATCTGCTGCAAAGAGCACAGATTAGACTGAAGAGTCTACTCTCCTGCAAACCACAACAAAAGGGGGGAGACCTCAAACAAAACCTATACTTAAACATAAAAACAGCCTGGAGAGAGTTGAAGAGGACAAAACAGTACAGCAGCTGATGATTCGCTAAGACTGTGAGGGACTGTGTCCACTGAACTGTCCTGTCAATGAGTTATCGTGTTTTTACTGTCAGGGGTCAGAAAGCGTGGATGAAACAACTGCTGAGTTTTTCCGTAATAAAGTTAGGGCTAGAATTTGCAACCTTTTGACTCTGAAACCAAGGTCTCTGCTCTAAAAAAACGTAGCTTTCCTTGACTGCAGCTCCCATCGGCTCCTCGTGTGAGATTCCACACATTCTGACGGAAGGCGGGTCTGTTTTTTGTGGAAATGATATCGTTCATATGGGTTTAGTTATGCTTTTGTCCATACAGCTGCCTCTGTTTTTCACATCGCCGACTTACCTGTTGCTCGTTTTAGTGGTCAGGGTCATGTTTTAGGTTGACCTTTGACCTCAACGATGATGCGACCTGTCAGGAATCCATGCAAACATCTGGACTAGAGATGGCACAGTAGTTTCTTTATAGCAGGCTCTCCATGGAGTTGTGATTTCCCTTTTTTTTCTGTTTTTCTTTAGTGCTTGGCCCTCCAGATGACCTTGCTTATGTGTCCAGTGTCCAGACTGTGAGAATAGAGCCTCCCTCTATTAGATGAACAGAGCAGCTACAGAAATCTGCAGCCAAACCGAACGGCTGGTCAGATATGCAGCTATAAACACAAAGCAGAAAAAGTTACACAACATCCTCAAATAGATGAGGGAGTCTGCTCCTGTTCTCTTTTTGTTTTGCGATAACGTTACAGATGGGAGTTGCTGCTCCTGCCTGGGAATCTCCAGAACGGCTGCTTCATTTGGAGGGGGGATGTAAGTGAGGCAGGAATGGCGTCTGCAAAGCATCCTGTGGCAAAAAATGCAAGCACAGGAAAGAAAATGAGAAGAAAGGAGGAGATGAAACAGAAGTGGGGTAGAAACCCGTGGCCTGCTGGTGTCTTTTAGGTTGTCCGAGGAAGGAAGGAAGGTTAGGAGGCCGCTCTTTATTTGCGCAAGTCAAAGGTTTCACCCACCAGCAGCAGGACTCTCCTGTTTCCGAATGAAATCTGAGCCTTCCCTGATGGATTTGTGACTCTTTTGTTCTTTGGGATCAATGTTACAAAGCAGAGGAAGTTTTCTTTCTGCTTTACAGAGAAAAGGGTGATCCTGCAAAGGCCTTCTTTCATAGAAGAGCACCTGCTTTGAGTGCGCATGCCTAAATGCGCTCAAATATGTCTCGCACACACGTTAACTGCTGCGGCTTGCGCTTGATATGTCGACTCCAGGCATCTCAGCTGTTTGCAGCTTGTAATGATGGTGCATTTTGTGGAAACACATGCGTCTCTGTTCCTGCCCGGCTGTCTGAAGCTGCAACCAGAGGCTGCTTACAGAAAAGCTCTCATAAATCCAGTTTGCCGACATATACTTGTGCAATTAATAACTTTACCTGTGGGGGAAGGCAACATGATATCAGTATTATATTTCTACATGATTTTCTTTTAGAGCTACATATCTTAGATAAAAAAAAACAAACAAAAAAAAAACTCAAGGGCAAAGATTGGACGCACAAGACAGTGTGATGCAGCTAGAAGAAAAGATTTTGCTTGAGAAGTGTGGAGACAAACAGGCGGTTGCTATCTGGTTAAAAGGGCGGAGCATTTTGTGATTGCATCAGAAGGAAGGACATTCTTATGCAGATATGAGTCATTCCTCTAATGAAAATAATGAAGAGGACATTTGTTTTGCTTTGTAGACGGTTGTGAATCAGGACATGATAGTTTTTCACAGCTAAAAGTGTGCGAGAACATTGGTTGGATAAAATGGGAATGTAGTAATGAGGTCTGACTCATGGCTCTCATCTCTGGAGGTCCAGTTAAGACCTTTTCTGATGAGGATCCAAACAAACGGCTCTCTTGATTGGTGCTGAGTCACAGAGGGCCTCCAGAATCGCCCTCCCCTGGTTTATTTCCTGTACCCCTTTGATTCCGCCCTCTGTTGTTCTTTCTAAATCCACAAGGAACAGGTGAGATGAGATGCAGTTTCACTAAATCTGCTCTGTGCGTCTCCGCCCAGCACATTTGCTGTGCACACAAGGGAAGGTGAAAGCAAATCTGTCCCTTACGAAGAATTGGGCTTTGTGCTTGTTTTTCTGAGTTCCCTGAATTCTGGAAACACACCTCTTCGTCTCTCTGAATGATGACAGGGAGGAGGGGGCAGAACGACAAACTTGCTCGACGACTATATTTTCCAATTGCTTTGACAGTTTATGAAGCTGTTGACAAAAACTCAAGTAACAAAAAATTAAATAAAAGCGGTTTAAGAAGTGTTTGCATAATGTTTGGGATTCTTTTGTTGGTTGTGGAGTTCTCATGGGTCATTTTATCTGCTTTAAGGAATGAGCGTGCCCGATGGATCAGTGCTCTTGGCCAGAACCCCAACAACAACAAGGATCAGGACAGAAGCAGTAAGTTTGAGAGCTTCTCTGGGTTTATCCTATAGTGCCACCTTGTGGTTACTCAGTGAAACAGCTTTTTCAAAAGAAAGAGTTTATGTCTGTTTTTCCTTTCAGATGCCATCCAGGTGGAGGTGATCAGGACTTACACAGCCAGGCAGCCAGATGAGCTGTCCCTGCAAGTGGCAGATGTGGTACTGGTGTCACAGACTGTAGATGGTACGTAAGCTGGTAAAAGTAAAAAAAAATATGGTTTTATTTTTATATTTTTTATAGCGTAAAAACTAAAAGACTTAAAAATGTTCTTAATTTTGCACTTTTGTATAGAAAATTAACTAATTTCACATCTGATGTTTAAAAAAATGGCAATAGTTAAAAAATGGGAAACTGTGAATCTAGTTGGCTGCTGGTTAAGTCAATCCATTGGATGTGTTAAAGAAAGGCTCTCCAATCAGTAAATGTGAGCATAAAATGATCTTGATATACTTTAAAAACGATGTTCCCCAATGTTCATTTTAATAGCATAATCTAAAGATTTAGAAGAACTAAACTGACGAAATGTCTGTTTATAAGGGACAAGCGCAAACATTTGATGCCAGGGGTCCTCAGGTGACACTCAGCACGATTCTCGACGAAGAATACTTTTAGAAACTACTGTGGGTAAACACAGCGCACAGTGCCATCTGCTGATGCCAACTGAAGCCCTGTCCAAGCCATGTCTGAACATGGTCCAGAAGCAGTCGTGGCTCACTCCAATCATCTTTGGATTTATTTAAGTGTTTCCATTGGTCTTTTAATTACGATTTTGCCGTTTTTAGCCAAAATAAAAAAAAAATCTTTTGTTTTTTAGGACCTAGTTTCTGCAGAGCCACAGTAGGTCATCAGAAATTCGCCTCCGAGTTTTGGGTGTGACAGTTGGCAAGGAGCAACCCCGCCCCTCACCCCCTTCCCATTGCTGAGAGCTTAGAGCAGGGAGCTTGTGGCCCGTCCAGCATATTTTTCAAATGGCATTTTTTTCTATGTCTGATTCACCACAATTTGAATTAGAATCTAGAAATGCAATTTTGAGTTTAATTTATTTTCTTAGAGTGGGGCCTTTAAATTGTATAAATAATTATTTTACATATGTGTTCTTTTGCGAATTAATCAGGTATGATGCATTTTTTTATTTTATTAAAAAAAACTAACGAGCAAAGAGTTTAAAGGTTTCAAAAATTCTTGTATTTTCCCCCAAATCCTCACCTGAACTCCATCTTTATTATTCTTCTCACCCTTCTTACCTTTGGTCACATACTTTGCCGCTCCTCCTGTTCTTTTTCCTTAATGGGCCTAACGTTCGTTTGAAGTTTCACATCTCTAAAGTGTGAAGGCCAGAGGTCGTTTCAGTTTGGGTGGCTATAGCAACCAGCTTTGATGTTAAAGAGCAGAAAAAAAAGAAAAAAAAACTAAAACTCTGTAGGATGAAAAATGAGTTGTTTTTTTCATGAAAGTCTTGTTCTTTCCTCAGGCTGGTATGAAGGTGAGCGTCTGCGAGATGGGGAGCGGGGATGGTTTCTGGCAGAGTGCGCCGTTCAGATCACGTGCCAGGTCACCATCGAACGCAACATGCAGCGGATGAATCGCCTGCAGGGGCTGGAAACGGATGTGTGATGGGATAACAAGGTGACGGCGTAAACTGCAGAACTGTGACGCCCCGACACGTCCATGACCCCGATCCTGAGCCGCTGATTTCCGACAAGTCAGTTCAGCGGCTAAACTGAGCTACGAGGCAACTCTAATCTAACAGAATGACAAAGAGGAAGCCGTCACCCTGCTTAGCACGCACTTAACACCAGTTCTTCCAACCATTCAGAGGACAGAAGGTTTCCTGAATCACTCATCAGTCTGTGCCGGTTTGATCTTTCGGGTCCATTAATTTGCCAGCCAGTCGGGAAACTTCACATTTATTGCCAAAGCTGCTGCTTTCAGCACCCTGCCATAAAAAAAATGATAGTGTGAAATTGCAACAATTTTTTTTTAAACAAATGTGCGCTTAAACTAGTCCAGAACCATTACAGGACATAAACCAGGCCAATTAGAGCAGAAAAGAACATCAGGCATGGCCTAATGAGGCACAGTTTGAGAGGAAGAGCTTTACTTCAACCAATATGTTAGACTTCCTGCATCATATGAAATCAGAGGCATTGCAGCCGTCTGAGAGGAGCGATTGCTTTCGCCGTCCTCGGGTTAAGCAGAGGGGCCAAGTGTCCGTCCTCTGCCTCGCTGTTTGTAATGGCACATCATGAATCACACTCCACATTTGTGTCACGGGTGCCATTATTCTCTCCATCACTTCAGTAAGGAGGATCGAGGAGAGGAAAAAAAAAATAAAAAAAATCAAACACTTGGCAGTGACCAGAGGTGGCTCTGTGCCTCTTTAGGATTTCTATTTGCAATGCTCTAGAAATGAATGCCTGCGCTGATGGCGAGACCCGCGGAGACGAGCGACCCCGCCTGGCCCCGCTTTTAATGTGATTGTCCGGAGTGAGTCATCTTTCAAGCCTTTCCCAGATAAAGGAAATAAATGGCTTTGTCAGGGCATGGCGATAATGCCATCTATCAAACCCACTTCTCTGGAGCTGACCCAGATGATGAGCACAAGATTGGAAGAGGTGAGCAAAGCAGCCAGCACCAGTGTGTGGACTCCGCATTTTTGCACTCAGGGAAAACCGTTTGATACCGCCCATCTAAGCGTGACATCGTCTTGTAAGAACTGTAAATCTTCCGTGTAGATATGTAAAACATGCATGTTTTTTGTTAATACAGATTTATATCAGATCTTGTAAATAGAAAAACTGATGTTTGTTAATAAAAGCCTCTTAGCTTGCCCTCTCAGATTCTGAAATTCTTGATTTCACTTGCTGGTAAACTTTGACCCATTAAAAATGGTGTTTCTGGGTCAGCCATGGTGCAGAGGTATAGCGGTCGACCTAGGATTGTAAGTTCGCCAGTTCGGTTCCTGCTATGGATGCCTATGTGTCCTTGGGCAAGACACTTACCCCACATTGCTGCTGGTGGTTGAAGGTTGGTGCAAGTGGAGCCGCCATCAGAGTGCGAATGGGACTGTCACTGTAAAGCGCTTTGGGGTAATAAAATGCTGTATAGGTGTTTTTTTGTTTGTTTTTTACAAAGATTAAAAAAATGAAAAGAAAAACATGAAAGTATATTTTTAAGTCATTCAATAAGCCAACTTAAAAAATAAAACGTGGTACTTGCAAAATAATAAACAAGCGAATTGAAGCACAAATGCAACTGGTTGAAGTGCAGAATACATGTAGATTTTTTTCCAGTCCTCTGTTTGACCTTCAGCAGAACTCGAGAACTAAAATTTAAATCAAAGACACCAGCTGCTTATCCGAAATGTCCCAGCCAAACTTGGCTTCTAAGGATGCTGGCAGTCTTTTCCAGGCCACCTTTAATCATCGTCGTCATCAGCATCATTGAAGTAAATGTGCTGTCCTTTGGGGGCGGACGCCCACGTCCTGCCACCGCTGCCCGCGGCCCTCTCCTGGGTGGTGATGAGGTCTATGATGGCGGTGATGACAGCGCAGTCTTTGGACTGACGGTTCTGCCAGTCCACAGGAGCTGGATTGCTGATTTTCTCCTGCAGCAGCGAGTCAAGTTCTCTCTTTAAACTCTGTGGAGAGCAGAAGGATGAGAAATTAGCGTTATTAAAAAATAAAAAAATAAATACAAGAACTTATTTGATGGGACTTGAGCAAATGTTTACCTTGACAAGGTGAGCTATGCGAGCTGGGGACCTGAAGACGATCCACTGGTCCACAGCGATGGTCTCCTGGTCCTCATCTTTCTGGATGGTGATGTCCCCCCCAAAGAAAAGCAGCGAGAACGGGGACACCTCTGTGCAGTCGTACAGGAAGATCTGCGGGGGACAGAGATGAGTCTAGCAGGCAACAACGGGAGTATTACGACAGATTAACACGTTCAGTGGCAGGGAGCGGCGTCATTATGACACACCGTATCTGACAGCTACTCGGTGGTGTGGGCTGAACGTGTCCCATTAGTGAGGAGAGGCTGTGCTGCTTTGAAATGTGTTTCAGTGCCTCTAGTGTTAGCAGAAATGTCATCTCGCCCTGTTTGTGAATCTCACTAATGTGTTACTCTCCTTTCCATCGGTTCACTCGCTTCACTGACAGATGCTTATGTAAAGGAGTTGGAGCAATCACAAACAAAAAAAGAAAAACTGCTTCCTTAGAATGCTTCACTTTGACTTCCAAAAATTTTATTTTTTTTCTATTTTTAAGGTGTTTCACTACACCTAACCTTTATTGAAGACCCACTCCAATGTCGTGTTTGACGACAGACACGTATAAAGAATATTGAGCTCAAAATTGCAATTCTGAGTATTTCTTTCTTCAAATTGTTGTGAATCCAGAGCACAAAGAAAAACGTTTGAAAAAAAGATCATTGGTGACGCTGGGTGGGCCACAGGCTTCCTGCTCCGAGCTCTAGGGGAGAGGGAGGGGAAGGGGGCCGGGTTGCTCCGCACCAACAGTCCTGCCCACAACTCAGAGGCACTAGAAGCTAGGACCTAGAAAACAGAACAGTTTTTTGATTTTGGCTAAAAACGCTCCCAAAAATAAAATAAAAGAGCAGTGGGGACACTTTGAAAACCCATCAAAGAGTATCGGAGTGGGACTTATAAAGTGTTACATCCAACCTTTATTAAATTGTGGGAAATCATTGAAAAAAATAGGTCATAACAGTCAAACAAATAAACTCTTTATTACGAATTTCTATAGTCTTTCAGTTACTGGAATTAATATATATATATATATATTTTTACATTTAAGACAGGCGCTCACCTCTGTGCCACAAATTTTAAACCCTGCTGGTCAAACTGAAACTAAAATAATTTAAATCTGTGAATTATAATGATTTATAAATCCATATTGTTTTTATTTCTTGTAATTCTAAAACCTTTTAAACGATTCTACTTCACATGTTCATGTTAGACCCGTCATCAGTTGCTGCAAAAAAAGAAAAGAAAAAGTGTCTCTAGCGGGATCAATAAAGTTTTTTTTAATCGCTCCACCTTCCATCTGAGTAAAGGACATACGTCAAACAGAAGCTATTTCCGCTCACTGCCGTCACAGAGATGCAGACAGATGTAGGAGGACTTGACCAGGAAAGAAAGAAATAAAAAAAAAAATCAAGGTGATAGCTGAAACAACTGTATTTTTGCCGTGACTGTGTAATGTGAAGAACCTCCACGGGCAAGTGCGTCAGAGAAGATAGAAGAAAACGTCACTCCGCACAAAGATTCCCTTTTTTTGTCTTCCCTTTTTAAACCAACAGCCGAAGCCGTCAGCTTCCTTTATTTTGCTGAGAACAAATAACCTTGACGAGCCTACACTTTGAATATCTTACTTTTCTAGGCACAAGCGCTCGGCATTGTGCGCCAGAAAAGCAAAAGCTTTTAAATCCCACAACAGTTGTGATGAAATGCAGAAAAAAAAATACCTTTTTTCGTCAGGACAAAAGCAGTAAAGTGAGAAGAAGGGAGAGGCAGCAATCAGAAAGACATGAAAGGCGGTTTTCTGCAGAATGGAGCCTCTTATACGGATGGAAAGAACAAAGGGAGAATGGAGGAGAGAGGATGAGGATGGAAAAAAAAGAAAAAAAAGAGAGGATGGAAGCAGCGAGAGCTGCAGTCAGGGATCGGCACTGACCCGCCACCCCGCCGCCAACACCTTTTCACATTGTGTGTGGAGGCTTTGAAGCATGAGAGCCTTTGGAGGGAGTTGAAAGGCGGCGCTTTAATCAAATATTCATTAAGTGCAAAGCTGTTGTAACACCACCGCCAACCTGCATCCACAGGTGCCTCTATCCACGTGAAAAACACGCTCCAATGTGGGATTGCTCAAGATTCACACCGCAGAGACCAAAGTTCTTTGCTTACGCTGCTTGTTTTCATCTTCAGGTGGTAAATGAGCCATGTGTAGTTGAACTCCTTCTCTTCAGCGTTGACAGATTTGGGGTGGATGTTCACCTTCCCGTCAGCCTGGGTGTAAACCTTCACCCTGAGGAAGAAGAGATACTTTCTTAGATGCGTGGACTCCTGCTTTAAATTCTGTCTGCAGTCACAAAAACAACAAGACTTACGCCAAACCTATCACCAAAAAAAAAAAAAAAAAAAAGAGAGAGAGAAAGAAATCACACAGGAGCTTTTTATTCCCTCGACAAAATAAGCCCGGTGAATGTTTAGAAGAAAAAAAATTGAAAGAAAGAAATTCTAATTGTGGCATTACTATCATAATGGAGGACGTATATTAAGAAAATTAAGCTTAAATTGTATTTCTCTATCCAAAGCATGAATAAGGAGCAGACGACATAAATGCTGTTTGAAAAAGAGCGTATTTGTGATTGAATATGCTGGGTGGGCCACAAGCTCTCTGCTCTGCTCCATTCTGATGCATCCATTTGCAGACAATTAGATCCATGAACGCCTTAGTTTTCCCCGTCTGAGCTGGAATCTGGCTCAAAACTGTTCGGCTGGATTGTTCCAATATTGCTCGTCATTTTTGTCGTAGCAGTAAGGTTAGGTTGGGGTTGTGAGGGGCTGTAAGCTAGCTGGAGAGTGAAAAAACATAGCGGGGAGGAGAAGGGGGGCGGGGTTGCTCTACGCGTACATTCCCGCCAACAACTCACAGGCAAATTTCTAATGAACTTCTGCTGCTCTGTAGAAACTATGTCCTAAAAATGACAGGTTTTTTTAATTTATTTTGCCCAAATAACGGCATAGTAAGCATAATGAAGAGACGACTGGAAATGCTTTTAAAACAGCTCAAAAGATGATTGGAATTGGACAATTTTCATGCATGAATATTCTAGGAGAGGTCATACCACTTCTCCTAAAACCAGTATATTTAAATTAAATAGATTCTTCTATAGAAGTACAGTAATCGATCCACTTTTCAAAATAAGAGTTTTTTGTTCCAAACGTTTAATCATCACAGGAAGTGTTTCAACACACTTAACATCTTTATTCGACTAATTCCAGCCATTTAAAAACAGAATGAGAGGAACTTGGCTGCTCTTTGTCTTGTACATTACAACCTTGAGAAACATTCATACAAAAAAAAAATTCTTCTTTAAAGGGCTCTAATTAGCTTCCTTCACAGAGAGGTGGATAGAAGCTTGGAAGAGCCTGTGGCCGCTGATAGTTGGAGAAAGGTTTAAGGACTCTGCATAATTATGAAGCTTTGAAAATTGCATCATCTGCTCTTTTCTAATGATGACTATAAACAAGCCACTGCTGAGACGAGCCAATTAAGCCTGCATGAAAGACCTTTAGAAATGTCATTTTAAACCAAAAGAAAAACTATAATCTGCCTAAAGAGTTGAAAGGAAACTTTGATCTATAATGGTCTCTCCAAATATCATCATAGCGAGGTATTACTAGGAAGAAAAACGTCACTGTGACACCTAAATTGATCAATGTATTGTTGGCCAAATTTTTCCTATAAAAAAAAAAACATTTCATGTCATTATTAAAGGAAGTATAGGTCTTAGGATGGCTCTGCTAAGGAAAGTAATTTTTGTATAAAATATTAGGAATCTACAATCATCATAACCTTGATTGCTTTTTAGACTAACTCAAACTCAAACTTTATTTATTTATATAGCGCCTTTCATTTTGGTTAAAAACACAAAGCGCTTAACATAAAAACAGATAAAACAGTCATAAAAAATGAAAGTTGTTAAAAACAGAAAACAAAGGACAATCACACAAAGAAGGTACCCCTCCCACCCCCACCCACCCAGTTACCCCAGTAGAACCGTGAACAGAAACAAAGAACTGCAGTTGAAGAAGGTCTGGCCTGGTACTGCTGTGAAGAAACGATATCATGAGGATCCATTCATTCCAAGGCCCAGCCGGACCACAGGGGCCATTACCGCAGCGCCCGCCCAACACAGGGCAGCCCAGGGCCCCATCCATGGCTATTAGACCACAGAGTGGGACCCCAGCCCGACCAATGAGAACGGGCACCACAGCAACGGCACCCCCTACAGGTCAAGCTGGTGGTGCCCAAGAACGATGAGAGGAAACCTGTAAAAATAGAGGTGAAAATACTAGATGCTAAAAAACTTTCTCAGAAAAAAAAAATCAAAAATCTATTAAATCATCTTTGGTTTTTGAAAGTTTGCCATCAAGACTTCAGTGTTCAGCCACCTATTTGCATTAACATTTGCTTTCAAAAAGTGTTTTAAATTTTGCCTAAGAATGACATAATCATAATTAACGCTTTAACAGTAAATCAACAGATGACTGGATCGGGACTTTAAGGGAAACAGGTGTGTTTTTCCCTGCTGTACACAGAAATGGCATGAGGTGTTTTATTTTGAAATTTAGGAGGATTTTCATAAACTTTTATACAGGATTCCAGTCTTGGTTCTTCTGGTGCATGATGGGATGTGTCTGTAAAAGCAAACATCTAACTCAAATGATACCGTTGTGCCTTGTGCTCAAGATCGCAACAAATGAAAAGAAAAAGACGTAAAAAAAACTTGTTAGCAAAAAGTTTGCGTGTTTTGGTATTTTCACTGAATCCCATTTAACAACAGAAATCCAAAGCAAGGGTAGAGTGTTTAATTTCCCACAACAGTTAAGTGCCAGCACAATGGCTGTATACTTGTTATGCCCTTCGTATTTATTGAGGTCAACAAGCAGGAGTTTTTCCCCGTTGTAATGCTGCACGTTAAGTGCCTAGCATGAGAGAGGGAGCATTTCTGCTTAAAAAATGACTCTGAAGAAATTTTGGCAGGTTGGCTCAGAGCATCTCCAAAAATACCCCATTAGATGCTTTTATACTGTTAATGTAATTCACCTCAAATCCATCCTGTCGTTCCACCAAAGAGAACGTAAGTGGGATCGCAGTCGTCAAATAACATGAAGGCGTTCGGTTTTTCCTAAAAACGTTTGAGATTGAACAGAACAAGCACGTTTGCCTCTGAAAGACTTCTGGTAAAAATACAAGAAAATGATTATGTGTAATGAACAGAATTGCTTTTAATTTATTCAATTTTTTTTTAGTGTTGAGATTCATACATGCAAAGGAGACAAAAGCGAGAAGTTTGGCGTGCCCCTGGTCGAAAGCTCTCGGAGAGAAGCGTGGGCTAAAATGACAGGCCTGCTGTGAGAGGCAGCGCCTCTGTTGTGCGCCTCAGACTTGTGCACACAGGTCACAGCCACTGCCTATGACAGCTGCCTTGGGGCGATTTCATGATGACTGCATTGATCCTGAGCTTCACAAGTGCCTCGCTTTTTGACAGTTTTTTTTCCTAACCGCTCAGCTCCAGGTAACTGTCACACTATTCTCGCAGAACTCATTACTTGCTAGGTCTGATTAATGGCTGCACTGAGAGGCTTATTTGTTCGGAACACTCTGAAGCGCGCGTTTCCCCAGAACGCGCCGACTCACCCCGGCCTCTTCTTGCTGTGAGACGGTCTGATGGTGGCCACCTTCGGATACAGCCCGGCTACGATCACTGCTTTGATAAGCTTCTCGTTGTCTGAAGTTAACACATAAAAGATTAAAAAAAAAAAAAAGCTGAAGTACTGATTGACTGAGCACAGAATCACAGGATGAGATTCAAAAGAAAGAAACAGAAATGTTTCATCATTTTTACCCGAGTTAATGTTGGATTCAGGATCTTTGGGGTCTTTGCTGCTGACAAAGCCTGTATGCTTGAGATGTTCAGCAAACTGGCTCTTCATGTTATGAATCATCTAATGAAAAAGAAGAAAATAATTCATCTATAATAAATACAAGCCAAAACTAAGCGTTTGGAAGTTTTGCTGAGTTTTTTGTCTGTCCACACTGGACTTGGAAACATGCGTTTGAGCGACCACTTCCAATGAAACGTCTATGCAAATGAGAAAATAGGCTTGTTTTGGGCTGCTATGTTCAAAACTCTCGCTTTCACGTGTTGCTCTGCATGTTTTTAAGTGTGTTTGTCGGTTCTACGTGTGCTAAACTGGGTCATACTTTGACCAATCAGAGACTCAACTTTGTTAGACGCCTATGGGAGGTGTCCTTTTCAAAACACAGAAGTACAACCGTCTGAAAAGTGATCATGAAGGAAAAATTAATAATCGCGGTTTGTGTCCGACCGGAAACGTGTGAGACCAAATCTTTTATATATATGTTAAAGCTGTTAAAGAAAAAGCCCTGGAGCAAGATTCCCGACAGTTGCACTGCTTCAATATTTCGCAGGCCTTTTCCAACTGTAAGTACATGTGCTTGTATGCCCGTTTAGCGCGATCTTGAATGCACATCACATGCAAGGTGTGCACGTAGCTTCACAACATTGTTTGCTGTCAACCTGACTCACCTGGAGAGTGTTGGCTGACAGGAAGTTGTCCCAGCAGTACTCCCTCTCATACCTGGCACCACGCCGTTTAGCTTCTTCCCAGCCCTACCAGATGATTCATAATGCATGAAAACAAGATCCATTTATACAGAAAATGAAGGAAAAGGAAGGCTAACAGTTACCTGAAAGGCATAGACAATGGTGAGGTGGTCACTTTTAGAGTTCCTGGACAGGGTTCTTCTCCTCATGTCGGCCATCTTCTCTTTACCCTAAGTGAGACAAACACATTCAGGATGATTTGTACAGAGAAAAAAAAAAGAAAGAAGCAGCACGTTTCAGAAGTCTGTGTGCTGCTGCAGGAGAAGCTTTCATGTCTGTGTAGTCAGGGCTCTACCAGGGGTATGAAGAACGGGTCTTTGAAGCTGAGTGAAGCAGCGATGGTGAGGACAGGGTCCAGGCATCCCAGCAGAGCACCAAACAGGATCAGCTTCCCAATGTGAGGCTCCACCGGGAGACGGGCCAAGTGGAAACCCAACGGTGTCAGGTTCTCAGTGTGGTCCAGGGCATTCTAACACATTTTGATCACAATATCACAAGAAAAAGAAACTTTTTTTTTGTTTTTTTGCTCACATGCAATGTTTGTTTCCACATGTCATGTCTTAGTCTGGCGTTTTCTCAAAGCAAATCTGACACCAAACAGAACAAATGAGCATTTCTAATTTTAGACAAACTAAAGCCGCACATGCTTTATATGGGTGCTTAGCTCTGTTTGACGCTTTAACCCCGGCGATGTCGACTGAGACCTAAATAACACCACAGTCTTCGACATACCGTAAATCTTTGATCATTTACGCTATTGCCATAAATCAGCTGATTCTGATGCATATGCAGCACATAAAGTAAAGTGTTGCATAATGGTGCAAAGCCATTTTTCTCTGCAACAGAATCAGCTGATTTGCACTGATTGTGCAGAGGCTTCATCAAAGTGTCGCATATCAGCACGAGGCGGCTTTTCTCCGTTTCAGAATCTGCTGGAATTATGTTAACTGCATAAACGGTTGAAGAGTTACAGTAGTCAAAAGAGCTAAAGCTCTGGTGTTTAAGGGTTAACAGCTAAATGGCAGAAATGATTGCAGATCCATATATTTTTGTTCCACCTTGCTGACGTTTTGTTTCATTGTTTTTTTTTTTTTTTTTACTGTTTATCCTTTTAGTAGACCAAAAACTCATTGATAAACCACAGTTTTATTCAATTCTTCATCTGGTTCAATCTATAACGTAATCAGAAAACTCCTCTTCACTCTTACCAGATCTCTGAGGTTCTTGATGGCGAGGTTGACAGCTTCCTCAGTAGGACGGTCCAGGGCTTTCTCTAAGAATCGACCTATAGACCCGAGCTTCAATATCTACAAACAAACCAACATATTATTCTCAATTCAAAAAGAAGATTCTCATAATTTACAATACGCTGCTTTTTGATTGTGCTGTTGTGTTATTTTTTAACCTTAGGGGGCTTAACAGCCAAGAATGGAACAAAACCAATAAGAGCCAATTGTGTGTGTTCATTTCCACAAAAAACTCAGACTTTTGTACTGCAGGGCTGAAAGACACTGATGTGTGTGTTTGAGTCAGCCATTAGTGTTTCTCTTGCTTTGATGCATTTGGCAGCCTCTCGCCCACTAGCTCTAATAAAAAATGTAAGGCGCCAACTTAAAACCGTTTAAGTAAGGCGCTGGAAGACGAACATGCAGCACAGCCACTGGAACAATCACTGCACTACACTAGATCTGAATGATCTTTGGCTCCTTGTTCCATTAGCAGCGATTCAAATATTCCCAAGTGAAGTGCGTGGTTTTTAAAAGGAGACGGCGAACAAGAAGAACAAGGCCAAAGAGTGAAGTGATTATATAGAAAAGGCAAAAAGCGCTGGAGAGTAACGCTCTCTTGACATGAGAGGCTCTATTTCGGTGCGGAGCACAAAAACACATAGACCTGATTGTGAGGAATCCCCGCCCCCATCTTTTGCCCCCTTTTACTACCTTTATCTGCAAACAGAGCTCCTCCAATGGCGTCCTCATAATTTCAGGTAACTGATATGCATCCAGCAGGCTGGCCCTGAGCCCATTATACAGGTGATAGCACTTTCCTGGACACACTCTGGGTTTGTGGAAAGAAGAGGAGAGTTCAGGGAGACGGACAGAAAAGATTACATGTTATACCAGTCCAGCGACAAGGGCTTAATTTGAGAAATCGGTGGGATGAAACTGCATGCTGCAAGTAGCTCCTGCTAATTGGGCCTCGCTGCACTTTGATGTCAGAGCTATCTAACATAACAGACGTCTGAAGCTGCAGACTGGGAACAACCTGGGAGTGACTGGGCATCGCCTCTGTGTGTACAAAAGCTAAAACCAGCAAGAAGAGGGCCAATGAGGACGGCCAACACTGATCTCGGATGAAACCAAAACTATTAGTATCATGCCCGAGGCCCTGGCTCATTAAAAATAGATCAGAAAAGCTGCGGTGTTTACACACACCTGCCTGCACGTCCTTTCCTTTGCTTGGCATTGGCTAGACTAACCCACTCAGCCGTCATCGTGCTGATGTTGTTGTTGGTGTCGAAGTTGGTTTCCTTAATCTTCCCGCCGTCGATCACGTACACAACGTCGTCTATGGTGATGCTGGGAGGAGGAGAGCAGAGACAAAAAGGAGACAAAAAAGTGAAACATCTTTAAGCAGCCTGACAACAACATCAAGGATCTTCTTCAATTCTTCAAATATTAGCAGAGTTTCGTTTCTCCATTTACAGAAGTAATATTTACCTCATTTGTGTTAGTTTCCCTTCTAAACCAGTATCACAGCATTTGTTTTAAATCTGATGAAAGTAAGCTAATGAACATTAAATTTGTCATTTGCCGTTAAAACTCACACACAGCCTTCCCTTTGTGCTTTAAAGACCCACTCCAATCATTGAGCTAGCTTCAAAGCGTTCGGTAATCTTTTAAATATGATTATGCTGTTTAAAAAAAAGATTTTTTTTTTTTTAAAACTGTGGTTTCACGACATCATGTCTGCAGATCAGCAGTAGTTCATCAGAAATTCCTCTTCTGAGTTGTGGGCAGGACCACTGATGGGAAGCAACCCCACCCCCCTTCCCATCACAGATAAATGAGAGCTCCCTTTTTATTGTGCTCTCCCACTAGCTTACAGCATTAGTGGTGCACTAAAAGTAGCGAGCAATATTGAAGCTACTAGTGGAGGAATCAGAATGGAGCAGAGCAGGGAGTAGCATAGTTTCGTACAGTACAAATAAGTACGTAAATAAGTCATATTTTTTAAATGGTATTTTGTCATCTGCTCCTGGTTCACAATGATTTGAATAAAGAAACAGTCAAAAATGCCCCTTTAAGCTTATTTTTATTTTGCCACAAGAACATGTAAAAAAAACATCACTTTTGTTGGAGCGGGTCTCAAAAAATGCATCTCATGAAGGTAAAAATGAAAGGTAACAGCTACTCAATACACACCTGGTCTCAGCTATGTTAGTAGCGATTACAATCTTTCGAACTCCAGGTGGAGGCCTTTTGAAAACCTGAAAGCGGGTAAAGATCATGATGAAACTTCATCTTTGATATTGAAGAGATTACAGCAGAATCGTTTGGCTGTTCACAGAGTCAGAGAAGGTGAAAAAAACGACAACAAGAACAGCGCACTGACCTGTGTTTGATTCACGGTGGGCATGAGGGAGTGCAGAGGGATGATAACAAACCGATCTGAAACAAAGACAAAAAAAATGTCAAACTGCACATAACAATATTTACAACAACAAAAAAAGCTGCATTCATTGTTATTTATTTATTATTTTTATCTGTGTTTGAACAATCGTATAACTAATTGCAGTAACCCCAGATCCTAACATTGCTCAGTTAGACTCCAGCCTCCAGGCATGATGGGTGGATCACTTCAACCGGCCTTCTTCTTCACCTGACGTGGCCATCATTCTGGAACATGTTCTAGACCATCTGATCTTCCATTGCAGCAGAGTTCAATCTATATTCCCTTAAGCAAGTTAAAGCCTTTATTTCTCCAATAAGCCTCACTGACAAGTGTACTATTATGGCTGCAGAACTCTTTATTCCCTTTGCTTCAGCTTTCACTATTTAACATAGTCGTGACTTCTGCTGCTGCTGTTCCTGTAGTTGTCAAATAATGTGCTGAACCGCTCTTAACCAAATGTTAGTTTAGTTAGCAGCTGTTGATGTCAGCATTTTCAACTGATTACAATCACCTCTGCCACAAATGTCTTCCAATAAAAAGTCAAAAACTAGAACATTCAGGAGACCAGACCGCTATCTATTTACTTTGCAAAATCCAAGGGATAACCCTAAAATAAATCAATCTAACCCCTAAGTGTTGTGGGTGTTTGTGTGTTTTTATGTTTGTACCAGATCTAAACATGGTCTGAGCCATCAGCAGGTCGTGGAGACCGCTAATGTTGTCCCAGCCGGGTAGGAAAACCAAGATGGCTCCTTCCTACAAGAAACAACAATAAAACAAACAAAAGAATTAGCTTGCAAACAACAGATCCAAAATTTTAAAAACAAACAACGAAAAACCATACAGAAAGGAACTGGGAGGTATTCCAGGAAGCATGTTTAAACATGCTCAATGGATCACCGATATCTGGAGTCACCATGGAAACGCGTGGTGAAAAAAAGAGATAGGCTATACTTCAGTGAGACAGAGTCTGAGAATTTATTGACGGCGTATGAAGATTATATACGCCCATCAAAAAGTAAAACGGCTGCATCAGCAAAAGAAAGAGTTTCTGCTTGGAGAAAAAGAACGGACAAAGTAAACGCCCGAGTTTCTGATCTTATTTCCATTTTCCTTGAGACGCACATATATAACTTATCCAATTTTGTAATTCTAACTTAAATGAATTACTTCTATTGGAAACAAATAATTGAGTTAAATGTATTCAACCTAATTTCTTACGTCTTTAAAACTCAATAATTATTTTTACAACTTAAATTTACATATTTTTCTAACTAAATGTCATATTACTCCAATTCAATTAATATTTTTTCCATCTTAATGTATTATAATTCTTGAACTCTCATTTGTCTAAGTTTGAGCCGGCAGATATACTCATTTTTATAACAATAAAAAGAAAGAAATAATATACTCATAATGCATTTATTCATGTACCAATTTTCCAATATTGTCAATGCAACTGTTGACATTAGGGGTGCTATATAAACTCATCATCTTCTCCCTCCCTCTCACTCATGGTGCAGAGACTTAAGCATAGTAGGACAAAATAACTCAGCAAAACACAGTAAAGCAGCTAAACAACTACACACATTTTGTCAAAAATCCACACTTAAACCCAATTCCGTCCAGACAGGCAAAGGGAATGGTATCCCACAATCCCTTGCAGGTGCCGATCTAACAGCAGCACCAAAGTTACACCTACTTAATTTATTTATTTGAATGAAGGTAAAATAAATGTCTGAAAACTACGTTATTTTTAAGCTGACTTAACTAAAAAAAAAAGATTTATCTTAACTGAAGCAAATAATTAAGTTAGATCAAAGTAAAAAAGTTTAGTTTCCAACATCCATACGTGGTCTTATCAGCCTCTCACGGTGGAAAAAGTATTATCTGAGCTTCTTCATCCACTAAATCATCTTCAAATGGACACGCCATGCTGCTTCACCTCTCTGAAAACAAACTAGCCTTCAACTAAACCTGCTCCAGACCAGGTTATGTTCAGAGCATGAGTTGCCATGGCAACTTGACATACCCTGAAATATACCTCCATTTCTGGAACTGAAAGCTGAGGTTATCCACTTCCTTAGTCTCAAACTTACCGTGGTAGCTAGCATAACCTGCTTCCTGGAATACCGCCCAGCAAACAGTGACGACAAAACACACAACACCACCCACTGAACAAGGTGTTTGAGTCCTTGGGAGAGGCAAGTTCATTCAGAGACGATGCCCTCAGCTTTCAACCTCCACACAAGTGGCCTGACGTCAACGTGACAAAAACATATCTTCTCCACAGAGCAGCCACTGCTTCATATGAACATTTGATTGACTCATTAGAGGAAAAAAAAAAAAAAAAAGCAAAAGAAGCTAATTAGGAACTCAAAAACAGCACAGATGCACCAATGCTTGTTGAGATAACATGACTTCAACATTGAGCTGTCAGTCACCGCAGAAGGCAAACACGGCAGCCTTCTCCTTACTAAAGCAGAATGAGCACCTTTACAGGCCCACAAAAAAAATCACATAACAGGCGCTAATCACATATGTAACAAAATAACTATGGAAGTGTGACTATTGGAGAGCCTTGGTCTGCACAGAACCCAACTTTTTTTAATCATTTTTGGAGAAGTATTTACATGTAAAATGAGTTAACTTGCAAAATCCTGACTTGCAAAAAGATAAATAAAAAGCAAACTTCTTAGATGTAAAACTATACAACTTATTGAATAAGGCGGAATAGATGCAGAGCAGTGTCTTTTTGGGGAGAAATCTAAACATGTTAATCCAGTAGTGGATCATCTTGACAAAAATTGTTTATCAACTACTCAGATAATGATCAGATATTTCAGTAGACTCAATATTAATATATATTGAGAATTGCCCTGTTTTTTTGTCATTATTCTTTAAACCAAACTCCCATTTTCCCATCTGATTTGGATAGCTTATTGATAAGAAAGAACCTCTGAAGCTGCAAAACTCCTGCAAACATCAGCTGCGATAAAAAGAAGAATTATAAACTCCCAGAGCAAAAGCAGCTTCCATTGGCTCCTAAAACGCTTGGATTGATGCAGATGTCTGAACATTTTACAGATGAGATATAAGTCTTGAACAGAGAAGATGGGAGACTAGACATTGCTAATACAGATATTTTATCAAACGACATTTAGATTTTGGTGTTAAAACAAAAATAAGCATGATTTGCATATTGATTGAATTTATTTTTGAGTCTTGGTATCGTGTATGTTTAAGCATTTGTTGGAGATTAGAAATTTCATGTTAAATATAAAGCTTTTTTAGCAAACATATATTTTCTTTATGCCAATCCCCTTTAATCATTTCCCTCAACTTGAACTTTTTTCCTTTCTTGTGAATTCTTTCTTTGCATAATACATTAAATGAACAGAAATGAAATTAAGATGTCTAAAGCAAATCATTTTTTGGACCAGACAATATTAGAATATTTCTATTCCCAAATCACAGATTGATGTGAGAAATCTTCTATTTGTTTCTCCTCTCTCTGCTTTATCTTCAGGTTTACTATTTTCTTCCTATGAAATCACTGCACTCTGAAACACTTATTTTGTAAGGATTTTGTGCGGCTAAAATATTAACACAGATACAGAGGCAACGAGGATTAACGAGGATGAAAATTGTGTTTTTAGAATGCGTCGTTTTTCTGATAATGGAGGACAATAAATGGAAGTTAAGCTGTTAATTGCATTCCTGAATATTTCTCTATTGAAATCATTGTGAATCAGGAGCAGATGAAAAAATGTCTTTGAAAAAGATTGCATTGGTGAGGAAGAAAATACACTGGATGGGCCATTCTCATGCATCAACTTGTAGACGAATAGATTCATGCGCGTCTTCGTTTTCCACGTCCGAGCTGAAATCTGTCTTAAAACTGTGCGGCCGGATAGCTCCAATATTACCTGCCCTTGTTGCTGTAATGTTAGGTTGAGGTTGTGAGGGGCTGCAAGGTAGGGGACGGGGGCGGGTCCCACGGGTCCCACCCACAATAAAACTGTTGGCGGTTCTAATGAACTAATACCGCTCTGCAGAAACCAGGACCTAGAAAACGTTTCATGTTTTTGATTTGCCTAAAAATGGCATAATCATAATTAAAAGACCACTGGGAACACTTTTAAAATAGTTCAAAAGATGATCGGAGTGGGTCTTTAAACAATAAAAAACAGCTCTTAAAGGATCTTAAAGTCTTACAAACTTTTATATTATTTCCAATTTTATACTTCTTCGCTTCATGACTAGATATAAAAAAGGAGGCAAAGTTCTGACATTAAAAGTAGCTTTGGGGCTCCAAAGCTACTTTTAATGTCAGAACTTCAGAATGTCTCCTTGATAATTAAATCTAATTATCAAAGCCAACGCTCTAACACCCACGTGTGTGTTAATGCATGCATGTCAGGAAGATGAGAAGATACAAGCACTGTGCCTGCAGCAATCCCTACAAACCGTTTTGGCTTTACCAAAAAAACCAAGCCAGAGTTGAGTAGCGTTAGCTATCTATAGAAGAAAAAAAAAAAAAAAAAACACATCAACCCCTCCCCTCTTCATACAGACCTGCACTCTCCTTGCATTGCAGCTTCTAGGTGTGTAATCACAGACCTTTTCAATATAATTAACCAATCAGCGCAGTTGAAAGCCTGGCAGCCGACCGTACCCTCACTTCAGAACACAGTCATGGCGAATGAGCCGACTCCCCCCCAGCCATTTGACAAAGCCACGGCAAATCAGCTGGCTGAGTGGCTGAGTGTATCCATGACTGATGGAGATACGGCTTCATATAGGAGGAGATAATTACCCTGTCTGTCTTGGTTAGTTACTCGTCTGTCCTGGGTCTCTCTTTTCTACTCTGCCCCCCACCTCTGGTGTGTTTGTTCACAGAAAAATTGCAACAAACTGCAGCCAAATATCAAAAAAATTCACTTGAGAATAGAAAATAAAATAGTGGAATGGGGCAAATATTTCTTTTTCATTTCCTTCAGTTTTGGCTCCTGATGTGAAACATTGCCCCCACCTTCATTATTCTTCTCTCAATATTGACTAAAGGCTTTGCTCACTGCTGCTGTTAATCATATTTATGTGAGCTCAATGCTGAAATAGCAGCACATTTCAAACAAAGACACTTGGTAAGAATTGGAAAAGGAGACAAGAGAACAAACGTGAAGACCACTCGGTCCCCCATTAGCACAGATCTGCTGCCAGGATCCAATTTGTCTGATCAAAAACCTCTCTTTAAAAGTTACTTCTGTTTCTTCGCTGCAGTTGTTTCCTTTTGCCGGCTTGGACACCCAATAACCTTCATGTAATCTCAAACCATCTTCCACACGGACCACTGCTTCCTGTCTTTGATCAAACTGACGGGCGGCTCCAGTGTCCGGAAACATACATTGGAAAATCCTCAAAAAAAAAAACGTTAGTGACTGGAAGACTGCTAATACCAGAAAAACAAGGTGCCTGGAAAGTAATCTTCTTCTACAAATTTACTTTCTTGAAAAAAAAAAAATGACATTCCCGGCAGCAGAGAAAAACCAGAGAAAAGATTGAACTCACCTCCTCACTGCGCACAATATGACAGATCAGTGCCAAGATCAGCTCCAGGTCAATCTTGTCATCGCTGTCCAAAACCTCTAAGGTCTGGATGGTGCTGTCAGAGTATCTGTTTCACATTAAAACAGCAAGAAATGTGATAAAAAAAAGCTTTAAAGATTAATAGAACTACAAATGTCAGAAAAGAAGATCCTCTTGTAGCAATAGTTTATCTGTGCAAGCTCCTTTTTAGTGAAAAGAGCCAAAAGGATTCGATTGCTGTCAAATGTGAACGTCACAAACCAATCCCGTTCTCATAAATGCATTTGTCAACCTGGCAGCTGCTGTCTAACTGCTCCCACCAGCTCACCTTCCCTGCAGGGTGCGTGCATAACAGGGCCAGCTCTCCTTGTATTCCGCCTCTTTCTCTTCCTTCTCAGATCTGAGTTGGCGGCCTTGCCAAAAGCCCCTCTTCCAGGCTGGACGACGGTCCTGATTCTGAGGACGATACCTGGAAGAAAAGACAAAATAACTATTGAAAAACCCGGTACTGTTTTTTATGTCAGCTGCTGTTAGTGTAAAAACAGCCTTGTTCTACCTAACCATCTCTACAACATCTTCCAGCAGGAACTCTTCCACTGGGAATGTCAGACCAGGGATGTGGATCATTGGGCAATTGTCTGAGGAAATAATAATGTCAAAATAAGAACACATTTTCTTGTTGAACACAGTTCATGGTTATATTTGGTATATTCCTCACCGAAATATTTGGAAAACTTTTCCGCGTTGAGCGTGGCACTCATGAGGATGACTTTGAGGTCATCTCGGATTCGAAGTAAGTCCTTGACGATGATGAGCAAGACGTCCGACTGGAGGTTCCTCTCATGAATCTCATCCAAAACCAAATGACTGATACTAGAAAGTGTCCTAAACAACAGATCCAGCTTTAGGTGAGCGACTTCAAGATATTGCTCCTGTAAGCAAGTGTTTAAAGTGAATGAAAATATGGTCACTGATTATAACCAAAAGAACATTTTTAACCTATTTATTTTTGTCTGATTTGGAATTAGTGAGCCGTACATCCTAAAGTCCAATTACACATGATATAAACTAGGAAATTTTTCATTTTTTTAAGCTTAGTATTATTTTCTTTGATTAATTTTACTTTTTGAAGATGAATAAGTCTGCAGTTCTTCTCACAATCTCTCTCTCTCTCTTTTTCTCATAATTTATAAAGACATGTCTATAAATTTAACCCCTATATGCCGCTAAGTTGCATTGTAGCGTTTAATCCGTGCAAGTGTTTGTGGCGTGAAAGGATTGCTTGTAACTATTACTACTTTAACAGGGACAAGGCTGAATTATGAGATTTATGAGTTCTATTGGGAAATGGTACATGCCCGGCAGCATGTAAAATTCTATGGATTTTCTCTGCTGGACCTGCTCTGTGGGAGATGATAACGTGTTAAAAGGACACAGCACAGTTTCAATCAAAAACACAGCAATCAACCGGCAGAAATTGTGAACTTGTAAGCCAGCTGCCGGGTCATTTACTTTCTGAATGTGTTTTTTTTTTTTTCAAGCTGAAGTCTACTTCCAGACTACTTCCTGAAATGACTTGCTACACTAAATACCAATTTATAAAAAAAATAACACAGATGAAGAGTAATATGAGGGCAAAAAACAACATTGTCCAATAGTCTGTGTATGTTTTCCCCCACTGACATGCGTCTTCATTTTGTCCTGCCTGAGAGAACAGAGCCATAGTTATGATTGTTCCTTCACCAGCAAAGCTGGACGGGTATCACTGGGGACGAAACAGAGCTACACAAAGGCAGGACAAACAGGATGGAGACACAAAGGGGACACGCTCAGAAGAAGGGGCAGCCAGATGATGCGGTGAGGAAAGCCGGGGTGAGGGATCAGACTCACGGATCCGAGCGCAGCCACTGAAGAATGATGCCTGTTGTACAGTACAGGATTGAACCTTGTCTCCGTGGTAACCGGCTGTGAAATGTGAAAGAGGAAGGATAAAAAAAAAAAAAAAAAAGGAAATTACATTTTTCAAATCACACATATAAGAGGATAAAAACATGTATTCCATTTTCAAAAATGGTCTATTTTCCAAGATTAAACAAAACCTTTTATTGTTATATGTGTCTAAGGATGAATAAACATAATTAAAATGCTGTGAAAAGAAATATAATATATATATATATATAATTTTTTTTTACTTCATCCTTTGCATCACAATGCTTTCAAATATAATTAAAACTGTTATGGTTTTGTTATATATATGTATATATATGTATGTATATAATGTTAATCCATACATCCATCTATCCATCCATCCATACATCCATCCATACATATATAGATATTATATATACATATTATTACATTTCAATTGCTTACTGTTATTAAGTAAGCAACTGAAAGTAAGAACACAAAATACTCTTAAAGACGGCATTGTGAAATACATGATTTCCCAGCTAAACTAGTCCAGGTTTTCAAACTTCATTGAAATGGATCAGTCATTATGTATTCAGCTACATTAGAAATTGTCTCCTCAAAAAGGAAAGAGTTGAAAAATGAAGTTTTAGAAAGAGTTTGCCATGTGGGGAAAGTTGGGGGACATCATTAGTTTAACAAAGGAGGTTTTGCATAATGCCACGTCAGACTCCCATGGTTTCATCAGCGACTGTAACAATGAGCAAGGAAAGAGCGGCTGCAGATTTCATCACAGCTCAGAGTCAGAGTTCTTTTTAAGTTTCTTCGTCTAAGTTTATATACATCTATAGTGTGCATTTTTCATCTTGTTCTACAGGCTGCAATAGACAAAATCAAAGTCTGGTGGAGATGCAGATTATAAAAGAACAAGAAAAGAAATGAAATCTGTGAAAACTGTTATTTAGTTTCGTCTAAGGATTCATTTTCCATCCTATTTTTTTGAGAGTTACAATCAACTTCCTCTTAACGTCCTATATTAATTTTCCTTCTGCACGCCCCACTTGTCTATTTTCTCCTCTTGTACTGCGAGCCTTTCATACTCACAAACTCCACTCTGTATTACACACCATTGCTTTCAGTAAATTGCACCCGCTTCACTCTTAGCTATCTGCTTGCTTCTGCTCCAGTTTTTCTACCTCTATTAATATCCATCTGTTGCTTCAATCCCATTCAGCTTCAAAAACATGAACATTTTTGTTCCATTTGCTGTAAGGCAGTTCCAGATAAAATAAAGTTAATCGTTTACTTTTTAAAATCATTCACAATTTTCTCTATTTCTACTTTTTTTTTTACATGAATTTCTGTATTTAGAGCTAGACTACATTTTTAAATGGTCCAAACAGTCCAAAATAAATACTTCCTTTACAGAGCTGTCAACTAGTTTAGTGGGGTAAAAACCTGAGCTCATCTGACATGCAGTGTTGGTGTGATAAGTCTTTAAGCTTTCTCTTACAAATAAATAAAAACCGACGGAATGTAAATCAATTTATAGACGCAAAAGTCATGATGTTGTCTCCACAGAAGCATGAACGCTTATGGTACATTTACAAGCAAATATACCTCTGTTTTTTGAGTTCGTTTAACAACTCTTGTCTAAATGGAGAAAATGTAACCAGCAAACTGCGGAGGAAGTAACCGGAAAAGGATAAACAGTCTCTCACTTAGATGCAACCTTTTCTTCCATTATTTCTGGATTTGTTTTAGTTTTAAAACCACTAAACTCATTTCTGACAGCAGATGATACAAACAGTCTGGTTAAACCCCATTTAGAAGCTCCACTTCATGCATCAGTTAAAAAAAACAGGGAGTCCCTTACCTCTGCAGGCGGATTTGGTAACCACAAGAATTCCCATTGCCCACACTCTCCCCCCTCTCAGCAGCCACACGCTCAGCTACCTGTCAGCCAACAACAAAAATCATCTGTGTTGAAAGAAAACTAAAACCCACTTTCATTTCTGAGCAGCATGTTTCATCTGAAGCTCAGAGCCTACCGAGATGGCGCTGATGCGGCGAGGCTGCGTGCACACGACACGGCACAAGGAGCCCACGCCCCTGTTGATGTAGTCATCCAGGATGAACTGGGTCACCTGAGTGGTTTTCCCACACCCGGTCTCCCCGCTCACCACCAGAACCCGGTTGGAGTTCATGAGCTCCACCAGATCCTGTGGACAGGAACGTAGAAGAAAGCAGGAGGCCGACAAAGAAAGCATGATGACGAATAGAGGAGAGAAAAGGTACAAGTCAAAATGATGATCGGGAGGAAAGAATTTGCTTAAAGCCCAAATAAAATGAAGGAAAGAACTTGCCTCTTTTTTGCTGTAAGATGGTAGTTTTTCTCTAAATTTCTAAAGACAAACAGGAGCACAGTGAATGAGTACGTACACTGTTTGCATTAAATTACAACAATAGATACAAAGATTAAGTAAAACAAAAAGAATTTATTGACATCTACTGCTAAAATGTCGTCATTTATAAATACTCTACAAAGGCTTAAGGTCTATTTTGTAAGATCTGTTTGAATTGTACAAGCTTGTGTATAAGCTTTAGCAAATTCTGCCACTCACCAGCATTTCTTTGTACTTTGGTTCAAATGTTTTGTTCCGCAAGTCACTTTTCAGGTAATCATCCAGTGATTGGTCTCTGACTACTTCCTGAAACAGGTACTCCAAATCTTTTTCTTGTTTTATCTGTTTCTCCTTCTCTTCCTTTTCTTCATCTCCATCCCAGTTGTCCGGTGGCTCGTCTTTTACCGCTTCCCTAGAGATGGAACTGGAGAAAAATAAAGCGTGCAAACACAGATTGGCCAGTGAGTGTTCTGGAGCAATGGCAAATACTATCTATCTATCTATCTACCCAGGCTGTGTCCCACCAAGGTGGGGTAGCCTAGACAGGGCACGCATTCTTACCTCCCGCCTTCTCTTCCCCAAACCCTCCTCCTTCAGTGTGTGTGTGTGTATGTGTGTGTGACTGGTCTAAGGCCTGGTCTAAGCCACACCACACTGTACCAGGGTCAGCTGCGCAGCCCAAGTGTGGGCACCTCCACAGCAGGGCCTCAGCCAAAGCTGGTTACTAATGCTAGAATCTCATTTTTTTGGGGAGTTGCATCTTTTGCTTTTTACCATTTTCGGTGGCCTGCTGTAAATTCTTCCTCCTCTTCATCCTCACTTTTAACTTCAGCCTTGATCTTCTCCTCTTCAGGCAGATCCCCATCAAAATAACTGAGGGAGAAGGATGTTAGACGTTGGAGTTGAAAAAACATATGAGACCATTGATGCTTGGATGTTCTGCAGCCTTTAAGTTTTTTTTTTCCCTTAAAGCAGTACAATGTTTCAATTTGAAGGTAAACATTTAAATTAAAAACTTTTTAAAACATTGTATTGCAACAAAAGAATTGAACATTTATTGCAAATCTAAAGTCATTTAAACATATTTTTATCATCTTAAACCAAACTGTTTTTGGATGTCATTTTAGGATGTTTCTATTGATTTAATTTACTGACTTTTTAGTTTTTATTCAGACTTATTTAGGTAACCTTTAAAATTTACAATGGTAGCAGGTGTTGTTTAAAGTATTTAAGGGGAGAAGAAAGATATAGTAGAAACAGTATACAAGGTTATGCTGCAAAGTAGAAATTATACGCACCTTAAGTATAATAATAATAATAATAATCCCTTTTATTTAAAGCGCCTTTCAAGAAACCCAAGGACACTTTACAAAACAAAGGTTAAAAATAGACATTAAAAGCACAATAAAAATAATAGATAAAATAAAAAGTGAATCATGATGGGAAGGCAGAAGTGAACAGATGAGTTTTGAGTTTAGATCTGAAAGTAGGCAGAGAGTCTATGTTACGGAGATCAGCAGGGAGGGAATTCCAGAGTTTGGGAGCAGAGCAGCTGAAGGCTCGGCTTCCCATGGTGACGAGGAACAGAGAGCTGAACAGAGGAGGAGGACCGAAGAGAACCGAGAGGGGGTTTTGATATGAAGGAGGTCGAGAGAGGTAAGGAGGGGCCAGGTTATGGAGGGCCTTTAAGGTGAACAGGAAGAGTTTGAATTGGATTCTGGAGGTTATGGGAAGCCAGTGCAGCTGGTGGAGGAGAACCGGGGTGATGTGACTGAAAGAGGGGGTTCTGGAGATGATGCGGGCATCTGAGTCCTGGACCAGTTGGAGCTTATTGAGGTTTTTTTGGGGGAGACCAAAGAGGAGGGAATTACAGTAGTCTAAACGGGAAGTGACCAGACTGTGGACCAGGATAGAAGCGGAGGGGACAGTGAGGGAGGGGCGTAGACGATTAATGTTGCGTAGATGGAAATGGGCTGACCGAGTAATGTTATTGATGTGTGACTGAAAAGATAAGGAGCTATCTAGTATGGGTTAGATCCCTAAATTTCTGCTGATAATGGCCACTGTCTCCCTCAAATGAACTGTGGGATCGTTAAAAACAATCCAGTCCAACAGTTGTGGGCAAACACTCTGACCTGAATTTATGCCTGCACTATTTTGCAGCAAAAATCTAAGGCTTTATACTTATTGGATATTTGTGAAACATTGGAATCCATGTCTACTCACCAATGACTACTGTCCCTTGCTTCTGTCTGCCTGCTGTACGAGGTGGAGGCTCTTGCATCCCTGCTGTCTCTCTTTGGGCCGAGCTGGTCGTTCTGTACAGAGTTGAGCAACTTGGTGATGTGCTGCTCTCTGGCCTCATCCATGTGGACCACCGCCCTCTGCAAAAAAAAAAACAAAAAAAAAAAAGTTATGAAATGACAAGTAAATTAACATTTTAAACATCCATTTACAGGCTTACAATGCCGTCTTTAAGCTTCATTTTCATAAAAAAAAAATAAATAAAGACAATAAAAACTTCCTCCATAGTGAGAGAAATGCTACAAGAACGCTATAAAAACACGATTTTTCATTAGAGTGACGGGTCTTTAATAGCATAACGTTTAACTTAGTATTTTTCTTCCTTCTTGATTTTTAACACAATGAGACAAAAAACAGTAGGCTGCTGAATTCAGTAAAAATAAAACAAAGAATATAACAAAACAAGACTCGATAGTTCAGTAAATATGAAAAAAAAACTGGGGGAAAATGAATCTCTAAGTTGGAAGTTTAGGTGGAGTGAAATCACCACAAACATAGTACCGATCTTCGATCAGCTTGTTTCCTCCTCACTGCTCCATACCGCGCGTACCACAGACCAATCTCTCGGCCCTTCAGATGCGGAGGAGGACGGTCTCTTGGTCCACTTGCTCCTCCTTGGTCCTGCTGATCAAAGCTCGAGCCTCCTCTTTCCCACCTCTCTCTGCTGTTGTCTCTGTGCCCGCGACCTCCTCTTCTGCCCCTTCTACCACCTCCACCGTCAAACCGAGAACTCATCCCGTCTCCGCGATAACTAACGATGCTACGGTTTTCTAAAAACTTATCCAAAATACACACGAGGCAGACACTTCCATGTATGGAAAGATTAGCTTATTTCTATTAGCCTAATTGACCGAAATGGTGCGGAGTCTGCTCCGAAAGGTACATTCAAACGCGAGCGAGCTGTCGCATAGACGCTTAGTGTTGCAGCAATATCGACCTAAACGTGCATTTGCGATTGGCACAGTAAAACGAACATAAACAACGTAGACGTCTATTTCCAGCCGGTGTGTCGCACAATTAAGACGTATAACTCTCTCAAGTGCAGAGTGATGACGTAGTGCGCTGTGATTGGTTTTCCCTGTCTCAGCGATTTGGATGGCTTTCACACACTCTATGTAGAGAAGTCAGAAACCAACTTGAAAACTGGGTTGTAATTACAAAAAAAGAAATACAATTGTAAATTTCTATAAAAGCAGTTAAGTTTAAAAGAGGTTAAGTTTAGTGGATTGAAAAAAACATAATAAATGAAATAGGTCTGTGCACAATGGAAGGAAGACTGGAGACAATCAGATCATGTGAAGATATATATTTGCAAAAGGTTGTCAAAACCATTTTAGCACCAACATATTTCAATATTAATTACCAAAAACAGACTACCTTGCCTTTTTTTTTCTCGTCCTTTTTTCTCGACCTCTTCTATCTCCTTACTGAGAAAACAAGTGTTTTCCTTGTGATAACAGACCAAGTCCCGAGTCACACACAGTCCATCCAGTCTGCCAGTTCATCCATCATTATGTAACCATGTAGACAGACTGGTCCCCTCATCCAGTCGCTGTTGAAATTGGAAACAACCACATGATCACTGAACAGCCGGGCCAATCTTATCCTCAAATGAGGATCACTGATTTGGACGATGTTTATGACTGACAACATCAGCACAATCTCCACCTGAGTTAAACCTGTATTCAAATAAAAAAATTATAGAAAATGATCAGTTTTTCTGGTGTTTGACACTTTGTCAGACAAACTGATTTGTTTTGCTGCAGATTGTAGTAAAATGAAAAAAAAAAAGTATATTATTTGTTATCATGTTATCATGACATAAAAGAAGTTGTCATAATGAGATGTACTATCACATTATCAGAAGAGAAAATGTTTTTTTTTTCTCAATAATAGATAGTAGAGATAGTTGATCTCGTTTTCACAAGAAAATAGGCAAAAAATAGAGGAAGCAAAGTAGGCCGTCCTCGGCTTCCATAAAAGACCATCCAATTTGTACAAATGTTCATATCTCTTATTCCGCTTTATCCGAGATCTGGTGACAGGGGCAGCATCTAAGCAAAGATGCCTAGACTTTCCTCTCCCTCCCACTTCCTCCAGCTCCTCTGGGGGAATCATGCGATGTTCCCATGCTAATCAAGAAACCTAATCTTTCAAGCAAGTCATTGGTCTTCCTGGAGCAACACTATAGGGATGCGTCAAGGATACATCCGAACCAGATGACATGGACTCCTTTCACCGCCAGACAATATCTCCAGTCAACAGGGCGGTTGTGGATTCAGAGATAGAGTGGTTGACCTCTGATTGGAAGATTACAGGTTCGGTTCCCGCCTTGCTCGCTCATGTGTCAACATGTCTGAACCCCACGTTGCTCCTGGTGGTTTAAGTTGGCACCAGTTTTGACAGCGGAGCCGGTATTAGTATGTGAATGGATGAATGAGACTGTGACAATAAAGCAATGTTGGGGCCTTCAAGGAAGATAGGAAAGCGCTATATAAGTAAATGCCATTTACCATAGTCAACTGCTACCCACCGGGGTTAGCTCATATACTAGGTTGGGTCTTACGAGGTTAATCCAAGTAATGAGTGGAGGGTAGAGGAGCTTCTGAAAGCAGAAATTACTGGTTTGTGAAGGACAGAATTATTGGTGGTTTGAAGGAGCTAAATATTTATACAAATAAATTCTTTAAAATCACACAATGGTATTTCCTTGTTTTTTTGTTGTTTTGTTTTGTTGTACTCCTGAAGAGAAAATCTTAGAGACACTGCTGATCAAGACGACCTTACTACTTGACAGATCTGTCTCAAACTGATGAAAAAGAGTGAAACTGGATGGCCTATTAGTTGGAGCCGATAAAATAAAAGACTTTTAAAACGCATGCTAGAAAGGTATTAGTTTTCTTCTATAAAGTATCACACATAGATAATCTACTTTGTTTCTGTCTAATTTTAAGTTGTATGCACTAACTGGAGAAAAATGAACCCAGGGAACTGGTTTAATCTTCTGCAAATGATCTGGAGAAAACAGCTGTCATCATGCAAGCTTTTTAGGTTTCAGGGATATAGGAAACATTTCAAAATGATTTCAAGATGCTTGTCATCTCCCTTGGAAAAATCTTGAGATCTAGAATGGGAAAGTACGGAGCCCGTGTCATGACATTAAAAAAATAAAATATATCTCGTTCCCACAGATTAATAACTCGTTCCCACAGATTAATAACTCGTTCGCACGAAATACTATTCCGTTCCCACAAGATACTATTCCGTTCCCACAAGATACTATTTCGTTCCCTCGAAATACTATTTCGTTCCCACGAAATGATTAACTCGTGCGAACGCAATAATTAATCCGTTCGAACGCAATAATTAATCACGTCATAAGTCAATCACACGGATATGCTCTCAGTCCGTCCGGCCGCAAAAGCCGCTTTCAGCGGTAACATCCGTCTCTTTGTGACCCACATTCGTTCAAGAAAGGAAAAAGAAAAACAAGAAGGATCAATTTATTACTGTCTCAATGAATATAAGAAAAATTTCACAAGATTTGATAGCTACGCTGCTTTGCCATAAGATAGCTTCTGCTAGGCTACTACTACTAGCTTAGCTCCCCGCGGAGCTCCTTGCTTGTCATGCCGGCATTCGGGCAACTGGCTGGTCGGTAGACAGCCAGCCAGCTGATATTGTAGTTTAGGGTCGAATAGTAATAATAATATTCAAGACTTGTCTTTTATTAACATACTCTTTAGCAGTCAGTCGCTTCACATTCGAAGGCTATTAGGCTACATGCTAACTAACTAGCCGATCGGTTATCCTGTTATTTACGTCATAGATTTACAGCAGATACCTTCACATATCTGTCTGTGTGTGTGTCTCATTACATTGCATTGAGGACATGGAGGATGTTTAGAGATCAGATTTATTTATTTTAAAAAGCACAAAAGCATCCATCGGACTTAGCTTTTAGCTACTAGCATTACAAACAAGGCTGCATGCATCCGGCATTCCCAGCATGCATTTCGGCCAATCACCGTGTCCCTGTAACTGAAGTGTAACAACAAGACCAATGATTTGCTGATCAAAAGCACGTGGGTAAACGTGATGCATCAAGGGGTATATTGTTCGCAGCCATGTTTGTGATGCTAAAAGCTAAGTCCGGTAGGGGAAGCATTCAGGCTTATCTTATGATATTTTTCTGATTTTTATCGAGACAATAATAGATCGATCATTCCTGCTTTTATTTTTACGCCCAGTGAATGCTCACAGAGACACGGAAGTAGCTGCAGAAAGCGGCTTTTGCAGCGAGATGACGGAGAGCGTACCAGAGGATGATCATCATGTGAATACCGATGGATGCTTTTGTGCTTTTTAAAATAAATAAATCTGATCTCGTCTTGGGGTATCGGTCAGCCATATTTGTTGTGCTTGGAGCTAAGAGGTAAGTGCGTTTGGCGAAGCAGTCAGCTTAATATGATATTTTTTCAGATTTTCATTGAGAAAATAATAGATCGACCATTCTTGCTTTTATTTTTACCCCTATTGAATGCTCACAGGGACACGGTCGTAGCGGCAGGAAGCGGCTTTTGCAGCTAGATGACGGAGGGCGTACCAGAGGATCATGATGTGAATACGATGGAATGGATGCTTTTGTGCTTTTTAAAATAAATAAATCTGATCTCTAAACATCCTCGGTGTCTTCAATGCACTGTAATGAGACACACACAGACAAAATGTGAAGGTATCTGCTGTAACTCTATGACATAGATAACAGGATAACCGATCGGCTAGTTAGTTAGCATGTAGCCTAATAGCCTTCGAATGTGAAGCCACTGACTGCTAAAGAGTATGTTAATAAAAGACAAGTCTTGAATATTATTATTACTATTCGACCCTAAACTACAATATCAGCTGGCTGGCTGTCTACCGACCAGCCAGTTGCCCGAATGCCGGCATGACAAGCAAGGAGCTCCGCGGGGAGCTAAGCTAGTAGTAGTAGCCTAGCAGAAGCTATCTTATGGCAAAGCAGCGTAGCTATCAAATCTTGTGAAATTTTTCTTATATTCATTGAGACAGTAATAAATTGATCCTTCTTGTTTTTCTTTTTCCTTTCTTGAACGAATGTGGGTCACAAAGAGACGGATGTTACCGCTGAAAGCGGCTTTTGCGGCCGGACGGACTGAGAGCATATCCGTGTGATTGACTTATGACGTGATTAATTATTGCGTTCGAACGGATTAATTATTGCGTTCGCACGAGTTAATCATTTCGTGGGAACGAAATAGTATTTCGAGGGAACGAAATAGTATCTTGTGGGAACGGAATAGTATCTTGTGGGAACGGAATAGTATTTCGTGCGAACGAGTTATTAATCTGTGGGAACGAGTTATTAATCTGTGGGAACGAGATATATTTTATTTTTTTAATGTCATGACACGGGCTCCGTAGGAAAGTGTGGTAGCTCTAAGAGAAAAAAAATATGTCCAAGCTCTTGCATTACAGATGACGTTTTTACCTCCTGATCCTAGCCTATGTGTGATGTTTAAATAGTTGTTCTTTAAAATAAAGTACAAATAAATAATCTCTATTTTTTCATCAACTCTTCCAAAATATAAAAGTTGTCATTAAGATTAGAAAAAGATAAACAACAGGTGAATGGAAAATAGGGTTAATAAGAAAAAAAAACGTAATTCGATTAAATTCAGTTTTATTTATATAGCCCAATATTACAACAATAGTTGTCTTACTGGGCTTCATACCGCTACTTGTATAATAAACATGAAATCAGTCATAAAATACATGGCCCGAAACTAAACTAAACTAAACTAAACTAAACTAAACTAAACTAAACTAAACTAAACTAAACTAAACTAAACTAAACTAAACTAAACTAAACCTCCTTCTCAGTAAGGAAAAACTACAAAAAAACAGCTTACAGTGGAAAAATAAGAAGAAACCTCAGGGATGTCCACACACAGGAGGGATCTTCCCCCAGGACAGACAGGCAATGTACCGGAACTCTAAAGAATTAGCTTATCTAACCCTACAACTACATGTTTAAATGGTGTACCAGTTTGAAATATCTTACATTTAGTGTTTAGATATTGTTTTTTTTTTTCATGAATATTTAACTAACAATGCACAATCCTCCATATTCATATGGATAGCATAAACAGAAACTAACACAAATTAAACATTTCCTTAAAAAAAAAGAACTTCCTTGTAAAATAAGCACCTCTAAAATGTCTGGTGGCCAAAAATTAAATCAAAATTCTAAATCGGTAATAATTTCTTCACACTGTCTGTTTTAAACATGTTAACTCTATAAGAAACTGCTCAGTTATTGAGTCAATAGTGTGATCATGTTTTTTTTTTTTACTGGTTTATGTAGGAAGTCTTGCACAGTTACATCTAATTGAACCAAATTAATAAATACTCGGAATTCTGAATGAACTATTTTAAATGACTAATTAAGATAAAAACTGTAAAGGAAACCTAAACAGCTGCAAGTCAGGATACCATAATGGCTCACAAATAATCCTCTTCAAACTGAGTAAAATAATAAACTGCAAAGATTAAAATGTAAAATCTTTTTGAGATTGCAGAAATCTGAATACATTTCAGGAGGACTGGTGATGCACAGTCTAACAGCTCTTGCTGTTTGCATAACCACAATAAAGGACTCATCCGCTATAGGGACATTAGAGGATGACTCTTGTCTGGGCACAAAAGGTTGCGGTCAGATGACAAAAATCCACCATGACTGTTCCCGGCTCTGCTGCACTGTGACACCATGGTGTTACCTACAGAATCCTGTCACATTCTGGAGAAAGGGCAGCTCTTTTCCGCTTCTTTGCCATTATTTTCTGCTGTTTGCGTCATCTCAAAAGTACAGCTCTTTCAGAATGTATCTTCTTCTCCACTGCACACACATCCATCTTTATGTGCCTTTTGTTTACCTAACTTACTAAAATGACTCAGTGAATGCAAATCCTGCTAAATTTCCTTTATCTTTTAAATAGTTTACAGAAAGCCCCTAAATCATGACCACTTCAGTGATTATCTGTTTACCGTAAGCCCCTTAAATGCTTATGTTATGCGTTAGAACTAGCCCTAAAATGACCAAAATCAATAAATTGCTAAAATGATCAATTATGTTTAACAGTAGACAATGATGTCTTTACTTGAGCTGTATTTACTTTGTTTAAGAGCAAATATTTTCAATGCATTTTCAATAAAAAAATGCAACATGAACTCTTCAGTGATTCTAAATTCAAGAAGAAATCAAAACTAGAAGGTCTTTCTATTTCAATAATTTATCAAGAGTTTATTTATTAAACAATGTTTTATTTATTTATGTGTTTATATATTTTGTATGTGTTTGTGATTAGCAACCATAAAATTGTATTCTTACAACAGAAACAGACACCTGTTCTGTGCCATGACGCACATTGCACCAATCAGAGGTGAATGTGGTGTGAGAGGAGCTTCGCATGTGAAACTAATGGATGGTTGCAGAGAAGATCCGCTATTCAATAGTATTTGATGCACCATTGCTTTTAAATAAATGGAAATTCGTCCTCGTAATTATGTTAGAGAAACATTTTAGGGATGTAATCACAAACGAAACAAAAGGAGAAGTCTGCACAGACACTTAAACATGGTACTTTTAAGACTGGAGAACACAGTAATTGCTTGTCATGATAAAATGAGCTGCACTGTGGGAAGTATGAGTCTAATTCATCCCAAAATAGTTTTTCTTCCATTAAATCAATATTTTGCTCTTCTTTAAAAATAGGAAAAAATTGTCAGAGAAAGAAAAACATTTCAGAAGCGATCTAGAAATTGGTGCTTGAGACAGTTTTTTTTTACAATTTTGACGGTTAAAACTTTTGTTGTTCACAATATCCATCAATATCTCAGTGGGCTGCTTTTAAAAGACATGCTTAGAGATTTGAAATAAGGCTTTTGAGAAAGGAAACAATAAAGAAAAACAACAGAAAATTAAAGCTACCGGTAAGTCTATATGAAGCTTTTCTGTGCAAACTTTGACATTAAAGGGAAGAAGACTTTTTTGTTTCAGACTTTCATATTCTCTTTAGTTCTAGAACAGTTTACCTTGGATTTATTGCACTGGAGACAACTCTATCCAAACAACACTGATTCATATCTTAAGAAAAACAGGAAACCCTTCAAATGTTTGCTCATCTATTATGGCCACGTCTGACTTTTTCTCATTGTATCTGTTTAATAAAACATCTCATTTGATGGAAGACATCCATGCTTTATTTCAAAGTTCTCTAAACCCTTTTATATCCTGCTTTTAGATAATAAACAAACATTTATGCAGCATGTTGTTTTTTACACAAGCAGCCTATGTAGGGTGGTTATTCCTTGATAATCACACACTGATGGACAAATCCCTGAAATACATTATTTTTCCTATTGAAAGACAACCCTTTAGGGCCTTTTTTAAACATTTTCTGACAGTTTTCAAAAAACAAAAAAATCTATCTAAATGTATGAATTACTATGAATTAAATTTCAAAAGACTGTATAAGTAAATACAAAGCTCAGACAGACAACAATGACAACCCCAATCAATTGCACACAAAAGCTCATTTTTTAGGTCTTTGTGATAGCAAAACATTTAAAGAACTTTTAAAACGTCACATGTTAAATAAAGCAGTACGATTTTTTTAATTAATAAAAAATAAACATTTAAAAAAGCTTGGAGGGGGTGTATTTTTATTTTTAAGAAAACAGTCTTTATATTTAAAGGTCATTAATTTCTGTACTGTTTCAGTAGAGATCCATAAATGTGTTAGAAATATGTATCTCAGGCAACATTTCCATTAGAATGCATATGTTTTTGTGAGGTTTGTCCCTTTAAATCACTTTAAACAACAACAACAACAACAAAAAGCTGTTTCTAGATTAACATTTCAGTTCATCCAGTTTATAATCCTGCTCAGCATTGTGCTGGGCCACACAAGTTGCTGGAGCCTATATCTACCTCAGGGAGGAGAACCTTAAAGTTCACCGGTACGCTGCTAGGCCACATACAAACTCATATCCAAGGGACAATTTAGCTTTATCAATAAATCTATAAAACATGGTTTTGTGGACTGTGGAAGGAGGTCAATGTGCCTGGAGAAAATTCTAAAGAAGAACACCACTGTGCAGCTTATCTAATTTAGTTATTTAGATTTGGTTTCTCTGTAGTGATCACTTTGAGTTTGTAATCATCACAGCCGCCTCTCGGTTTGGTTTGTCTGTCAAACAGAACTTTGAGGTCTTTCATTTTAGATCCTCTCTCTTGTTGCTTTCAGTTTTTCTTCTCCTCTGGTTTAATTTTTTTTTTGGTTTGTTTGTCATTCATATAATAATTATTTTATGCTTCCATCAAGCTTCTTTTCTGTATCCTGCCTTTGGGTTCTCCCCAATCACTTGTGCATGACTTTTTTCTGGTTAATTATTATTATTTTTTCAGTTTCTCCACATACAAAGATTAGAAATACTAAAGAAACTCTAAATCAGAAGTTAAACTGCTGATCCAAATCTCTGGAAGCTGTAACTTTATCATGCCACATTTACCTCCAATTCAATTTTTATCCTGTCATTTTGTCTCACAATAATCCCTTTTTACCTTACTGTACATGAACTAAATTCAGTGGTTTTAAAACTTAAAAAAAACCAACAACATACTTTTCATTTCCCTGTTGATTTAAATGCTTTGAGCACAACAAGAGCACCATTAGTCATACTGAATATATCCAAAGGACATAACATCCAATTAAGCTGAATGCTATCAAGGTCAAGCTCCAAAGAAGCTAATTCTGCCACTTAATTTTTCCATTGTTTTCTGTAATAAGGAATCCCATTTGAACATTTAATATGAGTGCCGCGGCTTTATAAGTCCTAACTCATGAAATAATAACACAATAACAGCGGCTTGGATATGTTTTTATGCAAATGTTTTTTTTTTACCAGAATCTGTGCTGCAGTTCTGATAAACACAAAAAGAAACAAACAGATAATGGAAGTGTTGCTCTCTGTTTGCCTGCACAGGTGACATATTATTCATCTAACAACCTTTGGCAAAATTTAACAGGTGACACAGGTCAACACTGAATACATCTCTTCATTTATCATTTAATCCTTTACCTTAACATCTGTTTTTCTTACACTATGTCCTGGAACACCTAAAATATGAATTTATTTTAACACTGTTAGAGGAATTTACTAGTAAAGTTTTAAATATGCAGCTAATGAAGTCAAATCACTGCAGGACAATTCAAAATATTGCTAAATTATAATAAGTTCACGCAGAATAGATGTAGCTAAAACACGAAGGACGCTAACTATCACAGAACAAACAAAAATTCATCTGAATATTAGCCTATAGTATAATTTGAATGCTTTTTGTTTTACATAAATACATAAATAGATATAATCTAAGAGAATAAAGTTTCAGTTTTGACCTTCATAATGCTTCATAACACAAAGCTATAAGAGGAATGTGTCCATGTTGAAAGCAGGAGGTCCTGGTGACTCACTGATTGCATGAAAACTGCATTGAACGAGCAGAGAATGATCCCCAAAGTGGCTCTGTAATATACATTCATGTGCTGCTTGCCTAAATCAAATATGCACAGTCACTCATTGGAATTGCAATGAGCATGTCTAAGGCAGAAATTGCTCTTCATGAGAATCGCCTTCGGTCGCCTTTTCACATTTCTCCTCAGACTTTTCATGTCAACAAATCTTTCAATCTGATTTTTTTGGTCACATCTACTAAACACTTGTGGTGGCTGACTGGCATCACAGCAGATCCTCTCATCCTCATGCACAACGCACACTTGAATGAGTCACACACACATGGGTCAGGAGACCCCTCCCCACCACAGAGCCTGCGGTAAACGTCATTCGTGACGAACACCTCAGGAGCTCTCCTCCATATCAGAGATGTGATCAGCCCTCTGCCCCTCCTTTTTAGCATCTAAGTGGATTTTTCTCATTCTGTATTTCTCCCATGATGACAGGCAGCCATATGGTAAACTTCCTGACTGGAATACTGATGAACTCCTGCCCTTTCCATCTTTGTACTCTAACCCAGTTTTGTGGCATCTGTTCTCTGTGAGTGCACGGTGCGTGCATTCTCATCGTGTTTCCTGAAAAGGAAGTGCAAGCAAACAGACTAGTACAACAGTCTTTAGATGAGTCTCTATTCGGGTCACCTGCCAGCTTGATTACAGCAGTGATGGGAGAGAAGTAAAAGTGGAGTAAGTAGCATATTTTTCTCGCAAATTATATTGTCTGGTAGGCTCTGCCAACGTCCTCCAGAGAGCAGCCGCCCCTTTTAATGTGCGCAAGTCACTCTTCCCCCTCCCCTGCCTGCTTTCTGTAAGCCTCATTAAGCAACTGTATATCCTCATGATACCCTGAGCTCTCCAGTGTCTGCCGCTGGCTGTTCTGCCGGTGGGCTTCCACAGTGTCAGGTATGCTGATATTGATGGTCTCTGCTTCTGTGCTGCCGGCACTGGGGATGAGCAGCGAGTAGGACGCTGTCTCACCCAGGTCACAGGAGACAAAGCGGTTCTCCCTTCTGGAGTAACGCAGCGACGGTGAACGGGCATGAGTGGATGACTGGCTGATGTTGGAAATGATGGAGACGCTGTCCATGGCTTCTTCGTTGTCACAAATTTCCAGGACTTCAAGGTGGATCTTGACGTTGGTGTCGCCAACCCCAGCCCCTATCCCCATCTCCATGCCCACGCAGCTGACGTTCACATCTGCAGCCTGGCCTCCAGTGTCGTCTGCACTGGGTTCATGGCCAACAGACTTGGAGCGATACACCTCCACCTGTAAAGCAAAAATACTGATCACGTCAGTTACTTATACCCAAAAAAGGGTACCTCAAATAAATTATTTTCCTTCCTGAAATCATAGGTGGCCACGTCATCATTCCCTTTTTAAAAAAACACCAAAGTTTAGAGGAAGTCATAATTTAGCTAAGAATACATTTGATCAAGTTCCATATTTGGGCTCAATTGAATATCAAACAAATCCTCAACCAGAATTCAAGTGACATTTAAAAACCTGAATAGATGCAGTAATTGAGTAAAAGTTCAAACACAAAAAGGCAGTTTTTTATGTTAAAAACGTTGCCAAAATGTTGGAATTTGTGGTTCCTTTTCCATTTTAAAAAACAACAAACTAGATTACGGTATTCCAGTCTGCTTTTTACAGTCAAACCAAAATAATTTTCAGATGAACAAAAAAGGTAAATGTTACATTAAGAAAATAAAAAAATTGATTCATTGGCTTTCTCTTTTAATATTCAAAAAAGGACAGTGAAATGGTTTACCATTTATTTCTCTACTTCTTATTGTTATTTTTAACCTTGAGCACTATCGTCTGGTGATTTTCACTCCAGCAAAACTATTTACATGATTTTCAATGTGTCGCATGTCAAGGAGTCTGTACCTTCACCTGGGAAGTTTCACGTTTCCCAGGAATGGGTGGACTAAAGACCAAGTTTCTAGAATCATTTTATTATATTTTATGAATTTTTTGTTCTCAAATTCCAAATTTTTGAGCATGGTTTTAAGAAATTCCTGTTTTTCTTTTTCATTTTGTTATACATACTTGAAAATAAAAGAAAACCACTAATTTATCATGTGTTGTCATGCTTTGATCTACTTTTTGTGGAGTTTATTATGTCAGGTAAAAATTTCCTGGCAAAAGTGTAGCTTTTTATATTAAAAGTGTTCTAGGGCAAGTTTCTTCATACATGATTTTAAACTAACCCTCTTCTGCTCATCAGTTATTAATATTTCATTTTGCCTGGTTTAAGTCATTTACACCCGTTTGGTTCTTCATCAACTTGAACCCATATATGTATA
Organism: Oryzias curvinotus; assembly: GCA_023969325.1. Taxonomy (NCBI): domain Eukaryota; kingdom Metazoa; phylum Chordata; class Actinopteri; order Beloniformes; family Adrianichthyidae; genus Oryzias; species Oryzias curvinotus. Next base: position 16,585,950 of record CM043718.1, on the reverse strand, counting down.
TTACAGTTCCAGCTGCTGCCAGCTCCTCTCAGTGTTTTCAGATTTAGCGATGAATCACTAGTTTGGCCTCAGTCTCTGTAGGAGTTTTTTTCTTTTCTTTTTTTATAAATCCGTTTACTTTTTGTTGGCATGCTTCCAGCAGCAATGACCATGATAGGAGTACTGGCACTCAGCGTTGAAGTATGTGGACCTTGCAGACTCTGAAGGGCAGAATGTTTTGAAAATATGCATGCGGATCGAAGTTTATGAATGTGATTTTTTGCTTGGAAAACAATTAAAAACATGCTCAAGATGCTTACAAAAACAAAAACAACATTAAAACCAAAAACTGCTAATATAGAAGAGTCTTAAGAATTTAGTGATTTTTCTTTCATTAAAATTTAAATAAGGCAAGATTGTAAAGGAATTAGCTCAACTTTTAACAAATTTAAGCTTCAACAGATAGATTCATGTCATCAAACAGCAACAGAGTTTTTAGCATTTTACATTTAAATTGAAATTGAATGTTAAAAAATCCTTAAGAGGGACTTTCTTGGCAATAAATGCTGCAGAGCAGATTTGTTCTTTCTCAGCAACCAGCAGCAACATCTACCCTTCTTTGTCTCACAATTCGCAGCATAGGGACAAAAAGAGACATCTGTAGTTGTATTGTCTGCAGGATTCAGAGACTACAATGTGTCCCACAACAACAGGAGGATCTACCATGCCTCACAATGTATTTGAAGTTTTCTGCATGTGTGTGTGAAAGGATGAAGCTCCTCACTGAAGCTATGTTCCCACCCCACTCGGGAACGTGTGTTCAAGCAACCACCTCCAATGAAAAGTCTATGTAAATGCACGTGAATGCGTGTTCGGGCTTCCGCGCTCAAAACTCTTGGATTAACGCGTTGCTACGCAGATATCCACAATCGTTTTTTTGGCCTCTACTTACAAAACGCTTGGTCAATGAACGCACGTTGCCAGTTAAACCAGGTCAAACTTTGATTAATCGGGGACTCGTATTTGGAAGTGACGAATGGATGGCGTCCCTTTTCATTCACAGATGTGCCAACTGTTTAAAATTTATCAGTGAGGAGAGATTAATAACTGCTGTTTGTGCCCGGTCGGAACTATATGACACCAAATCTTACATATGTTAGAATAGAGCTTTGAAAGAAAAAGCCTGGAGGAAGATTTGAACCACTTTGACATTTCGCATCAAGCCTCTTCCAACTGTAGGACATGAGCTAGTAAACAGTAGAAAAAGAAGAAAACCCTCTTTGCTTGTCCAATGCGAACACCATAGGCTAAATAGGCGTTCAAGTTTAGCACATTCTTGAAACCGCATCACATACCCGGCGTGTCCGTAACTTAAGAATAACAGGATTTGACATGAGAAACAATTCCATATAGGGTCTTTTACCTTCTTGGCATTGTTTGGAGAGATTTTTAGCCCATCGCTGCTGACCTCGTAGGTGGACAGAGAGAGTGTTTTGCCTGTAGGTGCTTGCAGAGACACAGTTCCTTGAAAGGCACATAGAGGAATGGACAGCCCACCTGATGACCGCTGCGAAAAAAACATGGAAGAAAGCACAAGGGAGGAAAAAAATAAAAATTGATCACAAAACATTATTTATTAGGGAGCAGAGATGTCTCTTGGTTTTACAGGAAGCGGGAAAGTCATTATAATTAGGACCACAATTAGGCGAGTTGAGTTGCCGGTTTCAGTTTCAGAGCTCACACTTCTTGGAAACATAATGGAGCCAGTCAGACCATAACAGCTATGAATGGCCCACTTGATTCCCCTGTGCAACATAAATATTACATTTGTCAGATTGGAATCAAATCAAGTTTGCCCATGATGTTAGAACAATAAACAGTATTTTGCTTGCAGCTTTTTTTCTTCCTTCATTGTTACCAATGGCCAGCTCTTTCTCTCTTTTAAGTCGCAGCAATTGTAAAATATGCTGAATCTCAGCTGAAATAAAATGCAATAACTTTTAGTTCCTATTGTCACAGTTTATAGCTATCCCTGGTGCTGTCTGTAGCCTTTTTTGCAATGCAGACCAACTTATTATTTGTTGGTAGAGGTACAGGACACTTTCGCAGGCTTCCAATAGCCTCAGTGTCATTCTGACATTAAAGCTCAAATTCAGCTTTACTTACTCTCAGGTTTTACTGGCACTTTTGATGGAGGGGAGCTTTCAAAAACAAATCAAAAATTGCTCTGACCTACTTCAGTCAAATCATAGTGATAAGAGCACAGTACTGTACAGTACAGCATCTTAAGATACTGTCAGATACTAAGATACTGTCCAATCATTTCCATTGCCTCCATTGCTTCTGATACCTGAGGGTTCAAACAATTAGAGATGAATTTTGCACTTCATGTCAAGTGCAGAGAGATTTATGCTTTATGCTCCACTCATTGGCATACGTTGCAACAGAGCGTCTCTGCTGAAATCTGATGTGAGACAGACCTCCACGTATTTAAAGTTTAATGCAGATCTGTCAGGTTTGCCAAAAAAATTAAAAACTTCAAAAGCATAATAATGTTACTTTTCTTTGTTTTACAAAAACGTTTTAGTGCTTCAACCATAATTCCACTGACCTACTCATCAGTTTGCATCCATTTTAAAGCAACATACCTTCGTTTTTGTCATCAAAATAGGTATAATGCTAGATGGGGAAAATGATTGGCATATTACAGCAGAGAATCAGTGTAGAGCAGTGTTTTTCAACCTTTTTTGAGCCACGGCACACTTTAGCCTTGACAAAAATCCCGCGGCACACCAGCATCCAAAAAAAAAAAAAAAAAAAAAAAACTCAGTCTGTATTGATCGACAGCCGCCCCCCCCCCCCTCGCCCTCCGGAATCTCACGGGCATTTTCATGATAATTGTGGCAGAAAAAGCTGGAAGTTGCAGCTGTTTTTTCTAAAAGTTGTATTAAAAGTTAAGTTAAAAGATTCAAAAACTGTTTGATGTGTGTTCCTTGTTTAAAGACGTTAAGAGGAGAGGCTCATTGTGCGCTAAGACAGTCGTTCTAACCCAATGCATCATGGGAGATGTAGTACCGTAAATACGCCGACCGCAGAAAGACCAGCTTCTCTGAGCTTCATGGTTTTGTTCTTTTGTTCCACGGTCTGACACCGGATTCTGTGGAAAGCTACACCGCTAAAGACGAGCTTTAGCTGGTATTTTGTTAGAACTGAGAGACTTTTTGAGTTAAATCTAAACAAGGAAGTGAAGACTTTAACCACTTCTGATTGGTCAGACTGATGACATGTGATTCAGCCTTCAAGAATGATTGGTGGACACAGTTAAAGGGGCGGGACTGGTATAGCTAACAGGAATAGCTGCAGCTAAATCGCTGTATCTTCATTCTTATCAGAATGTATTTAATAGAATCAAATAAACACAAAGAAAAAATAATGTCATGATCTTTTATATTCCTAACTACTCAGTGTTTTATCAGGGTTTGTTTGGATGAAAAAAGAGCTGATTTCCTGGAGATGGGAAATGTTTTAGATCAGTTAATGAGGGCAATTTCCCACGGCACACTTGACCATCTCCCACGGCACACTAGTGTGCCGCGGCACAGTGGTTGAAAAACACTGGTGTAGAGGCTTGTTAGGCCTTTTTTAATGGTTTAAATGAATTACATGCAAATGTGATAAGTAACAGAACCAATGGAGCTTTTTGTCTCCTCTCCTCTCCGATGATCTGTTTTCCTGCCTTTGTGCTCCCATTGTTTTAAGAGATGAAATGAAAGGCAGAAACACAGAGAGCAGTGTTAGAACAAAAACACAACACCCAGCAAATTAAATAACACACACAACACATGCACAGGGATACAAAGAAAACAAGTTTCTCTTTTACCTTAGCACAAATATAAGGATGATTCCTTATCATCATCAGCTGTCTCAAACACTGAACTTCACGCTCTCAAAGGAAGGCATTTACATCATATTAGGACTTGATGTAAAAAGTGGTTGCAAACACATAATTTTAGAGGTTATATCAGCAGATACAAGCATGATAAAGAAAAGATCGCCAGCATTAGTTATAACTGTGTGATAGTAATCCATTTAAGTGTTTTTAAAGAGATATTATACACTAACATCATGCTTTGTGTTGGTTCTGAAACGGAGGAAAATCTGCCACGACTGACAATTCAGGAGCTGCCAATGTCCTTAACAACAACAACAAAATGATCGGCATTTGCAACCTCCCAACTCTAAATTTGTCACATGAAGCTTAACAGTATTTTTTTTTTTATTCAGAGTATCATTACCTTGGAAAATAATTCATGGCCTGGGAGGATTTAGTGGAAAATATTCACAGAAATGAATATTTGTGTTTCTACAACTGACATGGTCTCAGTCGAGTTCTAATTTTCATTTTTGTCACTATTCCACTCAGTTTGCACTCACTGGGTTTGCAAATTAAGGTACAAAGATTATATGTTTTTAGGTTTTGGCAGTAGACGGCACTCAACGAAGCTTGGCATGCAAAGTGTGCATGACATTTTTGCTTGACCCAAAAAGCTTGGCCATGACCATATCAGGCAGAGCAATAACAAAACCATGCATGTTGATGCCAAATTGCAGATAATCGCCAGAGTGCACAACTGAGGTGTTTTTTGGAACGACGGGCCTTGGATGCATCATTGCCAATGAACAGCTGCATTTGATATGACAACAAACCTATCAAACATGCCAACTCTAGTCATTTTGAAAAAAAAAGGGTCCCGGTTCACTTGTAAGTGAACCTTGTTAGTTCAGCCACAGTATGAATACAGATGAACTGTCTCCAAAAAAGGTGAACAAAAAATAGAAGGTAACATGCATTAACAGAATAGAAATCTTCCTCAGCATGGATTTCTGGAAGCATGACGTGAAATACTTTGAAAATGTCTCATAACCTAAATGTGGTGTAGCTAAACAAACTCCGTATCGGTGAGAATAAGTAGGCAGCCCAATCTAACTGTCTTAAAGTTCTACTTCAATCATATTTTGATCACTTATAAAAATGTTCCCAGTGGTCTTTTACTTATGATTATGCACACCTGGTTTACAGTTTCAGTTAGTCAGCTGTTTCAGTTTGTGTATTATCTTCAGTGCATTTGAGTCTTTGGTTTACTAGAAAACCCACTCCAATCATTTTTGGAGCTGTTTTAAGTGTTCCCAGTTTTTTTTTTAATTATGATTGTGCTGTTTTTTAGGCAAAATAATAATAATAAAAAAAGTTGTTTTCTATGACAGTTTTTCCAGAGCGGCAGAGGTTCATCAGAAATTCGCCTCTGAGTTTGTGGGCAGGACCATTGGTACGGAAGACAGCCTCTGGTGACATCCCATCATCTCTTTGTTTACACTCTCCCACTTGCTTACAGTATCTAACACACAGGCCCAAGCTAACATTAGCGGTGCCACAAAAATGGAAAGCAATATCAATATTTTTTCTTGTGGATTTCATCAAAAGTTTAAAAAAACATCTTAATTCCCCAAAAATGAGAATTTATGTCAGTTATTTGATGTAGTGGACTTTACAGCAGTAACTACTGGTTCGTCAGTCTTTCATGTCAAATATCAAAATCATAAAAAGAATTAAATGAGTGCCACCACTTGTTTAACTCAACCTCTATTGCGCTCAATCCCTGCTGCTTCTTTGCTTCTAAACAGCGAGAAGTCCCTGTTTCAGTTCCACTTTGAAACCGATAAGAGAAAGGCTGACATGTAAATCCTCTTAATTTTATCACAACACCCACAGAGGGAAGAAGTACTACATTTGCAAAAGTGTTTTCATGCAAAAGAACATCTTTCAGAACTGCAGCTGGTGCAAAGTGCCCATCTGCTGCTCACTTCAATTTAAAACCACTTTTAAACACACCAGTCTTAACCTCTACATGACACATGTGCTCAGTTATAAAGAGTTGGTCTTTAACTTTCCCAGCCTTATTTAGCTATATAACATTATTCCAAGATAAGTAATTTGCACTTTGACCATGATCACTGTCAGTCTGCCTGGATGCTTTTTCAGCCTTTTGAAAGCACTACCAGAGCATTTTATGAGATCGTCATAAGTGGAATTCCGTTAGGTTTAAGAGAAAACCAGCTTCCCAGGTTTTTCACTGGGGAACCCAAATAGTATAGTCTAATTTGTTATAAACACATTTTTTTAATCTAAATGAAAAGTAAGGATACTTCATTATTGTAAATAGAAAGAAATGAGAATGAAGGCCACTGAAACTGCTAAATCAATCCAACCCACAAAGGAATGTAGGATTCCCAATTAGACCAATCAAAACCATCACTACTCTAAAAGAATATTACATGCAAGGAGGCAAAAGAGGGCTTCACCTGAGACGCACAAGATTCAGCATTAAAAAAATAAATCAACAAACCCATGTCACACAACATAGATTAATTGGTGTGAACGTATCCATCTTTTCTGTTTTGAAAGAATTCTCGGAGGACTAATTGGATTATCATCTGAATGCACATTAGAGCTACCTCGCCCCTTGAGGGAAGGGCTACAGACTGCACCTGCAGCTCTGCGCTTGCTGACAGACTATAAAGTCACACAAAGGGTAAATATGTCTTTAAGCTCTAATTCCACCTCTCCCTATGGATGTAGAAGGCCAGAGGGTCTGACAGTACGGAGCAGAGATGCTGGGTAATGACATCTAGTCTTCCTAATAGGGACCAAAACACAACCAGGAGAAAACATAATCCACTTCCTCTGGTCTCCATAGTGGTTTTGTTTGTGTGCATAAAAGATTTGTTTGGATTTGTTTGTTTTTTTCTTCATATCTTGTCTGCTTGTGGGGATTAATTGTTGGAGAGATGCTTAGAGCTGTTTTGTTACGTCTTTTATTTTGGCCATGTCTTAATATTATTTTGTAAATTTTGTGCATTGGCGTATGTTCATCATGCACTTATGCTTCCACTTTTACAGACTCCAGTCAATAAAATAGCCCCAAGGACAAATAATTCACAAACTTAGCAAGTAAGAAACTCAGAAGTAGGGCACACACTCACACACACACAAACCGGCACTGTGTAGAGAATCTTAGACTTAATACATGATGCAAAGTGAGAGCCAAAGTCAAGCCGCAGATGCATGCTCTGTGGATTTCCCATCCTCTGGTGCTTTTTAAACCAAAACATTTAAACATATAATTGGAGTGGAAATGGAGAAGAGGAAAGATGATAATTTGTTTGTGTGCTGAATGGAGCCCTGGATGTTTCTGACTCCACAACAGACTCACAGCTTTTTATTTTGGTCTTCTCCAATTCACCAGCATGTTTTAATGATTGCATCTGTGGCTGTTGCAGAGTTGAGGTTGCTCTTTCATGTATGTATTGCACCGCAAACGCCAGGCCACTACATCATTAGAACATTAGCCTTCTGTCCTTATTTAACAATTTAGCTGGGTTTAAGCACAGTGAGAATCCTGCTTTTACTGCCGCCAGAGCAGAGGGATGCAACAACAAAGGAAACAGATAAAAAGATGATCAGTTGACGATGCCTGGACCCACAACATACCTATCTTTAATGAGCATCGCTTGTTAAATTTCATGCTCTTTGACTTTTTTGAACACTGGTTAGGTAGTTAAGTATTAATTGGCGTCATTAGTAGAGGTTTACTTGGTAGACAGACAGTAATGCATTATACAGCAGATATTGAGTGAACAAAGCTAGGCAGGCATGCATACTTAGTAGATAGATATGGTTTACTATTTAAACCTCATTAATAAAGACATTGTTAGTATAAATGCACTTTGTCATGGCCTTCTCTGGGTAAACTCAGCAGACTAAACTAATAAATGACGCTGAATTGGATGTGCCTGTCTGGTTTCAATGTCTCGGGTGCATTTCTGGCTTTTGAAAGATGCATTTGATAACATCTTCATCAGTGGCTCCCTCTGGTCAAAATCTACTTTGCAGATATAATAACATATATGAATAGAAAAACAGAGAAGGAGAGGAAAGATTATACTAAATCTCTTGTCTATGAGCTTGATTTTAGGAGATTGGAAAAAAGGAGAAGCAACCAAAAGATCAGACAGGACGTCATTTAAAAGACTTGCTCACATCCTAATAATATTTAAACTTTGATGTTATGGTTTCATATATTTTCAATGGAACAACTTCAATTTCCAATTTAGCAAGAAAATAAAAAAATTCAGAATGATGATGCCTAAGTCATCGCCTGATGATATGTTGTAAGATAAAGCATCTGCTGGATATTTTTAGAAAGGCAATAGATAGTCAGTGCGCAGAAAAATCAATTAATCACAAACCACAGAGTGACAGATACAAATGACTTCATTTAATGGTTGGAAGAATGGACTAATAAAGTGACCATTGTGGACACTAGTGTACCTGTCTGGGTGTCCTCTCTGATTTACTCCTGCACCACTCCCAGTCTGTCAGCTCGATTTTCCGACACTCCTCGTGCGACAGCCTCCTCTCTGGAGCGTCAAACACTGATGAGGTGTCAGTGAGATGATGATCCTTTTGATTAGAAGGCAGTGAAAGGACACAGCGAAGTTCATTGATATCCTTGTGGTTCTCGTGAGGATGAGGAGGACTCTTAACCAGCGCCTCCCCTTCACCTGCCACAGACTCCGAAAGAAGGCCTGCGTGTGAAGAGCTGTCCACTTGACGGGTGGTGCTGAAATCAAAATCGGGGCCAAGTTTGGAGAGCCCGCTGTTCTCTAGTGCATCAAGGCGGGTGTTAGTGAAGTCACAGTTGAACAGGCTGTGATAAGCGGGCTTATCCATAAGAGGGCTGCCATGACACTTGGTGGCATGCGACAGCTTGTACACTCCGTAACCTTGTTGGAAGGATAAGTTGAACTCGAGTCTTCTTTTTATCACTGTGAAAAGGACAAATCACAAAATTTTCATTGCATTTTCAAGCTACTCAGATAAAAAAAAGCCTTTTAGACATTTATTTCTCATTAGGAAAACTTCCTTAACTGTTATTTTGGGTAAAAAATACACTTGATAGAGTATCATCATCATCATCTACCTGAGGGTTGCTGCCTTGAGTCCCGCTTGCAGTTAATGAAGCAGCCACATGGCATGTGGATCCAGCGCTCGGAAAGCACAAATAGTGGAGTGACCGCAGGGGCTAGCAGAGTGAGAAAAAAGCTCAAAGTCTCCAGGGAAGAGCTGCGTGCGGTTACGGCATGGCGCATGAGCACCAAAGTCTGTAAAGAAGAGGCGAGAGGAAATGAATTCATCAGGGAGACACTGATTCAAAATGCATGAGGCAGTGACAGGCAGAAGATGTGTGAATAAAGAGATTGTGCAGACTTTTCAACCAAAACTGGGTCTTTCTGCTTTTAAAAAAATGTATTTTCGATACATTTTTCATGAGACTCACTAACTCTTATTTTGTATCAGATAATTATTTTATCTCAGGGGTGCTACATTTTTCTCTAAAATCACTGCTTCATGGTTCAGCAACAGGTGCAATAATACCAACAATTTCATGATAATATGCTTCTAAAAACATTAATAATGTTCTTAGAAGCCTTGGTGGTTTTCTGGAAATGGTTAGAGTTGAGTCCAGCAGTTAAAGATGAGCCGGATCATTTGTAAAAAACATTCAAGATAGTTGCCGATCTTCCCAGGAGAAGACATCGCAGCAGGTTCACTTCAAGGTCAGACCATGAAATAGTGAGAAAGAATGAAAATTGAGCCTAAACACTACAACATGCCAAATCCACTTCTGTTGTAACAAAAAACTTTGAAGTAACCAAAGTACAATTAGAAGAAAACTAAGTAAAACTCTTTTTAAAGACTTAGAGGAGACAACCTCATCCATCCATAAACCAGTACTTTTGGAACTACTTATTTAAAGTAAATGAGATACAAGCAGAGATGTCTGGCAGTCATTTCCAGGTTTGATTATAGTTAACTTTATAGCTTGGATAAATCAGAGCTGAACAGCACAATACTCCCAGGCACAATTGCTGACAAACAATAACTTGGCAAGCTATACTAATAGATAAAAGAAACTACGATACTGCAAATGCTCAGTCAGATTAAAGTCTCATTCTTATTGTTTTTTCTTCTTTTTAAAAAGAATTCCAAGTAGTCTTTTAATTTTGATTATGCTGTTTTTAGCCAAAATGTAAAAACTTTTTTGTTTTCCAGGACATAGTTTCTGCAGATCCACAGTAGTTCATTAGAAATTAGAAAAATCACCCGCGGGTGGGACTGTTTTCATGGACTAGGCCTGCTCCTATTCCCTCTATTTACAAGCTCTCCCGCCAGTTTACAGCCCCTCACAACCCCAACCTTATATCACTGGTGCAACAAAAATGGGGAGCAATATTGGAGGTATCCCGCCATACATTTTTAAACCGGATTCCAGAAAATGATTACGTACCTGATCTATTTGTCTGAAAATGGATGCATTGAGCTTTTCCCAAAAAAAAATAAAATATTTCTGCTCCTGACTCACAATAATTTCAATATGTAAATACTCAGAATGCAATTTTAAGCCAAATTGAATTACAATATGTCCTCCATTGTGAAAAAAAATGCCACAAGAATATGTTGAAATCATCCAAATCACTGTTTTTATTGGAGTGGATCTTTAAGAGAACGGTGCATGAGTAAGTGCATTTGAAAGAAGGTGTTTCAAGGACAGAGGTTCAAATTCTTCTATGGTGAAATGATAGACTCATAATTAGGCCTGCATAATAAATCGAGGATTTATCGTTATCGCAATATTAATCCAAGTAATACGCATCTCACAAAATTAAATGCAATAAACGGTTACCTTAAATGTGCTAAAACAATCTATTGGCAGTTTGAAGTATTCAACAAATCAAATAAATCCCTTTATGCATTTGAAGAATTGGATGGAGCCATTCACGTTGTTGACCAATCGGATTGAGCCATTCACGTTATTGACAAATCGGATGGAGCCATTCACGTTGTTGACCAATTGGATGGAGCCATTCACGTTATTGACCAATCGGATGGAGCCATTCACGTTGTTGACCAATCGGATGGAGCCATTCACGTTATAGAGGAATCAGACAGAGTACTGTTATGTTAGATGTTCGGCTCCTATGTAGACACGGGTCATTTGGAATGTCAACTAAGTTATTTAGACTCTTATTTAAATTAAGTTGCAGTGAACTGGAAATTATATTTTTAGTTGTTTTGCTATTTGCCAAGTTGAGATACAGTTTTAAAGACGAGTCTTTTCAAACACTAGTGCAAACATCTTTCAGAAATTCAGCTTTAAAACAAAAAACCCAAAAAATCAATGTTAACAGACACCTCCTTATCCGAAAAAGTAGCCACTGTGGAGAATTTATAGCATTTTTGATCAGAGAAATCCTCCAAACCTTTTGACCATGTCAGTGTTTTTGTTTCTCAGTTGGAGTTGACAACATGTGTATGTTAGAGCACAACATGTTGCACAAGATGTACTGTTTCAGAAGTGACTATTTTAAAATGAAACTTGCATTTAGCACTTTAAATTTTACGAAGATCTGAAGTAAAACCCGACAAGTTGGCATACTGAATTTGGGGCTATGCTATTATTTTACTTTTAGTATTAATATCTGAATGCATGCTCTTATTTGGCAAATTACATAACTTTCAAGGAAAATGTATCTGTTCAACTAAATGCAGCCTATGCCAGCTCCTCTGAAAACAGAGAATCTATAGCGTATTTTTGTTTCTTATAGGTTGGACTCTTTGGAGATAAATAAGCCACTTATAAGAAGAAATATACTTTCTTTGGTCAAATAAGTTACCGTTTGGTCAGGTGTATCATGATTTCCTGCTCAGATTCCTAAGGTGTTTGTTTGTTTTGAAGTTTTATGGCATGTTCTAGTCTACAGTTCCATACTCTCGCCTTGTTGCTTACCATCATAGGCATCCATAAAACCACCCGAACAAGCGCCAGAATCATTGAGAAGCGCTTTTGCGCAAAAACCACAGGGGTATCCCCGACTGCGGCTGCGCTTTGTCCGCCCACAGAGCCCGTGGACAGCCCGCTGCTGTCCCCCTTCCCTCTGACCTCTGTCCCGCACGAACTGGGGCTCAGCTCGCTGTAGGCACCGAAACTTTTGTCGAAGCTGTCGCCGGGAAACGACTGCAGATCGCAGAGAGGCGCGGAGCCGCTCAGTCCCCTCGTCATGTCCAAGTAAGTGGGATACAGCAAAGTCCTTTGGGGCTCCGTGGAGCACAGCAGCTGGTACGTGAGCGGGATGAAGAAAAACAGCAAGCCGCCAAAGCACAAGACATACACGGAGAAGAGCAGGAGGGTGTAGAAGCTGTCGCTGCCCGGGAAACATCCGAGACGGGCCGGCGTAAAGCTGCCCCATCCGCACAGAGGCGGTACGCTGACAGTCAGGCTGAGCACCCACACCGCGGCGACAGCCCACATCACCCTGAGCGGCCGGCGCACGGACTGAAGAACTCCAAACCTCTTGGTCACATAAAAAGTGTGCGCTGCTATGAGGCAAGCCTTCATGTTGCTGGAAACCCCCTGGAACACGTACAGAAGTCCGGACAAAGTGCAAAGGCTGCCGGACCCTTCCTCCGCCCCGCTCTCCCACTGCAAGAGCAGGAACAGGGAGAGGGGCACCACGCTCAGCAGGTCGTCCACGGACATGGACGCGACAATGACACACAGGGAGGTCTTGTTCCTCATCCGGAGCAAAGTGAGCAGCGAATACAGCCCTCCGACCAAAGTAGCAGCGGCGATAGTTACGCACAAACCGAACAGCAGCAGGCGACTCTGCCGCTCCATTCCCGTAGGCTCTGGCGTGTCATAGCTGGTTGTGGAAAGGTAGCTCTGGTTAGGCGCCGGGGAGCCACTGTACGTCGTGGACATCTTCACTTTTGGCACTGATCAAATCCTTCGTTTTTAAAGTTCACAGAGCTGCAGATGGGGCAGGATTGCCTGTAAAAAACGCAAGGGTGCCAGGAGAAGAGACGGAGCACAAAGCGCACAGCTCCTCTCTGATGTGGTCCATGGGGGGACGCACGCGTAATCAAAGCTTCCCTTGGATGTGGAGCTGGCTGGCTGCTCACAGGTGCTTGGCTTCTCCGTTTAAGCAGCGTGACCAGAGCATCTCTCGTTTCCAGCAGCCCATGCGCGCTGGCGTCATCACCGCTTTCTGTCAAAGCCGTTGTCGGGGATGGGCGCGAGGGGGGAGCCAAACGCTGGATACTACGAGAGTGGAGACAGCCCGACGCACCAGGCTGCGCTTTTGTTTGTGCGCTGGCTCTGCCCCCTGTCTTGGGTCACATACATCCTTCCCATCACCAAACACACACATCCACACACAAATAAAAGCTTGGAGAGCAGACGTGGAGAACTAAGTTCCTTCTTCCTAACCTGTCAACACAAATCTGTGCATGAAGTAGATTTATTATCAGTCAGTTCCAACACACTTTTAAAATGAATTGTTTTCATTTATAAAAGTAATTTGTTTTGCATCTTAAGGTAAAATAGTTTAAAAAGCACACATGATTCCAAAGAGAAGTTCAAACACATTTTAGTTGTATCTCTTTGGACAGCAGAGGTCAGGACATGAACAAAATTGAGGTGGAAAGTTTCCTTCAGTCAAATAGAAGCTAAACTGCACATCATCTTAGTTCACATGATAATTCAGGCTTGATTAAACTATAATTACAATCTGATCTCTTTGTTAAAGTGGAAAAATCAGGGTTAGCACAGAGTGATGCAATCACCGATGCAACCTCCAGTTAAACATGTTGCCTCGGAGCCCACTGTGTCAACAAGCCTGCACGTGCCCTTAAATCCTGCCCTCATGCCTCCCCGTGGTGTTCAAGGATCTTCCGGCTGAAGGACTCTTCAGTTTGTTCAGAGGACTGAGTGTTCATTTATCCTCTTGGAGCTCCAAAAAGTGTTACTGTTTGTATATATATGTTAGAGTGTTAAACTCACCACTCGTTTGCATTTTTAAATTCATCCACTAGATCACGGACGTGAATACACCTCACCTGTTAAAAATGAAGTCAGACTTAGAGCTGGGAGACAGGCGGGCAGTCCGATTAAATGGGCCCTCTCTGAGGGCACGAGGACACAGAGGAGAGGGTGCAAAACACAATCTGCAAGAGTGCATGAAAAAACTAAAGCAGACACATGTACACACACAGACCCACAACGGCTGAAATAAGCATAGCGCACCAAGGTGACCTACTTTCTGCGCAATTGTATGTATCTGCATAAGCTGCATACATCATTCGGTCATTTGTGCAAAAGGTGAGCGCAATTCTGTAAAGATTTCTCCAAACAAGAGCACTGGTGAGAAAAAAGGTAAACGCATTAAATGAGAAAATGTTATATAAAAACACTGACACCTTGTCAGAACACATTCCATCAACTGCCACAAGGGCATTAAAGGCATCCCATAAAGAGTTGGATTATCTGCATAAAATGTCTAAACCCCTTTAAGAATACAATTCCAAAACTGAGATCTAAAATGTAGAATTACACATGGAGACCATATTTTTAAATGAAGCTTGTAATCCCCGGAATACACAGTGTTAATTAGACTTTATTGCTAGAAAAATTCAGTCATTCCTCAATTCTGCTTCTAGATGAGTGCTGTAGAGATGGTTGATCAAATGTTTGGTGTTGAAGGATTTAGTCTGGATCCTTTCCTGAATTACTAATTCAAAGAAATCGCTGCAAATGGCAGAGTTGCTATTTATTTCTGACTCTTTGACAAACTTGCACAACACCAGTATTTTTATCTTCTAATCTCTTCAAACCAGAACCATGGCATTTCAGGCTTGGCAGCTGAATCGTATTAGCAGCTACGCTCCTGTCAGTTGACGTGAGATGTGTCATAATGAAGTCAGGATCAGCCAATATCCTTTGCTCATAATATTTTAGGGTAAACACTAAACATTGTCATTACATTAATTAGAGAATAAACACTAAGACAACATCCATCCATCTGGGTTTCAGGGTTGCTGGAGCCAACCCAGCTGCTGTTGGGCAAAAGTGATTAAGAAAAAATAATCAAAATGACTGAGCATTAGTCCTGACATCCTCTGCTCGTCTGTTTAGAATAGCTTGTTCACTTTGTGCGCATCAAAAATAAACAAACACTTGAGTTTAAAATCCCACTACAGTCATATTTTGATCTATTTCAAAAGCATTCCCAGTTGTCCTTTAATTTTGATTATGGCATTTTAGGCAAAATCCAAATCTGTCATTTTCTAGGACATAGTTTCTCCAGAGCAGCAGAAGTTCATTAGACATTCCCCTCTGAGTTATGGACGTAACTGTAGTTAATACATATACCCAACTTCCTGTCATCAGTCAGTTTATGCGCTCTCCCATTACAGCTTAGAGCCCCTCACAACCCCAACCTACATTACCGGTGCAACAAAAATGGCGAGCAATATTCAAGCTATCCAGCTGTACAGTTATGAGCCAGATGCCAGCTCAGATGAGGAAAACAAAGACGTACATAGGCAGATTTGTGCACAAGTGGATGCATTGGAATGAAGTGGAGCAGGGAGCTTTTGGCCTGCCAATTGTAGCACCCACATCACTTAAAATTTTCATCTGCGCCTGATTCACAAAGATTGGAACAAAGACATACCCTGAAATGCCATTTTAAGGTTAGTTTTCTCTGTATATGTCCTCCATCATGAGAAAAATGCCACAAAACATGTTAAAAACACCAAAACCACTATCTTCATTGGAATGGGTCTTAAAAAACACCAAATACATAAAAGGTGAGGACAAGTGCGGGCCAAAAATATATTTTAAAAAGCTTTTAAATAAAATCACATATCCAACCCTGAAAAATTCTGATCAAAGGTAATAACAAAAAAGTTATTAAAAAATAAAAAAAACTTCAGTTATGCTACCTTTTTTAAAAAAATCAATATTGGCAATACAGGCTGCCATGGTGCAGCGGTGGCGCGGTCGACCACTGATCAGATGATTGCAGGCTCGATTCCCGCCCTGCCCACCAATGTGTCCTTAGGCAAGACACTGAACCCCAAATTGCCTCTGGTGGAAGGTTGGTGTCAGTGTTCACCAGTGTGTGAAGGGATGAATGGGTTTGTGACTGTTAAGCGCTTTGGGCCTTCGAGGAAGGTAGAGAGCGCTATACAAGCGTATGCCATTTACATATTTATGTTCCTCATAAATTTAGAATCCACTGAAAAATGCATGTTTTGTAAAGCTTCAAATTTGAGTATTTATGCCCTTTAGACCAAAAGAATAAAGTGCCTCTTATACTCATTCTTTTGTTTTTAGCCATAAATGTGTCTTTTTCCACATATTTTTCTATATTTGACATCTGTATGATGAGGAGCCTAAGTATATTCATTAATTCTATTGGGACTTGACTTTTTTATAGTCCTAGTGTGGCAGAACACAGCCAGTGCTCCTCAATAGATTAGGGTTCAGGTTTGTTTGGAGGTCATAGTAAGAAGAAGAGCGAAATGACCTTGTGTGAACACTTCCATTCATAAGTAGTTATCCAAACTTTACATTTTCATCCTTTTCTAATTTGATTTTGATTTGATTTGATTTGAAATGGTTTATTTCAAGCAATTAAGTAGAAATAATACACAAAAGCAATATAATCTTCAGTTTAGTAACTAATCAAATTTAGGATAATTAGACATATTAATAAATATTACTTGAAAGGGAGTGGAAGGAAGCGAATTTATATAATCCCACCCCATTATACTATAACCATTTTATTACATGATTTATCAATATCTGGTTCCTAGTTTTTATCAGACAGAATTTAGAATCATAAGGTATCGATAAAGCACATGACAAAGATGAATTACTTAATTATTATGTTTAAAAAAAAAAACTATTTTAGAAATCAACATGGCAAATGCAGATCAGTCATCTAAAATATATGCAGATTATGTTACTTATAAAAATCATTCATATGATTAAAAAACAATACCAGTAAAATAGACACAACACTGTTTCAGGAATTTTCATATCAAAATTTCATCAAGTATCAAAAGTTAAAAACATGTGCAAAATTATGCTAAATTAGGAAAGATTTTTGAATCAATTAATCCATTTTGGAGCAAGTGAAGTAAAATCATTAATGTAGATCAATTTAACCATTTTCAATAAGTGATTAATCATTTGTTTTACTTATTTTTAATATGTTTTTCTTTTTTTTCCTTCTTTTTTTAATATAATAAAGTAATGCTGTAAGGGAGAAATAAAATGGTCCATAATCTGTCGATTGTCCAAGGTTGGCATTATATTTAATATATTAATATATATTTAATATAGTTTTTTCTGTTTACTTTTGTAACAGGGCCCCTGGAGAAGACCCAGGACACGCTGGAGAGACTATGTCCCTCGGATGGCCTGGGAACTTCTGGGGGTCCTCCCAGAGGAGCTGGAGGAAGTGGATGAGGGCAGAAGATGGATGGATGGATGGATGGATATTTGTAGCATTTGATATTAAATTTCAATTATAGCCAATGTATATAGTAAAAATGATAGATCAAAAGATCTGATTAGGAATTGTGCACTCTATGAGAACTGCATCCTAAAATGTAATTATAAAAGGACATGAACCAAACTTTTAATCCTACAAACATTTATTTTGATTCATATTTAATGAAAGAATAGCCGTTTGATTTGAACCATTTCTTCATTTCCCTGTTTTATGCCACTTTTTCATAGTGCACAATTGCAGACTAATTACTGCACGTTTTGTATCTCTGTTCAACAACAATAAATTATATTCTAGACTATTTGATTTAAGTTGTCCAGACTTAAATCAAAACATGCCATGAGGGAAAATTCCACAGCATATGTTGAAGATAATCTACACTGAGACAACTGCTATTCTATGCAAAGTGAGTGCTGCATTTTTCATGTTTGCTTCTATAAGTACATTATTGATGTTCTGAGCTCCACGTGCTGTATTTTTAAAATCTTCGCCATGTTTGCACAAATAACACAGCAATTATCCTATTACATACTGGTCTCTTGCATTGAAACACCAATTAGCACCTTTTATATTTTATCCCAAAAGAATGCTTTGGAGAGCTCCTACTTCTTCTCACCAAACCTGAATCCACCCACATTTGCATACACGTGTAAACACCAGCACCCCGTAATTATTCTCCTACTGTAAGTGCGTCATTATCCCAAAGTTACATCAAGTATTAATGAGGCAGCACCTGACACACACACACACATCTAAAAAACGTTGGTATGATGGAAGCTCATGTTTGCACAGAGGTGAGAGGAAAGTAGAATGAGAAAAGAAAAAAAAAGCAGTTCTCACAATTATTTATGACGCAGCCCTTCATTTTTTTTCTGATTGGCACTAAAGGGAAGAAGACAGTAAAATATGTCACTTTGAGTGTAGTATGTTAGACAAAATAAAGAGCTCTTGTTTTGGTTTGGTTTTGATTTTTTTAGAATGGACAAAAGTTTGAAAAAGCGTTTTTCTTGAACATTTTAGACACACTACTCTCATGTCCATAATTGGTAGAAACTTGTTACAAAAGTAAGTTATAGCAGTAACATAGTGCTCAACAAAGTTCTAGAAAGCATAACTAATGTCCCATTTTACTCATAATGTTTTCAGTAATTTAAGTATTACAATTGACTAATCTACTAAAGTATCATTCTTTTAAACAGTAAAAGCATGAGGCATTTGTAGAAGAAAGAAATACCACAAACAAAATCTATTCTCTGCATGTGTTGAGTCTCCCAGCTGTTTTTAATCCATTTCGACTTGCTAAACCAAATTTCCTTTGAGGCTTTACAGTCGCAGATACTTGTATTTCATTTTTGTGTTTCTAATAATGTGTCTATTCTAGTTTTGCTCACAAAGCCGATAGCTGTCTGTGACTGTAGGGCATGGGAAGTCCTTTTAATCATCTTATCTCCCCTCAACAGAATTTGAAGTGTTACATTTGTCACTTTGTATTATAATCAACTTTTGCAGATATTACAAGAAAGTTACTAAAAAGAAATGCATACATGCATTTCTAAGACATTAATATTCTAGTAAGTAAGGGATTACTTTTGAACAACATGTAATCTGTAATGTCTGATAGTTTAAAAGTAACTTACTTACTTAATTTACTTAGTAAATTACTGGTTAAAGACCCATTCAGATGAAAATTATGTTTTTGGTGTTTTTAAGATGTTCTTGTGGCATTTTTCTTATGACAAGGACACATATAAAGAAAATGGAGCTTTAAATAGCGTTGCTGAGTATTTCTT
This sequence comes from Oryzias curvinotus, assembly GCA_023969325.1. NCBI lineage: Eukaryota > Metazoa > Chordata > Actinopteri > Beloniformes > Adrianichthyidae > Oryzias > Oryzias curvinotus. Next base: position 16,566,700 of record CM043718.1, on the reverse strand, counting down.
TGTTGACATCGTTTTTAGTCAGGAGCAGATGAATAAATACTGTTGCAAAAAGCTTGTCGCTGTGACATAGAAGCTACTACAGCAAGCCTACTGCTCTGCTCCATTCTGATGTATCCACTTGCAGACAAATAGAACCATGTACGTCTTTATTTTCCTCGTCTCAGCTGGCATCTGGCTCAAAACTGTACGGCTGGATAGCCCCAAGATTGCTTGCCAATTTTGTTGCACTGGAAATGGTAGGCTGGGTGTGAAGCGCTGTAAGCTAGTGGCAAAGCGTGTAAACAGAGGGAGAATGGAAAATTAGGGACAGGGCTTACTCCATGCCAACAGTTCCGCCCACAACACAGAGGTGAATTTCTAATGAACTACTGCTCCTCTGTAGAAACTATGTCCTAGAATTTCTTTTGTTGTTTTTGGCTAAAAACGCCATAATCACAATTAAAAGATCACTTTAAAGTCCTACTCTAATTATATGTTGTTCTAACAAAAACTCAATTTTCATTCTTTGAAAACAACATGTCTTAGTGCAGGACAAATTGTGCTATCAGAATCATATCAGGTACCAAAACAATCTAAACATGCTGGCCTCCTTTCTGAGTCACTGCAGGTTGACACACCTGATCCAACATGGTGAGACACCTATATTTGTGAGAAGATAGTGATAACAGCCGGATAACAGCTTTTCATCACAGCTGGATGGAAAGCTGTGACAATAACATCTTGTAAACCAAAAGAAAAGAGAAAAATAAACAGCAGACAGATAAACACAAAGTCTGAAAAGAAATAAGCATAATACTCAAAATACCACCCTTAATAGTACCATCCCAGTACGCTATGATGACAGGAAAACATGCAATAAAAACAAAGAGGAACTTTGCTGTCACCGCTGATGAACGTGATTTCCACAAACTGACACGTTTAAAATGTAACTCAAGGTGAAAGCAAAAGATTCTCAAAGATAGATGTAACTTCTGAATAATAAAAAAACACCTATTTGTCCAAAAAAGTTCTAGTAACTGATTATATGTGTACATGTGTGAGTAGCACATAAAGCTCTGTTATGTATCTTACATGAGGCAGTGTGCTACAGGGACTTTGTAGCATACTCCACTACATAATTGATGCACCAAACATAAAAGTAGAAAACAGCCGGAGCAAAGAAAGTTTGCAAAATGAAGCTAAAAGTAATAGGTTTTTCCATGCTTTATCTGGGGGCATATGTTCAAGCTAAACCAAGGTGACCATCAGAAATTCCTGTCAGCACACATTCAGCTCACAGCACCTGTTTCCACGGAAACAATGACTAGAGTTTATGGTCAGATACAACACCTTTTGCTCCCTTCTTTCACTCTGTGTCCTTTTTCTCTCTCCCACTGATACTGACGGACATACAAATGTGCAGCTAGGTTCACTGCTGACTGAGTTTAAACTCACCTTTCATTTTGTTTTCAGAAAAAAGAGTTGTTTACTCAGGAATACATAAAAAAATAATAAACAGGCATAAATCAACTTAGGAATCAACTACCAGGCCTAGTGAAGAAAAATATAATAAGGTAAAACACCTAGAAGGTTTTAATGGTGCATTTTAAATTTCATTTTTTCACAGATAATATTTGGTTTTATAAGAAAAATTTGCATTTCCCAAATTCTGTGCCTCATTGTTGAAATGGAATCAATCAAAAACACCTGGTTGAAATAAAGTAAATGAATACAAGCCAGAGCCAACATGTCATTTCCTCCTGAACTGCCAACAATCCACAAATACGTTGGATAAATGAGTTGAAATGGTGCCAAATGACAATATCACCAAATATGCACTTGTTTGTGGGGAGGGAGCGAATTGCTCCGGATAATGTTAGTGTAGATAATGCTGTCTATCATAACAACAGATGCAGCCTAATCAACTACAAGAATCTCACAAAAAAATGATTTATTTCAGTAATTCAATTCAAAAAGTGGAACTTTTATGAATTGATCATACAGGCGGACCTAATTATTTTAATTATAACTTTCAGCTAATTAAGCTCAGCCTAAAAATATAAAGTAAAGCTAAAGACCAATAATTAAACAACGTTTTGAGACAAATGTTGACAGTGTTTATGACCTCACTTGTCATGAAAGCCAACATTACATCTGACAGCAGTCTTTCATGTAAAGACTGCTGTCAGATGTTACACTGGACTGAAGGTTCTATGCCTCTTCTTTCTTTCTTTCTCCAGACCCTTGGACATTGATTTCCCAAAACAAATGCAAACTTTACTTTTATCTAAATAATGGAATTTGTGAAAGCAGTCCAGTTGTTTTTTTTGACATTGTCTCCGCTTTTGTTTTACAGTTATCTGCTTCCTTGTGTAAACTTACACATGCAGGAGTCCGCTCTCCAAACTCTTAAATAAACTTTGTTTAAAAAGTCCTCCAGTTATTTCTACAACTTTCTGCTGCACATTCTTCAATCAAAATTCTTCTTCCGCTCAGCTTTTCCTGTAATTGGGTGCAGCACTCTATGAACACCCAGCATACCATTAAGCTCCCCTCCTTAAGGCATTAACATGTTTGCTTTGGGCTACTTTTAAGTTGTGAGTCATGTGATCCTTTGACCTACCCAGACCAAAATCTGAGCAGGTATTGTTCTTTTATAAGCACAGTTTGAAAAGAACTCCATTATCCAGCATGCCATGGGAGTAACAAGGAGAGGGACCCTGGTTGAGAAGGAGACAGCTCTAATCAGAACATGTCCAATGAGCTGCTTAAGTAAAGAGTTTGTGAAGCAAGTATAAAACAGAAACAGCTGCCACACTTCGTCTGCTCCTTAGAACACAGACAACACAGGTGTTTGAAATGAACCCTCTGATTACTGTGTGACACCTTAAGTTTCCAGTATAAACCTTGTCACACTACTTCTGATTTTGTTATGTACTAAAATTTGTTTGTTTTTTTCAATACAAGTATTAATAGTCAAACTTAAATAAATAATATAAAAAATGTTTACAATGGTGCATTTCTTAAAGTAAAAACCTTTTGATGATGTTCTAAGTTATTGAAAAGCATATTTGGGTCAAGCAGGATTCTTTTTTCTTGAAATCATGAAGGAAACTCTTGATTTTTCTTTTTGTAACAACAAATATATTTTAAAAAAAATGAAGTTAAGGCCTTTGAACTTTCAAAAAGTGAAGTTGGTTGTTTACAACGTGCAAACATTTGACTCCAAAAAGGCCTCAACAGGAATTGTTACATTGGATTTCATTTGATTCTTGAATGTGAGGCTTTCCTGTGAGCATACTTTTTTCATCCTAGAGGTGAAGGTTTGTGTGCGAGCATGTACCGGTACTCTGCCTCTGGCCAAATGAGAGCTGCATAGGCCAAGCTCTTCTCTGACCCTGAATAGAATGAAATAAAGAAGATTTATTTAAAGGACACATCTTTTTTTTTTTTTTTTTTTGAGCTGAAGTCCAACAGATTTTATTCAAGCTCCACAGTCTACAGTCACAGCGAGTGTATTTTTTTAAATCTTAACAACATCGTCTTTGTACCTGCTGCATGTGTATTTGCTGTGCTGCTTTGCAAAAAACATACCCGTGTTTCGGTACATTCTGAATTTCTAGAGTTGCTTTGGTTTTGAATTGTTTTCTTTATTCTATTCAGTTTGTGGGACACAGTTCATATGGTAAATCTTTAGCTACAGAGCTGCATCAGTTTTATTTTTCCTACTGATGCAGACATGTTTCTTTCTTTTTCTTTTCTTTTTTCTTTTTTGGGTGACTGGCTTGTAGGTTGTATTTTTATATGTGTGACAAGAAAAAAAAAAAGCTCAGTGAGTAATCGCTCAGCTGGTAATACTTTGTGAAGTGACGCTATTTGTGAGAGGAACAAGGTAAAATTGCTCTGCCACAGTGTTGACATGCTGTTTCAGCTATATTGCTCCTTCAGCATTTCAAGACAATTTGTGAACGTGGTTTAAAAAAGCAGACTAGAGGGGAGATTTGTTGCTATTTTCAAGAGATTCAAAGTCAAAATTTAATACCAAGATATAAGCATTTCATTTTGTTTTTGTTTATTATTTGTTTTGTAGAAGGAGCAATCAGGTTCAATACGACATGATAGATTTTCTGCTGACCTCTTCTTTTTATTTGTAATGAATTTATAAGTTGTACATTTGGAAGTTTTCTTCTCACAAATTTGATCACTTTTAAGGCTTATAATTTTAATTTATTTAATTTTTTCTTAATTACTGAGCTATCCTGCACACATTTCTTTCACTTTAATGTTTTTTGTTTGTTTTCTTAGTAGCAGTCAGTATAATTGTTAGGAATAATTAGAAATAGAATAGTTAGAAACTCTCTTTTTACTTTTATTACATTTACTTGTACCTTTTAGTACACTAATGGTTTAAACTTAATTCACTGAGCATGTATTATCATCTCAAAATTATATTGCATCCTAAGACAGCACAACCAAACTATTATTCTCACAGTTTCTCCTCATCCTCCCTTTTACTTTTTGTGTGTTCTGGTGTTTGTGCTCTGGCAAATGTCTGTGAGAACATCAGAAAGATCTGATACCTGAAGCTTTATGACCTTCGAGTATCCAGCCTGCAACAGCATGTGGGTGGGTTTTTCACACCATAGACCCTCGGACCATCTTCTGAAAATGTAAATGCCAGGTATATAAACCCAACCTTTTTCTGAGTGTCTTTGTTCAGACTTTGGATGCAGCAGCCTGTTCATCTGTCTGTAACCCTTCGTACAAAATGTCTGTGTTGTTTGTACGAAGTAAAAACTTCCACAAAGATAAGTATTGTCTCTGAGTCCTTATTCATTTATTTCTGTGTGCTGGAAACTGAAGGGAACGAACAAACCTAATACTCTTTATTAATACAGTCCTTTCTAGAAAATCCAGTTTCCACACAATAATATATCACCAGTGGATCATGATCTCTCCAAAAGATCTTAATAATGGAAGAAAACCCAACACATAAAGAGGATAAATACACGTAAACTAACTTTTTTATGTTTTCAAAGCATTCCCAGGCGTCTTTTAAATATGATTATGCCATTTTTATCTGAAAAACAAAAAACAAAAATTGTATTGTTTTCTGGATCATATAGTTTCTGCAGAGCGGCAGTGGTTCATCAGAAATTTGCCTTTGAGTTGTGGGTGAAACCACTAGTGCAGAACAACCCCATCCCCTCCATGTTGCAGAGAGTTTGGAGCTTGTGGCTCACCCAGCATTTTTTCACAAATATGCTCTTTTTTAAACAGCATTTGTTTGCCTATTCCTGATTCACATTGAATTAAAAAAAAGAAATGCTCTGGATTTTAAGCTTAATCTTCTTTATATATGTCATCCATCATGAGAAAAATGCCACAATAACATGTTTAAAACACTAAATCAGACATTAAATTAACAACCAATAAAGAAACAGCATTTCTTTTACACAATTAACCTAAAAGAAAAGGAGCAGTTGTCCTCCATCTTCAGTTCCTTCGCCACAACTCGAGAAAACCACAGTGATAATGACCTTGAACAGAACATTAGTTCTTCATACAGGCTCATGCACAAAGGCATAACTGAAAGTATTTTTGATCATTAATCTACTTTTAAGACATGTTTTTGAAGCCAGTATTCCTGGTTTTTTATACTCCTATCTTTTCTGTCATTTTTATCTTAAACTATGTTGGATTTGTGAGGAATTGAAGAGTGGGTGAGCTTTTTTAATTTTTATTTTTGTGAAATGTATCTTTTAGTATTTATTTAATCAAATTTCAATTCAAGGTCTTTGCTTTTGGTCTTTAAACTAAAAAAATAAAAATACCTTTTAGTGTGGAGAACTTTGTGTTACCTAGGGTGTTCCCAGTCAAGTACAAGTGGGAACATATCAATCTCGAATCAAAATGTTTCAGGTTTTTTTTTTCCTTCTTATATTTACAGCATCATTAGGTTTAAGTCAGACAGAATTTTAGATGTGTCCAGCAGATGGAGCCGTTGTACTGCAATAAATTGCTGCTGAGTTGTCATCAATATGTAGCTGTGAGAAACATAACCTGGAGTTTATCACTTAGGAATAAACAGGCATGTGAAACTCACCTTAAGCCTTCATGATCCAAAAATAACCACAAGTAACAATCTTTATCTTCTGAATTTAATATGAGCCTTGCTGCTGATTTAAAATCCCAGAGTTGTATTTGGGCTCCTCCACAGCTCAGCATGCCCTGAATACAGAGTACTGTATCTGATGAGCCAATGCTACAGTTCTACGGGGACAAAAATAATCAAAATGTGCCAAAATGTTCATCTGTCTCGTGGCCATCCCTTTGGGTGATCTCCAAACTCTCTTTCTACAACAGCAGCACCATAATCAGCATTATACATTTCTCCTGCATGGCAAGCTTAATGCAGCCAATTATCTGTAGAAAAAGAGGAAAAAAATGGAAAAGAAAACAAGCAGATGAGAGTAATTTACCTGGATGTTTACGGAAAGAGCAGGAGGGAAATTATTTGCTGGTGTCTGAGCGTTTATGCAGAGTAGCTCATGATGATAAGCTATTTTTTTGTTCTCCGTCATTATACTGAAAAACAGCAATAGGCAGTGGGAGAGGGGGGAGTTCAAAGGAGGGCATTAACGTGGTGTGATATGACAAGCTCATTTGTTTTTTTGTCCCTCCTCTGTGTGCATGGTGTGTATTCCGGCTTGTGTGGGTGTAGGTGCATTACTTGCACTCTCTGCATCTCAATATTAATGAACACACCGGTTAAAGCTCCATTAGTAGCCTTGTGTTTTCCTCTTGCCTTTGCAAGAGTTCACAAAAACTACAGAAATGCATGAAAGGAAGTGTTGCAAACTTACTGTCTTGAGGTACAAATGACAGTATACCTATGCACTTTCAGAATAAACTGACTTATTTAAATTTTTGTTTGGCAAACAAAAATGAGGCAGAAAAAAGCTAAGTTTGTGATCTTCCGTAAGTACTGTAATTGTAAGCAGCAATCTAGCTCCTTTGAAATGCAGAGGGTTGTGACAGTGACAGGATAAGCATCTGACATAAAACCAAAGCCAAATCAAAAATGCAAATCAGTAAGAGAACTTCCATGAAAGGCTGGCGTGAGTGAGGAGGATACTGAAGAGATGATTAGATGGAAGGGGAATATTTGCTGTGGCAACTCTTAAAGGGAGCAGCAGAAAAGGGAGAAGAAGAAGAAGAAGACAGTGACCACAACCAGCATTCTAACCCTAAAATTTAAATTCCATTCTTTATCTACTTATTCCTGTGCAAGGTCGCGGGGATGCTGGAGCCTATCGTAGCCACTGAACAGGTAAGATGAGGCACACCCTGGACGGTTTACCGGTCCAATGCAGGGCTCCAAAGAGACAGAAAACCACCTAAGACACTATTTTTTTTATTGATCAATTAACCTACAAAGCATGCCTTTAAACCGCAGGAGGAAGGGTATGGAACAAAAAATTGGGAGAGAGTATGGAGACTCCACAGTCAGGACTTGAACCCCTGCCCCCACACTGTGGGGCAATTTTTACATACCGGTACTCAATAAATGAAATAAGGACACTTCACGGATGAACAGACCAATAAAAATCATCATGCGGTAACAAAAGTTGCTTGTGTAAGAGAGAAATTAACTAAAACAAGCTGTGAGCAGATAGGTGACAAAACTATGTGAAGACCTGCTTGCTACTATTACTAAACAGCACCTCTAAAACTAACTCAGATATATGTATGCATTTATTTTAGAGCCAGAACACCATTTGCCAAGGAAAAATAAAATAATTCTTATTTTAATTTATCATATTACTAACATCTGTGACAGACTGGCGACTTGTCCATGATGTCCCCTGCCTTTGCCCACAAGTGGCCGGGATAGGCTCCAGCAGCCCCTTGACCCCGAAAGGGACAAACGGAAGAAAATGAATGAATGAATATTACTAACATCATTCAGAATTTTTTGGGGTTTCAAAACCTGGCAGGTAATTTCCAGTCTCCGAAAACTAAAGTTCTTTTAGTAGTTTGATCATTTTAAATCTTAAGTTTTTTTTAGTTTGAGTAAATTTTGTTCCTGTTCCATTTACAAAATAAAACATATTTGTTTAATTTGACTGTTTAACATACGTCTCTTACTGACAAAATCTTAATTCTTTTTAATTAAACTGCAATTATGTTGCAAAAACAATTTTGTTGGAATCATTTGCTTTGGAATAAAAAATTCCTCTCAAGAAATAAAGCATTTGTTACCTTCCAAGATTTAACAGTGTATTTATTTGACTGCTATCAATTGATAGGCACTGTTCCCTCCTCACTTTTTTTTTTTTTTTTTTAGCAAACCATACATTTCTTTGAACATTTTTGGATTAGTACTTTCTCATATTAGCCCTGTGTGCTGTTTATTTCGACTCAAACTTAAGGTGCTTGAGGCACTTGTACTCCTTGTTAACTTATGCTTCTTGTTTTTTACATGGTCAATGTGCATGCATGCACTATGTTTATATGTATGCCATTCTCTAATAAAGAGCATGTCCTGGAGAACCTGAACATGGGGTTTCTATTTGTTGTAGGAATATAAATACTTATTGTGTTTTTTTTTTTTTTTTTGTCATGACCAGCAGGTGCATAGACATATAGAAGCTGAGATCCTGATGTGTTGGACCTGTTTAATTTTTTCTGTCGGGATTCTATCATATACTCCTTGAGCAAACTAGGAGTATATCGATATAACCCCATTTTGTATCTGAAACTAATCTTAATTTCTATGAGATTTTTATAATTGGTGTTGTTTGTTTTAAGTTATGGACCAGATTGAACAAGAGAGTTCAGGGATGACAGGAAGACAAAAAAAAGGGGAAAGAGTACAGAAAATTATTTTAAAAGTGGACACAAAGAAGGAAAACATCAAAATGGTCAACAAAATCAATACTGCATTTTTATGAACAAAACCACTCATCTACACACTCAAATGTCCATACAAACATTCATCTAACTATTGTTTGCTCAATCAGCGTACACACACACATTATTGCAGACACTATCAATGCTATATAAACAAATAACCATCGGGCATGTCTGGATGCATATCTGTGTTTGTGTAAAAGTGAGCAGGCAGGTGTGTTTAGTTGACTGTGTGTCTTTGAATGTAGGAGTGAAGGTGTAAACCCTTGATCACCACAGAAGCCCCCACTTGTGAGCAGCACAGGCAGCTCTATTGTGACGAGATCCAAGACCGTCCACTCCAACCTGACACCAGCCACCCAAAGACAGGACCAGAGAGATCTCCACAGGAGCCCCCAGCCACAAAGAGCAAGAGAACACAAGGCCCAGCTTGTGCAGACGGGTTTAGGCTCTCTTTAAAGCCAGAGACTATTCAGAAAGCTCCCTCAGATGACAAAAAAAGTAATAAAACTACTAGGAAATATGCAGAGTACTGAAATGCCTATTTGGATGCCTCCTGCTGCTTTAAATTAGGTGTTTACATGACAGAATACTGGGAATAGAAGCAACTTTTCCCACATGGTTTATCTAGAATTTGCTCTCATTCTAATTGATCAAACAAGCACATTCAGAAAGAAGTATTTTATTTCAAATCGAGGTTTGTTTGGGATAATGGCCAGGATTTAAACACCAGAACTAACTTAAAGGTGCATTTGCTTTAGGTGAGATTTCAAACCTTGCCCAAAGGAGCAGCATGTCTGAAAAAGTCAGCTCAACTTAAAAGGTTTTCTTGACTGATTTGATAGAATGAGTGGATTATCCATCAAAATACTGTCATAAAGCGACGTTGGACTGTTAAGAAGAAAGGCAATTAAACTACAGAGCTTTTAAAATGTAGGAACTGACCTTACCTGACATAAATCTGGATCCCAAAGAAAATGTAAATGAGTCTTTGTGATTATGCTTTCCTTGATATAGAAAGTCAGTCACTGACTGTAAAAGCAATGAATAAATTAGTTTTTTATTCTAACCCTAAACATAAACTGTTTTTGCAGTCTCTGGTTTTATTCCATAGGATTACTGACAGGACTTGACATGACTGGTTGACTGTTTGACGCAAAAGAAATTCAAGACTCAAGGAGTTTAATGTCCAATCATCTCTCTTTAGACTTCCATTTGTTTCAGACTCAAGCAGTCTTGTAGCTAGATGTTGTGTAGTCGTAATTATTTATTGCATGCTCACAGACTGCTGAGAAGATGGAAAATACCACCAGTCATGGCTAATTTGTCCTTGTCTGCGCTTTTTAAAGTCAAACACAGTGAACTGAGATGTTAGACCAAAGCGTTAGCCAGGAGAATGAAGGAAAGAGTGCAAACCCAAACAGAGGTGCAGGAATGTCTGAGGTGGTCCACAGATCATGTTGCCATGCTAAGACAAACAGCGGCCGACACAGCACGTCTGGGTGAAAAAAACAGAGTAGTGCATAAAGGTGACCACAAGTGAGTGCTGATACTCTCACACGTTTTTGACAGAATGTAGATCTTGTCATGCAGCCCAAAATACCACAGTATAAGTTAAGAAATTTTAGATCCCCCGGGACAGAACATAACCCCTCATACTCACAAATACACACTCAAAAGACAAAGAAAACCTGTCTTAAAATCGATCCAAACATGCCTCACATTCTGACTGATTTTAATCTTTTTTTCTTTTGAAAGAGGATACGAAGGAAAGACTTTACGTGCACCTAATGCCAACGGTCCCACTTTTCTGTAGAAACTGACTGATAGCATTTTAAAGAGACACATGAACAGATTGTTGTGATGTTGTCTTGTAATAAACGTAGTATCTTATGCTTTCAGAATTTTTTCAAAGCTACCGAAATTAGAAAGTCGTTTGCACTTTGATCAAACAAGGCATAGAATGTATTTAATTGTTATATAGCAATCAAAAAGGAATTAAAAAAAATAATCTGCAAAACATTTGAAGACCTACTCCAATAAAGATAGTGTTTTTTGGTGTTTTTCACATGTTCTTGTAGCATTTTTCTTATTTTGAAGGACACAAAGTAAAGAATTTAAGATTAAAACTGCATTCATGAGTATTTCTTTATCACAATCGGGATGAATCAGCAGCAGATGAAAAAATGCAGTTTGAAAAAGCTCTCTTTTGTGACCCAGCATGTAAAATGGGCGGGCCAAAGGCTCACTGCTCCTCTCCACTCTCCATTGATGCATCCACTTTCACACAAATAGATCATGTACATCTTTGTTTTCCTCATCCAAGCTGGTATCTGGCTGAAAACTATACGGCTGGATAGCTCTGAGATTGCTCACCATTTATGTTGCACCTCTAAAGTTACTTTGGGTGTATCTGATGAACTATTGTCGCTCTGCAGAAGCTATGTCCTGGAAAATGACACAGGCTTTGTAATTTTGGCCTAAAACTGTAAAATCATAATTAAAAGACCACTAGGAACAAATTTGCAAAAGATCACAAGATGATTGGAGTGGGACTTAAATGAATTCAAATAAAAAGTACAGTTTTAATTCACAATAACCTGAGACTGTTAAGTGCTTGTTGGCTTTTCAAAACAAGAGTCTCAATACCTGCAATTTAGCTTGATTCACTTTCATTCCTTCAATTCAGTTGATCCAGACCATCTGTTAATGTTTCCTCCAACACTCCTAATGCATTTTTATTGGCAGTAAGTGCACGGAAAAGTTACTACAGCAGGTTTTTACCAACCTCTCTGTATGCACACTAAAATCACAAACATAGTGACAGCTTTCTTGTCAGATTTGAACGGCTTAGGACAGACGTTTAGAAACACTTAGAAGAAACCCACAATGAGTGAGGCCAATGACGACTGTGGGCAACATTTTTGTTTCTCAGCCCAGAAGCATAAATAAAACAAATGCACGGCTATGTGGAGTAAAAGAAGAATCCAAAACAATTTCAATCTCTACTTTTAACGATGAAATGCATAAAGAAAACTTGGTCTTATTTAGAATACAATAGAGCACTTCTTCAAATGTTCTTCAGTAAAAAATGTTTTGGTTGCAACATTTACTACTTTTTTACTACACTTAATATACACAAACAACAACAATGTTATCAGTGGATCATTTTATTCAGAGGCCAGCAATCCTTAATGTTAAAAGTTTCTAGGCAAAATCTAGCAAGAGCTGTAAAATCATGTAAACATGATTAAATATGTGGTATTTTATAAAATAGAACTGATTAACTATAAATTATCTTAAATAGTGCATTACGGGGGCTGTTGTTGAAGAATTGTATGTCTTTTCTCTCTCTCTTTTGTTTTTTATTAAGAAATATTTGTAGATTTTATGTAATTGCATTGCATTGCATTGTTTTATACTAATTGTCAATTCTTATGTTTGTATGTCTTGGGGACTGCAGATGGAATTAGTTCTGAGAGCTATAGTCTGGTAAAAATCCTCTTTTCTTTGACTAATGCTCATGTACATGGTTCCTGTCAAATAAACTAAACTAAACTAAACTAAACTAAACTAAACTAAACTAAACTAAACTAAACTAAACTAAACTAAAACAGTACATACACGTTCATTTTAAAAGAAAATCCACCCTGCATGTGTTGAAATAGATCCTCCTGGTGCAGCAGGAGAACGGCAAGAAAGCCAAATGAAACATGGTATTTTCCATCATAATGACTTTGGTGGGCCTTTTTCTCTTTTTACTGTTGTATATGAACATGACAATATTGGTGTAGCATCTTTTTTTTAATCTAAATGTGCCTTTAAGCTCATTCTAATGATAATCCACTTTTACTATAATTTTTTCGGTTATCTGACATCATCAAAATCTATTGACATAACCTAATTAACTAAAACAAATGAACTAAAAGCCATCATTTATTGAAATTGTTAACATTTTTCTTCAAAGCCAAAGAGCCACAATGGAGGAATGAAGGAGCCACATGTGGTTCCAGAGCCTCAGGTTGCAGTTCCCTGATCTAAGACACTTAATTAGTTACTAACATCAATATCATATTATTAATGTTGCTTCACCACTTTAGCAGCAGTGACTTGTCCACAAATATCTACTGCTGCTGTCTGTTCATCCATGAAAAAGTCTTTGATTGGTCAAAACCACTGGGCAATACTTGACATTAACATTTTATTGAGGTTTACAAAAGAGTTTTGATCAAATTCTGATGTTTTTTTGTGACCATTATCAGGAGGCACCACGAAAAAATAAAAAAACACACAAAAAATTAATTCCAATAGATAACCTTGATCAACCTCAAATTAGTTTTCCAACTAAAAATGGGTTCCTAGAAAGATCTTCTTCTTTCTTGTCTGCTTTTTCCTTTAGGGGTCGGGACAGCGAATCAGCTTCCTCCATCAAACCCGGTCTTTTGCATACTCTACTCTAACGCTATATAGCTACTCACATGTCTTCATCAAACGTGTCATTAATGGTATCCCATAACCACCCATTAATGCAAAATTTGGCCCCAAATAACCTTATCCTTTGTAACAACAACACTTAATAACAACAACAGAAACCACAAAATTGAGGATGCTTGACAATTCGTACAAAAACAACAGTGTGAAATAATCAAAATGATTATTCCAAAGATGGACTGTGATGTTCACACAAAACCTTGTGTATAGAACAAAAGTCAGTAAACCTCATTGGACTACACCCTACTTTATAAAACAGTCACCAAAACCCCTGCAGAAACATGTAAAATGCTAATAACACACCAAAATTATAAAATCATGTAACTGCTGCTTTAGTGTATTAGATTACTTTCTGTAAAAAACGCAAACAGCATAATGATTTTTGGTTGTAATTAACACTAATGTGTTATTGCTGAGAAGCCACATTTCTTTGATGAATTACACGTAAATGAAAATAGAAATGTCAGCTCCTACATTACAGCAGAGTCTTGTTCCTGTAAAGTGTGCAGTCTAGTGAGGAGAACACACTGTTTTACACCAACAGAATACAAACCAGGAAATGATTACAAGAACTCAGAGATCAAAGCTGTTGTATCAGCTTGACCTGCCTGACCTTCTGCTTTCAGTATGAAGTCTTTAGAAGGATGTCAGTGCTCTTGTGAAGCTTTTTTCAGCCACAATGTATGAAAACATTCGGAAATCAATCAGTAGAGGTTTTCATAATGCATTAGCCTTTTTTGAAAAATCTGCTTTAAAGTCTTACTAGAGACAGGACATCAAATAACTTATGATGCACAAAATATTCATCATTTCTGAAGGAATATGGATTCAAATAAATCATTGGTATAAATAAAGACACCATAGGGGTCAAATTGTATTATTAAATTGCAATTTTTCTTTACAAACTCATTTCAGTGTGCAATACAGATGTAATTAGATTAAAGAAACCATAGCTTCTTTATGTTCAAGCCCATTGAGAAGTCATAATTTTTTACTCCGGGTGATTTATTTTGTGCTGCTGTAAAAGCACATTTGTTATCAGCTCAGAAAAACATACTTTTCCTCACCTCACGGGACTCGGTGTGCCATCGCCTGCTTGCCAGATATGAAGCCACAACATTTCACTTGACTCTGAAGGTTATTCTCAAGAAACTGTTTCCTAGAACAATATTTTGCTCTCTGTAAAAGTAGGAATCAGACTAACAAGCTCAGTGCTGAACAATGTGGAAGTTTATGGGGCAGCCCAGAGAGTGCAATGCTGTCCCTTTTGTCAAAACCTAAACACGTAAAAATTCTTGTTGAAAAGAATAAAAATAGAAACTGAAATGTATCTCACAAAAACTAAGAGAAACTGGGTCTATGCCAATGACATTTTGCTTAAATTGCTTAACACATGGACAAAGGACACATTTAAATGCACAGCTATGAGGTATCACTGTGTTTCCATGCTTTAAAGTCCCACTCCAAAAAACTGTTTTCTGGGACATAGTTTATCCATAGCAGAGAGTTGTGGGCGAACCCTGTTCCCTCTTCCCATCACCCATAACCAAGAGCTTTTACAGGCTCTCCCACTAGCTAACAGTCCCTCACACCCCTAACCTAACATTATATCGGTGCAACAAAAATGGCAAGCAAAATTGGATCCTATCCAGTCATACAGTTTTGAGCCAGATACCAGCTCGGACAAGCAGAGAGGCTGTGGCCCACCCAGCACATTTTCTACATCACTAATAAGTTCTTTTTCCAACTGTATTTTTTCATTTGCTCCTGATTCTCAACAATTTGAACAAAGAAATACTCAGAAATACAATTTTAAGCTCACCTTTATTTATATTTGTCCTTCATAATCAGACAAATACAACAAGAACATGTTAAAACACCAAAAACACAATTTTCTTTAGGGTGGGTCTTTCAGTTGAATGGTTGAAATCTTTCATGTTGGTCTCTATTTCAAATCCTGGCTGGGATCTTGTCTTGTTTGTTGTCCCCATCTATGTGTGGGTTTTCTCTGGGTACTCCAGCTTCCTCCCACAGTCAAAAACATTCTTCGTAGGTTAATTGGTATCTCTAAATTACTCCTTGGTGTGTGTGAGTCACCTTTTCAGGGTGTACCCCACCTTTGCCAGACAGTAGCTGGGTGGGGTCCATCAGCCCTGTAACCCCCAAAGGGGATTCAGCTGGTTCTGAAGATGGATGGATGGATGGATGGATGGATGGATGGATGGATGGATGGATGGATGGATGGATGGATGGATGGATGGATGGATGGATGGATGGATGGATGGATGGATGGAAAAGCTCACATCTTTATACATGTTGATTTAATTAGTTAAAGTAGAAGGGCATTAAAACAGTATGTGTCTGGAATGTAGTTTTTCTGCTTTTCACCACATTTATTGACACCAAATAACTTCCTGGCGAGAAAACGCATAAAAGGTGTCTGCCAACAACAACAGCTGGTGAAGGTAACAGGACAGAAAGCGCTTTCCTACAAGCATGCAGTAGAGCAGCCAGCACTTTAGTTTGCTCCAATTTTGCACAGTTAGAAAAAGATGAAAAGAGTAAAAGTTAATTCAAACCACTAAACTATTGTTACTTTAACTAATATCTATTTTAGTGTTAATTTCTGACAAAAAGCTAAACTTAGCTGTTATTAATTGTGTTGTGTGGTGGTAGATCCCTACAAATCTTATTCGATAAATGTAATCAGGAAAAACTGGACAATGATGAAGGACATAAACTCATTTGTTGTGATATCAATACATTTCAGGGCTAAAACCCTTGAAGGAGGTGGCAGAAAAGTGCCTGAGAGGAGCAACAACTCCGTTTTTAGTCTACAGCGGCCCGGATGTGGACAGACTTGCGATGAGCCACCCTGAAAACCTAGATGGTTTAGGGGGAGTGTAGGAGGAGGTGGGTGCCCCTTGTTTTTGCAGTGACAGCTGACTGAGTGTCAAGAAAGACCATATTTAAACTTGGCAGCTCACGGGTGATTGGCTAAGAAGAAGGTGTGTTGAAATATGAGTGATGAGAAGCAGACGATGTGGAATCAGCAGACTAAATCACAGTCTTTCTGACTCACTTTAGTTCTAATTTCCCTTTGGGGAATTTTTGAAGGTGTGATGAATAAAGGATTAAAGTGAACTTTTACATATTTTAACCCTTTTCATGCTTTCCTAGGATACATTTCAGATGCTACTTGAGAACCTTACAGAGAGATTTCAGCATTTTTATCTCAGTAATGCGACAGAATGACTCAAATGTTTTATGTTTCCCTTGATCTAATGCTAAAGTATTAACCATGCTCTGAAAAGTTAAAAAAGGGATTAGGAAATGTCACAGCTGTTGATAGTTTCCATCTTTCCATTGTCTTTTGAGCAAACGTGGATTCAATGAAATATTTGCGCAATGCTTGAAAAGAAATTGAAGCATCTTGTAGCTGTGACACACATTTTACACACAGAGAAGAAATCTTCATGTTTCCCTTTTAACTAAAGTAGAAACAAACAAGAGAAATAATATTTTGGTGCCAACTTGATGTGTTTTCAATGAAAATTAAAGCTGGATGTCAGAGAAAGTATGAGAAGCAGCTTTTGTTTGACAGTTTTTTCCACTAACTATCCACGTAATCATTTATCATCCTCTTTCTCTTCCATGCATCCTGTCTTTTTTTCAGAATGCCTTCAAGCAGCACATAAAAAACACACATAAAAAGGAACTGATCAGAAAGCTCCTATTTTTCCTGTTTGCTTTTAAACGGGTCACACTGTACACAACAATGGATTTATGTCTCTTTATACCTAATCTCCCTTGATTCTCTTTAAGTCCTAACACTTTTGGCATGTTTTAGTCAGTGGAGTAATGGTTTATTATTGTTTTAAAAGATGAGTTTCCTCAGATCAACTAAGATCAGAATCTGAATCTTTTTATTGTCATTATGCAGTGCACAATGAAATTGTTTTCAGCAGCTCTTTTCCAATACATATTAAAGATAAATAATAATAAAGACTATGCAGTAAAAAAAAAAGATGAATATTGCACACATGAAATGAGTAATATTCAAGATCAAGCCAAAAGCTAATGAATTAGAGTGATAAAAAGGAAGAATACATACATACTGTCTTTTTTAAACAGTTGTTTTTCTTTTTCTTTAATTCCTTTAAAAATAATGCTGCTGATCCAAACAGAAATTACTGGGTTGAAATGCCTTTTAAACCAAATGTTTCATTTTTTCCATCTTTATGGAGTTCTTCTTAATGGTAAGTGACTACTAGAATCTCAACCTTACTAATTAAAAAATAAGTATGCGAGTTTAACCCTTTAACCTTCACCTTTAGATGTTGCCGACGACACCTACATAACACAAGCCTATTGACCTACCGCAGCTCTTCAGCCATTTATGCGATCAAATGTGAATTAGCTGATTTTGACGTGGAGAAAAGCGGCTTTACATATTAGCTTTGCGCCAATGTGCAACACAGCGTTGCATAATGACAAAAAGCCATTTTTCTCCATGACAGAATCAGCTGATTTACTGTACATGGATTGTGTAAGTACTTCACCACTGCAGTGTTGCATATCTGTGCAAGGCTGCTTTTCTCTGCTTCAGAATTACATTATTTGTATAAACAGTGGAAGAGTTACGGAAGTCGAAAGAATGTCAAAGGCTTAACCGACACCATCAATGTAGATACACAATTATTTACTTGATGTGAACGCCTGTTTCACGCAGCAAACTTTAAATGGAAAAGCCCATCTTTCAGAAGAGATGCAGCCCAGTCATTCTTCAACGGGCACATAGGACCAGACCAACTTAACCCAAACCAAAGAAACCTCACATCTTGGGTTGTCAAGCACCAATCCAATGAATATCGTGCTGGACCGACATAAAAGATCTTGAAACTGTGAGCTTATTGTTGTGTGCAATGCATTGACGTGTGTAGATTGAAAGCAGAGCCTTTTATTCGTCACGACTTTTGCTTCCAGTTCGTTAGAACCCATCAATAGAACCACAAGGCTGTCAGTCTCTGCATGAGTCAGATCTTTGGTAGGAAACACAGAGTATTTGGAAGCATTATTTGTGGGGACTACTGATTTTTTGTTGAGCTTTGAATAAAGAAATACACAGAAAGCTGTTTTAAACTAAATTTTCTTAATATATGTCATCCATCATCAGAAAAATGATAAAAACACCCCAAGACACAATTTTTATCAGAGTGGGTCTTTAAGTGTCTTTAGGCCCCCTCTCTTCGTTTCTACATTTGTTCATAGTTGTGTCATGGTTTGGTAGCAATTATTATGTTTTTAGTTTGTTCATGAAAGCTTAGATTGTTTATGTATGTATCTCCTGTCTTTTGGGTCCACCATAACCATTGCTCATCGCATTACTTGTTCTATTCAAAGCATTTTTCTACAGATGCTAAAAACGTGGTACATGACTTTATTTATTGAGGTTTGGCGTGTATTGATTTCAGCTGAAAGTCTCCATGAGGTCTATTGAGAATGCATGATGTTCAAGTTAATGTGTTTGCTCGTGTTTGCATTGACGCATTTATTTTTGCAGCAAAGACTATTAACGCCTGTGTCACCCTGGGAATGGTGCAATTAAAATTTAACACTTTCCAGGGGTCCACAGCATGCTGGGCTCGCTCACAGACAGCGGGGCTCCAAATGCTGCAAGAGAAAAGGGGTTTTGTATAAAGAGCATTAAGGAGATATCAAAATTGCACCCTGAGTGAAGAATCTTATAGATTTACTAAGCAGCAGCTGCTGTGAACACTTCTGTAAGTTCAGTTGCATAAACTTGTACCTGCAGAAATGCATCTGGAGGATTTTACACTGTTCACACACAAATAAAGAATGACATATGGGATGAGGCAAGAATTAACCTGCCCAAGAAACTGTTTGAATTTGCATAGTTTAAAAAAAACCTGCAGAGGGAGATTGTGTTGAAGTTATCATAGACTGCTATTATTTTAAAAGAAAAAAAATTGAATTTTGTTCATGCAACCAAGCTGTGAATTTTCAAACGTAAAAAATATTTACACCACTAAAAATTGGCTTTGTGTCTTCAGCAGAAAGGAACAATCAGCACTGTGTTCCAGTTCAAATTACTCTGCAGAAGTAGGTATTGACTCCGGCTGCAGTCTGTTGGACATCTCCATGAACAAGCTAGATTTTGCTGAGTGAATCCCACAGTGAGCGGCGCTCGGAAATAAAATGTAAAACCACACGTCTACTGAGGGAACCATCTCACAGAGAGTCTCCAAGTCTGACAGGACCACCATTCCAAGATGATGGATTCATTTGAACAGTTTGGACATTGGCTCCCCCATGCTCCGGACTTTAGCAGTGGAGAAAAAAAAGGGTCAGAATGGCCATTTTGATCAGAAAAAGTGGTTTGTAGCACAGTCAAATCCCCTATCGACTTCTCCCTTATCTACCATTTTTGTAGTTTAATTTAATTATTACAGAACTGACAAGGACCAGGGGGCAGGAACACATTACTATGGGGTGATGTTTGTAAATATTTTTGGTTATTTAGCCTGTTTTAGGAGGAAAAAAAACAGGTTTCATATTTCACCTTTTAATTAATTTATAAATGTCACATTTACTAACGAAATATTTAGTTAGCAAGCTAAAAATTTCTATTAAAGTTAATATTTTTCATAATTATATATTTTGTTTACAAACTGTTTAGGTTTTTAAAATTAAACATTTTTATCTGGCCTAAATACTCAGATTTCAAACCAAAAATTTAAGCTTTGTCACTAAATATTTTTTTTACTTAAATACATATTCAAGTCCAAATTTAATACTTAGCCTTGTAACTAAATATTAAGTTTGGAACATCCCTAACATGCAAATTAATTTGCTGATAAAACAGCCTAAATAACCAAAAGTTTTGCTGTTAATATTTGACTCTGTCACTGTCAGAAGTACGAGCTCTGTCTCCCCCTCTGGTCACCAGCAGGAGTCGTCCTGAGAGTTCCTTCCACACTACAGTTCCCAGCAGCCCCAGCACACACGTCCTGGATGCTGTACACCTGACTCTCATTCATTCAGTTAGCCACAGTATACTTAAGCACTGCACTGACAGACGTTCAGTGTGAAGTATTGTTTGTGCCACTTTGGCTTCATCACCAAGTTTTATATTTGTGATCTTCTGGCGCCTGACCATGGTCCTGTCTCTGTTTTCTTGCTGCCTGCCTGCCCCGACTCTCGCCTGGACTCAGATTACCTTGTCTCTCCTCGGATGATCTTATGCCTGTTGTTGACGCCTGCCTACCTGACCCTCATTTACAAAAATTAAATTAAAATTGCATCTATTTTAAAATGGCTGCATTGGCTCCTTGTGCATTTCAGAATTGAGTTTAGGATTCTTTTAGTGATGTTTAAATGGTTTTGGGCCTTCTTATCTCAAGGATCTTTTGAATTAGGAGCCCTCATGGACCCCGAGTTCCTGGCGCTGCCCTTTAGTTGTTCCTAAGGTAAGAAACCAAACTTATGGTGAGGCTTCGTTCTGCCATTGAGGTCCTCGCCCATGGAATAGCCGGATGGAGAGCCTTAGGACTGCAGAGACCGTAAAGGATTTAGGACCCACCTTTTAGGTTGGCTTTTAGTTAAACTCATCTGGTTATTTATTTTAAAAACATTTGTATTTATTTCCTTTTTTTTTTAAACTTACCTTCACTTTTATGTATTTAAATACATTGTATGTATCTATTTTTAACCTTTTTTTTAAAATGATTTAAGCTCCAATGTTTCCTGTGGGGATCTTTTGTACCCCGGCTTGCTGGTTTTGTCAGAGGATGTTGCCGTGGTGCTTGCCCTTGCTGGGGCAGCTGGGCTCCAGCATCACAGCCTCATGACTGTGGAGTGGACCCTGTTGCTGTCTGTTGTGGGTGGGCGCCATTGCGATGTTGTGTGGCTGAGCTGGCTCTTGGCATAAGAGATTCCTGATATATTGTTCCCTCACAGCAGAGACAAGCCTTCTGTCTCTTTAATATTTACAGATTTTTGTGGCTGTATGCATTGTGTGTGGGGTCATGGGGTGCATGTGTGTAAATTAAGGGGTGGGTTTTATTTATTTAGTTTTTTCTGTGCATTTTGTTGTTTGTTTTTAACTGTAAAGCGCTTTAAGCTGAAATCCATGAAAATAATTTTTTTTATAAATAAAGTTTGGTTAACTGAATTGACTTAAGAAAAAATAAAAGTGATAGAAATGATTAACATATGAGACTATAGTTGAATACTTGAAGAACATCCACACATACAAATTCAGTAGAATATATAAGTGTATGTTTTCCACTGGGAAACCCAGTAGCTTCAAGACTGAAGCTCATTAAAAATCAAAAGTAACTAGTAAGTTCACCAAAATACCACTGGGGGCTTGTTAAACAAGCAGCTAAGTCTTCATTAACATGAGTGTGATGTTGCAAATTTCCACACACAAAAAAAAAAAAAAATCTGTAACATGCTTCAAAGACTTTTTTTGTCTCTTTGGTCCAATTATTTGAATGACAATTGTACTGGGATTGATTTTGTTGTCATGTTACTGTAAATTTGAGTTTGATCTTCTACCCAAATAAGGGTGTAGTCTTTCTAATGACACATCCTCTGCTCTTAGGAGAGTTCCAACAGATATCAAGCCTTCTTTAAGTGCTTATTTGAATCACACTATAAAGATCAAGGTTTGATGACAAGCTCTTAGCTAAAAAAAAAATACTGTGACATCTAAATGATTCAGAGACAGGTGGGTTGCATGCCCTCACCTTTTAACATCTTATCTATTATTCTTACCTGCTTCATTATTATACTATGTTCACACCAAGCGTGCATTCCAGAATGCGCTAAAAGCCACCTATAGTTGGAAGTGGCTTGATGCAAAATGTCGAAGTGGTGCAGATCTCATGAATTTTGCTCCAGGCTTTTTGTCTTTCACAGCTCCATTCCAAAATATGAAAAAGTTGGTGTCATATAATTCCAGCTGGGCACAAACCACAATGATGAATTTCTCCTCCATGATCAATTTTCCAATGGTTGGCATGTCAACAAATAAAAAGGGACCTCAGCCATACATCACAACCAATCTGGTAGGGACACGCTTTTTGTATATAGAGCTCAAAAACGGCCTAAAAAATGTACATAGCTACACATGAACACAAAAGTTTTTAACATGGATGCCTGAAACACACATTTACATAGACTTTTCATTGAAAGTGGTTTCTTGAATCCGTGTTGCAGAGGGCAGTGTGAGCATATCTTTAGAATCACAGCTTTCTCTGGGCAAATGCAAAGAGCAAAATGGGGTACCATAGGGATAGACTCCACACTCCACCACCAGGACCTTCATTTGCACTTATCATGACACTTCGCTGCAGTCCTTTCTCCATCACTTTTACAGTCTGCGTGTGGCTCTCTCTCAGGATATATTCAGACTGGACACATTTGGTTTGCTTAAAGTGAACCAAAGTTTGTTTTCCCTGATAATCCAGACCCAATTTTCACTCTGAATACACCCAAGCGGACACTGGTCCAGGAGCAGGAACCGCTCTCTTTGGGAAGTGGTCTTGGTTCGTTTCCAATCGGACTGAGCTTCGGTTTGCTTTGAGATTCCTCCGCCTGAATACAGTCCGTCCTCTGAGTGGAAAAACTGCACCAAGACAGCCACCACAGCCGGTGGTCACGTGATCTAAACACGGTCAGATCGTAGCAACAGATGAGCTGCGGACAAATGTAAAGCAACGATTGTTGTTTTATCAAACAGAAAAAAAGTCCAACTCCTTACTTGTTAGAACGTTTATTTTAACACCAACATAGACATTGTGTTTTCCCCACTATCTATGTGTCATAAAGACTTATCAGTGTGCCTTCTTAGCCATCGTCTCCCCATTAACCGCCCTGCAGCACGTCTCCACCAGATCAAAGCAGCAGTGGAAAGTGTTAAACCTGACGTTGATACAGACGTTTAAAATTGGTCAGCAAAATATAAAGTTTGAATGAACTAACCTCGAGAAGGAATGCAAAGCGCAGGACTTCCATAATTTCTGTCTCTAGTTGCTTTGCTCCGTCCTCCTAATTGCTGACCGATGAGTGAAGAGATTTTTCTTCACATGGTTTTGTTTTCTAGCTTTGGTTCGAATCAGGAAAGGCCGCTTGACGGCAGTCTGAATACAGACCAAGTTCAAGGTTCAGGACTTGATCTGGACCAAATACATCCACGTTTGTCTGACTTGCCGTTAAAATTGCAACCGCTGTATCAACAACAGGTTGGGATGGTGTGGAGGAAACTGCAATAAGGTATGGAAGTGTATTGCATTTAATTAAAAATAAAAGCAAAAATCGGGGGATCTTTTTTATAATTTATTTGTGTATTAAAAAAAATCATGGGTTATCTCTAATGATGTATTTCCATGATTTACATTCTAATATTTTTAAGGACTACAAAAGCTAAAAACTACAACCTAACTGACCTCATCTGCTCAAGAAAACTACAAGACAAGCTGTAAATCAAAGTTGAAAAGCCACAATGTTATCATGTCATAGACATTATCCGTTTTGTTTATGCGCTCATCACGATATCACCAGTCTGTTTTGTACTTCCAAAAACATTTCAGAGCAAAACATTGGATGTAGTTCCATGGACCAGTATGAACTGTTCATTTTTGTGATTACAGCCAGAGTTTGCCTTGATGTGAAGAGTTGGCATCTGCAGCGTGTCTGCATTTCTTCAAGACAAACAACTTCTGAACTTTTACAAAGATGGATGTGCATACTGTGCATATAAAAGGAACAAGTTTTAGCCCTAGCTCCGCGGAGAAAGTGGGTGTGTGTGTTAGCCTGGGGACTATGGAGTTAACGTGACTCTTAGCTGGTGCGACACTGTGCCATATATTATCAATTTTCATTTGGCAAAGCAAGAACTACCATGTGGAATATTATTATAATTCTGTCTTTTTTCAGAAGCTCGTATTTCAAGATCAATATTTCCCAAAGTAGCTTTGTTTTTATTTCATGTTGCTGTTTTTCACAATGGCTGATTTATTTCATGAAGAGCCTTTTCAGCAGAAAGACTCTGTCTGTCAATCAGTGAAAGTGGGCGGGATCTAAACGCTCACTGGCTCATCCATGGAAATCGACTCATATTCCTGGATACCCGCTCAGTGGTGAGCCAGTCAGAGAGACGACATATTTCAGTGATATCCGCGCGGCTTTCCTGACATTAGAGATCAAATAGAGACGAACTATCTGTCTGCAGCAGAAGATGCAATCATGGACGACTCTGTTTTTGTAGTTTGAGGGTTTGTGTGGACCAAACCACAGAGGAGCTCCGTTCGTCCACATCTAAGTCCCCCTATGAAACTCTCCTCATTCTTACGTCATTCACTCAGAGCTCACATCGTGCACTGTGTCAGCTCGCCTCCTGCGAGCCGGCAGACCGACAGAGTCAGACCAGACAGCTGCGCAAAGCGGGACAAGCCTGCTCGGCCTCCTGAACCTTATATTTTTCTATTTTCATTGAGACAATGATTATAATCAGGTCCTCTGATTTTATTTTTCCCTCCCGGGAAAATGTTGAACCTTTCCTGCGATGACGTTTCTGACCGTGGTCGGAAAACGCAGCGGAGATCCGGGATTGATTGAGCAATTATGCAGGCAACAGCCAGGGCTTACTCCAAGAATCAGGTTCTGTACTTTGGAGGAAACCTTTTTTATTATTACTTTTCCGGGGAAATGAGCAACAGACCCTTAACTTGCGCTCACACACACACACACACACACAACAACACACCCACACACAAACTCTTGCGATGCCTGGGCGCTCTGATTTACACGTAATTTAAGACGCAGTTTGACTGCAGGAGCTGAAGCAGAGACTCTCTGATGATCTCATGAACTCAAACATGGAAACATTGTTATCATGTAGAACTATTCAAAATAAATAAACCTGATCTTTTAACACTGTGTGCATTGTGCAACATTAGCGGTAGCTCCTCCCACCCGCGGTATGGTGCGGTCATGGAACTCCAGGTCATAGAAGTCTTGTGGAACTCCAACAACCACCCAGCCTAACTTAGATAACTACTAGATCTTCATGAGAAGATGAAAATTGCCGAACCGACCACAAAATCACCAGAATTATGCACACTCGCCCAAAGCCACTTTTATCCGCAAATTTAGAACCAAAACTGCCCAATATATTATAACACTGTGGATGTGTTAAGGTGCATACTCCCCCTAGTGTTGAGGGGTGTGCATTGCGCCGTCACGTTCGCTGAAGCGTCTTCGATCGATGTAGTCAGGGTGCTGCTGCTCATGTCTGAGTAAAGGAGTAGCCAATCACAAAAGAGTCTCCGCCTTGTCTAGTTTGATCGACAGACAGACTCAGTCTCCTGAAAAAGCTCTTCATGAAATAAATAAGCCATTGTGAAAAACAGCAACATGAAATAAAAACAAAGCTACTTTGGAAAATATTGATTTTGAAATCCAAGCTTCTGAAAAAAGACGTAGAATTATAATAATATTTCACATAAATAAAATGCATATTTTAAAATGCTGTTTTAAAATAATGAACAGGTTTCTAAAGCAAAATGAAATATATTGAATAATATAATGGCTAATTTAAAATAAGTGTGCAGGTTTTTCACAATTTCATGATCTTTTTATATATTTATGAGAGATTTATTGGTTGATTGTTTATTTGCATAAGGTCATATTTATTTATTTAATTAAATATTTATTTTTTTAATTATGAACAGTATAGGACTCCATAGGGGACGGTGCCGGCAGAGCAGACTCTTCCTGGAAGGGGCGGTTCCTCATTGGTCTACTCTACGTCAGCTCATGAGAACCCGCTCGTTTTCGAGGATTAGGAGGGGGTGGTGCACAGAGAGCAGGTTTTTAGAGAAATACTTACAAATGCTTGAACAGATCAAAGTACCGCTTTGGGTTTATTTTCATGAGGAAAGAACATTTTAATACACTTAAAAGCTCAACACATTACTTTATATAATATAGGCCTTTCTTAAATAAACCCCACACTCCGCTTTCTATTAGAGTGTATCAGTATGTTCAGGTAATGAAAGTTGTAGAGGCATCCTTACCTCCAGAAAATTATGGCAAATTAAAAAAAATTATATTGCCAAAATCAGAAAATAATATTGTGAAGTTGGCAAAGACCACACCTCACACAACGTGAGCATCCAGCAGGTCACCCACATAGCTTTGTGCACAATATTGTTGTCAGAATTGACTAACAAACAAAATAAGTACTTCATACTGGTCAATATTTAATGCTTCCCCAACATTTTGCTCTGTAATGTCAGTCAGTAGTAAGACCAAAACAGACTGGCGGTATCGTGACGAGCACATAAACAGAACGGATCATGTCTATGACACGGACACATTGTGGCTTTTCAACTTTTGATTGCAGCTCATCTTACAGCTTTCATGAGCATATATGTGATAAAAACCCTCACAGAAATCTGTTAGCAAGATGACTTAGTTAGAGTATGTCATGCAAAAGGTTTCTTTGATTAAAAAGCAAATCTATCTAACTTCCAGCACGCTCTGAACCCAAATATAGTAATTACTCATAACAACAGTTACAGTTTAATAGTCTCATGGCATTCAATCAGCTTCTAATCTGGCAGTCTCATCCAGGAAACCCTCTTCATCTTGTTGAAATTAGGTCATTTACTCTCTGCAGTAGTGTAACCTGTTTTTTTTTATCACGTTAATGCAGACTTTGTCTTGTAGGCCAAAACTCCTGGTGTATTTGCAGAGTTTGCTGCTCCTACAAGAGTGACCCAGTGGTGATGCTTGTTGTTCAGCAGGAGGAGGTAAAAAATCAGGAGATGTACAGAAATGAAATAAAAACATAGATTTTGGTTTATCTTTGCAATTGCATATAAGCCATGTTGCATTTATTGGCTATAAACTGGAACTGAATGAATTTTAAATGCATGTATTATGTAATCTGCTTCTTCTGTACTGGGATATGTGTACATAACTTCAAAAGAAGTTGGAAAACATGAGCGTTCTGGGTAAATTCACCAAGGTAATTTAACCTCAAACACGATATGAGTGTGAATTTAAACAGCTCTCACTAAAAGCTTTTGGTTCAACATGTATTATGGAACCTTCATTTCATCTCATGGTATCTCTGCCAAATTTGCTGTCGGGCTCAATGCTTTGCAAGCTGTTTCCATGTTCTGCATTTTAAATGCTGCCCGTTCTCTGCACTCAACCAAGTTAGATCTAGATGATAAATGTACATGTTAGACTTCTTTCAACCACTTCACTGATCAGTGCAGCTTTCTTTTCTGTTTAAAGTAGGAATGTAACAATTAAGTGACTTAATCAATGAATCGATTTATTTTTTTTCAATCCAACCAGATCAATCTGTCTGAGGCAAGTTGTTGATCAAATCAAAATGACCTATATCATTATAAAATAGTTTCAAAATGATATAAATCGATTATATTCAATACTGGAAAATACCATTTGGATTGGGGGATGAGGGGATTTCTTGTATTATAACGTAAAAACGACTAAGTGGCATACAACACACGTGACGGTAACAAAAACTGATCAAGCCATCACTCCAGTCCAATGTGTGGAAACACTTTGAATTTTTAAAAAAACATGTGAGCACGATTGACAATTATTGTTCTGTTTGGATTATTTTGATGTAGAAAAACAACAGTGGGCTGAACTTTATGAAACTAAAATGTGAATAAATTTGCCATTAATTCTTGTTTACTTGTTTGTTTGTACACATATTAATTTTACACTTGATTATCTTGCAAGAAATACAAGCTTCACCTGCACTGATCAGTAGGTATTTGAATCACACTGGTTGAATTTTTGGCTAAATATGTCCTGGATCAATTTTAGGGAATCGGATCGTTCAAAATAAACCAACTATGAATCATATCAGAAACCGCAGATGATGATATGGATCGAATTGTTATACCCTGAAGCCACTGGTCAGTGCAAAGTCATTTTAACACACATTTGTCACCTTTTGTCACCACTGTCACCTTTAGCCTGTACTTGCTGCTACTGCACATTCTGGTTAGACATAAACTGTATTTCGTTGCCTTGTACTTGTACATGTGTAATGGCAATAAAGTTGAATCTAATCTAATCTAATCTAATTTGGCACAATTATCTTATAAAGTGTTAAGAAAGTAGCAAAGATTGTCGTTTTCATATGACAGCATCTTTTTGTAAGGGCTGCTATTCAACAAACAATATGAGTGAAATCTGCGTGAGAGTCCCGCAGTGAGGTCTTTCTCGCCACACTGACCATCTGAAGCTGCGCCCTGCGGTTATCGAGGCGCAGCTCCTGGCAAGTGTCCCTGCCAGGGGTCACTGCTTAACGCCGCCCAGACAGAAGAAGCCGCAAGTTTGTGGATGAGGAAATTCTAGGGCTGATTCACTGCCTCCCGCGTGTCAGAAGCCTATAACTATATGGGATCCCTCTGCGTGGATCTCACTCACACTTGAGCGCGCGGCTCTGCTGGATCCTTCTCATTCAGCGCTCCTCTCTTTGGATGTGGCACTGCGCAGTAGGTAGTTTCAGAGAAGGGTCTGTGCGTGAGTGCGTGCGTGAGTGAGTGAGTGAGTGAGCGCGTTTGTGTGAATGTGCGCTCTGAGTGGCAAAAGACGAAGAAGAGGCAGAAGAAGAGAGGCGGGCGTGGGGTTTCTGTCTTGTTGAAATCGCGCAGATCGATCAGCAGCTCCCTCTGTGGATTTGATGGATGTATGATCAGTGGATGTGATGCCCATATATATCATCGACCGAAAATTTCCTGACACACCTGGTAAGTCGGCTCCGGGAGTAACGAGGTGCCCAAACGCGTGCGCCGGCGTTTGCGTTTTTGTGCGTGCGTGCCGTAGTATTAATTATTCTATTAATGCGCGTGTGCGCGTGGGGCAGTTGGGTTGACACAGCGATAATACCCCCCCCCCCCCCCCTTTCTCCCCTTGGAGTTCCCAACGTGCAACAGGAGATGAGGAGCTGGCACGCATTTAGCAGCGCGGTTCCGAGCCGCCGAGCGCGTTGCAGCTCTTTATTTTTATCAGCGGAGTTGAACACTTTGATGAATTTGGTCCAGTCTAAAAAGCCTCCGGGGATCCTCCGTTTCCGCCGCATCCGTTCGCAGCAGCTTGCGGGGGGAACGGAACATCTTGCTTTTCTTTTGTTGCAATACCCCTTTAAAAGTTATTTTTACTTTATGCATGCTATTACAAAAACCATTAGTAATTTAAGAGGTGGACTTCATCTCAGTTGGACCGCTTCACCTTTGTGCATCTCTCTCTCTCTGAGATGATTCCAGCCTTCACTGTCAGGCTGCAGGCTCTGTGCTGGGGATCAGACTCCAGAATAAAGGTGGTATTTTAATTGAAGGAGGGCCCCATTCCAGCTGATTCAAGCTGATTTAGCTACATGCCATGTTCAGGATTCACGTAGAGCGTAAAAAGGGGATTTTGTTCAAATAGGCATCAATGGAAATGTGTTTCTGTGTGTGCGGGCACATGGGGGTTTTCAGGTGTCTCAGTGAATGATGGGTTTAATTTTGGAGGGGATTGCGACTTGTTTGTGTTTTAGGTGTTTTAGGACGTTCAAGTCAAATGGAAGAGGGAGAAACTGAGATAAAGTTTCTGCTAGAAAGGTTTTCTTTGTTTGTCATTTTGCAAATTAGAAATATTAAGAAAAAGAGCAAATTCTCTTCCCTTGAATGGCTTTTGCTACATGCAAATAACCAAAATGATGGAGCATTGTCGACAATACTTGCTTACAACTTGTTTTTCTTCTGCTACTTTATTGTGTTCACTTCTTTTTATGCTCCATCACTTGTTGCCCAATGTTCTGCCAGCTTTTTGGTCTCTTTATCCGTTTAAATAAATTCCCACAGATACTCAATTACCCAGAAAGTGTCGGGAGCGGAGTGACTGAAGATAATGTACAGCCTCTCTGGTGCTGACATGCACACATGGTTTCATTACAGCTGTGGGACTGCTGTCATGATGATCTGCAGTCAGACAGGATGCTGACAGGAAGTTTTGATTAATATATCAACTTGTGTCACCTTACTGTCTCACCGCCTCATTTTATGCCTCCAATTGCTCATTTATCACTGGCCATATTTTCCAGGTTTGGAATTGCATCCAGTCACCACCTCCTATGTTAAATCTTCTGACCCTGCTGGGATGTCATGCATATTTCAGAGCTGTTGTGGAGCAGAAAGGGATCTGGAGGGAGCACCGCTTCATGTGGGCTATAATGTGCCTGCGATAATAGTCATAATCTGGCCAGTTCACTTCATGTTGGTCTATTGTTTTTGTCATGCATTTCACTGTGAATTAGTGGTGTGCCATGAATATGGTGTGTATGGAAAGGATGCTCGTGTGTGTCTTCAAAGAGACTTTGGCCTCTCATCTCAGTCTCAGTCACAGAGACGCACCCATCTGTGCAGTCACCTCATGGCACTGGTTAGCAAAGTCTATCTAAGCGTTGCCTGTGGATAAGTGGGTGTCTGTTCAACTCTGGTGAAGGATTAAGGATTAATTGCCTTCAGCCTTACAGAGATAGACTTAACTGCTTGTTACATGAACTTTGTAAAGTTCCCTCTTGGCAACACTGTGCTGTGGAGAGCAAAGGAACAGTCTCTCTTGTTGTTTTCTCTTTCTTTTTAGAACTGTATCTTTTTTTGTGCGTTTGGAGTGCCACCAGGGTAAGATCTTTCACTGTTCTCACCTTTTGCTCTAAGACCGTTCTTTTTACTGATTTTCTGTGTTGTTTCCAACACGTTTCATCTTTTTTTTATGGGTATGAGGGGATAGAATATTAAGAACATGTTTTTATTTTATCATTAAGCAATTATTCTCTTTTAAATTTTATTTTATTTTGTCACGATTTATTCATTTACTTACATTTTTTTTTATTTGAAATATTAACAACTAATATTCAAAGACAAAGTCATTGGTAAACTGGAGACAAACATCAGCATATTTTTGATTTTTGATTCCTTTGTTCGGCAGCCTTTTTTTTTTTTTTAACTTTTTTTTACTGTGTTCAAGGTGCTGATCCACATCTGTTGTCAAAGATGATTTACTAATTCCTGAAGGCTGTTTTTGGAGTCACTAGATTGGTGTTATCCACTCTTCAGTTTGGATCTTGTAACTGTTAGTGTTGCATGCATGTCTTTGCTTTCCAGTACATTAAAGTCAGACAGAACAGCTTATAAAAAACAGATCACAACAAGAGTCAAACAAAATACACCAATTTTCAAATGTTGACACAAATTTCAAAGGAGAATATAACCTATTGTTACTTTGAAGACACAAAGAGCTATTTAGTTTACTTTTTAACCCATATATCACTTGAAAAAAAATGTCACCACAGTTTTTTGGGAGAAATTAAAGCTGCAGTCCAGTTTCTGCTCATAGTGTTGGACTCTACATTTTTTTGCTCTGGAAAAAGCTTCTCAACGATTTTTGGGGTTTCCGTGGCGACTACGATATTGACATTTAGTTACGGTGTCATGGCATTTATTTCAGGCACTCGGGGACGACAGATGAACTTCTAGTGAGGTCATTAGGTTAGCCTTCATGTTGAAAACTAACACCAAGGGGTCCTGGCCTTATGTTCATTTGCAACAAACCTGGATTGAACCTCAATTTTCTAAAGACATTGATCTTAAATAGGAAGAATGTAAATGGTTGTGTCAAAAAAAAGCTTTGAGACAACAGTTTAATTTCTTGCTTGTTAAATGAAAATGAAGAGAGCGTCGTTTATTGATTTCTCAGCAGGTTGATAATTTTCTTTTTTAGGTGAGTTGATACAGCTGGCTGCTGAAGGAGAGCTGAGAATGACAGAAACCAACACGCCAAAGTCGGCTAAGAAGCCCCGATGGACCTCCTTGGAGATTGGCCTCATTACCATAGTCTCCCTGCTTTTTATTGTCATCGTTGCACTCATCATTCTTTTTGCCACTCAGAAAACTGGTGAGTGATGTATGGAAAAAGCAATAATGCTGACGAAAAGGGATTGCGAGATGTCATTTGTTAATGGTGATAAAGGGTATTTATTTTGAATGCCTTTGCAGCTGTCTACAAGAGAACAGAGAAAAACAACAGAACTTCGTCTCTTTTTAACATTTTCCTAAAACACTGTACTGGATTGTGAACACTATAAGGCGAACTGTCAACAAATGATGTATTTTCCAAGTTATGTAAAAAAGGCACACCAAATCTCATAGAAGAGTGAGACATAAATTAGTGTGTCAGTCAGACTTTATTGAATGCATCCACGTAGAACTTTCTTGTAACACGCTACACATTAGCCACATTAGTATTCACAATACTTGTAACTCCTAACCTTGTTTGCAACATGTAAAAAAACCTTTAAAGGGCCCATGTCATGATATTCTTAAGCCTTTCAGACTAAACTATATTTATATTAATTATAATATATTACATTTGTCGCACTAAAGAGCGCATTTTTAGGAAATGTGGGTTATTTTCGTAGCCCTTTTTCCTACTCGGAAGTGAGATAACTCGAACTCTGAGGCACCGGCTTTCGCCCCTTGTGGGTGCCGCCCATTTCATGACGTCAACCTAGAGCCGGTCTCTGCAGCGTGTCTGCGTCTCTCCCACGGAAACAAACAACATCCAAACTTTTGCAAAGATGGATGTGCATACTACGCATATGAAATGAAATCATTTTTGTCAAAAACTGCCAGCTCCACAGAGAAAGTGGTTGTGTTTGTGCTGGCAGAGCAGCCTCTTCATAGAAGGGGCAGTTCCTCACTTATCTACATCACAATGTGACAGCATCCTTTTTTTGTAGATTGGGAGGGGCTGGTGCTCAGAGGGCAGGTATTTGGAGGAATACTCAGAAATGCTTGAATGGATCAAAACACCGCTTCTGGGTTGTTTTCTATTTCAAAAAGTTGATATAGCTGATGTAGGCTCTTTAAAAATAACGTTACTCTGACTATGCTAACTCTCAACTTTGTTAGTAATATATCAAAAAAACTGATTCCGACTCCCTTACACATTAGCCTTGATAGCAAACCCTGTACGGTGCTCTGGATTATAAGGCACGCAGTCTTTTTTTTTAAACAAAAAAAA
Source organism: Oryzias curvinotus (assembly GCA_023969325.1). NCBI lineage: Eukaryota > Metazoa > Chordata > Actinopteri > Beloniformes > Adrianichthyidae > Oryzias > Oryzias curvinotus. The sequence goes on along the minus strand of CM043718.1, from coordinate 16,533,166 downwards.
TAAAAACAAAAAAGGCTTTTGAGTGTGCTTATAGTGCAGCATATCATTGTTCATTTATTTATCACATTTCACTTTATGTTTAGTGAAAGCTTGATAGTAAGCAAGCACATCTAAATCAATATTTGTGTTTAAAAATCACCATGGCTGTCGTTCCATAATAGAGTAAGAGGTTTCATTAAACACTAATGTGCAAACAATTTCCTCGAGTAAGCACTCTCATTGTCTCTACGTGTCAGTAAGCGTAAGCAGCTGATCTTTGGGTTAAAAACTGACAAAGTTCAGCAAGTCAAAAATTACCCAGACGATCCAATTATGAGGGAGTTTGGTCGGATTATATGTGCTAAGTTGTTATTGTTTTTACAGTCTTGTGATCTATGAATGTGTAAGCTGCTTTGTCAGGATAACTAAAGCTCAATGACTTGCTTATGCTTGTAATTATGGGTGCATTCACGCAAAACTACAGACTGGGAAGCTTCTAAGTGGTTAAAGGTTACACAAGCAGCAAGTATGATAGACCAGGAATGAAGGAGAAGAGAAAAACTGTTGACACATAGACTTATAACTGTAAAAATGTCACTGATTGATGGTTTCTCTCCCCTGCAGATGAAATGTGTACCACAGCTGACTGCACACAGTCAGGTAAGCACCGTGTGATGGTGTGATTCACTTTCCCTCTCATGTGAACACTGGGATTCTCCCCTTTGAGGACGACCATACAAGAGAAGAAGTACAGAGAGTTTTAGACATGTTGTGAGAAAACAGTCACATCCATTGTGAATATCCTTTCAGCCAAAGCACTGATTAAAAAAGCTGTGAATACTAAACTAGAGGGACGTGCACCAACTCAGCAGAACTTAGATAAAAACATCGTAAACAGGGTTTCCTTGCTCAGAACTTTTTTGTAAAGTTTACATGCTACTCACAATCTCCACTCCTTTTGTTTACTAAGCAAACAATTTCCATTCTTGAATGTTTTTAGCTATCATCCCAGCACTCTCGCCGGCTCATACTAGGCTATTATAAAGCATAACTCAGCATATTTTTCCAAAACATCCATAACAAATTTCTCAGCCTATTTTTTTTTACTCTTTAGATAATGTAGAGCCTTTTTTAATAGATACAAAAAAAAAAACTGTTTGACTAATAATGAAAAACTACCTCCAGCTAACAGCAGCAGATGTCAATTTATCTTGATGTATTTTCTAGGGAGCCAGTGTCCTAATTCAGTCACGTCTGACAGACAGGCCTGTGGCCCAGGATCTGAGAGCTGCCTCCTGTAATTCAGTTTTAGTTCAAGAAAGTTCATATTTTGGTGGAAATTTATTGTTTTATAGACATGCTAATTGTATTTACACAGAAAGAAACATTTGTTTCATGAAGAATTTTTTGTTCCTTTCACACAACATAATGAATTGCATTGGCGAGCGTCTAAGGCTTTACACCAGGTGGTCCATAATCTCAAATGTGCTTCCGTCCTGCAAGAAGAGCCCAGACTATTCTCCTGCTTTATTCTGTCAACATCCTCTGCGGAGATATGATTCCACATTCTGAGCATTTCTTTATTCTAGAATGAGATCCATTCCCTATTCACATGCATTTGTAAAAAGATTTTCAGCAAACTGCAAGACAGCGGTTCAGCTTTTTATGAACACTAAAAGTAGGACAAGTAAGTAGCATGGCTGAGCTTGTTAACTACTGTGTTAGATCATCTTCATTCATTCTATGCAGATATAAAACTGTTAAAATGAAACTGCTTTGTTCCATTCACTGTGATTGGAAGCCTCATTTCACACAAATTCACAATAGAAGCTTTGATCAGTAAATAGTCACGGTCCTTCATAATGTGAAGTGTCAGTTTTTGTAAGGATTTAATGCTATAGTGCTATAGAAAGGGAGCTTTGTGTAGGAGGATTTTGCCTACAGAGCTGCAGCCCCTGTTTCAAGTGCTCATCTAATCAGCTGCTGGCTGCATTCTTCAGCAGGCTCATGTCAGAGTGGTATTGATCTTTACTTGGAAGGCTTTTGGTAGAAAGTGATTAAGCGCATTTCCCCAAATGTCAAACGACTAAATAGTGACATGGCAGGCATCACTGACCTCTTGGCAAAGAAGTTATCAAAAGAACTCATTAGAAACAGAACTAAAGTGTAATTAGCTTGCCTAATGCCGTAACTCCAGGGCCATTTGCAGCTTGTAATAGAGTTCAAATCAGAGGTTATATACCTGCCCTGATACTTGAAAGATTCCTATTCACTTAATACTTAACATTATTTTTACTAATGTGATTTTAGCTATGCTCATTTGTCCTGGCTGCTAAAGATAACAGGATTAGAGGAAGCATAAAGAAGGCCACTCGAGTGTTGGAGGGACTTACTGCAGCAGTTTAAAAACAAAGGACAATTGTCCAGAGATCGTTTATATTGTCTGGTACGCACACTACAACGTTCGTACCTTCTTGAGCGATATGTGGCTCCTTTTGAAGAACCCCTCAGGTACGTCCCAGGTAATGACTGGTTTTTGCTTTAGGGTAGATCAGTTTTTCTATCCTAATCACCTAAACCGCAGTTCCTCCCAAGATATGACCAACAGGGGTTTCAGGGAGACAATATCAGAAGGCCTGGGAACCCTCTGCCTAGTAGGTTTTTTTTGTGTGTGTATTTTTTGCACCATAGCCATTTTTCCTTTTAATTACGCTTCCACCAGATCTTCTGATTTTTGAAAAATGATAGCTCCTATTACTTATGTGAGTAAAATTCACTATTCCAGGCCCTTCAGGTGCAGTGTGGCTAAATGAGAAATGATAAAATCGTATTCTGTTGCTTTTAAAATGTTTGTATTTTGATCAAACCACCATATGTAAAATACAAATACAACTTGCAAAATCCCACATTGTCACAGTGTAAAAAAAACGAAACAATGTTCTATATTCATGAAACTACAAAATCATCCATCTAGTCTGTTATACATTTTCAATGTAGTAAAAGCGGCAAGCAGCTTTTTAGCCTCAATTCCAGTCAGTTCCACTGAACACTTAGGCAAAATGGACACAAAGAGATGTGGTTTTATAACAGTTCTGCTTAAAAAAGGAACATTTCAAATGAATCAGAGTGGTCTCTACTCAAATGACATTGCGCCAGGTTGTTTTTTTTTCCATCAGCCCATATAGGTCAAAATGAATCCATTTAAAAAGAAAATCTAACAATACAAAACAGTACAAGGGCAAGATTTGCTTTTCATAAATATTGTTAAAACTTTCCAAAATCTCAATTCAAATATGCCAGTTCCTCATTTCAACCCATTATAAATGTTGATTTTATAATATGAAATGTTCAAGCACAAACAATGTAGAACATTTTGTGTTGTGGCTGCACTAACTAATTACTCTTTAAGGTCAAAATGGTTGTTTTGGTTTTTGTTGGGCAACTTGTTGGGCTGCTTTGCATTGTTGTTGAAAGGGGGATTGCACTGAGCAACGAAGCACAAACCACCTCTCAAATGCTCATATAAATCAATCACATCATTTCTAAAAACACCTCATTCTTCACACACACCACACACACACACACATAATTATGTCTCCCCATTTGCTTGTCCTGCTTGTTTGTGTCTCACATCGGTGACATCAACCCTGGCATAATTACAGATTGAAGTTACAATAAAACCTAACAGGTTGAGTGTCAAACAGTGCTAGGCTGCACACATACACACACTGATCACATAAACAAAATGTTGCTGCAGGATTTGCGTATGCATCTGATTTAAAGTGGTTGTGCTAATTCATCACTCTGTTTTCTAATAGAGTGCTTCTCAACCTTTGCTCAATAGTATACACCCTGGGAAAGATTTTATTTTTAACTAAGTATCGCCTAACTGGAGCATGGTAGTTTTGGCACCTTTTGTGCACATAAAAACTCTACAGGACCCAAACATTTACACTGGATTTAAGAAACAGCAAAATACATTTTTTGGGAAAAAAAAATATGAATATATCACTGCTATTAGTGTGGTTTCTTGTTTTTATTCATTTGTTTTTGTCTGTGCATAAATGTCTTTTTAGAGGCCCTTTGATTAAACTATCTGTAACATATGTGATGCAATGATGGTACTATGGGATTTTTAGATTTAGAATGGACAAATAAGGCCTACTAGTCTACTAATGATACAAAAAAAAATTGTTGATAGACAAACTGGAGAAAAATATGTTGTTCAACATAATTATGGATTGTCAATGTTTTTATTTTTTATTTTATAGGAATGTTTTTTTTAATTACCACTATGCTTTTTTCAAACGAACTTTATTATGAACTAAATATAAGACAAAAGTTAAAAGAAAAAACTACACATAATTAAAAATCGAATAACAAAACATGTCATAAAAAGTATAAAATCCCATCAAAAATATCAGTTATGATATTTATATTCATTTTTGTAGTTATCAATTCTGCCAAATCAGACCACAATTTATATTTACACAACACTACTGGTTAAAAAGAACACAACGATGAAACTGCGCGTTTGGCCCCTGATTTGCGCATGCGCAAATTCCGGGGCTGAATTGATATGTACAGCAATGCTAAAACTTCTGTTATGCTAGTGACATTTGATGGGATTTCACGTGAACATGACGTCAGCGGACAGTGTGCGTAGACCTTCCGAACCCTGCTTTTCTCTAGTACTTTGTTATAGTTGTATTTCTGTTCCATTCAGTGAATTCGCGTCTATCTGTTGTTGCATTTTCTGTTAAATCAGTTTGATGTTAGCTTTTTGGCCAACGCTAGAGAGAGGAAGTACGGCGGCAGAGACAGAGCAGGTGCGCACAATTGTCTGCTGATTAATGCTTTTTTAAAAGAGCAACGGTTTTGCAAATCGGTAAATCTGGTGAGGAGAAGGGGAATATAGCGCACAGGTTTAGTCATGGGACAATGCAGGCGTTTATGTGTCTGGTCCACTAACGTCTTCAAACTCCTGTTTCTCCCCGTTCTCAGTCCCGGTTTCTTCTTGTCTGTCCACGCAGCGTCTCGTCTCATCGAAAACATGGATCCATCCGTGAACCCCTGCGACAACTTCTATCAGTATGCCTGCGGAGGGTGGCTGAAGAAGAACATCATCCCGGAGACCAGCTCCAGATACAGCACGTTTGACATCTTACGAGACGAGCTGGAGGTTATCCTCAAAGGTCACGCACCGACACGCGTCCATACATGCTGTCAGAGCCACACAGACACACACAGACACACAGACAGACAGACAGACAGACAGACAGAAATGAGGCTTTTGCTGCCAGCCTTTCAGACAAAACACACATGTTCTTATGGATTCATGTTTGGGCCTACAACTCACCATAGGCTGATTTGGGCCAAACATGGGTTGGGGTCTTAAGCAAAAGCCACTCTTTTTGTCTCTCTTTTGTGCTTCCGAAAATGCTAACGATTAGAATAAATAATGGGTTTGTTGGTTAAATTTTTAAAAATAAAATTTCCCCAAATTAAATGTTCTTAGAGTAGGGAAATAAACGTTTTTTAAACACTTTTTTTTAACTTGTTCTTTGCCCAACACTAAATTAAAAGGCTTCATGTGATTCACCAATTCTCCAAAAGGCACATGTCAGATGACCAAGCAAAATGATGGTTAGATCTATTGTCACACCTGTTTATTTACCTGTTTGTAAATTGGCTGAATCTGGTCTTTAAAAGTTTTAATTTGCTGCTGTCAGAATGAAATTATTTACAATTGTTATATACTAAAAAATAACTGTTATAGTTTAACTATTGCAAACATGGAAAAAAGTCATTTATAAATGAATAGATTCATGGTTATAGAAAACAACCGTCATTTTATAAACTGTGAAGTGGGACTTGGCAGCTCTCGCTGGGTTTTTGTCCGTGAGGAGCTGATCCGAATAGCTCCTTTAGCTTTAAAAGTTGCAGATCCTGGTCTGAAGTGGATCCGAAACCTTTTAGAAGATGCTGTGGAGTGACTTATCAGACACATTAGTTGAGGGTATTGGTGTTTCATGGATTCAGATTGGCTTAAAAAATAATTTTCTCCAGCCTTGAGGCTCTTAGTATTCAGGTGAGCTGCAAAAAAATAAATTTGAATGAAAGAGAGCATAAAAAGTAATTAATTGTGCTCATTCTAAACTAAAATTAATTTGTTCCATCAATCTTGCAATGTAGTGAATGGACAAATCAAGCCTTTTTTTCTATTATTTGGGGGGAAAATGTATTTCTTGCAGGCATGACTGTGCCCATATTTTTTTTTCCCAAAATGCCTGTTTTTGGATCCATAAAACATAATTTACAGTTTGGGTTTTGTTTGCAATGTGGTCAGCATTTTACCCCTCTTGTTTTATTGGGTGTCTGTGCTAAAAGTGCACCGTAAATAATTTTGTCTTATCGTTTCTAACCAAAACACAACCCCTCTGCACTTTCACTCTATTTTCATTGAAAATGAGTCTCCCAAGGATGTCTTTCATTATATACAGTTCAGGGATTTCTCCTTTTTAACTCTGCATTTTAACAATTCCTTAGCATATGTCGTTTCAGGCACACTGAGCTCAGTTCTCTCTAACATGGCAGCTCAAACACTCAAAAAAACTTTATACATTGGGGGTAGAAAGGAAAATAATGATTTCTCAGCAGGGGATCACTTTAGGCATTCTGATACTGCATGCTTATAACTGCACATGGAACAGCTGTTTTGAAGTGTAGATTCATTACCATTTTCTTTTTCCTACAGTCTAGTGTGTCAACCCTTGTGTGGTGATATCTACAGCACGATAAAAGGGGAGGGGGACCGGAATAAAGTGCAACTAAAGCGGAAACAGCATGGAGAGCGTAGAGGTTGATGCTTTCAAATCGTTGACTTAATTGCTCTGAATGCAGTGTTTACCACTGAGGAATGTCACAGCCAGAGGACTGTTCCTAATCATTCAACAGCTTGAATCCCCACCAACCGTCACTGTTGCGCTCGTTCCTTGGGGCTGTGTAACTCGCCAGGCGGAGGTGTAATGCTTCAGACTGTACAGCAGGCACGTGTTCAGGTTTACTCTGCTTGTGCTTCCTCATAAGCCCCCGTCGATGCAACACAGGATAATCTAAGGGAAACTTTACAGATCATACTTTCCACTGTCTTGGATTCTTTAACCCACTTGCTTTCAAGTGAACTTTTCAAATCTATTTTTGGGGAGGGGGGTTGTTATGTTAAAGAATAACTCATTAGAGCTGCAACTTCAAATGTGCAGCCTCTAATCCTGCCTGCATTGTTGTCGCTGTCCTTTAACTGACACGGTTTCCCATCAACGATTGCAGGAAGCCAGCACCTGAATGCTGCAGGGCTGCAAGCCGGCAATAAAAGAAGGCTGCATGTGTAAATATTCTTGCTGTGTGGACTTTGTTGCTTGTAAATGCCTTAGATTCTTTTCTGCTGCAGTCAAAGGCCATAAATGATCAATGGTGAGCATGTATGTGCTGGTTTTTGACCAGAACAGCAGCTTTGAATGTTTTGCCCCCCCCCCCAGGTGTGGCATGCTGTGCAATAATTTGCCTAATTGACCGTGAGCTTTTTAATTAGTTTCAGAAAGACAAAAACACTACAGGTAGAAGAGGATAAAAGGGTTTTCCTTTAACTTTTTTTTTCTTTTTTGGTGAAAAATAAATTGTTGTAATTAAAGTAGAATTTTGGAGGAAGTGATGGGCGATGCAATGTAACTCAATAGGGTCTTTCTATAACAGAGGCTGATGGTGCCTTGCTTTGAGGACGGGTCAGGGACTGCGAAACTGCATGTGGTAGCTATTTCCATGTAAAGTGCTGCTTGTGTATTGATGCGTACGCTGGTACACGTGTGAGCCCTGCTGCTGTTCAGCTTCTTGCATGACTTCACGTCTAAATCTTCTTCTGCAGAGAGAAGTCTCAGGATGTAGATCCGTTTGTTTCTTATAAAATGCGGGATCGCCAGATGGGTTGAAACAAGTTCTAGTTGTCAAGCTAAAACATTCCTGGGACTGACGTAAATGTTGAATGTCTAAATCGATCACATGGTACAAACTAAAGCAGAAAGTAGTGTTTTTGCATTTTTCCATCTAGGTAAACATTGTTCAGTCTGCTTCTTTGTGTGGAAATCTTCCTAAAACGGTTGCACAAAAGCCCAATCTGATAATTAATGCTTTTAGGTATTGCAGAAAGAATAACATTAATCTGTTTTGGTAGGCAGATATAATTATAAATTAAACGATGGAGTAAACTTCTACCAGTTGGTAATCAGCTTGCCACTCAAGGACAGGCTGGCCAAAGCTTGGCTTAATGGTGGGGAAAAGTCAGGAGCTCACCAAATACTGTCTGACCTTTTTTTTTTTTTTTTTTTTTTTTTTTTTTTTTTAAAGCTGGCTGCTCATTAAAGAGGTAGTTTGGCTGGTAGCTGTTTTAGCAAATATTATTTTAAGGCGACACAGCTGCTGAAGGGGATAAGTCAAGTGTGCAGATTGAGTTCTGTTTCAGCACGTTTTGTCGCTTGACTTGGTGGAAAACAGTAATACTGACAGGGGAAAAAAGTTTTTAATTTTTTTTTTATTTTATTTTGTCGGTTGTTCCCTTCGAATTTTGTGTGGATAAAAGGTCTGGATTTCTACAAAGCTCTCACCCAGGGGAGATGCCTTGTTTGTAGTCCAGACTTGGAACATATTAGCATATTGTGTGACAGAACCCAGAATGTAGAGTTTCTAACAGAAGGCGTCAGTCGATAGAAATCTTTCATGTTGCATGAATATTAACATACTCCTGCCTGTTCTCACTCAAATTAGAGATGCTTGGCATTGTGCTACGCTGACATTTCTGTCCGTGCGCCGTCGATGGTCCATCCAAGAGAAGATGTCAAATGTCAAAGCTTATGGCAAGTGTGCAGCAAGGAAGATTACATTGCATCTCACCTCCAGTTATCAGCAGGTGCATTGGCCTTTACCTTGCTCTTCTGCCACTTGTCTTCCCACGCTGTCAGGCTCCTCATTCTTAATTCTAATGACTCCACTCTGGTCCAGTGATCTTCTTACCTGCTTTTGTTTGAGCCTGTCAGTCTGATCCTTGTTCTTTTCATATTTCATCCTCGTTCTGTCTTTGCAGCTGTCTTCAGCTTCATGTTTTCACGTTGCCCGAAGAGTCTCATTTGAAGTCCTAGCCACCTGCAAGTCGACCCTGAGGGACCTCTCCTTTCCCCTTTATGTTTCAGGTCACCTCTTGGTTATGATCCATCTGAGCCTAATTAGCAAACAGTGTTTAAAAGTCATTTTCTTTTTACTTTCACATTGAAGAGGAGTGCATGAACTAAAAAAGCTGCCATGTCATAATGGTTTCTTTTTTTTTTTTTAATAACTTTTCTTAATCACACTTCTGCCAAAAAGATGCTGTTTTCAGGGAAACGTCTGTCCCTGCAGGGGTTACATTTTATTCAAAAGATCGGACATTTGTTGATGGGAAGGAAAGCTGAGCCTCCACTAATGCTACGTACACACGGACATGCGATGCACATTCAAGAACGTGGGTTCTTAAATTAAAATTTAAGTGGTGCAAATCTTGCGCCGGGCTTTTTCCAAACTTTCACTTGCATGGCGATGCATAAACGGAAGTTTTAAACGCTGACGTCTGAAATGCATATCTATGCACATTTTAATGACTTTTCATTGGAACATGCCGCTTGAGCGTGTGTTACCGAGGCCAGTGTGAAGTAGCATTAGGCTGGAGCAGTTTCTGTGAATTGGAAAAATGAAGCAGCTCTTCCTGTTTTTTTGTACGGGTTCTCACCCATTGCAAGCACTGCTACGTCCTCATGTGATTCATTTTGTGATTAGCCTATGCATACTCTCATTTCTCTGCAACCGTTCATTGACTTCTAAATTATATTGTGTGCAGCCTTTCCTAAATTTTATTAAGTTAAGTGAACTAAATGAGCATTTTATTAAAGTGTTTATCAAATAAACACAAAGAACCCTCTGGTTGTGCTTTTGGAATTGGGATTTTAATGGCTATAAACTTTTATTTATTTTTAATTTTTTTTCCTGAGCGAATTTCTAATTTTTTTTCTTGCTTATGTATCTTGTTTTAAAAAAAGAAATTAGGAGCAAGTATTTTTAGACAGTTGCAATGGTTTGTGTTGCTCAAACATTTCTTGACATTTTTGATTAATCAACTCTACTCAAACAAAATGCTCTAAACATTTCAAGCAAACAGGATTAGGAAGACGTCTGAGTGTTGAAAAAATACTTTTCCACAAATATGTATATAGTCTGAACAAAGTGCCTGTCTGAGGGTGGGGGTGTGTTGACAAGTGGGGAGTTAAAGGGTGAACCTTGCTGTGGTTATACATTAGCACCAGGCAGTCAGTAATCCAATTACACACATGATCTGTGCCCTTTTCCAGAGAGCGTCCTGTGAAGAGTCTTTATCTCAGCAACTTCATTACAATTAAATGAGCACATAAATAGTGCACAAATGATAATGAGAAAATAGAAGGATTACCGGCAGTCAAATGTGTGGGTAGGAACTGGGTGATGTGATGTGCATGCGTGCAAAAAGGAAACGAGCGGATTTGAAGGAAACTTTCTGAAGAACACAAAACTCAGGTTTTATTACAAAAGGTTCAGTATGGTTTTGTAGACTGGAACATTTTGAAAACACATCTTGTTCTTTTGGCTCTGCACTTTAGTAGATGGAATTTAGGATAAAATGGCCACTGATTTGTACTTATGTGAACACTAGCTTGCACATTGTTACGTCAATATTGAAAGAGCTGGAATTGTAGCCCTTTTCACCACTAAACTGCAAAAATTTAGAAGCAACTGAACATCCAGCCAACAAATGTCTCTGGGGTAGATGTGTGTGCTGTTCTCATGTTTGTGTATCAGGTATTCTGTCTTGTTCATTATATTTACAAGCTTGCACAATTGTATCTTTTTTTTATTTATTTATTTTTTCAGTCTTTCACAGAAGTGGCTAAGCAGGCTCCTGAAAGAGGAGTTTATCCTTTCTTTGTTACTTGGACAAAGCTGTCCACTTTAGACCAGTAAAAGGTGTGATATGTTGGGGTGAGCAAAGTCTATTTCAAGAGATAAAGGCTTGTTTCCTGTTTTTATTTTACTTTTTTTTTTTTTTAACTGTATCCCTGTAGGGCGTCCACTATAGCAGTCTGTTTTCAGGAGAACACTCGTATCTCTTATTTCTCCACAGCCTGTGCCTCTCCTTCAATAATGAAAACTACCTTTTGGTTTACCGGTAATCAGAGTTCTGCATGTATCTAGTTCTTTCATAATTACGATGGGTTATTGTCTCCTGATTCTTTATCCAGAGGAACTGTTCAGGGACAATTTGTCTTAATAAATCCCAGACTCTGAACTTGAATATCTTTTTATTTTTAATTTTTTTTAGGTGGAACAAGGCCAAATGGCTTGTTCACAATAAGAACTTTGTTTTTATTTCTTTATTGTCTTGATTCCATTGAGATGCTACTTCCTGTAGTTCTGCAGGTTTAAAGCAGTTTGGCTGACACCATCTCAACCTTGATGCTTTTTTTGCTTTCTGCAGCTTTTGCCTTCAGAGGAAAATTTAGGTGTAGGTGTGAGGTATTTCAGTATTTTCTAATGAGCTGAGATGAAGAGACTCTGGTAATGTCTACAAGATTCAAAAGGTGATGGATGTGAGGTCTCAGTGGCTGGGGTCTGATGAGGAAAATCCTGAGATCTTTTTGGCTGAACTTGTTAAAGTGTGTTTAGTTTACTGGTTACATCCCTGGTGCATTGTTTCTCTCTTCTACAACAGATGTGTGGTTTTCCCTCACTTCAGCACATATGTGTAGCTTCCAGCGATTTTTACTTTCTTGAAGCATTTGCATTATTAATTTATGGGTGAAAAGCACATTTGATGACATTTAAATTTAGTCTGTGTTGTACCTCTGGAAAGTAAAGCTTCAAAATTTGTGAAAAGCTTTTTGGATCTTATTTTTGTGAATAAACATTAGGGTTTTCCACTTTGAGTCAAAGTTTTATTGATGAAATTATGTCAATGCTCATCAAATATTATTTCAAAATAATATTTAATGATTATTAGCAAATGTGGGGTAATCCTTTTAGTGTATATACATCTTTTAAACAATCCTTGCATTAGTTGGCTCTTTGCAAAATGTTATTAAACCCATCAAACTTCTGCACGATGATAAAATTAATAAATTGTGATTGTATCAATCTATTTTTTTTTTATTTTTTTTTTAAGAGATTGGAAGCTCCAAAAATGTTGTTTTATTTTATTTTTTTCTTTCCTCAGCATGTCACTTTACAGTCTTGTACACTGGTGTGTTTTTGGATTTGGCAGACTCTTGTCAGCTCCCTGACCAATTTAAACCCCATTCTTTCCTCTTGGCCATGGTGTTCTGTGTCATGCAACATTTATGAGACCTCCACAAGTGACCGCTAATGCTGAAGTTATTTTTGTATCTCTAAAGGTTTGTCAAAGTCGAAAGGTCCTTGATATGCCCCTTTTTTTTAAATAAACTATTGTCAAAAGGCTATTTTAATATGTTCATGAGTTGTGTGAAAAGAGGTGGCAGAAAACATCTAGAAAATCTAATGGGCATCAGTCATTGGGTGAACCATGAAATGCCACAGTTAATAATTCTAGCTTGAATGAGAACTTGTGGATTCTTTTTTGGTCAAGAGTCCCCCAAAACATTCAACTGAACTGAAAAAAGCAGCATATTTGTGGTTCTTCTGCTTACAGTATACTGCTAATGTTGATTTTTAACAATAATGCTACAAGGAGCAGCTGCTGTTTTGACTTCATCTCTGATTTGTTTTTAATAAAATTCTGTAGTTCTAGCAGTTAATACTCAAAATGACCAATGAAGAAGGAGAGGCTGGCATAATATACTAATTTGTTTCTGTTAGGTCCTCACGTGAGACTTATTTGAATTAATATTTTTTATTTGTAAAATGGCAAGTGTGCATGTTTTTCTTTCCTCTGACTTAAACTATCACTAAAAATCAAAGCTATGCTTTTTTAGCTTCATCAAACAAACACACTGCTGAATGTTTGTAGAAGATTTAGTCTGTTTACTTTTACAAATTGATGGAAAAGATGGATTTTTAGAATTTAGCACATTGCAGACCTTCTAATTAACACATCTGCCACTTGGTAAGAGCCATTTTCTCACCCTATTTTTATTCAGTCTCTTTCCCTCCTCCTTTAACAACCAAATTTGACTGTTTTGATCTAGTTTTTCTCCAGACTTGATAGACGCCCAAAGATGCAACAGTAGTCAGACTGTATGTAATGTTAAAGCAATGGGGATGAGTTCCTTGTCATTCTGTTCCCTTTAGTGTTCTGAACATAAGGTGACTTCAGTTCCTATCCTTGCATGCATATTTTCACATTAAACCTAATGGGGGGCTAATCTGGCATTGTGGGATGTACATTCACCTGACACTTTATTAGGCACACCTGTCCAACTGCTCTGTGTTTACTTTTAATGTCTGAAGTTCTTGAAGCTGAAATAATTTTTTTTTCCCACCATTTATAATAATCTCTTGAATTTGGGGTCTTTTTTTTTTCCTCTTTGTGGCCACATTAAGGGAGGTTTGCTGGAATCGTATTCAGCTATATTCACAAGAACATCAAACAGCTGGAATATGGTCTTTTCCTTTTTTTTGTTGTTGTCTTTTAACATGCTTCGCTAAGACTTGATATAGAGAATTGATAAGAATTTTCTGGTCTAAGTTTTATTGACCTGTGCGGGACTTGGCATTAAGATGGACCACCAGTAAGTCATATGGTACTGATGGGTTTTGCTTTCTCTTATTTTTTCTGAGAGTAACAGGAAGACCTGCTTCAACCTAAAACATGTTTTACATAAAGACGTATAACAAAAGTGGCATAGATAGTTCTGCACCACAGTGCAGCATTGTGTAACCTAAACTTCATTGTTCCAATACATTGCATTCTGGGAAAACGGTCTGAGAAAACAAGCGGTCAGAATTCCTTCACTACTCCGTACATAGTGCACTATACATCACGTTTGCTATTTTGTAGTGCTGTTTGAATCTACAACTCAACAAATCAAGTGCCCTTGAAATTTTCCAGAAGTCTCTGCAAGAAAAAGGGTGCATCGATGCTCCTTACATTGGTGAATATAGACCACAATGCATTGGGTTTGAACAATTTTTGAAAAAGAAATAAATGTTTTTATCTTTAATTTTTTTTATTATCTGCTGTTTTCACGAAGAGTCATCATAAAACGCTCACATCAATTTGATTTTTCACTTGGTGACAGCGGTGACGTTATTTTCGCCGTTTAAAAAAAAAAAAAAAAAAAAAAAAAAAAAAGTGATCATGTTGTCTGGATTGCTTTTCAAATCCAGGGCACTACATAGTCCCACACCATAATGCCCAAGTTGCCAATTTTTTAAGAAATTTGAAAATCGACTACACATGGCAAGCTTTTCAATTAATGTCTTTATTGTGTGAAGTTTTACATAAGAATGATTAATGCATATTACATGCCTGAATGAAATGATTTGCACAAATGTACGCGAGTTCCTGATGGCATTCATTTCTCATATGTCCAACCCTGCTGCTTTCTGCTCTTATAAACAGAAGCCACTCTGATTGGGTTTGCCATCAACGTACATTTTGCATATTTATTACAAAGTAGTTACTTAAGAGAATTTTGTAATGTATTATTCATGACTTGGCCCTAATGAAGTATTCACACTGTTCATGATTCAAGTTCTAGAGAAGTCTAAGCTGTAGAAAAAAGGCAACAGAGTAATGAACCCCCAGGTTGAGGGGGAAGAAATAGATTTGTGTCAGGGTCAAGAATGAACTCCGCATGAGAACCGATAACCGGCCTTGTTCTTTGTGACATTTATTGTTTAAACTATTTTGTTTATTAATGAGCTTTGCTAAGTTTATTTATGAGTGTCTTGACATAAAACGGTTTGTTGGAAGCCAGGTGGTAAATCAAAAGTGGCAACAGCTGGCTGAAGTGGCTTAATGAGGATGTAAACCACAGCTGACAACATAAACAATTTCCAGGTTTTCTTAAAAGAAACGACCACCTCTGATGTACTGATCCTGTTATCACGGCACTACTGATTTCACCCTCATTTGCCATCTTGGCAGGCTGAAGTCTCAGTATGCTGACGTGGAGCGTGACAGCAGGAGAATTTATTAGAATTCATTTGTTTGTTTGCAGCTGAAAATTGACGGGAGCTCATAAAGATAAGCTAACTCGCTTCGATTTGGAACTTTTACCTAAAGGCAGCACAGAAAAGCATACTGCTCCCCTCTCAGTTGAACAAGTTGACTCCCCAATCCTTATCACTCATTTTGACGAGCTGTCTACTGGAAAACCAAATCTGGCCTTAGGCTGAGCTAACTAGACTCCATATGCCCACAACAGGTGCTTAAGAGGCAGTGAACACGGAGGAAAAAGAAGCAAGGGTGTCGACTTTTGCATTCAAAGAGCCCTTTAGTGTCACCTCACTAAATATGTTTGCTTCAAGGCTCAAAGTGTACACAGCTCCTATTCAAGTGAAGTTCAAGATGTAATTTAAAGCTTCTTGGTTTTCATCTCTGAATTGTGGACATATCACTAACTAGAAGGTATAAACAAGTACCGGTCGGATATTACAATAATTAAATATTTAACAACTTTGACACCACCCCCCCCAGCGAACTATCAAACTTGAGCAGTGTTCCCTCAATTTACAATGCTACTGTTTCAGAATTGCTAAAGTTGTCCACAACAATATATAGTCTCATATGTCTTGCAAAGTAATTCTGCATTTAGATGTGCTTCAATGTTTGGCAGTAACATTGTTTGGTTTGGGTAAAGTTAAGGCACCTGGACAGACTATTGGAGGACAGCTTTAGTCACTACTATACCTGCCCTACAACAGAACATAGCTGTTGGTTCTGTGACACACAAGACAATGCATGTAAAAGAGAGAAAAATCAATTACAGTTTAGGTCTGCACAGCCTAAGAAGATTGACTCAGTATTTTATTTTGCAATATATTAAAATAAATAAAAATGAAAAGTGAGAAAGGTAAGGTTGAGTATTTTGGTTCCTTTGGTTGTTTAGTCATCCTCATTTACTGCCTCATGGTCTCACAGCTTTTAATGTTTGCATTTTAAGTCATTGATCTGTAATGTCAAGGTTACTGTAGTAAACTATTGTATAATTCACTACACTGCATCTAAAATCCTCATTTACTAGCTATGCTTTTGTGTCTAAATGTTTACAAACTCAGACTCTTAGTTCAATATCAAATCCGATTAAAAACACACTTTTTTATTTTTAATCCTGCTAGCTATCTTCTTTCTTTTGCTATCATGCCTGCATGACAGCGGAGCTGTCAAACTTCCACATTTTTGAAACATGATTTTTCTCGGAACCTCAGAAGCGGGAAATCTGAACCCTTAAGACTGGCGAGTTCGCACAGAATAACGGGCTGAGCAGCAAAAGCCCAAGACATTTATTTTGCTTCTAAGAAGCCAGACTTTTGCTGCATTTATGCAACTTCAATGTTTAAAATGTAACCCAAGTCTTTTTTTGAGTAGTTTATTAGACATTGGTTACCTATCTGTAAACAGCTTTTATGCTGTGTGAGCTTCCTGCTGTATTCTCTCATGTCCTTTTAACCTAGTCAGAAAAATTTCTGCTCACTTTTGGGAATGGAAGTTGTGAAAAGCTGAACTACCCCCTTGACACTTCCTGAGGCTGAGACGTTTTCCTTTTAGCGCTTAGCTGGGAATGTGTTGACTGACTCGGTATTGCTTGCTAGTTGTTGATAAAAGCATTCATTAATGACTGAAAGTAGTTTAAATATGCTAGAACAGCCCACCCCACCATCCATGGCTTAAACTGAAACTGCCATTTCCCAGTTGAATGTCTAACCCAAAGCATCCCAGACACATTCATTTGAAGAGCATTTAACTTGAAATGTTTAAATGCAAATTAAGCCAGATGTTTCAAGAGTCCTGTATTGAACTTTTGACTGGTTACTAAAAAGAACTCTGTGTTCTATTTGAGGTTTAATAAGTCTGTCCTTCCTTACATCACATTATGTAGTTTTTTTTTTTTCACTTACTGTTCCCTCTGTGCTTTATTTTTCTAATTTATTTTTTTATTTTATTTTTTTTGCAGGTGTCCTTGAAAAAACGGTGGATGGAGAAGCAGCTGCTCTCATCAAGGCTAAAACCCTGTACAAGTCCTGTACCAATGAGAGTGAGTCAGCACTCGAAGGATTTTAATGTGCTTTTTCTTTTAAAATCCAAATTTCTCTTCATGTGCGTTGACAGTTGGAGCTTAAAAATCAAAGATTGGCTTAAATAACTTTATTTAAAAAGGTGACTCGTAAGTAATTTAAATTTAAGAAATGAGATTCTTAACGTTATTTAAAATTCATGTTTTTTTTGTGTTGTGTTTTTCCCTCTGTACAGAACATATGAGGGTCAAATGTATATATTGCAAACATCAATAATTCTCCGTAAGCAGCAAGAAACGGAACCTTAATTCTGCCATCACTACAGTGTTGGCTGGAATGAAAAACATTTGCTTTTCCCTAGAGCACAGCCAAGAAGTGAGGAGAAAAACAAAACACAGCAATATATCAAATGTAAATGCACTCGAACACTAAATGAAGTACATAAACAGGGTATCTGTTTACTTAAGAAAAAGATGTACAATTGCAGACAGCTAAACGAAATGTGTACTTTTTTTGCCATCAATCATGCAACCACATAGGGCCTTGACAGGTTGTACAATATTGTAAAAAGTATATTAAAGTATTATTCAGATAAAAGGCAAAGCAAAAATAACACTTTAGCTCATATTGGTCTGTACAATTGCTAGCTTTTTGTTGATCTGGTTTTATAAAATCTACTCTCCTGTGGTTGTAGAGTAAATGGCACACATGAACTCTTCATTTACTCTATGGATCCACTGTTGCTCTTTATAGTACACAGGTTTGCAGAATTTCCACTTTTATGAAATGGTAAGGTTTGTTTCTATTAACCTAAAAAATGTTGGTCTTCCATTGATGGCCAATTTGTGACATCTGACCCTAACGATCGTAGTTTTGAGCTACCTGGTAAGTTTCACTTGCGTTCAAATTTCAGTGTGACATGAGGGCATCGAGCCATATCAATAAAGAACTTAAAGTATGCTTTGTATGCATAAATGTGCAAGAAGCGATTGTTTGACACAAGTTACAATGTGGACCAAAGCTTATATTTTGGTTTGACAGAGCCAGTAACTGCTGTCTGGTGTCTGTTTGCATTTGACTATGATCAAAGAGGTTACAGAGATGACACCTGACGGCTGGATCACTGCATAAATCTTCTATGTAGGGATTTCTTCTGCAAGTGTTTTGTCACCTGCCAAATGTGCTGTCACGTCTGGGAATATGTATAAAATCACTTGTTGTACTATGCCTTGTCTATCTTTTTAAAACCAAATGTAGAATTAAAAATAGGAATTCTAAATTGTGAATGTAAAGCATTTAAGAGTAAAGTCTGAAATCAATATATTTTTGGCATTAAATTGAGTTAACTGAAAAGAAATGCCCAAAGTTTTATATTTGTTGCATTTCTTTATCTTAATTTTTTTTTCTTGTTTAACTTTTTGCTGTACAAAGGTTTGTTTTGAAGCTTTAATTTTTGCTACTATGTGTTATTAAGGTTTAATAGAGCAAAGAGGAGGGGCTCCTTTACTTGATATGCTGCCAGATATGTTTGAGTGGCCCATAGCAGTGGATGGATGGGAGGAAAAATACGGTACGTGCACATATGTACGTCTCATTAATGTGCATCAATATGAAGCCACAAAAATACATTTTGAAATGTCTTTTATGTTGTTCTGATTTCTTAAGGGGCAACATGGAGGTTGGAAGATGTCATTGCCAGGTTAAATGAGAAATATGGGACTCAGCTACTGGTGAACTTCTTTGTTGGCACAGATGACAGAGACTCAAACTCTCACATTATCCATGTATGTTTGCACTTCTGAGTAGCAAAGCCTTGTCTCTCTCTGTGTGTTTATGAATTGGAGACTTACCATTGTTTTCATGCAACCTTTTATTTTGAGCAGTTTGACCAGCAGACGAGTCTTGGTCTGTTGTCCAGAGATTACTATGCATGCACTGGACCCTATGCAGAGGTTTGTGTAAAACACACAGACCCACACAAAACACACATGCACAAACACTACTCTTGTATTAGACCCACATTAACAGTTTAACGTTTGTTCTAGCTTTTTTTTTTTTTTAGCTTGCTTTCATTTTCTTATTTTTATTCCCAAATTTTAATCAACTATAGGAGCATCAGCAACAACCATGAATTAGCTGTTTGACACTTACCATATGAGCAAATATGCATAATATGAAGAAAAGCATGCTCTGAAGCTTTAATTGGTAATTTAAAACCAATGAGGGAAATCAAATTTGCATTGCTCCCAGTCTTGACCAGATGCTTTGCATCTGGATTGGTCTTGCTCTGCTGTAGTTCTTGTTGAAAAAATGAGCGTCATCTCCCAGCTGGTTTTCAAAAGAGAAAAAAGACAGTGGTCACATGTTGATTTGCACAATAGCATGTTGGTTTTTACAGGCATGTCGGGCCTATGAGCAGTTCATGATTGACCTAGCTAAGCTGATACGATCTGACCGTGGACTGGAGGTCAATGAAACCCTCATTAGAGAGGAAGTGGCACGAGTTATGGACCTGGAGAGAGACATTGCTAATGTAAGTTTCTTTTTTTTTTTTTTTTTAATGAAAAAGGTGTTAAATAGAATATTTGTTTGTCATTTGCGTGAAGCTCATATGTGGCTTATATTTACCAAAGAAACTGCAAGTTAACGGAGAGTTCCATAAACAACCCTTCTTCCTTATCTGTGCGTCACATCTGGCCCACAAACATTTCCAGGTTTTGTGAGTAAGCCTCAGATTTTCACAGATCTGTTGTAAACTTCTGTCAGTAGTGTTTCCCATCTATAGTCCTGAGGTACCTCTACCCTACATGTTTAACTTTTTCCCCTTGTCTAACACTCGATTCATTTCATGTCTGCAGATAGCAAAAATATGTCTTTAAAATTGGGTGTTATAGACAAGGAGAGAAGAGGAAAGCATTGCAGGCCAGAGTTATTGAAGAGCAGAGCTGGGAAAACACTGATGGGGGAACAACAGAACAGATGTCTCACAAACCTCAGTAACCATGGCTTATATCCACATCTTTACAAGTGGGACCAATGAAACAAATTTGAACACTGAAGCTGTGCTACTGCCCAGAAAGTTTTGATCTGCTGGAATAAACCCATTGACAATGCAGACAGCCTTTATCTGTGCTAAGGTTCAAGCACCAAGCCCATTCATTTTATCATTCAAACCTTGTGTTGGCTGCAGTTTTTTGTGGACCTTGAGTTGCAAGTACCGTATTTTCCGGACTATAAGTCGCACTTTTTTTCATAGTTTGGCAAGGGGTGCGACTTATACTCCAGAGCGACTTATATTTGAAATAAATTACATTGTTAAATGATTTCACATGTTCGTTATTTTCACTGACAACTGCAAGAGGGTGCTCCAGGCTCGGAGTGGTACTTAGTGGTACTTTCATACTGTCAAGTGTGTTTGTGACCTGCGTGCTCCCACACTTAAATACAATTTATTTTAACTTGAGTAGTATTTTACTAATAATTATCTTTTTTCAGGTTAACAAATATGTATCATTTCAATACAAAATTTGTATAACATTTTAGAACATTTATTTATTTTTTTTCTTTTAACCCAATACAACAACGTGACATATTAAAAAAAGGAGTCCAGCATTGAGCTTACCAGTAGCCCTTTAAAAAGTCCAAGTCCCACTCATGCAGTGGTTTTATGTTAATAAAGCAGGCACGTACTCAGTTCGTTGTGCGTCATGTAGCTATTTAGCCTGTTCTCTAACCCCCTGTTATTTTAAGTTGCCTTTCAAGGTGAGATGTATGTTCTTGGTCTCAGATTTTTTAAATAAATTTCCCGTCAAAGTGCGACTTATAGTCCAGTGCGACTTATCTGTGTTTTTTTCTACTTTATAATGCATTTTTGGGCTGGTGCGACTTATACTCCGGTGCGACTTATAGTCCGGAAAATACGGTATTTTTACAAACATTCAGTGTTGCCTCATCCTTTGTCTAAAGTAATCGTTCCCAGTAAGGATGAGGAGGAAAGGTTCTTAGACAAATGAATAACTTGCACAGGTATTAAAAAGGTGAAGTAATAAATACAAAAAAAGCACAGACAAATAAAAGAAAGTCCAGTCTCAATATTTTACACTATATATATATATAGATAGATAGATAGATTCTTGTTTTGTTTTTTTACAACCTGAGTCTGCATACACACAGCCAGCCTAAATGACAATATAAAAAGAAGTAGCCTTTCCATGGGTTGTAAATTGGTCTGTGTTGAGGTTGTTCCATCCTAAAGCAGTATGTCTATTTTGTTCCATTGTAGCTTTTACGTTTTGAGCCTTTTTTTTTTTTTCCTGGCGTGTGAAATTTATAGGGAAACAGTCCTGCAGGAGACATTAAAAGTTGTCTCAATTTAGACTATTAGGAAGCCTGTAAATACTGCTGACATCAAACAACTCACTGCTCCCCACACTTTGACAGAGCTGTTTTTGTACAAACTGTGGATCAGTTTTATCTTTAAACCTGCAAAGCGTTTATTTTTTTCCTAGCTCACTGAGCTTTGTCATCTAGTTGTAGTGCAAATGCTTGTTTTTGTCAGTCTGAAACAAGCTGCTTTTAATCCAACACAGCTTTGCACGTACATCACCACACTTCCACTATGCTGTTATGTCATTCTCCACTGGTCTCTAATCTCCTCAGTTCCACTTACAAACATGCTTCAGCTCCCCTACACTCGACTGCTCACTTTTTACAAGACCAGTAAACTGCTCAAGCTCTTGACGTTTACGGCCTTGAGGCCTTCTGGGATGCTAAATATGCTTGATGCCTCTGGAGCTGCTTTGAAAGTGTTCACATGTGTCTGGAAACAACAGGGCTGTGATGGCATCCTTGTTTGTCTTTTTTTTTTTTTTTTTTTTTTTTTCTTTCCAAGGCCACCGATACCCCAGAGGATCGAAACAACCCAGTCCTGCTTTACAATAAGATGGAACTTGGTGACTTGAATGCCAACTTTACTCTTGAGGTTGACTCTAAGGTAAAAATGAATAAATTAATTAAAAAATAGTTGGCCTTGCTTAACAGTCCTTTACTTGTCCTTTGCTACTCTTAATTTTGTTTCCTGACGTCATGATTTGTTTTCTCCTTCTTTGTTACTTAACCTCAAGGTATTTGACTGGAGTCACTTTACAGCTAAGATCATGGATGCGGTGAATATCAACATTTCTGACTCTGAGAAAATCATAAACTACTCTCCAAACTATTACAGAAGACTCAACCTTGTTTTGGCCAAATATAATAAGAGGTTTGTTTTTTCATGAGTCTGTAGGTGGGATTGTGTGCATCTTTGTGGGGGTAGGAGCATGTGGTATGCTATAAAAACAGCTGGGCAGTCTCTTTAATCATGTTTTCTCTACTCTCAGGGATCTGCAGAACTACATGGTGTGGCGTTTTGCTATGAACATGGTGGTGGGCCTGAGCAGAGCTTACAGAGACACCAGGAAAGCTTTCCGTAAGGTATGTAGCCATTGCTCTGAAGGTGACTTTGAGATGGCTAAACACACAGAAAGCAATACTGCGTAACCAGCTGGATGAGTTTAAGATGAGAGGAAAGTATTTTTATTCAGCTCTTTCACTCTTGTTTTTCATTTTTCTTTTTCTTTTTTATTAGTAGGCTTCAGTCTGACTGTTAACTTAGCCTACTATTGTTTTCACTTAGTATTTTTAAAACTAAATTCCATATTTCTTATCTTTTTATATACAGATAATCCGATCTAATTAGCAATTAGAAATTTGTGCTGGAACAGTTGTCCAGTTCCACTGTGGGTTGTTCCATTTTTGTCACTATCTGAATGTGATCTGAACTTTTCAGGAGGTGTTGGGGTCAGTGGGTTCTGACTGAATTCCAGATCCCATCATTTTTTAGAATGGAAACACCATAAATAGTATGTGGTGTGGACTTTTATGGTGCTTGTCCACCTTTTTCAAGTCCTACAATATTTTTTAAATCGTTCCTATTCCCGTATTCACAAATTCATTCATATTCTCCAATGGCAACAAAGCAGGAAATGAACCTGCAATCCTGCGGTTAGAAGTTGCTGCTCCACCCCTGCACTAGTACCCCCCCCACACTGGTGGATGTTCCCTGAAGGAGAATAAAAATGTTATTGTAACTTTGCAAAAATGATGCTAACAATGAGATTTGTATCACAATAAACATCTTGGGTCTTAAAATTTCCACGATATCAGCGACTGGTGTGTCTGAAGGTTTTTACTTTGTCGTGAACCATTCGGTGATGGTGGTGTTGTCACTGAATCTCAGCTTTTACTTTAATTCGTAATATAGAGAAAAAACAAGCTTGACAAATGTTGGAGCACGAGAAGTTCCAAAAATTAACAAGTTAAATTGTAAATTGAGAGGTATATTAAAAAACACCCACAAAAAATTTCTTTAATTCTAGTCACACAAATGAACATTATTGGTTGTAAGGATATTGTTGTAAAGTTGTGCATTAAGTAAATAGTCTTATCACTGAAATGCCAGATATTTTTGTTTTAAAACAAGCTTCAAATACAGGACATATGTTGCCGTCCAATATTGATTTTCACAAATCAAACTTCACTTGACTGTAATTTTTTTTTTTCAAACTGACTCCAGAGTGCCAGCATGCATTAGACCAAACCTGCTGAGGATTTCTGTAATTTTACGGTTATTTGTGTATATCACATCTTTTTTTTTTTTTTTTTTAAAATATAATAATGCAAGTTATAACACATTTTTTAATAGCATTGTTTTCTTTTAACCTGTATTTATCAAGTTGGTTTGAGGAAAAGCAAAAGGTAAAAACTAAATGTTATCAGAAGAAATCTTAGAAGAAAAGTTTTAAATATTTGTTATTGCTCTTGGGCTGTGAATGGTCCCTTAACTCAATATATTATAAGTGTTTTTCTCAGAATCAATGATTATATATAACTTTTGAGCAGTTGCCTGTGAATCTAGTTTTCCATCAAGTGTTGCCCAGTGGATTGAAAGCTCACCTAAAGGCTCTCAACCAAATATTACCAAGTTACGAAAGGGAATTAAACTGTATTAGAATATAATTCTTGGAAAAGGTGTCAGTGTTTTTGCTCCTCCACTAGGTTTATAGCATTCACCTTTTATCCTGTTGTCTAAAGTGTTATGATGACTTTTGTGACAAATATGTTGACCACTTTGGCATATATAATTTAGGTGTTGTATTTTTTTTTTCTTGTTTGCTGCAGGCACTGTCTGGCACAACATCGGAAGCAGCTGTGTGGAGACAGTGTGCACTCTATGTCAACAACAACATGGACAACGCTGTGGGACGGCTGTATGTACAGGAGGCCTTCTCTGAAAAGAGTAAAGAACTGGTGAGAAAGTTTGCTTTAGACTGCTTGATTATTGCAAAAATGTGAGATAAAGCAAAAAAGCACCTGCAGGGAAATGCAAAAATACTTCACATGCATTCAGTATGAAGTGTGCCTTTTGTCCACGTGTGTGTATGTGTGTGTATGCTAGTTTTGGCAGGTGACTGAATACTTTCTTCAAATTCTGTGTGTAATTATGAGTGTCAGATTCCGCACATTTCAGTCATTCTGTGGCTGCGTACCTACTCTGGCATGAACTTCTCCAACAAGTGCTTCTGTGTCTGGTTAAATGAAAATCAATGTGCAGGTGCTGTGTCCATTTATTATATATCACAACCTACTTTGTCAAATGTCTGGCCATGCAGCATGTGTGCACAAGTTGTCCAGCAGCTGGGACACGGATTGTACTCCCCAGGAGCCCCTTAGCAGCCACAAAGCAACACATCAGCACTTGACTTCAGATTTTCAATTTTTTATCATAGCAGATCATATTAAAGTGCCTGTATGGAAAAAATTCACAACCAACAGTTTTTCACTTGAATGATGAAGACAATGAAGCTCAGTAGTACAGCGACATTTTTGAGGAATTACTTCAAATGGTTTATGTCTTTGCTTCAGAATTTAAACCAGTCTGGTTTCTTCTCCCTTTTTTAAGGAGGGGGGGCTAGTTATGTCATTTTGATTAAATATATTTGTCCATGTTTGAAACGTATCCGTACATTTGGCTCAAAGTGAAGTCTGTCCTAGAATAAGTGCAGGATGTGAGGAGAAACA
Source organism: Oryzias curvinotus (assembly GCA_023969325.1). Classification (NCBI taxonomy): domain Eukaryota; kingdom Metazoa; phylum Chordata; class Actinopteri; order Beloniformes; family Adrianichthyidae; genus Oryzias; species Oryzias curvinotus. The sequence goes on along the minus strand of CM043718.1, from coordinate 16,507,804 downwards.
TGTCAAAACCTTTTGACCTGAAATGAAGGATCCAGCTGAAGCATACAGTATGCACATAATCCTCTCTGCAGTGAATTTAAAGGGCTATACCTGCTAAGAACAAATCTGCCACAAAATACTTCCAGTTTAAGTAGATCATTCTGGTCGTGTTCAGAAAAAATCTATGAAAACATCTCGAAGTCTAACCACAGAAATCCTTTGATTAAAAGGTGGAAATTGTTTAAGTTCATTATGTTTTATTTTTTGTCAGGTGGTTAAATTTTCAGTTGAGGTTAACACTCAAATTTGGTAAAATCAAAATGTTTTTTTCAAGCAAATGTTTCTCCACAAGTTACCATTTATGGTCTTACAGTTTGGATCTTCTCATTTAAATTTTTGTTGTTGATTTTCACCTCATTAATCTTTGGATGTACCTTAAACTGTTTAAAACTATTAGTACATATTGACATATAACAGATTGTTGTAGGTCTGCTTTAAGTATTAGGTATTAAATGGCTAAATGTTTTGTTTTTGGTAACTCATTTCTCAGGGAAAAGCGGCACCAATTACAAAGATGAGCATAATTTTTCTTTGTTTTTTTTTTCCTTTTTCCTTTTAATACTTTCATTCTCTAGTAGTAACTTTTTTTTGTATGCTTGTTGCATGGTGAGATCAGATGGAGGAGATGATTAAAGACATCCGGGAAGTTTTCATTAGTAACATGGACGATCTGTCCTGGATGGATGCAGAGACAAAGAAAGCAGCTGAGGAGAAGGTATGAAATGAATCGACAACATTCAGTTCTTTTCTTCTGAATAGCTGATACGTTAATTTCTCTTCCATTTTGGTGTGCGTAGGCCCGAGCCATTCGAGAACGGATTGGCTACTCGACAACATCATGGACGATGAATACCTCAACAATGAGTACAAAGATGTAAGTCTCTTTGAAAAGATGCAGCATAAATGTTTTCCATCTTTCATTGAATTTGTGCAGCAGAATACAGGCTGGCTTCATTAAAGCCACATTTCAGTTCTTTGAAAAGATCCCAGCAAACTCTCTGCTTTCGTGAGGTCTGCTGGATGAATGTATGACCAAGTGTTGATGGCTCTCATCACTGCTAATCCTCATATTTCTGTGTGGTCGTGCCAGCTGAGCTACAACGCAGAAAAGTACTTTGAAAACATCCTACAGAACCTGGAGTATGTGCAGAAAAAACGCCTCCGGAAACTTCGAGTGAAAGTCAACAAAGATGAGTAAGTTTTCTCAGAGGGGTGGATTTAATAGGTCTGGTCCAGATGTGTTGAACTTAAAGCTGCAGTGTAAAATTGTGAAATCACTAGTTCTAAATGACTTGGCTTATGATGCATTTGCTTCGACTTGCCACACTATGTGCTTTACTTTTAGCTCAGTGTGTTGACTCTCCCACACAAACTCCTACTCACGTTTGGAGTTTGATTGCAAAGCAGAACTCTTAGATTGGCCACAGTATTAATAGCTATAGGCTAATTTTAATGTTTTGTAACTTTTCCTTTTCGGTCCAGTTTGGTTACGCCCCAATGCGCCTCAAACACAATTATTTAATTCCACCACTCTTTATTTTTCCAGGTGGGTAACTGGGGCTGCTGTTGTCAATGCCTTCTACTCAGCCAGCAAAAATCAAATAGGTATTTTGCCTCTGCATGGGTGAGCACATTCAGAAGTAAACAAAAATAATGCAATTCAGTATTTATTTACCTTTTATTCTGTGGTCAGTCTTCCCTGCAGGCATCCTCCAGCCCCCTTTCTTCAGCAAAGGCCAAGCTAAATCTCTTAACTATGGAGGCATTGGCATGGTAATCGGTCACGAGATCACGCATGGCTTTGATGACAATGGTATGATTTTCTACTCTGTCGCTCTGCTCCCCACTCGGGGGGGGGATTTTGGCAGATTGAATTAATCTTTGGGGGGGAAAAAAAGTCATTTTATTTTGTAACGGACACGGCTTCAGAAAAAAGTTCTTTGTCATTCCATTTATGCGTTCCACCTCAGGACACTACTCGCCGCGCTCGTGTGAAATTGTTTTTCCACTTCAGGGATGTTTACTTTAATACCAATAATTGCCTCAAACATGAGTGAGAGAAATGTCCGCAGGGTTTAAATCCCAATAAGACGCTGGATGGTTTTGTTTTTGTTGTTGTTTTGGTTTTTCTTATCTAGTTATTGTACCTTTTGTTCCACTTAGGGCGCAACTATGACAAGGACGGTGACTTGAAGGACTGGTGGACACCAGACTCTACTCACAGATTTCTGGAACAGTCAAAGTGCATCGTTGATCAGTATAGCAACTTCTCTTGGGAGCTGGCCAATGGACTACATGTACATTCCTGCAAATACCATCTCCCCCTTCTCACTCTCTTTAAAAGCGTTGACATTTTCTGACATTTTTCCAGATGTCCTCACATCCCTGCATTGGCTCATTTACGGTTTTCTAGTTCCATTTTCAGACTTATCTGACTATCATTTTTCAGTCCGTAACAAAGTACTGCAAAATCATCTCCTACCTGCTTCAGGCTTCTTTATTAATTTCTGTTGACATGTGAGAATCTTTGCTTCCTTGTCTTTACTCATCCTTCTCATTCTTTGGAACAATGTTTTCCTTTATCCTCAAGGAAATAATTTTATAATCCCCTCCCAAAAAAAATGATGTATCTGATTTATGCCTGATAGCTGCAGTTTACTGGAATACAGAGAAGTATTACTCATCATCTGTGCTCTCTGCCCCCCCCCACCAGTTAAATGGTAACAACACCCTCGGGGAGAATATTGCAGACAATGGAGGGATACGGCAGGCGTACCAGGTATGGAGTTGAAAATAGAAGTTGCATTCTCCTTCACTGATTAGTCTTGAGGCCCCCCCCCCCCCCCCCTTTTTTTATTATTATTTTTTTTAAATCTTAGATTTTTCCAAGTTACTGACTAGTTTGCTTAAATCAGTTACTAAATTAAAAAATATAGTTTTGTACCATTTTGTATTGGGACCTAAAGTGTGTGTATATGCGTGTTTCAGGTTCACACACTGAGGCTCCTTTTCGCTAAATACATTAGTTGTCAAATTCTAAACTTGTTTCTTTAAAGTTTATTTAATTCATCAAACGAGTAAACTATAAAATATCCTGTTTGGCTTTGGCAGAAAAGGCTTGGCAAACTATTCATATGCACAAATAAAAAAAACCATGTTCCTTATAAATGTGGAACTTTTTAAACTGGACAGTAATCAGGCTTTCTAACTGAATATTTATTGCCAGAAGCTTTTTTTTTTTTTTTTTTATAACAAAAATATTGCAAGCACAAATGTTCTTTTTTTATGCTATACGTGCAGTAAGCTGTCAGGCACTTGATTTTAAAGGATAAACTTTGCTGTGATGACATGAATGAGAACTCTCTGAAACAAAATGGCTTATGTACTTTTATATTGATTCATCAGTGAAATGATCATGGACATTATCCATGATTTTAAGGGCTAACTTTGTCAAATCTTAAGGCCTACAGAAACCATGTGAAGGACCATGGTGAGGAGCCACCGCTGCCTGGTATTGATCTTTCCCACGATCAACTCTTCTTTCTGAACTTTGCTCAGGTAATTTATAGGTAAACAGCGACAATGCTGGTCTTTCAGTTTTATTACGTAGAAACGGTGAGGAAAAAAAATACACTTTGAATTTTCACTGAATTTGTGATGCACAAATGCTGCACTGACTCCTGAGGAAATTTGAGCCATAATTTACCTGAGGTTCACATTAATCAACTTATTATTGTATGCATACAGATGACACGACCAGATGTATAACATTAGTGAGCCAAAGTTGGATTTAAGCCAATTTTATTTGTGGAGCATCGATGTGGTGTGATTATTAAAAACATTCTTAAAATATTGTTGCTAATTTCCATATCAACACAAATTATAACCACAGCCCTCTGAAATGCATCCTTGTAGGAAAAAAAGCAGCATTCAGCCGAACATGTTTCACGCTGCATGAGCGTCCAGTTTTAATGTTAAGTCAATGTACAGATGGGATCAGAGGCCCTGCAGCGTAGCAGTACTTATAGATCTGCACAGTGTAGACAAACGGCTTCAGCAGTTTAGTTAAGTTTTTCATTTCAATAAACTTCAGCTTCTTATTCTTAATAGCATAAAGTTATGCAATTAAAGAAACCTCTAGCAATTACACAAACGTATTTCCGCAGGAAATACAACTTTTCTAGTTTGTATAGAGATAATAGTTTTTATCTCCCCCTCGGACTAATGGCGAAGCACGGCTGAATACGGAAATCGTCCAGCTTCTGCAGTAAATGGTGAACCTCACTGTACTGGGAGACTCTGAATGATCTGATGATTCGTGATTACAGAGACCTTTGTAGAGCTCTTTAAAATAAATGAACCTGATCTCTCAACATCTGTATCTTCAATGCATTGTGTATGACGGATATACGGTTAATGCTTCCATGTAGTGTCAAGTTTATGAACACAATTTTGAACAAGTGTCAGTGAATTTGACACCCGTGTGACTGGTGTTGGACCTGAAATTTGATACATGAATCTTGCTTCGGTGTGAACACATAGTCACTTCCCGTGTATTACAGTAATTATTGGTCACCGAAACTGTAATCAATGGTTCTTCATTGCGGGTTTATTCTACTTCTTACCCAGGCTCCAGCAACACTTCCACTGAGAAGGGTTGTATTTTTCTTTAACAATTTGTGAAAAAAAAAATGTTTTAAAGATGTATTAACTGGTCTTATTGTGGTCTAAGTTAACTATGTTTTTTTGCTTATTTAATGTACAGATTAGTCCTATTACATCTGTGTTGTTATAAAGTAACTTCTCTCCTCTAGGTGTGGTGTGGAACACACCGGCCAGAACAAGCGGTTAACTCCATCAAAGTCGATGTGCACAGTCCAGGGAAATTCAGGTGAAGTCAATTAAACAATGTTTCCTTTACCTTAAACTTAAAGGGGACATTTTTAATAAAAAGGCTGCACGGTGGTGCAGTGGTTAGCGCTCTTGTCTCACAGCAAGAAGGCCCCTGGTTCAAGTCCCGGCTGGGGGACATGAAAAATACATCAATGGGGGGGCCTTTCTGTGTGGAGTTTGCATGTTCTCCCCGTGTATGCCTGGGTTCTTCCCGGGATCCATGGCTTCCTCCCACCATCCAAAACATGCTTCAAAGGTTAATTGGCAACTCTAAATTGTCCATAGGTGTGAGTGTGAATGGGTGTGTGAGGACATTCTACCCTCTGACAGACTGGCGACCTGTCCAGCGCGTCCCCTGCCTTCGCCCACAAGTGGCCGGGATAGGCTCCGGCACCCCTGTGACCCCGAAAGGGAAAAACGGAATAGAAAATGAATGAAAAAAGACATTTTATTAAAACTGTTCAAAAGAATATGCCTCATATGAACATCTGAGTTAAACTGCAAAATTTTGTGTGCTTGTTTTTCAGGGTATTAGGCTCCCTACAGAATTTCCCAGAATTTGCCAAAGCGTTCAGCTGTAACAAAAGCAGCTACATGGTCCCTGACCATATCTGCCGTGTGTGGTGATCTAAGGATTTCTGGGATGGAGTGTCCCTCCCTCCTGACTGTTGGAGCACTCAAGTATTTCTAGTGTGGTGGAAGCAGCAATTAGCCCTGTACTGGATGGACTATGGCTGGTGGACTGACACTGCAGTACGCATCATTTAAAGACAATAGCAGACTGTACCTTCTTGGTGGATGAAGCACTGTTTTTCCTTTTCTTTCAAACTCTGATAATAGTTTATTAAAATAACCTCAATTATTCTCTTGATGACTGGATTCAATCAATTTCTTTTTTTTTTTCTTCCCTCTTTACAGTCTTAAGTAAAGTGTGGTTTCAAATGCAGACATGAGTATGACCCAGTGAAAAAGCTCTACAAGCGGTTGGCAAAAGTGGCAGACAAAAAAAAATGTTATCAACCCACTGGCATATGAATACACACCCACTCACACATGCAACACTGCTGAACCGCTGCATTGTATGTGGGACTAAGCTGTTCAACTCTCTAAACCTCAGCTGCTTTCAGCCTCTATTAACATGCAGATACAGTATGTGTTCTTGCAATGTTCTTTCTTTATAGAACCAGAATAATCTACAAAAATGTTATTGAATAGACCAGTATAGTGTTTCAGCAGTTATTTCACAGTGTGTGATACGGTTCAGTTAATGACTATTGCAGTTGACAGTTGGCTGCTGTTCAGTAGCAGAATGACGATAATTAACCAAAATGAAGTTTTTGCCTTTAAGATGACAGCTGGTCATGAATCACCAAAATGACAATCTACAGTTTTCAGAGCCTTGTTTGTCTTTATCCTTTTGGATGAAGTTGTGTTCCTATGTGAATGTTGTATATGTTCCAGTCTTTGTAAATCATTTATCACTGCCTACTTTTGTCAAGCTAATTCGTATGCCTTACAGTTGTGTTACAGCCTGTGTGAATTTTGGGATGTCGGCCGAAGAACAAAGGAACTTGATTAATGTTTAAGTAGTTTGGAATTTTTTTTTTTTTTTGCTTGTTACATAACCATATAACCATCTCAACACCAGTCTGTGTCAGCCAGCTGAGAGCTAGCTAAGCCTAGGAACACAGCAGGAAGTGCTCAGCTGGCTCTCCAAAATAAGATGCCTAAAAACACCAATTAAACTGAATAATTACCACACATCGTTTATATTTAATTAGTACCAAAACAAGAGGTTATAGGCTGATTCAGCAGGAGGTAGCTTAAAGTCACTTTGAGTTACTGCTTGGATCACTGACTTCAATCAGTACCAGCTAGTTGCTTAGCAACCTAATGATGACAGGAGACATTGAATTTGTAGTTTACTAATTAACAGACGTAAATATAAGTGCATTTGACAGTTGTTTCAACCAGCCATCATTTTGAATGTAACTCTAAGTTTACAGAGCTGCTTTTTTCAGTTCTAAGCCACTAAAAGCAAGGAAAACATGCTCCATATCTCCATCCATCACTTAATACCCAAAATACATATCTTTATTCAATGTAATATCTAAAATTTAATTGCAAATTAACTGATGAATGAATGTCAACTATTTTTTTTTTTCTACAATGCATTGTTTTAAAGATTGTATCAAGGCAGTGGGTCCAGCAATCTCTGGCTTTATTTTCAGGCTGTCATGCTTTGTTTAAAAATGAAAAAAAAAATGCCTTTAATATAAAGATTTGTGCAATAAATTTTGTGCAGTGATCACATTACTACTGCAATTAACACCATTTTTTCCAGTCTTTACAGAGTCCTGGTTACACTGGTCTTATGAAAGCTTTTGTTTGTCTCCTGTACTCTTGTCTTTCAATTTTCTAGCGCTATGTTCCGCTTCAGTTGTTTAAATACAGAAATACCTCAGTTGCCTGTATTTTAATACTTTATAACTGATCATCCTAAACTTGTTTAATTTCCAATAAATCTTTAATATCAGTTGACAGATTTACATATTTTGTGCAAATATCTGACTTTTGTGATCATAAAAGAGTGAATCTTTCCACCTTTCCAGGTGTAAACCTCTATCAAAGAGTCTATAAACTGGTGAAGTCTCTTCTCAGTCCAAGACCCAGAGTGACAGTCATGTATGTGCACTAGTGTGAGTTAGTTTTTCTTGGTGGATGACCCTGAAGGTCACCTTGATTAAGCTACAGCAGTCATTCTGTGAAAGATGGAGAACAGAAACAACCACTTTAAAAAGAATCAAATTTGCAACAATATGTTGAGTTTTTGGAAATGATGCTTTTTTTTAACAATGCCTGTATGTGCCTTTGGTATGAACTTTACAATGACGCAACTTACTGCTGCTGATAAGAATGGAATATTTGGAAAATATTAGTCTTTTTCCTTGGATGGAGGTGGTTACCATCTTGTTCCAGACCTCAATCATTTCTCTGTTTTTTTTTTTTTTTTTTTTTTTTCTCCAGCAGTAGACCTTTGCCCTGCAGATTGGAGTCCTTTTAGCATTTTACTGTTGGTTGAACTCTCATATGAGCTTTTAAAGCGTATCCATGCGACATTATTTTATTCGAGTTTCCAAAAACCTCCATTAATCACTAGGTTAGTTTAGGGGGGTTAGGAGCCCAAATGATTTTTAGGACTATGCTGTCTGGGGCAAATGTTTTGACATAAAATCCCACGTGTTACTTTAACAGTACACATATGACACAAAGATGAGCACCATAAAGCAGCATATTTGCCTCCATTCTACTTGGTTTTACCACATTTAAAGTAAATGCTTCCCTTTTTTGGTGGTGTGTTGAAGGTAGCCTAAATTGGTATTAGTAAAGGCCTTCCAGTTTGTACAACCAGTAAGGAGTTTAGTTTGTGTTGCTGACAGCAAGTTGATTCTGTTTCCAGTGTGTGTTGGACTTGAGCTGGAGTTGGACTTGTCAGTGGTTTTGTTCATGATTTTATGTCCAAAATCAGAACTAAACCAGAGCCAGAGAGGGTCTGGTTTGTGTGTGTGTGTTTGTTTGTGTGTGTGTTTGGGGGGGGGGATTGAGTGGGAAGCGGTTGGAATGACAATTCACACTTAGTTGGTCAAGGCCATGGCTCTTGAGCAACATAAGGTGGTTGCCCATTCTGTGTAGGTGAAGATCTCCTACCCCAAGTGGAGGAGGCTAACAATACGTTAGAGATATTATGAAAAACCTCAGTGAATGTCATATACACAGTGTTTGTTTCATTTAACAGATTTTCAGGCCTTGGAGGCGATTGCATTGAGTGATAGACATTCCTCATTTTGTTCTGAAAGAAGTTTGGGCATCACTGTTAAGACCGCTGACCCAGCTCCAGATAAGAAGATGGAAAAATGGATAGAAATTCTTAAAGCAAATAATTCTATCTCAATAGAATTGTACCTGTATCATTGTTTCTATCCAAAGTAAACATATATTTTGAGCACAATGGGGAAAAAAAAACATTATTACATTTATTTTGTAAGCTTTTGAGGGTTTTTTTTTCGGTGAGGAAAATAATCTTAACCATCTCAATTTGATTAACATATATAAACATATATAAAAATGTATGATTATTTTGGTGGATCAAGGTCCAAATGACAACGTCACATATTGTATGAATGTTTTCCACTGTGTTTTATTGGCTGTGTATAGAAAATCTAACGGGCTAGAATAAAAGCAGCAGTGTCTAAATTGTGTATTAACTGCTACATAAAAAATAGGAGCTAAAAACAAACTTTGAATTCCTTAACCAGGTTTAATTTTTAAATAGCCACATTCTTCTTCATCAAGAATTTCTTTCATCTTGAAACTAACTTATACCCTGCTTCATGAAAACCTTGGTTTACACAACAATAAAAACTGCAAAAAAAACAAGGTCTTTGGTGGCTCCTCTTGGCACATAAAAAATGAAAAATATTCCCAGCCAAGAACTTCAATGCATGCAGAGTTTCTTAGCACAGATAATATTTGGATCTTTTTTGTTGGCATACTACTTTAACGGTTTTTCAATTTCAGAACAGGGATCTGCAGCATTATTTTTTAGAACTAACTGTAGTCTGATATTTCTTAAGGTAGGTTAATGTAGATATAGACTTCCTAGATATAGATTTTTTTTCTTTTTTTTACTGACACATGTCCAAAACGAAATTGAGTACAGGAATTAATGAACTAAAATAACACAATGTTTTGAAAAAACATTAAAAAAAAGAATAATAAATAAATAAATAAAACATAAAAAAATTCCCCCTCTTAAAAAGTTAATCTATTATAAGATTCGTACATTGCATAGCTGCACCCAACAAAATGTCTTTGGATTATAATTTCTTCAAGTATTTTCTGTAAATGACCTCTTTGTACTCTCAAACAGCATTCTAAACTCTAAAGGATGCACAGAAAAGAGAAAAAAATACAAAAAGCAAAAGAATTTTCTTGAAACACCAAAAAAAACAACTAAACTTTGAAACTAAACATTAAAAATACCTTGACAGCAGGAGCAAAGGCCAGCATACAATTGGGCAAATAAACAAAAGGAAAGCTGGGAAATTTTGACCTTTGTTCTGTTTATTTCATCATTTTTAGCTGCTTTTCTATTTCAACCACAATGTATACATTTCCAACCAATTAGCGGTTGGCGTCACATTGTCATAAGTAAGCAATCCCAGTGTGGGTACATACCTATCATTCATTGGGGCAAATATTTGCATTTTTGGAGTGTACACCAAAGTCAAACTGCTTAGCTTTGAGGACTTAACAAATCCTTAAGTCTTGTTTTTTGTTCACCTCTGCCTATTATTGACAGTCCAAAATCTTTAGAAACTTCAAAAAGTGTTGATATGTGATCACCTTTTGAAACCTCTAAAATTCATTTATTTATTTTCGCCCTAATATTTGTTGTCATTGCTGAGTCCTAAGCTTCCCTCCGTCTGCTCGCACTGGCCGGGAGCACCTTGGCCGGCAACTGAAGGTTCACACCACCCACTTTCCTCGTGGTCTCACCTTCCCTGTCATTGGCAGCTATGTTGGTTACTATCACAGCTAAAGTTACAACACCATCAGCAAGTTCCCGGGATGCTCAACAGTGTGTTTTTCACTTTGGACGCTATAGACCGCTGAGGTTTTATCCTGCAGTGACCAAGCAAGACATGAAGCTAAACTTAACCCTGAGAACCATGACTTGAAATGGAACTAAAAGAAAATGTTTGCCATACAGAAAAACTCTGCTGGTACCTCTGCTTTGTAAAACCTCAAAACTCCATGACAGCGTTTTAAAAGTCCCCCAAAGCTAAAAGTTTCTTTGTTTTTTCCACTAAATAAAGAATCTTTCCTCCCTCAGTTGCCCCCCAGTCTTAAAACAACTCTGCTTTTTTTTCGTGTGCCTTTTGAGTGACCCTTCACAGTGGGTTGAGTGGTATGTGTGTGTGTATTTAAGCGTGGTTGGATGGGTGATAAGCAGTCTCTGGAATGCCTGTGAGTGTGTGGCAGAGCTTCCAGTGGCGTAAAGGGTCACAGAATTGTGCAAGAGGAGCATAAATCATGGGTACAAAGTTGCCACATGTGTGCCCTGAAGGAACACAATCATCTACACATGTGCAGATGGAAATTACACTGGTCAAACATAGGTGGGCATTGTGCAACTTGATTTGTGAGAAGATTTTATTGTGAAGTGCTCATTCTCTTACTTTTGCTCTGTCATTTATCCAGGCATCAAAGCATCTTCTAATAAAATTGATTAATTAGCGTTAAAAAAGAGACTTCACTATAAGGTGAAAATGCGATTTATGGAAATCCAACATTTCCTTATTTCATGTTGTTTAGAAGTATAAATATTGAAACTTATCTTATTCCTAAAGGTGTGTTGCCTCATATATATATATATATATATATATATATATATATATATATATATATATATATTATAAAATAAAATCTTGCCCCCTTCACCCTCTGCGGGTGGTTTCTCCTCCAAGCTCGGGTCCTCTACCAGAGGCCTGGGAGCTTGAGGGTCCTGCAGTATCTTAGCTGTTCCTAGCACTGTGCTTTTCTGGACTGAGAGGTCTGAGCTCTTTCCAGGGATCTGTTGTAGCCCCTCTTCCAGCTTGGGGGTTACTGTCCCGAGTGCTCCAATTACCACAGGCACCACTGTCACCTTCACTGTCACAGCTTTCCTTGTCGCCTGCTCCAGGTTGCCATTTGCCTACGGGATTCCAAAGTACTTGTAACTGTCCTCAATGCCTCCTGTTGTTCCTTCTGGGAGTGAGACCCCCCCTGTGTGGACTACCTTGCCTCTCTTTGTCACCATCCAGGCTGCATTTCTCGAGCCCGAATGACATCCCGATGTCAGCACTGTAGATCCTGGTGATGTGGATCAGAGAGTCAATGTCACGCTCGCTCTTAGCATATAGCTTGATGTCATCCATATAGAGGCGGTGACTGATGTTGGCCCCATTTCTGAGTCGGTATCCATAGCCAGTCTTGTTGATTATTTGGCTGAGAGGGATCAAACTTATGCAGAACAGCAGTGGGGACAGAGCATCACCTTGGTATATCCCACATTTGATGGGCACTTGTGCAAGTGGCTCTCCATTGGCTTCAAGGGTGGCTCCAGAGTACTGTTGATATTTTAAAGCTCCAAGCATTCAGTGATCCATGTGTGGGGCATTGAGTCATAGGCTTTCTTGTAAATGAATAAATACATAAATAGAGAGAGAGAGAGATTGTCCCTTAAAATTCAGTGCAGGACATCTAGAAAAAGTATATATTGGTTATGGCCTAGAATTATGCACCAAAATCACTTTATTTAACCTTAAAGTTGACAACTTCAACTATATCTTCAGACAAAAATACCATGTTCTTTTACTGATAATTGAAAACTACACAGTAAATGTACGCAAATCTTTGTGGGGAGAAAGCTTTGTCGTAGGTATTATTATTGTCATGGTAATACATAATTTGAATAGAGAAGGTGTGTTATTATGAAAACAGAAAGCCGCGACAGACGTATTTCATGCTCTGCTGTTAATACATGACAGCATGCTTCAGGACAACACTAATGCCTGAGAGGGCTTGGATCCCCCCGGACGGGAACCGCGGACCCAGCAGCAGGTGCCGTAAGAGGACAGCTGGGTCAGACGTGGCGTCTTGGACCCACTTCCAATTGAGGAGATACACGGGTAGGCCGGGGCCTCAGCACTACACTGAGAGCTCACTGCAGTTAAACACGCTTGTGCACTGACATACATCTCAGACAATGTTCGCTTGGGCATGTCAATTTATCTCCATGGCAATCAAGTGAAGTACTTAATGGTAATTATTTGCTGCCGTATATTTTGCTAAATCCATTTTTACATTTTTATTTATCTTTGATGGCCTGCGATCTACCCACATGTCCTTTGCGATCAACTGGTCGATCGCGATAAACGTAATGAGCATCCTTGACCTAGAATCCAGGGAAAACGTACTCAAATTCAAACTGTAACATTTTTCATTATGTATAAACAACCTTAATATTTAACAACAATGAACCTAGTCATGATAACTGCCACAGTCATGCTTTACCAAAAGGATGATGCTCTGGGACTTGCACATTTTCTTCCCAAATAATTAAGATTTAATTTATCAAACTCAATAATATACTCAACATGTGAAAATACTTGTATCCATAGTTACCATAAACATACTCTATTGCAGCTTTTTCGGTGGTTGTTCTGATGCAGCTGCTTTCTTTTTGCTGGATGGTGTTTAAAAAAAAGAAACCTGATTCAGCCAAACAACAGGCAGGGTAAACTAGAAGGATGGTGGACCTTAGGGAGCAGGATTGAAGACCACCACTGTACACAAAGACACTTTTTTTTAGATTACAATTTGAAATTACACTGAAGGTACAGAAGAATGGAAACAGTAAATATGCATTGTCATCTCTGACGTCCACTAGACTGAAAGTGTCAGCCCAACACTTTTCTGATTATGCCAAATTACACATAAGTATAGTAATTAGGTCGATTGCATAGTAACGCATTGTGGGTGCATTCACTATCACAAGCTGGGAAGAATTTAAAGGAATACAAAACTATAGTCAATGCTGCGTTTCTATTTTTAAACGGAGGGAAAAACCCTCTGTAGTTCTCAGTGTCTGCTTTTATTTCACCTTATAAAATACAGGAACTGCAAATGGCCTTCGGCTGCTGTTATAATTTACGTGGATTCCCAATGAGTCAGTGTAGAGGTTAAAAAGAAGAAAAAGAAATACATTTTTACTCACATCTTCAGCATTTCTTAAAAATAAATAAAAAAAACTCCCTCGTGTTCAAAGGCTATCTCTACAGCAATAGCATTAAAGAAGTACTTCTTCGTACTACCAATACCAGCATTACAACACATACACAGCCACATAATTTCTTCTTTAAGGTTATACACCTTCTCTTTAATGCTAAAGTTGTAAGTCTTTACCTTGAAATATTCAGCTTTGCTACATATTTCTAACCAACTAGTGCAAACATGGAAGCGACTATATCAAACATTTAGCTATACAGAGAGAGAATGGATTGAAATTTGGCTGACTCACTGTGAGGCCTGTGTGGAAAATCTAAATATTAATTTCCTTGAGGGCAGAAATCAATCCAGGGTGGGTTTATAAGGTTTTAGACAGATTTCATGTATATCTTAATGAGACAGAACTCATGAGGGAGTGTACATGTATTAAAGGGCATACAGTAGGTGTACAATGCCGAATGCTTGTGTGTGGATTCATTGTCCTTGAGGATGTGTTTCAAAGCTAAGTCACATGTGTTTCTGCTAACTATTATAAAGCTGCAGTGCTGGAAGTTTCCATCTCGACCTCATTAGGTCGTGGAACTGAAGTGTGTGTCTGGTGCACATGTTGAGCATAACACTAAACGTGCAGCTTTTATACGGACGGGGCAGGATTATACTGCTTACACCTCTTGCGTAATAAGAAATGGATGTGGCACAATCTACAGCAGCAGACAGACAAACTAATTCCATGTTATTAAATGGAGACTTCAAAACACTTTTTACAGTTGACAGTGTTTCTGCAACAGGATTTAAGTAATGCCAGCTAATAACCTTCTGTGTCATGCTGACTGGAGCCATTTGATTTTTTGTGCTCAAATCTAAACACAGACTGAAACATTTTTAATCAAGGAACAGCATAAATATATATTCCTTAAAAAAAAGTGCTTTTAACCATCCAACCAAGCACAACACAATAGAAAAGCTACCAAGTTCAAATGTTTTGGTTTTAAATGTGAAAATGACCTGTGCTATCTGCTTTGACATGTTGAGGGTGTCTGTGGAGGTTGGCCACAGTATAGCTAGTCAGAGTAGAGGTGTGTCAGTCCAGATGTGATTTACTGTGGTGGTGGCGATGCATCCATTAATAACAGCTGTAATGGAAATTTGAACAATTTAAGGGGAGGGTTTGCAGTTATCCTAAACTCTATTACTGTAATTACTTTCCATTAAGCATTCACAGAGGCTGTGACATTAATTCTGCCAACACGAAATATATTTCCTCTGTTGAAGAAAGAGCTGGAATGACACACATTTGTCTTTTAAAGATAAACTTATGTTCATTTTTTTATTTGCATCTTAACTCAAAACTGTTTGAATCAATAGAGTAACACTGCAAAATTGCAGGACAATAATTGCTAACGCTAATCTTAAGTAAAGCCTAAAAACTTTTTTATTTTTTATTTTAATACCAAAGGTGTCCAGAATTAAGCTTAAGGGGCCTACAAACTACAAATCAACTTATTGTTGGTCTGAACAAAACAGAAAAATAGATTACAGAATGATGCACACAAAGTGAATCAAACAACAAAAAAATAAAGTGCATGCAGTTTTCAAATACTTTTTAAAAAATCCAAGTTTATTATATTTGTGTAAAGTTTGCATAATTATGTGATTTTTTTTTCTTTCTTTCTCACATTTAACCAGAATTGTGACAAAAAGCACACAGAACTTCATACATGCAACAATTAGCATGGGCAACAAAATGCTTGACACATTTTTTTTTTTTTTATGATTTATTAATATTAGGATGAGCAAATAGGTGTGACTACGTGATTTGTGAGCCTCAAGTACACAAAAAAAAAAAAAAAACTTAAGGACATTGTTTTAATTGGTGTCACTCCTGCTGGTAGGCTCAGACTTTGCAGAGGGAAGAAGGAAGTGACTCGCATGTAGTTTTATAATTTTGAGAAAAAAGTCAAATTTCTGAGATTAATGTCAGAATTCTAGGATTATGGTCAGAATTCTGAGATTATAGTTAGAACTTTCTTGCCGTTCTTTTTCTTTCTCCGTGGCCCTAATCCTCTTCCGTAAATATGGACCAAACTCTAATGAATGTTTCCAGTACCTTGTTGAACATATGCAATAAAAGGATGAAGGCTGTCCTGAAGGCAAAAAAAAGTCCAACCTGGAACTAGCAAAGTGTACTTAATAAAATGGCTGTTGTGTGTGTGTGTGTGTGGGTGTGTGTGTGTGTGAGTCATGTCACACCATGTTACCAAAGTGTCATAGAAATGTGTTCAATCAGTCTGAAGACATATTACAGCTCCATCAAAGGCACAGGCTACATGTTGATTTGCCCTTGGGCTATACACTCGGCTCAGCCTGTCATGTGGTGTGTGCTTCTTGAATAAAAAACTTTGTGGGCTAAATTGGAAAATGCAGAAAACCCATTAAGTGCGGAGTGATTGTGACAGGAGAAGTAAAAGGACTACATAAAATGCAATTCATTCACTATTTAGGTCCCTCTCTCTTTTGAGCAATGAAGTCCAATATCTTGTATCTGTTACAGTAGTCTGCAAATCAGGTCAAAGGAAAGACTCAGCAGTAAGACTTTCAAAATAAGAAGCTGGCAGAGACCATGTCGCCTTTGCTGACTTCAGAACGATGGTGAAAGATTTATTGAAGAATCAGCTGACATGAGCAAGCCAGGTAGAAAGTGAGCAGGCAGGTTGTACTGAAGAAAGGCAAGCTTTGAGGCTGGCTACCAATAGTCCTTGGATCAAATAAAAGATGCTGGAGAGACATTTCTGCCTGGAATATAATTGAAACTTAAAAAATGGTCAACTGCACCAACATTTTGGGAAATTAAATTGACAAATGGGACAGAGGATGAAAACTGATTAAAACACAAATGACACTTGAGTCTTTGAAAACTGTTTTGGTAAAAAACATAATCAATAGAGAAAGCTAACCATAACGCGAAAAGAGAAATGTAAAATTAGGCTGTGATGACAGTAATATCAAATGTGATGTACGGCATCTATTACCGCTATCTTTCTTGTTGAAGTCATAGAAATCTAACACATTTTCAATCTGATACTGCACTTGCATGCAATCTTGCATTATTAGTTCTTGTACATCTTGACAGCAGCTGTCTGGTTTCAGCTGAACAACTCCAGTATTAGAACTGTCATAGCATTACTGTCAGTTTTGCAGAGCCGAAGAAGAGGGACAAGGTGGAGTAATCTGCTGCATGACAAGACGAAAGAGGACCAGAAAAGCTTTACAGTTTTCTCTTCAGAAAGTAAAAACTAAGTTGAGTTCTATCTAGACAAGATTGATTAGGTTGATTTAAAATGGTATACATTTTTTTGGGAGGGGTACATGCCCTGATGTGTCAAATGTAACATTTGCTCTATTTATGTGTATTACTTTGCAATAGTTGCTTAGCTCCTTGAAAGTGTCTCATTTCAATTTGGCATTTACTTCAGATTGTTGTAGGCCCATCTGGTCTTCTAGGGGCTGCTCCAGGAGCTCAGAGCAGGGTTATCACAGCATTCACTTGGTGAAATGTGTAAGTTCATTTCCTGCATTGCCTATAACCCATAGCAACAGCAATGTTATGACTGTGAATCTTTCAAGTTGCTCAAGAAGTGCATTTTATGCTGTAAACGTTTGTACCAGACAGCAGTGGATGCAGTTTGCATTTCTAAAACGAAATAGGTTGCAGAATTCAATGCATAATTGAACTAAATTTATCACAAAGCTGCTTATTTAACCAGAAGGTGTTTTATGGCTTACAGTCTAATGAAAATAGTTTGGTCCAGATGTTTCAAGTTTCTCTGTAACAAACACAAACTATGAATTGTGAATATGTAGTGGTGTCCAGATGTGCTTCATTTTAATGTCATTTTATATTTAACTAACCTAAAAAAACACACACACACAAATCATACAATCATAATGTAATGGTAAAAAATACCATTACATTACTGACAATACTGTTTGTATCTACAAAATGTGGTTTGGCAGGTTATTTTCTGCACGTCTTTGAGCAAGAAAACAGCTGCTTTGGTTTTTTTTTCTTTTGTCCCCCACTGTTTCCCTTTTTTTTCCCTTTTTTTTTTTTTTGCTGTGGGCTTCCGATGTTCACAAAGGTGTAATCATTTTACTTTAAGGTGCAGAACAATTCATTACCCCAGTCATTCTGTTTAACACCTCTCCCCCACCTGTTCATCGAGTGGATGCTTCGTCCCTCCCGACAAAACAAGCTAATTAGCAGACACAAGCATCAGGCGTAAATTTGGTTGCGCTTGTATTATTCAAGGTATTCAGTCAGAAGATGCCTGCTCTTGGATTCAGGGCCCAAAACTGCATTTCAACTGGAAAACAAAATAAGCTGTGAAAAGAAAAAAATGGTTTAGTTTACAGCATAACCTTTGTAACCAATACAAAATGTTTCAGATGTTTGGTCATTCAACTGAATAATTCATAGTACGAGTGAATGCATTTGCACTGAGAGTGCTTTCATCAGAACTTTGCATCATCTTCAATGTGGTATTTTTTTGTGTTACTTATTCATCAGTTTCATTTCAAAATTTCCATTTTAATGGGCCTGCCAAAAAGTCCAACATTATGTATCTAATAAAAAATAATGTCAAAACATACCAAGTAGTTTTTCCTTTGCTTTTGTTGTTGGAGAGGAGAAACAGTTCTGGGACAAATTCAATTTTCTTCCCCACATTATTTCCAGTCAGACAAAGAAAATCAAAAACCTAAGCAAACACATGCACACCGCAAGAGGACAACAAAAATGATGTTGCTGGCTGGAGGAATTTCCATTGTGTTGGGGCTGCTGTTAAGCAAACAACACATCCAAAAGAATTTGGATCAGAATTCTATGTGAATCTATGTGAAGGCTGAATCGGGCGGATTTGCAAATTCAGAAGAATTCATGGTATAGGTTGTCCTCAAAGTTCATTGAAGAGCATAGAAGCAATGATGGAACAGGGTATCACATTTCAGTTTCATTACACATTTGGATGAAATTACAATATGTCTTGTCTAATTTAATTATATACCTTAAAGTGGCCATATCATTCAATTAAAGGCAGTGTAATCCTTATTTAATGTAATTTTGCTTCGGCACTGGTTTTTCATTGTTTTAGAGCTTAATATTTAATGTAAATATATCTCTTGAACCTCTTGCTTCCTTCCTCTCTCATTATCAAGCTGCATGAGATGATGTTCTGCCTTTGTTAAAACAAGCTCAAACAAATCTTTTTCTTTCAAGAATGGAACAAATCTGATAATCTCCTGAAGTTTTCAAATCCACCAAAATACAACAAACTTGGCCAGGTTTTCAGTGTTAGACGAGCTTCCTGTTCAGTTACCCTTTCATGTTTAACACCCTGGCAAACTTGATAGTTGTTTTCTCAGCAAATGTATGGCTTCATTTTGAAGGATAACAAGTCTGTCAATCCATCAAAGGTGAGGTAAGATGGAAAGAACAGCAAATGGGGATCAAACAAGCTGCTGGATCATATAAACAGCCAGACTCAAGTATTCATTTTTCTTTGCAGGACATCCTTTTCATGATTGCTGGTTCGATTCCCGCCTTACCTGCCCATGTATTGATGTGTCCTTGGGCAAGACACTGAACCCCACTGAGCCGCCGTCAGTGTGTGAATGTGTGTATGAATGGGTGAATGGGCCTGTAATTGTAAAATGCTTTGGGCTTTAGAAGAAGGTAGTAAAGCGCTATATAAGTATAAGCCATTTACCATACGTTAAAAGTAAATATACAATAGGAATACAGATATGTATGGAAACTGTAAAATGCCAATGAAACCATGTTATCATGTTTTTGCTTTACTATTGGAGTTTAATATGGAAATTTAAAAATGTGTTATCCAGATTTCATATTTGTCGGCAAGTATGTTATACGGTAACAGGATTTTTGGGCGACTCATTTACTGTTCTGATGGCGCTGGTTTTAAATCTTCCTGACATTTAAAGACTCACTCAAATAAAAATAGTGCCTCTGGTGGTAGGCAGGTGCCTGTGCTTGGCAGCGGAGCCGCCACCATTGTGTGAATGTGTGTGTGACTGGGTAAATGGGTCCATGACTGTAAAGCGCTTTGGGCTTTGTAGGTAGAAAAGCGCTATATAAGTATTACTGGCGCCAACCTTCCACCAGAGTCGAGGTGGGGTTCAGTGTCCTGCCCAAGGACACTTCGACATATGGGCGAGACTGGAACCTGCAATCATGGGATCAGAGGTCAACTGCCACACCACTACATCACTTTTAAAATTATTCAGTCATTTTTTTCATTCATATTTCATTTTTTCAAATGAAAAATGAAAGAACATTTAAAATTAATCAAAACATAATTCATTCAAGCATTCAAGTTGCCCCCCAAATGTGTTTTTTTTTTTTTTTCCCCCAAAATGCCAGAGTTTTTGCCCTTCAGTAGTTATACTGGTTTGTTTGGAATCCTTGGAGTTTTGGCTTTTAGATGGCCTTGGTTCATCAGCTTAAAGTTACGAACTATAAGGAAGCACTGAAACATATGCTTACTACTCCCTGTGTACATTTTAATATTGACGTAATTGCTTAGAGTTTCATTAGTTTTTTGTGTCAGTTGCTATGCCTATTCAGTTAACTGAATTTCTCCACATCTTGTTGACATGCTGGATTTTAGAATTGATCTTTGGAAAGCCTACATGATAGTCTCTAAATTAATTACATCCACTGTGTTCCCATGGTGGGACTTCTCATATCGAAGTTAGCATAATAGGGAAGAACGTTGGCTTGTCTTTTCATCACCTAACTGTTTTTCAGCACCACGAATACAAAACAGTTGGGGGAGATTTGTAAATGTATGTCACAGTCTTAAATCCATACATTGTACCTTAATAAGATGCAGAACAATGTTTAAACTGTACCTGTCTGACTAACACAGATGTACACCCATTTTTTTCACTTTAAGCAGCAATGTTGCAAATTAAGCGTTATCAGTTTTATTTTCAAAGCCATGCAACATGAAGTAGTATTTCTTTACAAATAAAACATCAGCTGAGGTCGCTGCATCTAAATATCCTCCAGAAACACGGTTCACAGTTAAAGCATACTTTTTAAGCTTCTTTGATCGATCCAAGTAGTCATGGTGTTACTCCTTCTGAACAGACCAGCAAAGACAAGTACAATATCAGACTGACTCAACCATTACTACTTTCAGACAGCCTGCTTCAGTACTTGAAGTCAGTTATTTCTGGACTTCAGTGCTTTTGAACACTTTTCTGGAAAAAAAAAAAAGCTCCAACATGCCAACATGGTTAGCATTAACTACTTTTTAAAAAGGGTGCTTTTTTCTCAGTGGGTATATTCTAAACTGTCATAATCTGTACAAATCACTACTTATTTTCCATTTACCATATTCTGCAGTGGGCTGCACGGTAATGTTATGGTTAGTACTTTTGCCTCACAGTGAGAAAACCGTGATTCAAATCCCGGGAGTTTGGAGTTTGCTTGTTCTTCTTGTGCATGTGTGAGTTTTCTCCAGGCAAAAAAGTAATTGTCCCTAGATGTGAATGTGACTTTGTATGGTTGTATATCTTCATGTAGAGCTGTAAACCATCCGATGTACCTCACACCTTCACCAGACATTGATTGTTTTCAGCATCCGTGTGACCCCATTAAGTGATTAAGTGAGTTCTGAAGATGAATGAACCAATGAATGAATAAATGTGCATTCTACTGTGACAACTTACTTTGTTTGTGTTAAATCAACAATGTAATATTTGCCTATCTTCTCAAGTTTTTCTTAATTCTTTTAATTGGGTTCTCAGCCCTTTTTTGTGGATAAACAGCTGTAGTCCAGCTGAATACATATGATCTGGGTGAAAAGATAGAAAAAGTTGTTAAACTTTAACATTTCTTTTTTTGCCTTTGTGGATTTCAAGACAAATAAAACTCTGGAAATGTGGCTCATGGAGAAGTCGGTTTATACTGAGATGATCAGTTTGGGACAAAGAAAAAAAGAAACAGAAGTCAGTGTCATTTAAAATTAATCTACTGTGATAAGTTTCTGTTTAAATGTTGTAAAATGTTACAAGTGGGTAATTCATGTTCATTTAATTAATCTAAAAAAATACTTACTTTTCAGTGCTTTTTACAATTTAATCATTTTACCTCTAAAAAAGAGAAATAAAAAGTAAAGCCCCACATGATTTCCCATCAACGATGCCACTACTAAAGGGATCACAAAAGATATTCTTCTAGTTCAAGCCTGCGCAGATTAAAAATTTGACGTTTCTCATTTGATTTTAAAGTGAGTTCGGCCTAACAATATAGACTTCAGTTTAACTGTCTTTGTTTTTAGAGTCAATAAAACTGAAAAAACAGTAAATGGAACAAGGAAAAAACTGGGGTGTTCCATAGAGGGAGAAGTAGGACAACATGTGAATAATTAATTAGATACATAAACTTTAGGACATCTTTTAGTATTGTTTGTTATGTTAGCTTATATTTACAACCTGTAAAACTCCCTTTAATTTGATTTGTACATTGCGTTTAAAGTTAGATTTTTTTATAAGAAAAAAATTAAATAGTATTTTTTTGTGTGTGTGTGCAATGCTGTAGGCACATCTAATAGGACCTTGATTGATGGCAAAAAGCTCTAGGGCTCTTCATATGCCTCAATGCACTTTTGAGTATTGCATCAATAACTTACAAACATGTTTAAAGACATCATATTGAATTTTCACAGAGTAAAATTCTCGTAAACATTGTTTTGTAGGTTTGCAGGATTGCACAAACATAGAAGCAATAAAACAGCAAAACCTGCTTGATGCCTTAGAGTAAGCGTACACATGG
Source organism: Oryzias curvinotus (assembly GCA_023969325.1). NCBI lineage: Eukaryota > Metazoa > Chordata > Actinopteri > Beloniformes > Adrianichthyidae > Oryzias > Oryzias curvinotus. The sequence goes on along the minus strand of CM043718.1, from coordinate 16,485,180 downwards.
GACACAGAGAGAAACAGTTAATATGGGGGACCTCTTAGCAATCACCAATGGATACAGGAGAGATGCAGAAAGGAAAGAGATCAGGTGGTCTCCACAGAAGAGAGCACAGGAAGCTCCAGAGGACAGGAGGAGAGGACACTCATTGTGTAATTGGATGAGCACTTGAAGCTGACAGGGGCTGCTTCTGCAAATGACAACCCTCTTTTCTTTCCCTCTAACCCCTCTCATTGTTAATGGCCTTTTCCGTATCTCCCTGTGGATCAGATGCAGCCTTGGATGCTAATATATGGGGTCAACTATTGATGGCATACAAATTTTGCATCAAAACTAACACAGATGTTGGACAAATTTGTTCACAGTGTACGGCTGCCTCATCTTCTTTTAAGAGCTCATTATAACTTGAAGACCGGCTCCATCTTTTAATGTATTTTAAAAATGTTCCCTGCAGAAACTGTCCTAGAAAGCAACAAGAGTTAATTAGAAGTTGAACCCCAAGTTGTGGGCAGTACTGTTGGTGCAGAGTAAGCCTGCCTCTTTTTCCCGACATTCTTCTGTTCACATGTATCCTGCTAGCCTACAGCACCTCACAAACCTAACCTAACATTGGCGGCGCAACAAAAATATTGAGCAATATTGGAGCTTTCTAGCCGTACTGTTTAAAGCCAGATTCCAGTTAGAAAAACAAAAACATACATGAATCTAGTCATCTAGAAGTGGATGCATCAGAATGGAGTGAAACAGGGAGCTTGTGGCCCGCGGTTTGTAGCACTTATGTCACTGCCACAAGATTGTTCCAATGACATTTTTTCGTCTGGCCCTGATTCACAACAATTTGAATAAAAAAAATAATAAATTCAAATTTGAACCAAATTTTCTCTATATGCCACAAGAATATGTTAAAAACACAAAAAACCCAATTTTCATTGGAGTGGGTCTTTAAACAACATAGTGTATTTTCCTCAGGTCCATATTGACGCTTTGAAAATTGAATGTTTACATTAAATCAGTTGACTTGTATTTAGTGTGGCAACATAATAAATTAAAACCTCAGTTTTTCCAAACATGCTGATACTGAATTCACATAAAAGATTATATTTTGATCTCAATAGGAGCATAATAAACCTTTGTCTTTTTTTACTTTCCTCTTACCTTCAGAGCCTGCTCATACCCTCATGTCTCATGCGATAACTAATCAATACTTTTTAGACTCTGTTAATCTTTTTGATCTTTCTTGCTGCGTTTGTCTTTTTCTGTGCTTTGTTCTTCTGCCTCGCTTTTGGCATGGAGTGCTGTATGTATGGGTGGGAGTCAGGCTGGTTGATGTTAAATCAAATCTTTGTCTTGTATTTTAGACTGATATCTTACTCAAATTCACTGCAAGTTTGTGGTTATTTTAAGCCTTGAAGAAAAGTATTTTATCCTTTCAGGGGAGCTAAACGAAGTATCTGTTGTCAAACATTTTGATTACGCTTTTTGAAAAAAATAAAAAAAAATAAAAACATGAGTATTAATCAACTTTTTTTCCCCCCACTCTCATCATTTCTTCTTCTTCATCTGTATAACTCATCTGTTTAACAAGTGCTGCTGTTCTTCAGGTGAGCTGCTCATCCTGCTGTTTGACTGATGATGCTCTCCCTCACAGTCCCCACAAACGCTGCACAAGCATGTCTGAGGTGAGCTTGATGGGGTGTCTGGTGAATGTTCTGGCAGATTTAAGATTTTGATGTTGGTGGATGTGCTGAGGGAAGCCGAGGTGTGTGTTCCTAACTGTGCAAAACAAAACAAAACAAACCCCCCTAAAAGCAGAGTAATGCCTGATTTTAGTGCTATGACACATCTTTCTACCTCCTGCAGTTTTTGTATTAATTCAAAGGACAGGTGGAAAAGCAAATAGGTGTTGAAAGCATGAGTTGATGTATGTGTTTATTTGTACAGTAAGCAAACTAATGAATACGGCTTAACACTTGCAAAATGTAACTGTTTCTGGCCTATTAGTTACAGACATAGCAGCTTTGGTATTAAATTAATGTGTAAAATATTTTTGGAAGGCTAATGTCTCTAGACCTGGAGACTTTGGGGCTTTCAAGAGAACAAACTTACTCTTAGATATGTCCCTGTTAAAGTGTCACTGACAAATCCTTACATACTTTCAATCCTGTCGCTCACACTATACTAAAACATGTTGGGTGTGAACCTGGCCACCCCTCGCTCTGGGAAGTAGGTCTTGAAGCTCCAAAGTATAAATTAAATTCTATAATCCTTTCGGAACAGCAGAGGTTATCATCTTCAGAGGGGATGAAAAGAAAAGCCTTCTTCTCCTTCCAGACAGATGGCTACCTGCAAGTGACCTTTTCACCTGTGAGGGAACTGGAAACGATAAAGCAAAGATCCACTTTCTCATAAGATATCATGTGGCATTTTACTGTGCACAGAATTTTCACAGTGAGTTATGGACACAAGACAGAGAAAAAATACTTTTTTTTTTTTTTTAAGCATAAAGTTTTGTTATCAGACAAAAACACAATTTAGGCTTGAAAAACTAAACATAAACTAAACTAAATATACCTTGCAAAATAAAAGAAAGAACTGGATTTCTCATCACAAAACATCCTTTTGTCACAAAGTTGCACTTTTTTCATGTCTGGCTTTTCTTAAGTACAAACTTGGGCCGAGTGCCACTTGTATTTGCTGCCAGTGAATGATTCAATGCATTATGCTGGTCCTGCACAATCTCCATTTTCTCGGCTCCATTGTTCGAGTGATGAATCTCTTATATGATGCCTGCTTCAATCATTCCATCTGCATTCTAAACATCTTCCTTTCTATTTTCTGGTTCAACCTTATTTTTCCAGGTGGGGATCTATGCACTGTGGCTGACCTGGGCTCCTCCTCTGCCTGCAAAAAAAGAGATAATCATCAGCAGCAGACCATTCTGCAATTCTGTCCAAAATGGGATTTTAACTTGTTCTTATTGCTGGCTCATCTGTTTCTCTCCTCCCAGCCATCAGAACAGGCAAATTACCTATCAGCTTTAAAGAAGTTTACCATATAACAGCAGATACTGTGTTTGGTGTTTTTTATGCAGGTTTACATATGCTTATTTGCAAGGTACACACTGGTGATTGCTGGTAATCCAGCTTTGTGTTGTGACCTGCCACGCATTAGGGTGGCTATGAAACCAATTATAACGGCATTTGTTATTCATCATCAACCCAAATGTCAATTATTAAAAATTATGATAAAGTGAGTGGAAGAAGCCAAAAAGCATGTGTGCATATAGAGGCCTTACCGAGTTTTTTTTTTCTTTTCTTATTACGTCATCCAGTGTTATTCTTACCCATCTTTCCACCCTCATCAATTTTTGTGTTCATTGTTCAATGGAAACCACTCTGGTTTGCTTTTCTTACTACTCCTTTTACGAAACACAAACACTTCCAGGTGATATTTTGTCTGGATTCACTGTCTTTCCATCCCACCAACATACAAAAAAGTGAAAAGAGACTTAAAAACAAAAAGAGAGACTTTTAGCTGTGAATTTCAGGTGAAACTATTCCAGCTTTGTGAACCCTGGAACACACTTTTCTAAAAATTCTCAGCCCACTGGGAAACACTTTAATGAGAACAAAGACAATTAAGGTAAACTTTGTTTGTTGCAGGCCCGTTTGTTTGTTTGTTTATAGATTTACAATAAGAAAGACCTCGATTCTAGCTTATATTTTTTTTCAGAAATGGCAGTTTTAAGTCTCCTTGGAAATGTAATATGAATGCATAAAGACAACAAAACAGTCTTTAAAAAAAAAACATTCTTAAATCCTGTGTTCATTCATGTGACAAAATGAATTCAGCCTGATTAATTATGATCTATGATATAAAAAAACAAGGAAACAGAATTTTCACTCTAATAATCTCTGCTAATGTTTTTACTCAAGAACAGTTAGTTTTAAAATTAACTGACAGGCTAAATTAATTGCAGTGTATCTCTTTTCCACCTGCTAAACTACAGTATTTTAACAAAGGCAAGGTTACTGTTAATATTATTATTATCATCATTATTTTGATGCATTTTATTTGTTGTGCATATTTCACAAAAGAAATCTAAAAGTGCTCGAAAAAGTACAAAAAATACGTGATTGCAAAAGGAACTTGAGACCCAGAAATGCTGGTAATTAATTTGCATTTTCAACCATCTAAATATTTTTACATTTATTTATCTTTTAATGTAAGCTATGTAAAGTGAAAGCAATACAAATACATAATACATTTTTATTAATATTATTACTAATATTATTATTAATGTAGAAGTCCGAGTCTGCGGTCTGAAGGCATTTAATGGGAGCAGGCAGCATGTTGAAAAATGACGAGTTGGGCTTACCCGAAGTATCAGAATCTGAATCTGAATCAGCTTTATTGGCCAGGTACACTGCATATGCAAGGAATTTGGCTTCAGTGTCTTATGCTCTCGTGCATCTAAGCAAGGTATAGAATAGGTGTAAAAGGGTAAAGATTAAAAAGATAAATAATGAAAAAAAAATATGAAGACAAATATAAAGATAAATAAAAATACAACAGTTGTTCCGGTGTGACAATTCTCGTGTTTCTGTTCCGTGCTATGTGTGTGGTCAGGAGTTCATCAAAGTGATGGCTTGGGGGAAGAAGCTGACTGTCTGGCGAGTGGTTTGGGCGCTCATTGTTCTAAAACACCGCCCTGACAGGATGAGAGGAGTCTTTTGCAATTCTGCCTGCTTCCTGACCCTGGACCAGTACAGGTCCTGAATGTAGGGGCGGCTGGAACCAATAATCCTCTCAGCAGATCTGATGATTCTCTGCAGTCTGTCCCTGTCATGTCTAGTTGCCGATCCAAACCAGACCGGGATGGTCAGGACAGACTGGATTATTGCAGTGTAGCAGACGGTCAGCAGCTCTGGAGGCATGTTGAACCTCTTAAGTTGTCGCAAGTACAACCTCTGCTGAGCCTTTTTTGGATTGAGTCAATGTTGAAAGGTCCATTTAAGGTCCAGTGTGATGGTGAACCCTAGGAATCTGTGTGAGTCTGTTGAGGGAACTCAGAGGAGGGTTCATAAAAATTGTCCTTGTATGACAAGTTGGGGTAAGAATGCATTTGCCTATCATCTGGAAAAAAAAAACATGGCCTGTTCTACAGTATCAGAGTATAGACAATCAGTTTTAGAAAGTTATCCACCAACTGATTGGCAGGAGCACCTCCATAGATGCAACCTCCTCGCTCGTTTGTATCTCCAGATATTGCTACATTATTCTTGGACCTGGGTTATCTACTCCTAAATGTATTTGCTCTGTTGAAAATTGCAGCAAAAAAATGTAAAAACATTTGTCTGCACAAACAGAAGGGAGTTCATACAGCCACTATATTTTTTATCAGTTCAAAAGCACTAAATGTGGGAATATTTTCTACATGAAGCAATGCTTTATCCTTTATATACTGTTTGAGGGAAATATTCTGCATCTACAATTTGGGTGAAATTTCTTGTCTTTCTTGTATTTTTGGGGCACATGACATAAATCTGCCGATATTCAAAAATAACCCCATCGTATTTTAAACTTTCCAATTATTTGGCGGGCTTTAGAATGAGGCCGAGCACATCTCTAGTGAATGGTGTTATTACTGTAGAGATCATTAGTTTGTGCTGCACTTTCTATGGAGCTTGTTTCCTTTGTTACGCTCATCCTTCTTGCATAATAGTTGAAAAGAAGCTATCTGAAAAGAACTGGTATCAATTTTAAAAGCTGTCCAAAAGCCAGGGTGACAATAAAACAAGCACATTGTTACAATTTGCAAATTTAATAGTCTTTATGTCTATGGAAAGATGAGAGCTCTGACAAATGAAAGGAAAAAATGCAAATACTGCATAATCATTGCTCATGTGGCAATAGAAAAAACAGCAAAAAAAAAAGAATCTGTGTGTATCAGTAAAATGGGATTTCTGATCTCATTGGATTTTCATGGTTTTTGTTTTCATGTTTCTATTTTGCAATTTTACTCATATAAGTGTCTTAATATGGTGAGGCTCTTTTTGTCCCTATCTTTAAACATATAGAGCTGAAGTAACTGACTATAAGCAGTGACAACTGAAAGACAATTATAGAATTCAACGCATCTTCAGTCTGATGTAATTAATTCATACTTGATCTCATTAAAATTCACCAAATGCCAAAGACAACCCATTTTAATAAAAAAAAAAATTGCAGTCAGTTTATCTTTAGTTCTTATGATTTTATCCAAAAATGCAAAGCTTACATTCACATAGTTTTTCCAACTCCATCTTTATGTTAAAACAATTCCACCCTTTCCTCTCTCTTTTTTTGGTTAATTAATCCAATTATCTAGTTAACATGAGATATGCAATTGCTTCTTAATTAAGATTTCTGATGAATAAATGTTCAAAGCCTTGCTAATGTCACATAGCTGAGGTCTCAGTTCAATCCCCCTCATTCGTCCTCTTAATATCCATCTATCCGTAAGTATGTGTGTCTGTCATTTTCTGGTCCATTTAGTTCAGTGAAAAAATTATAAAACAGATTTTTCCTCATTCAAATTTAATTATTTTTTAAATTATCAAATGGAGATGATATATTCTGGTTTCCTTGATTAAATCTTATAAATGTTGCCATATCCTGAAAGATTACCAATTAGACAGAAGGGCACTCTGAACAGAAATCAATCTGTGGACTTATAATGGTTTGAATTTGAATTTATGAAGACAGAAATGGACTGTAGATGCATAGGATATGAGGAAGGAACCTTGGAAGTAAATGGAAATAGTTGTCAATAAAATATTGCATTTAATCTTTCTTCTCAGCTGTCCTTGATAGATGACTTGGGCCGTCCATGTCAACACCTCCCACTGTATTCCTCTGTCACTGGAAGTATAGTAGATCGATTAACCCAGATTATCAGTGCTGTCCTAAGAGCAGCTGGGAGAGCCGGGGAAATGTCTCTTGCTCCAGTTTGTTATTGTTGGGAACAGAAAGTCGTGATGTTTATGTGTAAAGGCCTCTGGAGTATGTGGATTCAATTAGCCTATGACAGCTGGGATTTTCAACAGAGCATACCTCAGACACCCCGGGCCTCATCCTCCTGTCAATAGTCAAATAAGCATGGACACTGCTGCCAGATCTAAGTCAGATAAAGAGCTTGGACGTCCTTCACATACGCTCTTAGAGTGTCATAGAGGAGCTGTGCATGAATGGACAGGTGCTTTTCTGCCTGTTAGTACTGTAAAAGACATAAAAGGAGGAGTTGTGGGTGGTAGTGTGCATGTGTGTTTATGAACTCAGATAGGAACATCAAGCTTTTTTTTTTTAATCATGCTTATTTTTTCATAAAGTTACAAACAATTCATATTTATGACACAACACTCCCATCTGGTGGCACAAAGTCATCATCACCACCATTCAGACAGAAAACACAACACATGTACATGTTTTTCCTAAAATTCTGGGGGGAAAAAATATTTCTAATGTCTTCCAGTGGGATTTTTTAACATCATTTGTTGTTTTGTATTTTTCCCTGGTTTTAGTAGAATTATGTAGCACTTTGGGGCAAAAATGCACCCTAGCAATCCATAACTAGAGGCCAGAATAGCAAACACTTCGGTCACGGTTGCATACTTTCCTGGAGAGCTGATGTAAGCGGGAATGAATGCTAGCCACACAGAGCAAAAAATGAGCATGCTGAAAGTGATGAGTTTGGCCTCATTGAAATTGTCTGGAAGTTTCCTGGCAAGGAAGGCCAGGAGAAGGCAGAAGCACGCCAAAAGGCCAATGTAGCCCAGGACACAGGCAAATGCCACAAGGGAGCCTTCATCACACAATAGTATAACCACGGCACTCTCGCGTGGCATCAGTTGGTGTGGTCTTGGGGGTGCGACAACCAGCCACACTGCACAGATGATCACCTGCACACAAAATAAATCTGTTTCACCAAACTGTTGCAATAAATGCATCGCATTATTGAACTTTTTTTTTCTTTACCTGAACCAGAGTAGAAAAGGTGATTATAGTCTTTTGCTGTGCTGTCCCAAACCACTTTATAATCTTACTGCCAGGAAGGGTTGCCTTAAAGGCAACTAGGACCACTATGGTTTTTCCCAGAATGCAAGAGATACAAAGGACAGAACTGATCCCAAATGCTGTATGGCGCAGCATGCAAGACCACTTAGAAGGCTGGCCGATGAAGGTCAAAGGGCACAAGAAGCACAATGTCAAAGAGAAGAGGAGTAAAAAGCTCAAGTGGGAGTTGTTAGCTTTCACAATGGGGGTGTTTCTGTTCAAAAAAAATACAAGGACCACAACAGAGGTGCTGAGGGAGCCAGTGAGGGAAATAGTCATCAGTGTTATCCCCATGGTGTCACTGAAGGAGAGGAACTCCACCTGTTTAGGAACACAGGCCGTCCTCTCAGCATTGGACCAGAATTCTGGCAGGCACCTCACACATTCTATGGTATCTGATAAGAGAAACAAAGTGTTATGTAGCACACTTTTCTTTACCAATGTGGATTTTAAATCTTTCCAATATAATGAGGACTATGACATTCTCTTACCAGTCTGATTGCTAATCTTCCCAGCTGTACAAGCCACACAATCATGGCAGCAAATAGGGAAGTTAGGTCTGATTGCCTTCCGGGTTCCTGGGGGACAAATGGAGCTACATACTGACAATGGAACCTAAGCAGAGGAAAAACCCAATCTACACTTAAACACCTTGACAAAATGTGCAGAAAAAAAAAAAAACATCAAAAACTAAAAATTAAAAAAATTAGTTAAAAACTTTACTTTGGTATGGTTGCCATTCCAGAGGATGTCTTCTTCCTGAATCTGAAGCTTTTTTCCGGACACATTTGTTGTTTCATCAAATTTCCCGACAGTAACAAAGTCCATTTCTCCATTAGGTTTCAGCTGCCAGTTAACCAGGTCGTACATGGCTGCAACATCACCATTCTCATCAAACTTGACTTCATCAGCGAATGCGTTTTGGAACTGAACAAGCTTTATGTAATGCAATAGCTGAGAAACAATTAAAAAATCATATCAACACACTGTTGTAAGGCAAGCCTTGATGATCTGATTTTGACATGGTACCTGCCACGGCTGTACATTGTCTGCATCAGGACAAGTCATTTGAGAAAAGGGACCCTGTCCTCTCACACAGCTTCTCATAGCCTTCAAAGCATAGGCAACAGCATACACTGCCTTGTAGACGTTGTAGGAAATCCTGAGCTTATCCACATTTGTATAGGTATTTTTTATGTTCTTGAGATCCTCAGTTCCAGTGCATGGAGGTTTACCATCTGCTTTCCGATCATCAGCCTGGGTGTCAAGGCTACACTGGAACACTTCTTCCCAGAAAGGAATCAAGAAAGGATCTTCACTGACATTTGGGCTTGAGGGATTCAGGCGTAACAGAAAGTCCCTAAACCCTGGAATGTTTACGCCACGAATGGCAAATCCCAAAGTTCCCTGCAGAATGTGATGATACTTCCTTGGATTGGAGAGGACGGCTGCTGTGCTCCAAGCTTCACTGGCCAGCCACTGCATTCCAGTCAGCCCACTTCTGTATTTGGATGGGAGATTAGATTTTTCACATTAAAACACGTTGTTGGCCACTAGCTCAGCTTGAAGTTTCAGTAAACAGAAGAAAACGATCAATTTAGAATTCAGTGTGTCATACCTGACCACTTCATCAAAAAATGCTGCAACATCTTGTTCAACAGCAAACACCAGAATGACGTGAGCTCCAGATGAACGGATGCTGTCAACGATTGATGAAATTTCACTCTGTGATGGGTTCTTAGGAATGATTTCATTAAAGGCTACACAAGCACCCAAATTACTGATCTAAAGAACAAAAGAAAAAAAAGATCCATCACATTTTGGCTTAATGTAGAGCCAACTGTTTTACACAAATCAACCTTTTCACCTCATCTGCAAAGATCTTTGTACCACCGCGTCCATATGCATCATCTCCTGCAACGATACCCACCCAGGTCCAGCCAAAATGCTTGACAAGTTGTGCAAGAGCACCTACCTGGGGATGTAAGAGAATTAGGAAACACATGAACACAAACAAACAGGTTTATAACACTTTTTTGTTTATTCTGACCTGAAAGAAGTCACTAGGCATGGTTCTTAAAAATGAAGGAAACTCCTTTTTGTTGCTCAGACAAGCACAACTGGAGAAATAGCTGACCTGTGAAAAATGTAGACTTTCATTACAAACCTATTTAATTACTAGTTAGAAATTTTTTAAGCACTGACAGAAAGCATAGTGATGTGATACATTTACCTGTGGCACGTGGAAGACTCCCATGAAACGAGCCACAACGAGAGACTGAGTGGAGCCGCCGTCTCCTATCACCACGGGGACTGCACCATGGCAGGTGTCTTGACTCAAAGTCTCTCCTTCTAACCCCGAACTGCTCTCACCCCCCATGAGCTCCAGGGCTGCTCTCAAAGCCTGGTGAGGCGTACTGCACGAATCATAGATCCTATACCCAAGAGTAAAGTTGGGAAGGAGCGCTCCAACTCTGTTAATCTCTTCAATAGCAAATATCATAGTTTGCATCCAGCGGAAAGTCCGAAAATTAAACCTAAAAGAAATTCAACTGAGTGAATCTGAAATCTCAAATACTGAAGTAATGTAGCTCAGTTACAGTTTACAGTTGGACCAAAAGCGGCTTACCTGGTGCATTTTGTGGGAGGAGACGGAGAGCTAAAATTCAGTCTGGGCTCCACCACCATGTCATGAAGGGAGAAGAGGCCCCCCAGGATGATGTCCCCCCTTTTCTGCAGGACAGACAGGGAGGTAGCACTAGGGTTTTTTTGACACTGAGTGCCCTGGAGGGTGTTGTGAACAACACTGCAGAAGAACCCAAAAAATAGAAGTCTGGCTCTCCTCAGCATTTCACCAAATTCACAGGAACTCATCCAAAATTGACATGAGTTTTAAAAAAATTAAATAAAAGAATTTGCAATCAAACAAAATTTGCCCAGGCTTAAAAAAAACCTTTGGAAATGTAGAAATCATGGAAAGTTAGTTCGCGTTTCTTCAGAGAAAGAGTCTTCAGATGGCATTATCATTACCACATTGCAACAACAATCTACATACAAACTGGGGTGCTTCAAGTAAAGGATGCCTGCATATATCAAGTACCTGCCTGCTATCACAACTGTCAAGTTGTCCCAGTTTCCCCTTAGCGTCTGGTTAATGGAAAAGGACTCCCCCCTTCACTGTTCAACAACAATAACAACTGGAATGGGCACTTGACCATAATGGAAACAGACATGAGCTCTGTCATCTCACCATGTTATGCCTGAATAGAACTAACTCATCCTTCAATAATGTGATATGTCAGATGGTAAGCAAGAATCATCTGGGGCTTCTAACTGCACTGCATGTTCAGTCAGGTTTGTTTCTATCCTTTGGAGGAGACTATTATACCTTTTAACCTTCACTTTACTCACGAATAACCATTTTGCCCTTGTCTTTGAAAAGTCTTGTTTAAGCTAAAAATAAATTACCTACTATTAATTTTCCTTCCAAACCATTGCATGGAGAATCAGTTATTATTAACAAATCATCAGGGTGGTGAATCATTATCAAGGAAAAGCCTTCAGGCTACAAAACAGAGCACAATAATATATTAAGCAAACATGCTATTTGTTGCAGTGCCGGGGGCTGTTCAGGTGTCCTTACGACTAAAGGCACCCCTGTGTGACAGAAATGGAAAGATTTGCATTCCTGAACCCAAAGTAATCATAACTCATACAAGGGTCTTTCTTTAATGTGGTGTTTTTGTTTTTCACAAGTTTCTGGGCTAAAACAAATGGAAATGGAGGCAGGTGTCTAAAGGAAAGCTATTTTTTATTTTTATAAATGTAAAAATATAATTATAAAAGTTTTCTGTGCCATCCTCAGTGTCAAGAGGAACAACAGAGGAACAACAACAGTGAAGTGTCGTTCCACTGCTTCATTAAACATGAAACAGCTTTTTGAAAAGCTGATATAAAAAGTCTATGCACCCATGATCTAAAACGTATCTAGAAAAAGCATTCTGAGCAGGGATGTTCAAACCCCCCCGGTCACCTCATTCGTCTCATATGAGTTACACTCAAGTCTCCCCAAGCCACCACAGGGATATAATCCCTTCAGTACATTTGGGGTTGACCACAGTGTCTCTTATTGGTGGCTGTGCTGTGGCTGTGCTGAAGTGCACATTACTTTTACAAATCACTCATTCCAAAAGCACATTAAATATCACAATTACAGTTAAAAACTAAAAAAATAAATACATTACACAAAAACAACATTACATGTTATAACTCATAACAGAATTCCAAAAACTTAAACACAATTCCCCAAAATATAAATGAAAAAAATTTTGAAAAAAAGAAAATTTTTAGAAATCAAAATTAAATGTTAAAAAATGAAATTAATTGGTAAATGCCGTATACTTCTATAGCGTTTTTCGACCTACAAGGCCCAAAGCGCTTTACAGTGACAGGCCCATCACCCAGTCACACACACTGGTGGCGGCTCCGCTGCCAAACACAGGCACCTGTCTACCACCAGAGGCAAAGTGGGGTTCAGTGTCTTGCCTGAATCGACTCATGGGCGTGCAAGGCGGGAATCACACCTGCAATCTTACAATCATGGGTCGACCGCCCTACCTCTACACCATGGCTGCCCCAATATGAAACCAGTTTTGAAATTTGAGTTTTTTCACATGTGCCTTCAATGTCGGCAAACTAATAAAAGTTTTATGATCAGTTTGGATCACATCCAGTACTGTTTCAAGCCAAATAACCTTTAGTTAAATAATCATCCAAGCAGTTATGTTCAATAGTACCTACCTGTTTGATTATCTAAATTGCCCCCAAGTGGGCCTGTAAGTGAATGACCCTGCAATGGACTGGCATCCATTCAAAAGGTCACACACCTTTGCCTAACAGTAGCTGGGTTAGCTCCTGCAACATTGTGATGCTAAAAGGGATTCATTGGGTTCTAAAGATGGATTTAAGGAATTTTTATATAAATTACACCTTAGACATGTAGGACCCTTGGTAGGGGGGATGCTTGGACATCACTGCCAGCAAGCAGTGGATGTCCTTTAAGCGCCCTACCCACCAATTTTAACTGCACCCCCTTAGTACAGACACCCTTTACCCCTAAAAATATACACCCCAACACAAACACACATACATGCACACACACACCCTCACAAAAACACACACATGCATTTGACAAGGAAGGTGGGACCTTGGACCATCTGTCCCCTGCCCCATCCCTGGAGAGGGGGAACCAGGCCCTCTGCGACAGCGGCCGTGTCCCTTTGGCCCTGGTTTCCTGGGCCAGGCGGCCCTCTCTCCACGCAGGGAGAGGGGTCCTTGAGTTCTCTGGCAAGACCAAGAGCCAGGGATCACATCACATCTGTGATGGGGGTGTCCGTGTCCCTGTGGTGTGGGTTCTGGTCCTTGCCCCTGAGCGCTGGGCCTCGCAGAATTTCCAATTGTGGCTGAGCCTGGTCGGGCCATGTTTACAACACCTCTTGTGGACCCCCTTTTCTCCTGGGTGACCTCCCCCTGGGCGGGGATGGCTGGCCCATGCCTTGCTCTCTCCTGGACCAACTGTGGGCTGGGTGGGTGGCTACCTGGAGCGCGGGGCGGGTCTACCTTGAGGGGTCCTGGCTTGTACCTGGGGTTGGAATGGGGGGATGCCCAGAACTCCTGATGGTGATGAGGTGCTCGTCTGGGGCTGTGGGCGCTCTTCTGGGGCGGGGTCCCGCATTGGGCCCTCCCAGCGCGGCGGGGGGGGGCTGCTCTCCTGGTTGGGCTGGAGTTTGCACTCTCTGTCCCCCCCATGCCCTCCTGATCTCTGGCTTTGTGGGCCCCCATGGCAATTCTGCTGGCCTTTGTCTGGGTGGCGGATGTGATTGCCCGGCGGGCGGTTGTTCTCTATTCACTGCCGTGCGGGTGTTGGGGGGTTCTGCCTGCTGCTGCGGCGGGGGTCTTGGTGTGGGGATGGCTGGGAACTCTCCCTCCTTCTTTTTACATTTCATCATCCATTTTAGAAGAACATAAACACTCATCTGAGCACAGGTGTCACCTGTGTTTAATGTTTACAGCTCACCTTTACAAAAATACTTTGCGTGATCGAACGAAACACACTAGTTGGTTTGAAGGTATAAGTGTGTGTGAACACTATCTGTAATGTGTACATGTTGACATGTGGACATTTTTTGAGCCAACACATATGTTTATACCATTTGAATGTGTGTGTGGACAGGCCCTGCCCTTATAGATTTGTATTACATCTGAACCTCACCGTAATGATAAACATCCAGCAACTTGTTGCTTTATGCTGCTTCATGGTTTGACCCCCCTCCTTCTATGATCACCCTCCTATCCCCCCTCTCTAACATCCCTTTCTCTTCCTCCCTCCTTTCCTTTTCCGTCCAGTCCAACACAATAGACTTTCAAATATGACTAAAATGAATATAATTTGGCCTCGATTACAAAAGGGGTTTATTCCAACATACCTCTGGTCTGTCAGAAGATTCATAACCCCTGTTGTTAAAGTAAAAAATGTCCAATACAAGAGGCCTTCAAGTCTCATCTGTTTGCCTAGCTGTTGGACGGGACAAGTTAAAAAAAAAGCAAAAAAAAACTGAAACAAAAGGGAGTGTTTATGTGGTTTTAGTTCTTTTATTTATATGAGCTTTACCTATTCACAGGTTTGTTGTAAATTTTAGAGGAATGTATCCAGGGTAGGTTTTTCTGGTCAGACACTCATGTTGAACACAATGTTTTAGTTTTAGCTCATCCCAAAGATCTTTATTTGGGTTCAGGTCAGGACTATGCAAAGTCAAATTCATACAGAAAGTTGCTCATTATCCAAAAAACAACAAAAAAAAAAGGTTAAAAAAATCCTCACTTCCTAAATGAAATGCCACACAGATGAGCATAGACATCACTTAATAAAACATGTGTTTACAACTCTCAAGGCCAGTGGTATCATGCTTTACATCCCTTTATCTAATGCTTTGCAGCACATTTGTTAAAAGAAGGATTAGATGCAGTTGCTGAACCATACAAAGAAAAAAAAATTCAATGAAACTCTCTTCAAGCCGTTATTGAGCTACACTTGTTCAAGCGGTCACTTACAATGAAAAGCTTATGTAAACCTGTGTAAATGCGCATTTTGGGCTTCCATGTACAAAACTCTACTGAACACGTATCGCTACGCTAGTTTCACAACTGTTTTCAGGCTCTACGTAGAAAACATGCATCCACTGCACACACGTTGAAAGTTAAACCAGTTAAACCAATTAAGTACTTGGATTTGGTAGTGACGTATGGATGGCATTTCCTCTTCCTTCATGGAAGTATCAACTGTTTGAAAAAGGATCATGGAGGATAAATTGATAGTTGCGGTTTGTGTCCGGCCGGAGTCATATGGCACCAAGTCTTTCATATATCAAAATAGAGCTACGAAAGTAAAAGCCTTTACCAAGAGTCACAAGATTTGAACTGCTTGGACATTTCGCACCAAGCCTCTAAAAATGTGGGTTTAGCGTATTCTTGAATGCACATTACATGCCCAGTGTGTAGTATAATAGTTGAGTATGGATTATGACCTTTTGCGAATGTATTAGAAATATCAAATCAATCAAATATCAACTAATTGTGGTCTTACATCTACAGTTATGAAACTCTGTAGTGACCTTTTTATTATAATTCTTAGTATCTTGCACTCATATGTGGTAGATTTTAGACACTAGTTTTCATAAAGAAGACTGTAACTGCTGAATAAATTATTAGGAGGGTATGGCAAAACTTTAAGAAATGGGCAAAGTAGTGACAAATGCATGTGGTCCAGTATTATCTTTGTTCATAGTTATGGTTTTTCCAACAATATATCAATTTAAGTGATCAGATTAAACAAAAAAAAAAATATAATAATCCTTTCAATGGTGAAAACAAACAAACAAAGACATGAATGCAAAAACTATGTAAAAGAAATTTGTACGTTTTTGAGGGTAAACTAAAAAATAAAATATCGGTACTCTAAAAGAAGTCAGAATGGGATGGATCACACAGCTGAATTTAATATTTGTGGGGATAAAGACTGGGTGGTGGTAAACAAGGAATCCCTATGTTTAATTAATTTTGGTCAACAGTACTTTTGCAAGAACAACCTAATAACTAAAGAATAATCCATACGGTTGATTAAAAACACTTTTTAGCTACCCAGTAAAATTTGAATTTCATTAAGTATTTTAAGTCTCAATTCCAAAATGTACTAGTTTTAGCTTTATTTATATTATTTAGATGTGTTTTATTGACCTTAACATGTATAAAGGTGTCACATAAAACATGTACTTTGCAATTTAGTTAAATGTAAATATGGTGTTATGTTCTCAAAGATAATTAGACATGTGTAAGATATGTTTATGTGTGGCTTGTTTGTTCATCTGAAAAATTACAAATAAGACAGAAGTGTTTTTTTTATATTTTTGTTTTTTGCCCAAAGATTAATGAATAACAACTTGTACAACTAGTACACAATACACACTTGGGACATACTTGTTTGTGTTCTCAACATGAAGGCGTGTGACACCATGACATCATGCCAAACCTGCCAGATTACCTTTTCCACCTCGGGCTGAAAAGGGCGGGTGAGGAACCAGATGGGCAAGCACAGACAAGCAAATGTTTCCGACAGGAGTAATTATATCGAGACCCGAGGCTGTAAAACATCAGCTCACCAGGTGAAGTGCAGGAAATTTGGTTTGAACAATCAAGCCTTAAATAATTGTTTTTCCCAAACAGTTTTTTCAAGTAAACTAATATTGAGAAAATGTAATTATCCTCTTGAAGAGTGAAGCAAAACACGCAAAGCTTAAAGATTTGTTTATGTGAAGATTATGATTTAAACCATGCATACATAAATAAGAAAAAGGAAATTCACACAAATCGAAAAATCTCCACATACTTTGCATATGAACCAGATTTTGAGAAAAGATGAACAGTTAATAAAGTAACATAAAATAAATCTAATTAAACCTGTAAAAAACTCAAAAGTGTTATTTTTATTTCATAATATTAATAAAAATATCTCTTCATGTTTGTCCCAGTGTTATTGTTGTCGTGCCTTACTCTTCATAGTAGGATCAGAACCTTGTACCTGCAATAAACATCCGGCTATAAAGACACATGGCGACAAAAAAAATAATTACCCCTCAAAATATACACCATATATTACCATCTGTAATTAATTATTTTAAAAGATGCTGGATGCTTTTTATAACTTAAATATAACTTGACTATTTGATTTCTGTTCGCAAAGCATTGTGGGGCATAACATCTAACACTGGTAAAAAAAAAATAATACAGTACAAAATGCCCTTTTTTGTGGAACTGCTCTAAAAGCACAAGATCGGTTTGTTTGAGGGGCATTGCATGAATGGTTCAGCACCATGGAGAACATAGTGCACTCTTTTGACAGCATGCACAAATCTCATTTGTACAAAAACTCAGTCCAGATGCCACAGAAATTATTTTCCTTTTCAGGCTGAAACAGTTTTTGTTTGGAACAGATACATGTATGTATTTTATCAGTTGAAACAATTGACACACTCATCCTGTATATGCTGCTTAAGGCCTGTAATCTGGGTGGTGAGAGGATTTGAAATTGCTCTTAATTATGCGTTGGTAGGTACATCATATTGTAGATTATCATTCGTCATGTAATGATTTAAGCCAGAAGGTTTTTTTAATCTGATATTTGACTAAATAAATATATTTGTATAGATGCACACAGTCATCAGATATTTTAGGCAAACTAAAAAAAATATTTAAAATTATTCCCTGATGCTCCAGTTCTCTTATCTTTGGGAATAAAAATCTTTTTGCCTTTAGCTGTGAGGTAACATTGCTGGTGTTGCAGTCCTAGGTCTGGGTGAATTAAATATTAAAGGGTCTCATATATTTCCCAGTGATATTTCATATCAAATGATGTTTCTCTGCACTACTATTGATCATAGTTTGTTTCCTGCAGCACCTGGAGATTTTGTGAAGGATTCAGAAAATGTAGAATGAAAGATTGCAAGTTAATCATTGACTTTCACAATTATAATTCATAATAGCATTTCTATTTAAAATATTTTACCTCCAACAATGCTTAACTTACTTTGATGTGTTTGCCTTTAAATATGTATTGCTCTTTTGTAATTTTTCTCTTTGCCTCACCAGCACTTGCATACTAACCTGTAGTATTTTTGGTCTTTAAAGCAGTACCACAGCATCTCCAGAAGATGGAAACCTAATGCATTATATGAAAGCTGTGCACCCTTCAGAAGTCAGCGTTGGATACCATAAACTGTAAAGCAGAGTTCGTTGGTTTCCACCATTCAGTTCTATTGTATGTGGACACCACACCAATATGGAAAATTATCACCACTGGACCTTTGCAAAACTTTGCAGCTGATCAGTTTGTTTCAGTATATTACATTTATTTCAGACAACTTGGATGCAGTCTGTTTTTTATTATTGACAGGAGAAATTCTTCTTTATTTAAGAACAAAGAAAGAGAAAACATGTTTCCAAATCTGCAAGTGAGCAAACAATGACACATCTAGAGCAACAGCTGACAACAGTATAGTCTATGGCATGGAGGAGAATTGGTATATGGCGTGTACTTATATAGCGCTTTTCTACCTACAAGGCCCAAAGCGCTATACAGTCACACACACATTTACACACTGGTGGCGGCTCCACTAACGAACACAGGCGCCCGTCTACCACCAGAGGCAAGGTGGGGTTCAATGTCTTGCCCACCCATCGACTAATGGGCATGCAAGGTGGGAATCAAACCTGCAATCTTTCGATCATGGGTCGACCGCCCTACTGCTGCACCACGGCCGCCCCAGAATTGACACTAGGGTTTGAATCACTGAACAAGTCGCTGGCAATGATTCTGATATTTATTCACATTCTTTGCCTTTTGGCTGCCCCTTTTAGGCATTACAGCTCAACCGCCTGCATTTAATTCTATGTTCAGTATTCTCTTCACTCACACCAACTTCCCTCATGAACCTTTTCTGTGGGCTTACTCTAGGCGTCTTTCCTAGTAGCTCCGATCTCAGCATCCTTTTACAAACACTATCACACTTCCTACTCTCAACGTGTCCAAACCACCTCAATCTGCTTCCCTGCATTTTTCTCCACAACATCTAACATGAGCTGTTCCTCTGATGGATTCATTCCTGATCCTTTCCATCCACGTCACTCCCAAAAAGAACCTCTAGATCTCCAACTCTGCTTCCTCCAGCTGTCTTCCTCAAGGTAATATGCCACCAACAGATACATTCATTCATTCATTTTCTTCTGTTTATTCCCTTTTGGGCTCACAGAGCTGCTGGAGCCTATCCCGGCCACTTGTGGGTGAAGGCAGTAGGGAACCCTGGACAGGTCGCCAGTCTGTCGCAGGGTAGATACAACAGATACAATGAATTAAAAAAATAGATAAAAAACCAAGGATTGAGGTTTCACAGGCCAGACCTTCACCCAGACTAAAGTAAGATGGATAAATAAATAAGAGAATAAGCTTAATGAACTGACACAATGTTGTAAAGATAGGTGGGTAAAAACTCCTCTATGAGAATAACAGAGCTACATAGATAGAGTCAATGTTGAATTAGCAACAATAGAACTACTTAGTTGTCTCTACACATTTTATTTCTTAATCATTTATTTTAGTGTTTAAATGTATAGACACACAAAAAGCCAAAACAAATGTTATAAAAGTTACATAATTAAATACTGTTTTAGAAAATAACCACATTGTTTAGTGTTCAACATCTTTAAAACTGTATATAGATTTTAAACCAAAAAACCTTGATTCTGCATCTTTGTGTTTTAAACTTAAAAGTAGTGCCATGTTTAATTAAAACTTCCACTGTGTCTCAAGTGGGTGTCGGGATTCTGATGCAACCGTCCTGAGATGAAGTTTCCACTCCAACATTACAGGAACATTCTCAAGGCAGGATGGAGACCTTTTCAAATCCCAAAGGAGTTGGTTTATTAACAAGCTTGTGTTTTGGAAGAGCAAGAGTCACAGTCAAGCCTAAGGCACCTTCACTTTACCACCGGCGTGTTGCTAAATAAGCTCCCAAAAGGCATGACCAACGGTGTGTGAAGTGCCACATCTCTAAAAGCGAAGAGTTAAATTCTTAATTTTAAATTGAAGAGGGATTAAGAGACATATCAAATGACTTTAAAACTCCTGTAGGCTAAAAACTAGAACAACACCAAATTAAACTTGACACACCTCAATGCTTTGTTAAGTCAGCTGTACCTAATTGTTTGTTTTGATCTTATGAAGAAAGTGTCATTTTTAATTCCCCATCCAGTAACAAATCCCTGTGTAATGTGACATGTATAGCTTAGAGAACGATCAAAGCCTAAGTAATTATTTTTTATAACTTTTTTTTTACAATCTTCATTCCCTGTTTTGAAAATAAACATATAGAACAAATCGTCAGCCTAATAGCATATCTGCCTAACTCATTTTTTCAGGTTTTTGGAAAAGAAGAAAAAACACATTTTTTTCACCACTCACAGTAGAGTTAGGCCAATATCTCAATTTGGCAAAAAAAATGAGTAAGGCAGAAATGCTATAAGGCTGACGAAATGATGAAATGACAAAAATAAATAAAATTTAACAGAAATATAAATAATAAAGTTTTAATTATATCTAGAAATATATATTAGAGGTGTAAATAGAGTGAAAAGATGGCATTACAATATTGTTATGTTCAACTAAATAACATTAGTATTTTATTAGTATTTTTTATTTAATTAGTTTTTTTTATTTTTTTATGAAGCAGTAAACTGGTGGCTCAGGAGGTCTCAAGGCCCCATAGGAAATCCAGGAAAAACATAAAAAAAAGCAATGTAAGTTATGGTTATGATAGCAGATTTGTCAAAAATCAATCAAGATTTGTATATCTGAAGATATACTGAAGATCCCTTCAAAACGTTCAAAATACTCAAAATACTGTTTTTCAATATAACCCTATAAATAATCAATAAATGAGAATTAGCAGAATAGTTGCTCTGACTGCAGTTTGATGACTGTGTAAGTTTGATGACTGTGTAAGGAAGAGTGGTGATAAAAGGATGAAAAGTCAAAAAATCTCAAGTCACACATATTACAAATGTCAGATTCACACTTCACTGGCTGATAAAATTTTTAACCTGAAAAAATAGGAATATTTCTTGCAAGATTATTAAGTATAAATCAAATATGTGAACAAACAAACAAGTAAACAAGAATTAATGTCAAATCCATTTACATTTGTTTCATGAAGTTCAGTCCACTGTTGTTTTTCAACATCAACATAATCCAAAGGAAATATTAGAACATTCTACAACACTGTATGATCTCATGTCTTTGCTAAATTCAAAGTGTTTCCACACATTGGACTTTAATGATGGCTTGATCATTTTTGCTGTTGTCCGCTGTGATGGAACATAGTTGTTTTTACGGAATAGTACAATAAACCTACTTTACTTAAATCCAAATGGTATTTTCCAATATCCATTATAATAGATTTCCTTTTTTTTTCATTTTGAAACAATTTTGTAATGCTATAGTGCCAATTTGATTAACAACCTGCCTTAGACAGATTGATCTGGTTGGATCATAGGTATATAACTCGATTCATTGATTAAGTCCATTAATCGTTGCACTCCTTTTTCCTCTTCCCTAAAAGCTTGCTGTGACACAATATAAACAGAATATGAGCCAAACTAATTCTTCATGCCACCATTGCGATTGACATTCCAACAAATGTAATCAGTAATCTGATTAGAACAGACATGCAGATAAACTTAAGTTGAGCTTTCGTAAACACTTGGTTAAATAGTTGAAGTAACTTTAATAAATGTGTTTTTGAAAGCTCCCGAAATACAGAGAGACAACTTTGATTGACAGAAAATGAATACGATGGTTAAAGAGCTTAAAGTCTGATTGTGCTCACCTAAGCATTGTGCGTTCACAATCCAAACTAAACTAGTTAGTGGTGGTTTTAAAATAGTCTTGCACTAAAAATATTCAGCGTGTTTGACATTTGTCAATGGCCACCATCTGACTTAAGCCGTCATTGTCACATGATAAGCCAAACTTCATTGAACATCAATCTGTTTAAAATGTTATTTTTAACTCCTAAGTACTTGTCCTATTCAATCTATTATTCTTTTAATACCATAAAAAAATAGTTAAAATCAAGAATCACTCAACATTGAGAGCTTTTTAAATAGCAGCACTGACGTAAGGTGTGTAGACTTAGTATGTAGAAGACTACGAGTCAGATAAAAATATAAGGACAGGAGATTGAGAACAAACAAAAAGTATGACAGAAATAACACAAAATAAACATTAAAATACTTAAAAGAACCGAACACGATTCATTTTTTTCCTTATGTGTTCATATTTTCATCAAAACAACAATGTGGTTGTGTCAAATAATCATTACCAGTTTATGCTTTTTTACATATTCCTAAAAGTATTTAGAAGAATTTTGGTTTGCATCACTAAAAATGCAGTAATGGGATTTTTTCATATGAAAAAAGATATATGTTCCAGGAACTGCTATGGCACCATGTGAGAATAAGAAGTTAAGCGAGTTACAGTGAGGACAGCGCTACTTTACTGGTCTCTGATTGGCTATTAGGTGGACAGTAAGATAATAAATGCCACCTCACGTTCACATGAAAGTCTGTATCCTGCAAATATCTATGGGAATGAAAATGGCACCAATATTAACAGGGCTGATTTTCCTGGGGCTACTGTTGGCTTGTGACACAGCAGGGGAAGATGCTTCTGACTGTCACGTACTGGAGAGCCCGGACCTTCCCCTGCTGTCTAAAGATGGAGCTGTGATGATCGGAGGAGCCTTTTCTATCCACAGCAAAATTGCACAACCTTCTCTTTCTTTTACAGAGAAACCAACACCCTTCACATGTTCCAGGTACTACAATTTTGAGCTTTTTGCTAAATCAATTAACCTAGCAGTAGACTGGAAGTGTGCACACATTTTAAACGCCAATGCTTTTGTTCCAGCATTAACCTCAGGGAGTTTCGATTTGCTCAGACAATGATATTTGCTATTGAGGAAATAAACAAGAGTGAAAATCTTCTTCCAAATGTATCTATTGGATATAGAATTTATGACAACTGTGGCTCGACTTTATCTTCAATGCGTGCAGTGATGGCTTTGATGAATGGCAATGAGTTGTTGATAGAAAAAAATTGCTCTGGTCAGTCAGCAGTTCATGCTATCATAGGAGAGTCTGAATCCTCGTCAACTATTGTGCTGTCACGCACCACCGGACCCTATCAAATACCAGTGGTAAGAGAAACATGTCAAATGTATATGTCCAGTGCATTCATTACTAGAACTTTTTCCATCTCGTTTACAGATAAGTCACTCAGCTACATGTGAGTGTTTGAGCAGCAGGAAGGAGTATCCCTCTTTTTTTCGAACCATTGCCAGCGACTTGTATCAAAGTCGAGCTCTAGCTCAGCTGGTCAAACACTTTGGCTGGACCTGGGTAGGAGCAGTGAACAGTGACAGCGACTACGGCAACAACGGCATGGCCATCTTTCTTTCTGCTGCTCAAGAGGAAGGAGTGTGCGTGGAGTACATTGAGAAGTTTGACAGAGCAGAGCCGGAAAAACTCCTCAAAGTGGTGGAAGTGATTCGGAAGAGCACAGCTCAGGTCATTGTTGCTTTCCTGGCGCATGTAGAAATGAACAACCTACTGGAGCAGTTAAATGTGCACAACATCACGGGTCGACAGTTCATTGGTGTTGAGGCCTGGATCACTGCGG
Organism: Oryzias curvinotus; assembly: GCA_023969325.1. Lineage (NCBI taxonomy): Eukaryota > Metazoa > Chordata > Actinopteri > Beloniformes > Adrianichthyidae > Oryzias > Oryzias curvinotus. The sequence continues at coordinate 16,461,248 of CM043718.1, read as the reverse complement.
ACAGCCTTGTGACTTCTACCAGCTTTAGTGTGCTGGGAGGCTCACTCGGGTTTGCTGTGCAGAAGACCAACATTAGTGGACTGAACACGTTTTTAGTGAAAGATTTCTGGGAAACAGATTTTCAGTGTAAGGAAAACCACATTGATGTTGCTTCGAAAAGCTGCAAAGAAAATCAAGATTTAATGAAGTTAAGAGATTACAATGATGATGTGGAAGAGCTAAGATACTCCAGTAATATCTACAAGGCTGTTTACGCAGTGGCCCACTCCCTGCACAGCATCATGAAGTGCTCAGACAGTCAGGGGTGTGACAAGACTTCTGAAGTTAAACCGTGGCAGGTAACACAAACCCCTGACTACACTTGCAGATATTACCTCCTTAAACTATTGTAATTTCTTACAACAGGTTATAGAAGCTCTGAAGCAGGTGAACTTTATCATCAAGAATGGTGAGCAGGTGTGGTTTGATAGCACGGGGGCAGTCCTGGCCAGGTACGAGGTGGTGAACTGGCAGCAGAGATCAAACGGATCTGTTCACTTTGAGCCAGTTGGCTACTATGATGCTTCTCTGCCTCCTGGACAGAAGTTTGTACTCAACACGGAGGCTATAATGTGGCCTGGAGGAAGCAAGAAGGTACACATTTCAAATGATAAAATTTGGTTCTAATAGAAATAGTTATCAAAAAGATTCAAACTCATTACTCTTTTTGTTTGGAATAAAGTTGCCTGTATCAATATGCAGTGAAAGCTGCCGTCCAGGAACTTACAAAGTCCTTGAAAGAGGAAAGCCAGTGTGCTGCTTCCACTGTTTGCCGTGTCCAGATGGGGAAATCAGCAACAGCACAGGTACCTCAGACTTGAATTGCAACAATCTCCATACAGGATTTTCTTTTTATAGTATTTGCATTATATTCAAGTTGGCAATGCTTTGGTCTCTCTTTAGCCAGTTTGTTATCTAATATCAATAATAGTAACATTATTTTTGTTACAGATTCTAATGACTGCAATCAGTGTCCTGAGGAATATTGGTCCAATCAAATCAGAGATGCCTGTGTACCAAAAAATGTTGAATTTCTCAGTTACACTGAGGACATGAGCAAAATACTGATGTTTTTTACTCTGTTCGGTGTTGTTCTTACTGTAACGGTGGCTGTTCTGTTTTTAATGAACAGGGACACTCCATTGGTAAAGGCCAACAACTCTGAACTGAGCTTCTTATTGCTTTTCTCCCTGTCTCTATGCTTTCTGTGCTCTCTTACCTTCATAGGCCGACCAACTGAGTGGTCCTGCATGCTGAGACATACGGCTTTTGGTATCACCTTTGTTCTCTGCATCTCTTGTATTCTTGGGAAAACAATAGTGGTTTTAATGGCCTTCAAAGCAACACTTCCAAGCAGTAATGTGATGAAATGGTTTGGGCCTGCTCAACAGAGACTCACTGTTTTTTCGTTAACTATCATACAGGTCATAATCTGCATCCTATGGCTCACAATAAATCCACCATTTCCCTTTAAAAATATGAAAGTTTTTCGGGAGAAGATTATTCTTGAGTGTTCTCTTGGCTCATCTGTTGGCTTCTGGGCTGTTTTAGGTTACATTGGATTTCTCGCTGTTTTATGCTTTCTGTTGGCCTTTTTGGCAAGAAAGTTGCCAGATAATTTTAATGAGGCTAAGTTTATTACTTTCAGCATGCTCATATTCAGTGCAGTCTGGATCACTTTCATCCCAGCTTATGTCAGCTCTCCTGGAAAATTGACTGTTGCTGTGGAGATTTTTGCAATTTTGGCATCGAGCTATGGCATACTTTTTTGTATATTTGCACCAAAATGCTATATTCTTGCAACTCAACAACCTGTAATAAAATGATTTAAAGCATGAACGCTTTCTATTAAATTTACGAAACAAAGTCTCTTGACTGTCTATAAAGTTAACAGTGTTCTGAAATAAAAAAATATTAAAAAAGACTTTGTTTTCGTGATTATCTTGAATGGCCAAAATGTCGAATTTAAGGAAGGATTAGACCTAACCTTTTAATCTAGCTTAAATTAGGACTTATGTCTTCTTCACATTGAATATGTGTATGTGTATAATTTACCTTTTATTTTTATTATATTATGTAATGTATTAAATTGCCTTTTATACCTGTACTATTCTTTTTTTTGTTTAAATCTATTTATTTTTTTTCTTTACATTTCAGTGTACGATGTTTCTAGGGGAGTAGAGGCTCTTGTGAGGAAAGGGCAAACAGTGTCTTGCACAAATGTTATATAGAGACTCGTGACCCATAGACAGTATTATGCCATTTTTCTACGGTAATACACTAGTCGACAAGTCATGGCCAAGACTTAACAAACTTAAAATAAGATAATAAGGGTAAGTTGTGTGTAATATCATTGCAACAGGACTCTTTGCAGTCTGCAAGAGGGGCACATTAGTGCTGGTCAAGTGATGAGTGCTCACTACTTCACACAATGGTGTATTTAAATGCCCAAAGCACTGTACAGGATGGTCGTTATTCATTGTAAATGGCCACCAAACCTCAGGCTGCAAGACACACCTGCCACCTTTTAGACCTTAGCCACAGCATCTAATTTTAAACAAAAGATCTGTTCCACAAATTATTCAAAACTATTCTATTCATTAGGTTACTTCCAGTAAGTTTTTGGGTTTGGGTTTTTATGTAAATAGTTGTGATTGATAGATTGTAGTCAAATGAAATCAAATCAAACTTTATTTATAAAGCATTCTTAAACAAAAGTTAATGCAAATATAAAACATCTTAAATATAAAAAAAAAAAAAAACAGCATAAACCTTCACCAAAAACACACACAATGCCCTCAACACCTCCATCCCCACCCCCTGCACCCAGCATAAGGTAACATAAACTGCAATACGAATTGCACGCTGAATAGGAATACAAACTGGGCTTGATGCTATTGTTTGGCAATGAAGCAATGATTAAGTCTCCATCAAAGCACCACACTAAAGTAAATTGGTGTTTCTAGTTTATTACAGATCTTTTTTGCATATTTTGTTACAAATAAATAAAATATACGGCATAGTTTATTTAAAGATAACCTGGAATGAGAAACAACTTTGATTAATTGATTCAATAAATAATTAAATGATTAATTTAATTATTTGCACAAAAGGCTTTTACATCTTTCTTGGTCATATAAGAAACATGACAGTTCTGAAGATTTCATATCTCCTTGTGCTAACTTTAGGGCAGGAACTTGTGATAATAGATAGTTTTTCATATTTAATAAATATATGGATTTTTTTTGATAAAATGAAATCAAAAACATAGGAAGGTTTTTGCACACGAGTACATTTTTGAAAACTGATTACACTGTCTTATAGTCCCACTCTGATCATCTTTTGATCTATTGTAAAAGCGTTCGCAGGAGTCTTTCTAGTTATGATTATACCATGTTTAACCAAAATAAAAAAACATGTCATTTTCTAGGACATAGTTTCTTCAGAGCGGCTGGGACTCATGTGGGTGAAACTGTTAGTGCAGAGTAAGCCTATACCCTTTCCCATCATCTATATGTTTTCATGCTCTCTCGCTTGCTTACAGCCCCTCCCACCACTAACCAAGCATTACAAAAATGGTGAGGAATATTGGACCTATCCAGCTGTACAGTTTTGAGCTAGCTAACAACAAGAATCAATAAAAAACAACTTGGAAAATGAAGACATACATACATCTATTTGTCTGAAAATGGATCTATCAGAATGGAGCAGAGCAGGGAGCTTATGGCTTAACTGTTTGAACAGCCTTTATGCATCTGCTCCTGCTTAATAAAGAAATACTCACAAAGGCAACATTAACATTTAATTTCTTTATATGTGTCCTCCATCATGAGAAAAATTTTGCGTCAAAGCCTAAAAATCGAATTGCTTTATCGATTACTGAAAGTAAATCTACACTTTTTAAAGATAACATTGAAAACATTTTTAAATATGAAGAACCACAGGATGATTCAAAATAACTCAATCCCAGCCTATATCAAGAATGAATCATGCAGTTCATTAGCGACTGAAGGCGTGTCTATAGAACGTGTGCACCTATATGTTAGTAGATAAATGTAAGTGTTTGGCAAAGGCAGCTCAGAAATCCTCAGTCTTTAACTTCTGTTGAAAGTATATCTATATCTGCAAATAGAAGCAGATCTTTTTTGAGAAATGAGATTAGAAGATCTTAAACAATTGGTAAACATGTATGCCTATATCTTTGTAATGTCATTGTTGGATGTTATTATAGGAAATCTTAGCAGACGAAGAATCTGCAGTCTGTGAAATGCTGGGTAGCCCTGAGTTTCCCTTGCTGTCTAAGTCAGGAGATATTCTTATTGGAGGAGCTTTTTCCGTGCACTCTCAAATAGCAGCATCTTCATTCTCCTTAAATGATGCTCCAGATCCTCTGATTTGCACCAGGTATTGGCTTATTGTTGTCTTTTAGAATAGTTACTTGGTTAAAAAAAAGATCAGCAAAAATTACAATTCTTTTCATAGATTGAACTTCAGAGAATTCCGTTTTGCTCAGACAATGATTTTTGCCATCGAGGAGATCAACAACAGCAGCTCTTTACTGCCAAACATCTCAGTTGGTTATAAAATATTTGACAGCTGTGGTTCAACACTTCCTTCAACACGTGCAGCCATGGGTCTGATTAATGGACAGGAAAGGACTTTTGGAAAAACCTGCTCTGGTCAGTCAACTGTTCATGCCATTGTTGGAACATCTGAGTCCTCTTCAACCATTGTCTTGTCACAAATTGCTGGAATTTTCCAAATACCAGTGGTAAATATGCATTATACTATTTTACTATTCAAGTCAGACACTTTATGTCAACAGTTTTTTTATTATTAGGTTTAGTAACATTTATTTGTTCATCTCTGGTAGGTAAAATGTTGATCAAAGTGTGTCTTGTATCTTTCATTGTGTTTTCTCTTTCAGATCAGCCACTTTTCCACATGCGCATGTCTCAGTAACAGAAAGGAGCACCCCTCCTTCTTCAGAACCATCCCCAGTGACTACTATCAGAGCAGGGCGCTGGCTCAGCTGGTAAAGTACTTTGGATGGACATGGGTCGGTGCAGTCAGAAGTGACAATGACTACGGCAATAATGGAATGGCAACATTCATTGAAGCTGCAACCAAGGAGGGGATTTGTGTTGAATACTCTGAGGCCATAGCAAGAACTGCTTCCAAAGAGCAGGTTGAAAGGGTGGTCAGAGTAATCAGTAGAGGTACTGCAAAAGTATTAGTTACCTTTCTGTCATATGATGAGATGGATGCTTTACTTGAAGAAGCTTTGCGGCAAAACCTAACTGGGTTGCAGTGGGTGGGAAGTGAATCGTGGATCACTGCTCATCATTTGGCTACCATGAAATACTCAGATATTCTTTATGGGTCCATAGGCTTTGTCATAAAGAAGGCAAAAATTGCAGGTTTGCAGGATTTTCTTTTACAGGTTCATCCAAGTCAGGACCCTCAGAACCACATACTGAAGGAGTTCTGGGAAGAAACCTTTGGCTGCAGTTTTCAGTCAAGTTTGCAAGGAACAAAACAGTGCTCTGGATCTGAGAGACTACGTGACATTAAAAATCCTTTCACAGATGTGTCAGAGCTGAGAATATCTAATAATGTATACAAAGCTGTATATGCTGTAGCTCATGCAATGCACAGCATGTTAAAATGTGGAGAAAACAGTGAAGCAGTCAACACATCATGTACCTTGAAAAGCATTTTACAGCCAAAAGAAGTAAGAGGCTAACTTTGTAAAAAGCTATAACTATTTAAAAATATTCAGCCTTACATTAGTCTCATCTTGTTGTGTTTTAACAGGTGGTGAAACACATCCAGGACGTGAATTTTTCTCTTCAGTCAGGAGAGAAAGTGTATTTTGATGAGAGAGGAGATCCTGCTGCAACCTATCAGCTGGTGAACTGGCAAAGGAACTCAGCAGGAGACATTGTGTTTGTGGTTGTTGGAAGTTATGATGCTTCACTACAAAGCGGAAAAGAATTTACCATGAATGGACTTAACATTACATGGGTTACAGAATCATTTGAGGTATCATCATCTAAGACGATAAAACACATTAAAGACTTAGGCATACATTTGTAAATTGCTCTTCGTTCAACTCTTGTCTTCATAAATTCCTTCATAAAGATGAATATGAAATAACATGATGCAGTGTTTAGGGGTGTATGCAGAGCATTGTGACATACTGTACATACAGACGAATGCCAAAAAAGCATACAGGAAACTGAAACTTCACACATAACATACACACACAAAAAACACAAGATGTCGTGCAAATTCTAAATGATGAATTATACAGTCACTTTAGGAATTCAACAATCATTTTTGTAATTAACTAGTCATTTTGGCCTTTTATTAATCCAATGTATATGTCATATAAAATATTTTAGTTGCTCTTGTTAAAATGTTTTATTGCATGTACCAATATGTGCTGTTATACAAAGTTTTTCTTCTATAATACAGCGATGAGCACAATTAGGTCATTAATACCTTACATTTTCTCGCCATGTTAATGTTACACATCATTTTGTCTCAGATATCTGCATCAGAAAAAATCTGACATGTTATTTTACTGTCACAGAGGCCAGTTTCTGTCTGCAGTGAGAGCTGTCCGCCTGGTTTCCGACAGGCTATGATTAAAGGAAAACCCATCTGCTGCTTCTTCTGCATCACCTGTGCTGCTGGAGAGATCAGTAACTCCACCAGTGAGTTCATGCTACCACACTTTTACTTTAATTAGCTATTTTGGGTTACTGCCTTACTATAGATTCATTTTTTTATTTAGAAAGTTATTGGTTACATCCTAATCTAGATTTTCTCTAATGCTGTATTCACCCAAAGTATGAATATGTACTTTCATTTGGACAGTTGATGTACATTTTTTAAAGACAGAACATGTGCATTCCCATTGATAAATACCTACTCCCTGGATATATAGAATATGAGGACCTATATTGCAGATTTTTCCTTATTGTGCTAAAGACTTTTACCAATACATAATCATTTCCATTTGTATTAATACAAATGGAAGTACTTGGGAATACAACGCCAACAGGTCAGGATAAAGACTTGTTACAATCCTCTTCCATATCTAACATCTTGGGTCAAAAAATAAAGATTATACCTTCTTATAAAGTAAGCATATCTCTGTGTGTCTATGCCGGTAAAAAACTGCACAAAGCAAAAAGTTGCATAAAAACTTCAAGTCCTAAAAGAGGCAAAGAATGAAAGATATAACATTGTTTCCTAGTGCATTGTGAGTCAAAAAGAATTCACATCAACTGTCCTAATTAGGATGCAGTCTCTCTATACTTTATATATATGTATATATAGTTTAGAGACAGTTTTGATTAAAAGATTAAAAGAATTGCTACCTATTTACAAGTTTAATCAAATCTCTCCAGTCACATCATTAATATTTTTATGTTTAATGTTTTAACATGCAGATTCTGCAGAGTGTTCTCCCTGTCCACTGGAGTACTGGTCAAATGAAGATCATAACAAGTGTGTTCCAAAGGTCATTGAGTTCCTTTCCTATGAAGAGACCATGGGCACCCTCCTCACTGCTTTCTCTTTGTTTGGAGCGGGTCTAGCACTCGTTCTGTCTATTGTCTTCTTTTGGTTCCGTCACACACCTCTGGTCAAAGCCAGTAACACTGAGCTGAGCTTCCTATTGCTGTTCTCCTTGACTTTGTGTTTCTTGTGTTCTCTGACCTTCATTGGCCGGCCCACTGACTGGTCCTGCATGCTTCGCCATGTAGCGTTTGGCATAGCCTTTGCCTTGTGTATTTCATGTATTCTGACTAAAACTATTACAGTGGTGATAGCCTTTAAAGCCAGAACACCAGCAAACAGAGTTCCTCAGTGTTTGGCTTCACATCAGAGAATGGGTGTTGTTGGTGGTACTTTTCTGCAGGTGTTGGTTTGTGTAGTATGGTTAGTCCTGGCTCCACCCTTTCCACACAAAAATACAGTTTATGCACTAGAAAGGATTATTCTAGAGTGTAACTTAGGTTCATCTGTAGGGTTTTGGGTTGTGTTAGGGTATATCGGACTTCTGGCGGTGTTGTGTCTGATCCTTGCCTTTTTAGCTCGAAAGCTGCCTGACAATTTTAATGAAGCCAAATTCATCACATTCAGCATGTTGATATTCAGTGCAGTCTGGGTCACATTTATCCCAGCATATGTGAGTTCTCCTGGAAAATTCACTGTAGCTGTAGAAATCTTTGCAATTCTGGCCTCAAGCTTTGGATTGCTTTTCTGTATATTTGCTCCTAAATGTTACATTTTACTAGTGAAGCCAGAGAGGAATACTAAAAACCACATGATGGGGAGAGATCTGCAAAAATCAAATTAAATGAAAACAATAAGAACGCTTCTTTTATGTTAATCTGGCTTTTCCATTATTAGGACTGATTATCGTCTCACTGGTACCAGCTTTAGTAGAAACCAAAAGGTTGAAAAGAGTAGCTTACCTATATTTTGAAGATTTTTTTTTTATTATTTAAAATGAATTAAAGATTGTTTTAGTTTCCAAACCTTTCATTTAGAACAACTATGGTTTTGGTTTGTGAAATGTACAGATTGCATACTGTGAAAAATAAAAAAGGAAAACCAAATGCATGTTAATGGTCATTGTACTTTTCACATGTTCTATTTTTAGACTTTTTTTCTGTAAACAAAATAGGAAACTTCTTTACATTAATACGTTTGACATATGTGCCTGTACAGCAGTAGAACAACGAGACACAAAAGAGTTAAAGTGGGAAAGGGCTTTTGAGCAGCATGTAGGGCAGGATGCCACTGACATTAGAACTAACATCAATGAAAAGCTAACATATTCACTAATGTATGCTACAACTAACACCCCATTAAAATGGTCCTATCGAGAGAAGATGGCATACACTTTTTGAGATGGGGAGATAGAGGCTTATTGAAAACAGTTCCTAAACACATGTGGACCTACACTGTCCAAAGGGTCAGTGTAGTCCAAAATAGATGATTTATTGAGCAAACATTAAACACTCCTGATTAAATGTTGACAGATAAAGAGGTCAGACTTATCAAAAAGGCGGAAAAATCTCTATGTCATGCAATTAAACATTAAACAAGGAGATAGGAAAGATCAATTCCAAATGTGACCAAGGACATTCTATGTTAGTCTAAAAACATCCTGATTAATTCCAGTGTTGCTAACAAAGCGTTCGCCCTGACACTGGAAAGTTCTTAGTTCAAATCCAGGCCGAGTCATACCAAAGACTCTAAAAATGGGACCCAATACCTCACTGCTTTACATTCCGCATTAAGGGGTTGGACTGGGGTGTTAAACCACCAAATGGTTCCGGCTGTGTCACCACTCCCCCAGGGGACGGGTCAAACGCTGAAAACAAATTTCATACATCGAGGTGTGTGACAACTACTAGGACTTTATCTTTGGTGACTTATTAAACCCTCCTAGTGACTTACTTTCTCGAAGGTGACTGGAAACAAAAATGCCAACTTTTGCTGATGTTACTGGATATCTTTCCAGTTTGTGGTGACACAAATTTTAAAGCACTTATTGTTGAGTCATGTCTCTTCTCACCGGGCAAGAGCAAGTGAGGCTCCACCCACTCCAAAACGATAATTGTGATAAGCAGCTGCAGTAGAGCTGAGTGAGGTCCTCCGTCACATTTAAAGTGCACATACACTGATGAATCAGATTGTGCTTTGAAAGGGTCACAAAATTAATGTATGTTGTCAAGCATGTTATATATTGTAAAGTATGTTGCACTGCAAGACACTATGTCTTCTTTAACTTTGCAGCTCAATCTGAATATCAAAGCAGTTCAAACCTATCAGAGTCATAATGTTCAACAGAGGTAGTCGATGCTTGGTGAAAATTACGAGGAAGTTAAAATTACTATTTTCTTTCTCAACTCACTAAATAATTGTATGTTTTTTACAGTTCTAAAAAAACGTAAAAGGTTTTACTCACTTTTTGTCTCTCCCAAAAAATGTGTATTTATTTCCCCCCAAAGGTGCTATGTAAACAATTAGCTAGTTAGGTGATACCATCATAAAGTAACTTTTAAGGACTTGTAGGTCAAACAAACTGTAAAATTAACAATGTCTGTTATGTACACTTCAAAAATAGTAAATATAGACACAAACATTTACTTATTATATCCATTTTTTGCATCAAACACAATCAAAGTGTAATGTGTATGAGTCCTGTTTGTAACATGCATTATATTAACAACAGCTAAAAATAGCTTTCATTATTATCCTGGCATGATTTGATTGGAGGAGCACAGTCTACCTCAGTGATCATGGCTATCTATTAAAGTATATAAAGCTCCTTCTCTGGGAGTTTTTTGGTTGGTAAATATACAAATATAAATGTCTGCATAGCAGCTCAATTTTGGTCAGTGAAGGGACTGTAGAATATAATGAGCAGTGGATTTGAAATGCATTGTAAACATGTGTTTTTCTATTTCTGTAATGTCACTCTTGGTGGTTATTATGAGCGTCTTAGCAGAAGAAGAAACAGCTATCTGTGAATTAATGGGTAGCCCTGAACTTCCCTTGCTGTCTAAGTCAGGAGATATTCTTATTGGAGGAACTTTTTCCGTGCACTCTCAAATAGCAGCATCTTCACTCTCCTTAAGTGATGCTCCAGATCCTCTGATTTGCACCAGGTAATAATGTATTTGTTAGGGGTAAAGTTATTCTTTCAAGAACAGAGGTGTGTGACACTTTTCTTTTCACAGATTGAACTTCAGAGAATTCCGCTTTGCTCAGACAATGATGTTTGCCATTGAGGAAATCAACAACAGCAGCTCTTTACTTCCAAACATCTCAGTTGGTTATAAAATATTTGACAGCTGTGGTTCAACACTTCCTTCAACACGTGCAGCCATGGGTCTGATTAATGGACAGGAAAGGACTTTTGGAAAAACCTGCTCTGGTCAGTCAACTGTTCATGCCATTGTTGGAACATCTGAGTCCTCTTCAACCATTGTCTTGTCACAAATTGCTGGAGTTTTCCAAATACCAGTGGTAACTATGTGTATAACCTTTGTATTGTTCAGGTCAGGAACTTTAAGATTTACATTGTTTACATACCTTTTACATGATATGTGCAATAACATCTGCTTTTATAAAGGTTAACAGTTTTTTTTTATTATTAGGTTTAGGAACATTTATTTGTTCATCTCTGGTAGGTAAAATGTTGATCAAAGTGTGTCTTGTATCTTTCATTGTGTTTTCTCTTTCAGATCAGCCACTTTTCCACATGTGCATGTCTCAGTAACAGAAAGGAGCACCCCTCCTTCTTCAGAACCATCCCCAGTGACTACTATCAGAGCAGGGCGCTGGCTCAGCTGGTAAAGTACTTTGGATGGACATGGGTCGGTGCAGTCAGAAGTGACAATGACTACGGCAATAATGGAATGGCAACATTCATTGAAGCTGCAACCAAGGAGGGGATTTGTGTTGAATACTCTGAGGCCATAGCAAGAACTGCTTCCAAAGAGCAGGTTGAAAGGGTGGTCAGAGTAATCAGTAGAGGTACTGCAAAAGTATTAGTTGCCTTTCTGGCTCAGAGTGAGATTGAAATTTTACTTGAAGAAGCTTTTAGGCAAAACCTAACTGGGTTGCAGTGGGTGGGAAGTGAATCCTGGATCACTGCTCATCATTTGGCTACCATGAAATACTCAGATATTCTTTATGGGTCCATAGGCTTTGCCATAAAGAAGGCAAAAATTGCAGGTTTGCAGGATTTTCTTTTACAGGTTCATCCAAGTCAGGACCCTCAGAACCACATACTGAAGGAGTTCTGGGAAGAAACCTTTGGCTGCAGTTTTCAGTCAAGTTTGCAAGGAACAAAACAGTGCTCTGGATCTGAGAGACTACGTGACATTAAAAATCCTTTCACAGATGTGTCAGAGCTGAGAATATCTAATAATGTATACAAAGCTGTATATGCTGTAGCTCATGCAATGCACAGCATGTTAAAATGTGGAGAAAACAGTGAAGCAGTCAACACATCATGTACCTTGAAAAGCATTTTACAGCCAAAAGAAGTAAGAGGCTAACTTTGTAAAAAGCTATAACTATTTAAAAATATTCAGCCTTACATTAGTCTCATATTGTTGTGTTTTAACAGGTGGTGAAACACATCCAGGACGTGAATTTTTCTCTTCAGTCAGGAGAGAAAGTGTATTTTGATGACAGAGGAGATCCTGCTGCAACCTATCAGCTGGTGAACTGGCAAAGGAACTCAGCAGGAGACATTGTGTTTGTGGTTGTTGGAAGTTATGATGCTTCACTACAAAGCGGAAAAGAATTTACCATGAATGGACTTAACATTACATGGGTTACAGAATCCTTTGAGGTATCATCACTTAAAACATGCAAGAATATCTTGAAATATGTAACCCCCCCACTCCCCCCACCTAATTGCAATCAGCACTAAAGTATTTCTTTTTGAGAATTTACCAATTAAAAACAAAAACCATTTGTCATGGTGGCAATTTAATGCCAAAATAATGCCTTTGTCTTCATACCAATCTTACCATTATCTTGGCTCGGATATCTGCATCAGAAAAAAGCTGACATGTTTTTTTATTGTCACAGAGGCCAGTTTCTGTCTGCAGTGAGAGCTGTCCGCCTGGTTTCCGACAGGCTATGATTAAAGGAAAACCCATCTGCTGCTTCTCCTGCATCACTTGTGCTGTTGGAGAGATCAGTAACTCCACCAGTGAGTTCATGTTTTAGTGGTTACTGATTATTTTATTATTTGTTTTAAAGAAATAGATATGCAAATTGTAACCCGTTTTATTTTTATGTTGTTATCCCCTACATACATACATGAATGAAGACAATCCCAAGGGACATTTTACAAAGATACAGGAGCTTGTCTTAGTGTCTGTCTTGAAAACAATCCACCTCAAGGCATATTTGGGGATCAGTCCCCTCATAAATGGCATAAGTAGCTTTGAGGGATAGTTTTTAAATTAAAAAAGAATTGTTACATTGTTAGGGCACTTTTAAAACTTTGAAAATGTTTTGTCCTATTTTCCATACAGATTCTGCAGAGTGTCCCCCCCCTCCCCTGGAGTACTGGTCAAATGAAGATCATAACAAGTGTGTTCCAAAGGTCATTGAGTTCCTTTCCTATGAAGAGACCATGGGCACCCTCCTCACTGCTTTCTCTTTGTTTGGAGCGGGTCTAGCACTCGTTCTGTCTATTGTCTTCTTTTGGTTCCGTCACACACCTCTGGTCAAAGCCAGTAACTCTGAGTTGAGCTTCCTCTTGCTGTTCTCCTTGACTTTGTGTTTCTTGTGTTCTCTGACCTTCATTGGCCGGCCAACTGACTGGTCCTGCATGCTTCGCCATGTAGCATTTGGCATAGCCTTTGCCTTGTGTATTTCATGTATTCTGACTAAAACTATTACAGTGGTGATAGCCTTTAAAGCCAGAACACCAGCAAACAGAGTTCCTCAGTGTTTGGCTTCACATCAGAGAATGGGTGTTGTTGGTGGTACTTTTCTGCAGGTGTTGGTTTGTGTAGTATGGTTAGCTCAGGCTCCACCCTTTCCACATAAAAATACAGTTTATGCAGCTGACAGGATTATTCTAGAGTGTAACTTAGGTTCATCTGTAGGGTTTTGGGTTGTGTTAGGGTATATCGGACTTCTGGCAGTGTTGTGTCTGATCCTTGCCTTTTTAGCTCGAAAGCTGCCTGACAATTTTAATGAAGCCAAATTAATCACATTCAGCATGTTGATATTCAGTGCAGTCTGGGTCACATTTATCCCAGCATATGTGAGTTCTCCTGGAAAATTCACTGTAGCTGTAGAAATCTTTGCAATTCTGGCCTCAAGCTTTGGATTGCTTTTCTGTATATTTGCTCCTAAATGTTACATTTTACTAGTAAAGCCAGAGAGGAATACTAAAAACCACATGATGGGGAGAGATCTGCAAAAAATACAATTAAGTGAAAATAATAAGAAAGCTTCTTTTAGGTTAAACTGGCTTATCCAATAATAGGACTGATTATCATCTCAATGGTACCAGCATTAGTAGAAGCCAACAGCTTTATAAGTAGCCTATCTATATCTGTAGGCATTTTTTTAATCAATTAAATATTTATTTTAGTTTTCAAACCTTTCATTTAGAGCAATCATGCTTTTGGTTTGTGAAATGTACAGATTACATACTGCGAAAAATAAAAAAGGAAAACCAAATGCATGTTAATGGTAGATGATTACTTTTCACAACATGTTATATTTTCAGACTTTTCTCTGTGAACTAAAGAGCAACTTCTTTTTACAATAGTATGTCTGACAAATATTCTTCTACAGTAGTAGAACAAAGAGACACAAAGAGGTTGACATGGAAAAGGGGTTTTGAATATCACACAGGACAGGATGCAACCGATATGACAGCTAACATCAATGGACAGCTAACATACTCACTTAAGTGTGCCAAAACGAAGACCACCACAGCAAGCATCACAGTTTCAATAAGTACATATATATATATATATATATATATATATATATATATATATATATATATATATATATATATATATATATATATATATATATATATATATATATATATATAACTCCATACACAGACTCAATCCAATAATATATGAAATAAACAAACCCCATCAAGATGGTCCTATCGAGACAAAATGGCATACATATTTTGAGATGGGCAATTGCATGCTAATTGAAAGCAGTTTCTAAACATATTTGGACCTATACTTGGTCCAAAAAGTCAGTGTAGTTTAAAATAGATGATTTAATGAGCAAGTGGCTGTACCAACATCGCAGAGCCAACTTAAGTGGATCTTAGTCTGAAGTACACCTACACCTGAAGGCCATAAACCACTCTTTCAAGGATGCTGAAGTCCACATTTTAGTCAGAGAGAAAGGATGGTTTGAACAAGGACTGAAAGAAACCATCTTTGTCAAGAAAGATAAATCTTCCCTTAGTGAGAATGCTGGTCTCAGGTTTATTCTTCCATCTATCTACAGCAGTGTTCTGAAACCCAAACAAACTGAACCAGTTTCACTAAGGTCATTAACATCTGAAAAAGATGACCAGGTTAGGGAGGGGAGCCACTGCCTCCCCAACTCCAACTGAGGTCAAAGGACTCCTAAAGACCCGAAACCATGTAGTCCAAATAAGCAATACCATCCAGTTTCAGATCTGACTCCTCCCCATGAGCGCACATATACCAGCTCTTCTACCAGCTAATTCAGAATTGACAAAGCCTCTTGGATAAGAGGTGAAACATCTTCAACTTTGAAAACCAAGTCCTGATGACAGCCCCTAAACCTCCCACTATGATGGAATCAACCTGGATGACTGAGTCTTTATAGACAAGTGACAACAATAAGCTAATTATGTTATTGCATCATAAAGTAACTTTTAATGACCTCTAGGTCAAACAAATTGTAAAATTAATACTGTCTATAATGTCAGCTTGAAAAATAGTTAAAGTAAACACATACACATACTTTTATAAAAAATTTATTTTTTCCATCAAACACAACCAAAGTGTAAGGTGTATTAGTCCTGCTGTAACATACATTATATTAACAACAGCTAAAAATATCTTTCATTATTATCGTGGCGTGATTTGATCGGAGGAACACGTACACAGTCTACCTCAGTGACAATTTCTAACAATTTAAGTATAAAGCTCTGTCTTGTGGAATTTTTTCGTTGGTAAAAATACAAATAGGTATACAGATCTAATAATAATAAAAATAATAATGCATTGTATTTGTCTGCGCTTTTCCAGACACTCAAAGCGCTTACAATGTGTCCATTATTCATTCACTTCTCATTTATACTAGGTGATGTTAAGCTACTAATGTAGCCACAGCTGCCCTGGGGCAGAGAGGCGTGGTTGCCAGTTTGCGTCGTCACCAGGATATTCATACACATTCACACACCAGTGGAGCAAAACTGAAGGCAAGGAGGGTGAAGTGTCTTGGACAACAACACAATGACAGTTGACTGTGGGGGATCAAACTGCCGACAATTCAATCATTGGACGATCTGTTCAACCACCTGAGCCGATGCCACAGTCCCCTTCATCAAAGTTGGAGTGAAACCTCAGGCACAGCCACAATTAACAACAGGCCTTCTCCACAAAGCCTCGGACTGGTAGCCGCAGGCAGACCTAGGAAAACACCTAAGGTTCCCTCAGCACACTGTAAACAAAAATCTCCGCCCAGACATGATACTTATCTCTGAGGTTTCAAAACATCTGATCATGCTGGAACTTACGGCGTCTTGGGAAGAGCGTTTTGAGGAAGCAAATAAGAGGAAAAGTGCTAGGTGCCGGGAACTAGTGGAGGGGTGCAGGGAAAGAGGCTGGACAACCTTCTGTTAGCCTGTAGAAGTTGGCTGTATAGGCTCTGCGGGACGTTCTCTTTGCAAAGACCTCTGTCGTTTAGGCATTACAGGGGCGGTCAGGAGGAGGGCCATTCAATCCATGAGCGAAGCCGCAGAGAAGGCCATGAGGTGATTTTGGATTAAGTGGGCGGATCCATGGACTGCTATTGGGTCGCAAGTCAGGGTTTGATCAACCTCAGGTGGGTCACCTGGGTGAGGGTGTTTGATGTTGTGAGACCCGAAACACCCCATGATCTCAGGATATATCACTGAGGGTGCATCCCAGCGCATCCATGAGATGTTTCTTGCATACTGGACACAATTTATTGCTTAGTTTAAGTGGTCATGTATTTTATTGGGTGAAATGAAGAGAAAATATCTACAGCAAAATGAAAGGACATTACCATAATGGACTGACATCTCATAGATGCACATTACCAAAGAAATCAAAGTACTGCACCTTAAAACCCAGCATCTTTAATAGTCCTTATGGACACTTATAAAAATGTCATTATCATAACATGGTTGTGTCCTCTGGTGCAAAACCTTAAAATTGGATCTGGAGTACAATTGGGTCAAAAAAACAACCAGAGCAACTAATGAAAAGCTGTGGCATTATATGAGCTTTTTCATAAGATTAAAAATATTGAATTTAAAGAAGCACTACAAGATCTAGCCTAATGTATTTTGTGGATTTTACTTGATTTATCAAAATGCTGCACTGTGTGAATTATCATATAATACTATAGTGTTCAAACACAAAATTGTTGGCAACAATATCTAAATTTACACGCAACTATAGTTAAAATCAACTAATATAGTTGACAACTAATTATCAAATTATGAAATATCACTATTCTGATAGATGAAATAAGTAACCAGCAAATTTGATTTTATACGTACAAGTTGTAAACATTTTTAGAATTGAATACAGCCAATCTGAAATTTTATTTTCAAATAATGATGTCATCGCCTAGGTATTTGGATGGAGCAGGTTTTCTCAAACTATTTGAAGCGGAGGGCCAAATTAGGAACTCAACATTAGACTGGGGGCCAATTTTGGTGAAAAAAATGAATAAACAGAAAAAATAGTTTTTAATAACTTTAATGACCAAGTGTCATTTGTACAATTAACCAGGCCAAAACCTCCAGTTTTTTTCCCAGTTGCGGTCGGAGGTTGCTGCCCAGATCTTCTACTCATCTTGTAATTGTATCATTTGATTGGTTTATTTCTTCAAACTTTTTTTTTCCCTTTGGACAAAAAATGTCAGCTACTTTCAGTGTACATTCTTTTTACAAACTCCCCGTCACTTAAGGGTTTGCCAGGCTATTTACAAAGCCACAATGTAGCCAGCTTCTGTCACAGCTTCACTGGATTCAGCTATTTTTCTAAACATCTGCTGTCAAGCATAGCCTCGTGGTAGTTGTTGGAGCTTACCGTATTTTCCGGACTATAAGTCACACTTTTTTTCATAGTTTGGCAAGGGGTGCGACTTATACTCCGGAGCGACTTATATTTGAAATAAATTACATTGTTAAATAATTTCACATGTTCGTTATTTTCACTGACAACTGCAAGAGGGCGCTCCAGGCTCGGAGTGGTACTTAGTGGTACTTTCATACTGTCAAGTGTGTTTGTGACCTGTGTGCTCCCACACTTAAATACAATTTATTTTAATTTAAGTAGTATTTTACTAATAATTATCTTTTTTCAGGTTAACAAATATGTATCATTTCAATACAAACATTTGTATAACATTTTAGAAGATTTACCGGTAATTATTTTTTTTTCTTTTAACCCAATACAACAACGTGACATATTAAAAAAAGGAGTCCAGCATTGAGCTTATCAGTAGCCCTTTAAAGTCCAAAGTAAAGTGCAGTGGTTTTATGTTTATAAAGCAGGGACGTACTCAGTTCGTCGTGCGTCATGTAGCTATTTAGCCTGTTCTCTAACCCCCTGTTATTTTAAGTTGCCTTTCAAGGTGAGATGTATGTTCTTGGTCTCAGATTTTTTAAATAAATTTCCTGTCAAAGTGCGACTTATAGTCCAGTGCGACTTATCTGTGTTTTTTTCTACTTTATAATGCATTTTTGGGCTGGTGCGACTTATACTCCGGTGCGACTTATAGTCCGGAAAATACGGTATTATTGCGGTCCTCGCCCATACATTTTTCGTAGTTTTTATGATTTATTGAAGAGTGATGATTTTTATTTTATTTACTGGAATCTAATTTCCCTCAGGATTAATATAGTATCATTGATTGATTGGATTCTTTGAGAATTGCATTTACCTGCTAGCAATAAGGCCCATGACTTTATCCAGCCCATGAGGTACGACAAAGTAAGCATTTGTCCACTTAGTTTGAAAGCGCCTTTTCTCCTCGCCAGCACGTTTTTCCTCAAAGGAACCTGCTCTACCTCTCTTTTATTGAGGGCCATAAATAAATCTTCCAGCGGGCTGCCATTGGCCCCTGGGCTGCACTTTGAGCACCACTGGGATAGAGCCTTTTGAGAAATTTTTCAATTGCTGCTTGACTTCTGTTTTGATTAAAGTAAAATGACTTGCTGTTTTTTGATAACTCTGACTTAAGAATTTTTAGAAATTTATATTTTATTATCTAAAGTCTTTCATTGATCACATGGCTGATTGTAAAATAGTCATAAAAAATATTTAAATACGTATAATGATATGTTGAATATATGTATATCACATATAAAAAAATCAAACCTTTTAATTTGGTTAATAACAGAAATGCTAATTTATTACTAAATTCAGTCATCGGGGAAGGAATTCCAAGTAAAACTGCAGTGACCACTAAAAGCACAGATTACCAAAGGAAAAATTGAAAAACACTCTAATATGTTATGCACAGAAATGTAATGAGTGTGGGAGGAAAGTTAGATGACATCACCCACACACTGTGATTTGATTAGAGTGCCTCAGTCAGCATCACCTACAGAGATATAAAGCTCTGTCTCTTAAAGGAAACACATTTTAGTTTTTTATAGAGAAGCAAAAGAAAAGAAATCCGAGTGGAGATCTGTGATTGTAAGCTGCCGTATGAAATATGCATGACTGCATTTGTGTTATGGTACTCTTTATGGTTACTATGGGAGTCATCGCAGAAGATGAAACAGCTCTTTGTGAGCTGCTGGGAAGCCCTGTGTTACCTCTGTTATCAAAGAAAGGCGACATCACCATTGGAGGAGCATTTTCTGTCTATACCCAAACCCCAAAGTCTTCACCTTCTCTGACTGAAACTCCAGAACCTCTCATTTGCACCAGGTATCTTTAAAAAAACGTTTTTTTCAACTATAGACAAACAAATTTAATTGCAAAGACTTTTTTTTACAGGATAAGCTTCAGAGAATTCCGTTTTGCTCAGACAATGATGTTTGCCATTGAGGAGATCAACAACAGCAGCTCTTTACTGCCGAACGTCTCGGTTGGTTATAAAATATTTGACAGCTGTGGTTCAACACTTTCTTCAACACGTGCAGCCATGGGTCTGATTAATGGACAGGAAAGGACTTTTGGAAAAACCTGCTCTGGTCAGTCAACTGTTCATGCCATTGTGGGAGCCTCTAAATCTTCCTCAACGATCGTCTTGTCACAAATTGCTGGGATCTTTCAAATACCGGTGGTAAATATGATTAAAATTTGTTCATGATTTCTTCATTGTTATTTCTTATCTGTTATTATAAATTCATTGCCTTAACAGAATACTGAAAAAAAACAAACAAGTAACAATGAGGTTAGAAGCGTTTTGCATATCTTTTTGCATCTTTTCATTGTGTTTTCTCTTTCAGATCAGCCACTTTTCCACATGCGCATGTCTCAGTAACAGAAAGGAGCACCCCTCCTTCTTCAGAACCATCCCCAGTGACTACTATCAGAGCAGGGCGCTGGCTCAGCTGGTAAAGTACTTTGGATGGACATGGGTCGGTGCTGTCAGAAGTGACAATGACTACGGCAATAATGGAATGGCAACATTCATTGAAGCTGCAACCCAGGAGGGGATTTGTGTTGAATACTCTGAGGCCATCTCAGGGACTAGCTTATATGTACAGGTTGAGAGGGTGGTCAGAGTGATCAAAACAGGCACTGCAAGAGTTTTAGTTGCCTTCCTTGGTTATGATGAAATGGATATTCTGCTTGAAGAAGCTCTGAGACAAAACCTAACTGGGTTGCAGTGGGTGGGAAGTGAATCCTGGATTACATCAAGTAATTTGGCTCTAAATAGGTATTCTGGAATACTAACTGGCTCTATAGGCTTTGCCATAAAGAAGGCAAAAATTGCAGGTTTGCAGGATTTTCTTTTACAGGTTCATCCAAGTCAGGACCCTCAGAACCACATACTGAAGGAGTTCTGGGAAGAAACCTTTGGCTGCAGTTTTCAGTCAAGTTTGCAAGGAACAAAACAGTGCTCTGGATCTGAGAGACTATGTGACATTAAAAATCCTTTCACAGATGTGTCAGAGCTGAGAATATCTAATAATGTATACAAAGCTGTTTATGCTGTAGCTCATGCAATGCACAGCATGTTAAAATGTGGAGCAAACAGTGAAGCAGTCAACACATCATGTACCTTGAAAAGCATTTTACAGCCAAAAGAAGTAAGAGGCTAACTTTGTAAAATATATGCATTTTAAATAATCACACTGTCATCCTAAGACCATATTCTACACCTTGTTTTTGTCATTAGATTGCCAAACACATCCAGGATGTGAATTTTTCTCTTCAGTCAGGAGAGAAAGTTTCATTTGATGAAAGAGGGGATCCTGCAGCGACCTATCAGCTGGTGAACTGGCAAAGGAACTCAGCAGGAGACATTATGTTTGTAGCAGTAGGGAGCTATGATGCCTCCCTTCCAAATGGGAAACAGTTTACAATAGATAAAATGAATATCACATGGATCGGAGAATCTCGACAGGTATCTAAGATTTAAGCCTTGTCAAGGAGTACTCTACCCAGATCGTCAACATAAAAAATATGTAGTGTCAAACCAGAAAGCTGTAATATTATCTTAACAGCTAAAAAACTTCAGCTGCAATTTTTAGGATAATTCTGATTTGTCTGTTGTGATATTCCATATTTTAGAAATTAGAAATGTTTGCATTGCCTTCAAATTAAATGATTTTAATAAAAAGAAAATTATGATTACAAGTAAACCAATTTGACTATTATAGAGTTGCAGTTTTTTCTTTTTCTTTTTTTATGTTTTAATGAAAATCAAAGTGATTATTAATACAACATCTGCTTGCTTTTAAAAAAAATGTCTAACTTCTTTCATGGTTTGATGAGAACTTTCATCTTACTGTTTCTTATCCTACAGCAAATGTTAAAATATCCAACTGAGGATTGAAATCCATTGTTGTTTCAGAGGCCGATATCTGTCTGCAGTGAGAGTTGTCTTCCTGGTTTCCGACAGGCTGTGATTAAAGGCAAACCCATTTGTTGTTTTTCCTGCATTGCTTGTGCAGCTGGAGAGATCAGCAACTCCAGCAGTAAGTTTCTTTCATTTAAAGGTCCACATCAAGGAATGAAAATATCATCAAAAAAGTGTATCTATTTCAGAAAATCGGTTTAAAAAGTGTTCAACGGGGTAAACATTAATGTATAGGCAGGCCCATAACAACTTAATGCCCCTCACCGTGGCCTTAATATGGCCCCTCAACCTCCAAACTCTTTCCATACTAGGAGAGAGTCCCACCCTTCTTGAGGAATTGGGTTTCAGTGCCCAATCTGTAGAGGTGGGACCAACTAACTGGTCAAGCTTCTGTGCAAGCTCAGATTCATTCCCATTAAGTGAGGCCCCATTCCATGATCTAATGGTTAGCCCATGGATTGGGCTCTCGAGGCAGATAGCTTTCAGCACCATCCCAATTACACACCTCCCTTTCTTCTGGGCCTACAAAAACTGAATTACATATTATTTTAGAGTTTGTATATTTGTTAGTTATAAGATTCAAAAAGAAAGAAAAATCTCACAAATGAAATGATTTCACTTTTGAAATGGATTTACAATTTTTTTATGATGTTCTAAATAATGCCAACTAAGTAATGTTTGAAAAATAAATTTGATACCAACTTTTTATCATTTTTTTTCAAATGCAGATTCTGCAGAGTGTTCTCCCTGTCCACTGGAGTACTGGTCAAATGAAGATCATAACAAGTGTGTTCCAAAGGTGATTGAGTTCCTTTCCTATGAAGAGACCATGGGCACCCTCCTCACTGTTTTCTCTTTGTTTGGAGCGGGTCTAACGCTTGTTGTATCTTTTGTCTTCTTTTGGTTCCGTCACACACCTCTGGTCAAAGCCAGTAACTCTGAGCTGAGCTTCCTCTTGCTGTTCTCCTTGACTTTGTGTTTCTTGTGTTCTCTGACCTTCATTGGCCGGCCCACTGACTGGTCCTGCATGCTTCGCCATGTAGCATTTGGCATAACCTTTGCCTTGTGTATTTCATGTATTCTGACTAAAACTATTACGGTGGTGATAGCCTTTAAAGCCAGAACACCAGCAAACAGAGTTCCTCAGTGTTTGGCTTCACATCAGAGAATGGGTGTTGTTGGTGGTACTTTTCTGCAGGTGTTGGTTTGTGTAGTATGGTTAGCCCTGGCTCCACCCTTTCCACACAAAAATACAATTTATGCACTAGAAAGGATTATTCTAGAATGTAACTTAGGTTCATCTGTAGGGTTTTGGGTTGTGTTAGGGTATATCGGACTTCTGGCAGTGTTGTGTCTGATCCTTGCCTTTTTAGCTCGAAAGCTGCCTGACAATTTTAATGAAGCCAAATTCATCACATTCAGCATGTTGATATTCAGTGCAGTCTGGGTCACATTTATCCCAGCATATGTGAGTTCTCCTGGAAAATTCACTGTAGCTGTAGAAATCTTTGCAATTCTGGCCTCAAGCTTTGGATTGCTTTTCTGTATATTTGCTCCTAAATGTTACATTTTACTACTAAAGCCAGAGAGGAATACTAAAAACCACATGATGGGGAGAGATCAAGTAAAGACATAATAAATGTTTATGGTAGTTGTACCAAAATGTCATGTTAGCTTGTCACAGTGGTTTGCTGATTTTAGCAGATTTTTGAGATGTCAACAAATGTCCAAGATGCTACAAAATGTGAGTTTGGTTTACCTTTACAGATGAAAGGTCCAATTTGGTTCCTTTTTGGGTCTATGTGTAGATAAGGTTCCCAGAGTCTTCTGCCAACTTTCTTAGCTTATCCAGAAAATTCTGAGGTGATTTTAGGTCAGTACATGACGCAGAAAGATATCTTAACATCTCATAGAGAAACCATGGGTGGAAATCACCATCATTGGTTGTCACTGATATAAAAGAGCAGTTCTTCTTTATGCCTTATGTAACAACCACCTTTTCTGGTGGAGATGGGCTGTTTGCAGACAAAAAATGGACAAGTCTGTATGGGACATGCTGGTTAAGCATAACTGTTTACCATTTATGTTTCACATCTTTGTTTGCATTTATATTTAGAATCAGCATGCTTTTAATGGACACTTATCACATTTGTTTTTAAATTATTTTAATTTCAAATATGCAGATATTGTGACAATGTTTGTTGAATCTGATGCATCTCATTCTAAATAGCTGAACTTTCACATTTATTTGTTGCTGCCCAGTGTTTTGTAAGACATAGAAAACACCTGGTCTTTTTTTTTTTAGTCTTCGTGCACCTGTTAAGCAACAACATCAAATTAAACTGTTTGCATTTTCTGAAACGTTTTGTTGGTGGTGTGATGCTAGAGACAAATGCAGGACAGACGGGTGTGAGGTTTGAATACATTAGCTGTACTAACAGACAGACATCCCTTTAAGGAAAGTACTATGCCTACTAAGTAAAAACTTCTATAGAAAAAAATAGACTTACAAGATATAATTCTGACCTTGCAAAGTGAACATGTAAAAAACTATTTTACAATCTAGATAATATGCTATATTACATATTAATATTGTGGTAAAAGCAGGGATTTTAATGGGTAGTACTTGTAAGCGTGTAATAGGGCCTTTCTTCTGTCACTCACATTCAAACACTGCCATTGGTGGAAGACCTGGTGGCCTTGTGATGTGAAGCTCCTATAATATGATAAGATTTTGGAGGGTTAATCTTAAAACTTTGGACATTAAGTGAGGTACAATGCTGCTGATAGCAGAACTACTCCTTTTTTTTCTTGTGGCTGTGAGAGAAGGAAAGCCTACGTGTCAAACGTATGGGACCAAAGAACTCTCTTCATTTTTCAAGGAAGGAGACATTACTATTGGAGGAATTTTTTCTTTTCACCAAAGCCCAGTCACAGCGAGTTCAACTCTCGAACTCAACCCAGGTTCAATCCAGTGTAAAGGGTAAGAGAGTGACTAAAATGCATGTAAATGCTGTTTATTCCCTACTTCACATCATTTACATGTATTATTTTTAAACCAATTTTCTAATTTTATCTTTTCTTTTAAAGTAAATTTTACGTTGATCATTTCTATGATGTATTGTGATTTGAATGCATTTTTCTGTTTTGTGAAGCACCTTGAATTACTTTGTGTACGAACTGCGCTATACAAATAAACTTGCCTTGCCTTGCCTTACACTCTTACATACTTTTTGTGTATTTTTATCTTTTACCAGAATAAACCTTTTTTTTCTCTTTTTTAAGGCTGGACCAAGGTGAACTTCAGTATGCATACACCATGATGTTTGCCATAGAGAAAATAAACAACAGCTCAGAGCTTTTACCAGATGTGACACTTGGTTACAGAATATTTGATTCTTGCCCCAGTATCCCCCTGTCCATCAGGGCATCGTTAAATCTCATGAATGTGTACCAAGGGGAGAAAAGCAGCTGTGATAAACCCTCCAGCGTGCATGCTGTCATTGGGGACACCACTTCCACCTCCACAATAGGCATAGCACGTACACTAGGACCCTTCCATATACCTGTGGTGAGTGTTATAGATGAACGTCTTTACTGATCACAGATCACATTTCAATCAGAAATTGTACAAATTTCATATTGATGAGTTTAAAATCTGACAATTTTGCGTTTTTCCCATGTCCCTTGTCTTTTAGATAAGCCATTCAGCCACTTGTGCATGTCTTAGTAACAGAAGAGACTACCCTTCTTTCTTCAGAACCATCCCCAATGACATTTTTCAAAGCAAAGCCCTTGCAAAGCTTGTGAAACATTTCAACTGGTCTTGGGTGGGAGCCATAAGGACAAATAATGATTATGGAAATAGTGGGATGGCCACTTTTCTCGACTCTGCAAAAAAGGAGGGCGTGTGTGTTGAGTACTCTGTAGCCATTTACAGAACCGATCCCAGGAAGCACTTCTTAGAAGTTGTGAATATTATCAAAAGTTCCACTTCTAAGGTAATAGTAGGCATTTGCAGACGGCACAGACCTTGACATACTTTTCAAAGAGCTTCATGCTCAGAGTGTAACTGGATTGCAGTGGGTAGGAAGTGAAGGGTGGATTACATATCGACAAATTGCCACTCCGATGAACTATGCTGTGGTCCAAGGAGCAGTTGGCTTTGCAGCATTAAGTTCTCCCATCCCTGGATTACAGGAGTTCCTAAGAAACAGTAAGCCCTCAATTACAGAAGGAAATCAGGGGCTTGTGGAGTTATGGGAGATGGTATTCAACTGCACCCTGACTAACAAAACAGAGGCTCATGCTCAGGATTATGTTGCACCATGTAATGGGATGGAGACTCTAAGGAACGTTAACCTGCCTTTCACAGATGTGTCAGATACCAGCCTACTGAATAATGTTTACAAGGCCACATATGCTATTGCTCACGCTCTGAACCTGCTAATCAACTGTGAAAATGGACAGGGGCCATTTGATAACAAATCTTGTGCTGATAGGAAAAATATACAGCCATGGCAGGTAAAAGACAACACTGCCCCCTTACCTAAATTGCTAAGACTCTTGTAACACGTCTGTTTTTCTGCAGGTATTGTATTACCTGTCACGGATACATTTCACCGCTGACACTGGTGAGAATGTGTTCTTTGATGATTTGGGAAACCCTGTAGCACACTATGCTCTGGTAAACTGGCAGATAGATGAAACAGGGCAAACACTTTTCCAAACCATTGGTTACTATGATGCCTCCCGACCTGAAGGTCAACAGTTTGACATCAACCCAGGTGTAAGTGCTGTTTGGGCTGGAGAGAACCATGAGGTAAAAACTTAACTGAATTGCACATTCTTTAACTCACATTAAGAGAACATATGGTTTAGATGAATTACAAAAAGTATTGTTTTAGTAGAACAATTTATTTTGCTTTCATTTTATCCATACAGGTGCCAAAGTCAATTTGCAGTGAGAGCTGTTTGCCTGGGACTTTTCGGGCTTTCGTTAAAGGCAAACCTATCTGCTGCTTCGACTGCATCCCCTGCGCTGAGGGGGAGTTCAGCAACAGTACAAGTGAGACTGCAGGATTCGTAGTCTTTACCCTACTGCTCGTTGCGTTTCTGCTGGGCAAAATTCCGGCCAGCACTTCTTTGGCATGTCTAAAAATGTGTAATGTGTACCGCTTATTTATCCTTGCAGATGCTGTGAACTGTCATAAATGCCACCCTGAGTACAAATCCAGTGAAGAGAGGACTAGTTGTGACTTAAAAGCTATTGAATTCCTCACCTTCACCGAGTTAATGGGTATACTGCTGGTTGCCTTCTCTATCTTTGGTGCATGCCTTGCGATGATTGTGGCTGTAATATTTTACCACCACAGAAAAACTCCTATGGTCAAAGCAAATAACTCTGAGCTGAGTTTCTTGCTGTTGTTCTCCTTAAGCTTGTGCTTCCTCTGCCCTTTGACCTTCATTAGCCGGCCCACTAAGTGGTCTTGTATGCTGCGACACTCCACCTTCGGCATCATCTTTGTGCTCTGCATGTCGTGCGTCCTGGGTAAAACAATTGTTGTTTTAATGGCCTTCAGGGCTACACTCCCAGGAAGTAACGTAATCAAATGGTTTGGGCCTGTGCAACAGAGGGTCAGCGTCCTGACTTTCACTTTCATCCAGGTCTTAATTTGCATTCTGTGGCTAACAATCAATCCTCCATATCCACACAAAAACATTAAATATTACAAAGACAAAGTTATATTGGAGTGTTCTCATGGATCGTCATTGGGGTTCTGGGCTGTATTAGGTTATATTGGGATTCTATCTCTGCTATGCTTTGGACTAGCCTTTATGGCCCGGAAGCTGCCTAATAATTTCAACGAAGCAAAGTTTATCACATTTAGCATGTTGATATTTTGTGCTGTGTGGCTTACCTTCATTCCAGCTTACGTCAGCTCTCCGGGGAAGTTTACTGTAGCAGTGGAGATCTTTGCAATCCTGGCTTCAAGTTATGGAATGCTCTGCTGTATTTTTTTCCCAAAGTGCTACATCATTTTATTTAAACCTGAGAAGAATACAAAGAAACATTTAATGGGTAAAGTGACTAAAGGTTTTTAAAATACTGTATATACTATATTACTACAGCTGAATCAATACTTTTTTTTTTATCTTTAGTAAGAGAAAAACACATCTGTGACTAGTGTCAGATTAAATCTATTGAGTAATATAAAAAGTTTATTGCACAGATATGCACACATTTTTTTTGAATATTCAACAAGTTAACATCCCATTGCATAAATGTTTTTTTTTTTTTTTTTTGTAAAATCAGAATATGCTTTTCTTTTCGCATGTATGTGAAATTTGCATGTATGCCACTATCAAAAACTTCTAAATAAATTTGGAACATTAGACATCCATAATTGTGTGTTTGTTGTATATGGAAACATGATGTTTACTCTTTGAAAATATGAACCGAAAAGCTACTGACATTTTTTTTTTATTTCTACAGAACTAAGTATATCCTGCATGTTTTGCAAACCTTATGCCAACATTATTATATCTATTTTGCAAGAATAAAAAAAATGACTGCAGTGAATAGCCAAATTGTTATTGTTTTACTTGTTTAAAATCCAAAAAACAGCCTTTTTTTTATGAAAAACTCATTATTTAAAGGAGAGACAAAGGGATTACACCAATTCTGATGACTTCTCAACCTGATAACACATCTATATATACAGTATTTCACGTTTTTTTAATGTGATTTAATGTATGTGCATAATCTAATTTGCGTGCACGCTGTCTAAATGGAAAGATTCTAAAGTACAATAACTGCCAAAAGTTTAATGTAAATTAAGCGAACTAAAAAAAAAAAAAGACTGTGACCTGTCAATATGTCCCTCCTCTTGCCCCACCTTATAGCTCCATAGAGACTCAATATCACTATATTACTACAGTTTACCTCAAAAAAGAATTCACAAGTTCTGTCTTCCAGGCAGCCATCCTTTAATGAAGTTTTCTTAAGACAGGAAAATGTGTTCACAGAAATGGCCAGAGCAGGGGTGTGCATTTTTGCAATTGTTGTTGTTGGTGTCTTTCTCTCAATCTGCGGAGACAGAGTGCACACAAAGAGGAGACCTGGAAAATCCTCAACTATCCAAAGAGGGGGACATTTTGCTGGGAGGTATTTTTTCATTTCACAGCAGCTGGATAAACAGAGAGAATACATACGAGCAAAATCCCTTGCCACTGCAATGCACAAGGTAAATCGTGTCACAGAAATGTCTTATCTATGCAGTATTGAAGTTGCCAGATATATTTGATTGCATGTTATTTTTAAATGTCTGAATAAAGTTTGAATTTCAGAGAATTCCAATTTGCTCAAACCATGCTTTTTGCCATTGAGGAGATCAACAACAGTACAGAGCTGCTGCCGGGTATAACTCTGGGCTATAAGGTTTATGACACTTGTGGTTCCATAGCCAGAAGTGTAAAAGTTGCTCTAAACTTGGCCAGTGGGAGTGACACCAAGTCTGTGATGTCAAAAGCTTCCTGCATCAAACCTGCACAAGTGCAGGCCATGATGGGAGAAACTTCATCTTCTCCGAGCTCAGCGATTGCTACAGTCATCGGACCATTTTCAATCCCACTGGTGTGTGCAGTTACCAGTGATTCAGGTTCATATTCAAATGTGCCTTATTTTGTTGTCTTTGTTTTAACGTTTCAATAGTTTTATTTCTGATTACAGATTAGTCACTTTTCTACATGTGCCTGTCTCAGTGATAAAACAAAGTACCCGTCCTTTCTCAGAACAATACCCAGTGATTACTTCCAGAGCAGAGCCCTCGCCCAACTGGTCAAGCACTTTGGCTGGACGTGGGTTGGAGCGATTAGAACCAATGACGACTATGGCAACAATGGCATGGCTACATTCACAGAGACTGCTGAACAGTTGGGCATTTGTCTGGAATATTCTGTGCCTTTCTTTCGAACAGATCCCCCAGATAAGATACAGAAAATAATTGATCTGATCAAGGCATCCACTTCAAAGGTGATCGTTGCCTTCCTCTCTCACATGGACATGGATGTGCTTATTAAGGAGTTGTCAAACCATAATATATCAGGGTATCAGTGGGTCGGAAGTGAGTCCTGGATCTTTGATTCTCAGATTGCTGCGGTGGATCAGACTCACATCCTGGATGGAGCTATAGGTCTGTCCATTCCCAAAGCTCATGTCAGCGGCCTCAAAGAGTTTATGCTTGATGTCACGCCCCTCAATTCATCCAGTAATGACTTGTTCATAGAGTTCTGGGAGGCAATGTTTAGCTGTGAGTTCAAACAGTCAAAGTCTGCAGCAGAAATTCAGGGAGAATGTACCGGACAAGAGGATGTGGCCGGAGTGAAAAACAGTTTCACAGACATGTCCCTCATGCCCATTTTTAACAACGTCTACAAAGGAGTGTATGCTGTAGCCCACGCTCTGCATGTCATACTAAAATGTAATGAAACGTGTGACAATGATGTGCAGCTGCAGCCACTAGAGGTAGTAAAAGTGAACATATGTATACTGTATTAAATAATTCAAAGCAACATGATAACATTGTCTCTATTAGCAATGAGTAACACATTTATTGCCTTTTGTCACAGATTTTAAAGTACATACAAAAGATTAGATTCAAAACAAAAGAAGGAGATGAGGTCTATTTCAATGAAAACGGAGATCCAGCTGCAAAATATGAGATTATAAATTGGCAGCCGAGAAAAAATGGCATTGTGGACTTTGTCAAAGTGGGTCTCTATGATGCATCATTATCTGCAGACAAACAGTTGAATCTACAAGATGAGTCTTTAATTTGGGCAAAGAACTCATTAAAGGTTTGAAAAAAAGATAATTTATGACTGTATGAACTTCAGAAAATTAATAGGAGGGTGTTTTCCATGTTTTTTTTCTTTCATGATACTGTTGTCTTTGCAGGTTCCGGTGTCGGTTTGCAGTGAAAAGTGTCCCCCAGGAACATGCAAGGTTCTCCAAAAAGGAAAGCCTGTTTGCTGCTATGATTGCATTCGATGTCCAGATGGAGAAATAAGCAACAGCACAGGTTTAATACCATTTATTTCATATTTAATAATGATTTACTTCAGAAAAGAAGTAAACAAGAATATCATTTAGCTTGACACACGTTTATGGTTGTACCTCAACTTATGAAAACTGACTTAAATATATGTTACCAAAACATTTTACAAGGGTTCTTAAGTGAGTCACAGGCCTTTTCTTTTGAGTCTCTGGGATGCTGACAGGATGAGTAATCATGCAATCCCACTATGTTATAAAAAAAACAACAACAAAAAACCTAAGATTTAAGGGACTTAAGTGCTCATGTCTTGTGCAGAAATTATTAGAAATGCAAGAACAATTTAGGCCCAAACTTCTTCTAAAGTACGTCTGACATTCATCAACCCATTAAGTGTGATTCCAGATGAAGATGGCATTTTTTTTTCTCTTTTATTAATTTGTATTTTCAAATAATTAATCATTGCTGCACAGGAACTCACAAGTCTACCTCAAACATTTCAGCAAGGAAAGTAGCTTTATTTAGCATAGTTAACCACCATAGGGATACTCTTAACAGACAGACATCAAGAATAATAAAAAAATTAAAATACACAGGTAAACAAACACATTTGCTGTTTACATCCTGGGGTATAATTCCCTTAGAATGATTATTGGTAGAAAATTCGTTTTAAACGAAAAAATGAAAATGATTATATGCAGCAATAAAAGTAAGATTTATGACTTATAAAATTTTATTTTTTTCAATGTGACATTACAGATTCCATCATGTGTGTAAAATGCCCTGAAGAGGCCTGGCCAAATGAAAGACGAGATTCGTGCCTAGATAAAGAGTCTGTGTTCTTGTCTTATAAGGAAATAATGGGGGCACTGCTCACTGCTGCCTCTTTATTTGGAACGTGCTTGACCGCCATTGTAGCATTCATTTTCTTCAGGCACAGGAAAACTCCTCTGGTGAAGGCAAATAACTCTGAGATGAGTTTCCTACTGCTCTTCTCTCTCATTCTGTGTTTCCTGTGCTCTCTGACCTTCATCGGCCGGCCCTCTGAGTGGACCTGCAAGCTGCGGCACACAGCTTTTGCCATCACGTTTGTCCTCTGCATCTCCTGTGTTCTGGGGAAAACAATAGTTGTCCTGATGGCTTTTAAAGCCAGACTTCCTGGTGGAAACATGATGAAGTGGTTTGGACCTACACAGCAGAGACTCAGTGTTCTGGGGCTCACTCTCATTCAAGTTATTATCTGTATCCTCTGGTTAACCATTTCCCCCCCTTTTCCTTCTAGGAATCTTCAAGAGTTTAGAGATAAGATCATCTTAGAGTGTGCCCTCGGCTCAGATTTAGGGTTCTGGGCTGGACTTGGGTATATAGGTTTTCTGGCTGTCTTGTGCTTCATTTCAGCGTTTTTGGCTCGGAAACTGCCTGATAATTTCAACGAAGCCAAATTTATCACGTTCAGCATGCTGATATTCTGTGCAGTTTGGATCACGTTCATCCCAGCATACGTGAGCTCTCCAGGGAAGTTCAGCGTTGCCGTGGAGATTTTTGCCATCCTTGCTTCCAGTTTTGGACTACTGATTTGTATTTTCATCCCAAAATGCTACGTCATCCTACTCAAACCTGAAAAAAACACAAAGAAATATATGATGGGCAAGGGAGGATCATAATAAACAACAAATAATATCCCAACTTTTTAAACCCCTTAAAGGCTGTCAAAACTGTAAGACATTTAATGAAAGTTTTTTAAACTCTAGGTTAACCTGTAGCTGTAACCAAGTATGGAATGCACAGAGTCAAGTGATATTTGACATGTTTTCTTTGTTTTTTTTTTGCTTAACTAATGTAATCATGGAGTAGCATGTAGTACGTATGTTCAGATGAAAGGTTGATGACGTAAGGTGACAAATGAACTTCAGGGTCTGTGAATGAAAAGGAGAATAAAGGCTGCAGCGGTCCTCTACACCCAAACGTGTCTCTGAGCTCCTTATTTTACATATGAAACTGTGCTTTACCAACACCAAACCCCGGAAAGCCAGCTCCACTGAAAATAATCTGATTTTGAGTCGCCAAAAGGTTCCGAATCTCTTTTAACCTTCTCATCCGGTAGAGGTTTTGCTGGCCCAACATGGAGAAGGGTGTGCGTGAGTACGTTGCCACTTGTACTACCTGTGCACGATCCAAGTCCTCTACTTCCCCCCTGCAGGCCTACTTCATCCTTTACCTACTCCGCACAGACCCTGGTCCCACATTGCAGTGGACTTCGTTACTGGCTTACCCACTTCTCTTGGCAATGCAGTTATTTTCACAGTCATAGACCGCTTCTCCAAGGCTGTCCAGTTTGTACCTTTGCCCCATCTGCCCTCCGCCACTGAGACTGCTGATCTCCTAGTCCACCATGTTTTTCACCACCATGGGATACCTGCAGACATCATCTCCGAAGGAGGCCCGCAATTCATATCGCAAGTATGGAAGGCTTTCTGTTCGGCTCTGTCAGCCTATCCTCCGGTTACCACCCCCAATCTAATGGTCAAGCGAAACAGGCAAACCAGGAGCTCGAGGCGGCCTTTCGCTGTCTGGTAGCTCAAAATCCTGCTGACTGGGCCAAGTATTTAGTCTGGATCGAGTATGCCCATAACTCCCATACTTCATCAGCTACTGGGGTCTCTCCTTTCGAAGTCTCACTGGGTTACTCACCACCTCTGCTCCCTTCTCAGGAGCTCGATTTGGCAGTACCCTCGGTACAACAGCATCTCCAGCACTGCCAACGCATTTGGAATCAGACCAGGGATGCTCTCCTACGCACTAAGGAGAGCAACTGCCGTGCTGCCAATCGACACAGGGTGGGGGGACCCACGTAGCAGGTCGGACAGAAAGTGTGGCTCTCAACTAAGAGCAATCCGCTACAATGCACGTCACGCAAGCTGGCTCCCAGCTTCATTGGCGCGTGCGTCATCGACCGCATCGTCAATCCCTCCTGTGTTCGTCTTCGCCTGCCTGCAGCTCTTAAGGTACATCCCACGTTCCATGTATCTCAAATTAAGCCCGTTCTGGACAGCCCTTTGTGCCCACCTTCTGCTTCCCCTCCACCCACCCGTATCATTGATGGCCCTCCGGCGTTCACTGTTTGGGAAGGGTACGGTCCTGAGGAACGCTCATGGGACTCCCGTTCTCTAATTCTCGACCCTTCCCTCCTCTCCGACTTCCTTCGTGCCCACCAAGATCAGCGCCCTGGACTGCCAGGAGGCGGTCGTTTAGGGGGGGTACTGTCACGGTGCCTCTGTCAGACTCCCCCCCTCCCAACCCTGCTCGGCTCCTGACTCTCAGCTGTGAATACTCACCTCATCAAGACACCTGCTTCTTAAGGAGACCCAGCTCCAGCATTCTTCGCTAGTTTGTTAACCCTGATGGTGCCTAGTCCTTCTGAGATTAACGTCTGGCTCCCCTTGTCTTGCTCCTCGCTAATTTTGTCTTGTCCTCTGTACCTCAGGTTAATCTCACGCCACGAGGGTCACCTGAGTCATTACCACCTCGAGCAGCAGCAGCCTCATTCCTCTCACACTGACGCCTTCCACCTTCAAGAGCCACAGTCTCTGTGCTCCGCAAGAACTCCAGCCATGCCACAAGCCAAGAACTCCACCCTTACCTCGATCAAGAGCCACAGACTCGCCGCCTCGTCTAGAGCGTCTGCCACACTCAGTGCCGGAACCTCCAGCCAAGATCTACAGCCACGTTACCCACAGTCGTGCCTGGACCAGCAAAATAAAACTTCTTACTTACCTACCACTTAACTGTCCCCTCCTTCCGGGTTTCAGCATCTGGGTCCATCTCGCGTTCTGATCACGACAGAATTGTCTGTTTTCAATTTCCCCAAAAACAGGGGAAAACAGTAGGTAAGGGAGAGGTAGGGAACTATACTGTCATGTCCCTAAGTCAATTATCTCTAAATATTTTAGGATCTTGTGCATCCCAAGAGACAGTCACTTTGGACCTCAAATAAACTTTTGGAGAAATATAGCTTCAACAAAACAAGTTTTTCTGTGGCACAACGTGTGCCATAGATATTTGAAGTACAACTAATCTTCTAAATCTCACAAATTAATCTAACATGTATGTAATTAATTGCTTAATTGTTTAATTATTTAGAGCAGGTTAAGAAATAGATGGAGTAATATTGGTGTAAAAATATTGTAGTTAATTTGTATTTCTTTTATACTTTTATTTACATCTAGTCAAATAAATATGTGAGTTATTTTGAATAATATTTGCAACTTAATTTTAACAACATCTCTTGCTTAACACAATTTAAGTTTTTAGAAGAGTTGAGAAAATGTTTAACTTATATCAAAACCAAAAGAAGTTTACATGAAATTTATATCAGAATAAAGCACCAGGACTGTGGTATAACAAGATAGTTTAAATTAATACAGCAAAAGGTTATGCTAACACAACAAATCATGTTTGTTATCTTGACTAAATATTTTAAGGCAGGTAGTTTTTCTATTGAAACTTCATGTTTTGTTTTACAGCGCGGCTTTACTTAAAATTTATTTTGAACATGTAGGGCTGTGTATGACATCACCTCCCTGTTTTTGCCCCACCTTGTGGTCTGCAGAGATACACCTTCTTTGTTGTTTTACTACTACTGAAGTCTTTCCGTGATGTATAAATACTACTGCTGGTCCCTCCGGTTTGGCTCTGCCTCTCATCACAATGTCCAGACAGAGCTGGCACCATCAGTGTTTGATACTTGTTCAGTTCTTGTTGGTGGTTTCTCTTTCAAAGCCTGAGACGACATGTAGCCACAGAGGAGATCTGGAGAATCCCCAACTAGTTAAGGATGGGAACATCCTCTTAGGGGGAATCTTTCCTTTCCACAGCAGCTGGAAGAACAGACAGGAAAACTTTACACATAAACCTCTGCCACTGCAATGTGAAAGGTAAACACTCATGTCGACTGGGAATATTGAGAGATTTAGCAACAATTTTTTTTTTCTTTTTAATGTGTGAAGAAGGAATCTATCGAGGAGCTAAACTTAAATTTGTGCTAAGTTTGAATTTCAGAGGGTTCCAGTTTGCTCAAGCTATGCTCTTTGCCATTGAGGAGATCAACAACAGTACAGAACTGCTACCAGGCATCACCCTGGGCTATCAAATGTATGATGGTTGTTATTCCATTGCCAGAAGTGTCAAAGTTGCACTTGCTTTAGTTAATGGTAATACAGCTGAGTTAACTTTAAAGGAATGCACAAGTGCTGCACAAGTGCAAGTAATAATGGGAGAAACAATTTCCATCCTTAGTGCTGCCATTGCCTCAGTCATGGGACCATTCCATATACCTTTGGTGGGTAACCCTGAAAATATTTGCACAATTTGTTTCAAATATTTGCTGCTTAATGGAAATACAACATTTGATCATCTATTACAGATCAGCCACTACTCTACATGTGCCTGTCTCAGTGATAAAACAAAGTACCCGTCCTTTCTCAGAACAATACCCAGTGATTACTTCCAGAGCAGAGCCCTCGCCCAACTGGTCAAGCACTTTGGCTGGACGTGGGTTGGAGCGATTAGAACCAATGACGACTATGGCAACAATGGCATGGCTACATTCACAGAGACTGCTGAACAGTTGGGCATTTGTCTGGAATATTCTGTGCCTTTCTTTCGAATGGATCCCCCAGATAAGATACAGAAAATAATTGATCTGATCAAGGCATCCACCTCAAAGGTGATCGTTGGCTTCCTCACTCACATGGACATGGATGTGTTACTACATGAGTTTTCCAAGCATAACTTGAGCGGTTATCAGTGGGTTGGGAGCGAGGGCTGGATCTTTGATTTTCAGACTGCAGCAACAGATAAAACTCACATCCTGGATGGAGCTATAGGTCTGTCCATTCCCAAAGCTCATGTCAGCGGCCTCAGAGAGTTTATGCTTGATGTTACACCCCTCAATTCATCCAATAATGACTTGTTCATAGAGTTCTGGGAGGCAATGTTTAGCTGTGAGTTCAAACAGTCAAAGTCTGCAGCAGAAATTCAGGGAGAATGTACCGGACAAGAGGATGTGGCCGGAGTGAAAAACAGTTTCACAGACATGTCCCTCATGCCCATTTTTAACAATGTCTACAAAGGAGTTTATGCTGTAGCCCACGCTCTGCATGTCATACTCAGATGTAACAAAACGTGCAATACTGATTTGCAGCTGCAGCCTTTAGAGGTAAAATTTCAAGTGGTAATTGCACATTTCACAAAAAGTAGTATTTAATAAGCAATTTACAGAATGAAAAGAGTAAGGTCCAAGAATGATAATGCAACCACACAATTACATTTTTCCCTACCCAGCTTTTACAGCACATAAGAAACATACACTTCCGAACAAAAGAAGGAGAGGAGGTTTACTTTGATGCAAATGGAGATCCGGCAGCAAAATATGAAATTATAAACTGGCAACCAAAAGAAAATGGCATTGTGGATTTTGTCACAGTCGGCCTTTATGACGCATCATTGCCTGCAGGCAAGCAGCTCAATCTGCAAAAAAATCTAATCTGGGCAAAGAACTCTCATCAGGTAAACAGCCACAATAAAAAAAAAAAAAAAAAAGAGTGCATTGCTGTTTGTTTGTGTTTTGCAGTTTTTATGTAAATGACAAGGAAATAGTGTTTGTCTTCATTTCTGTGTTCATACAGGTGCCTGTGTCGGTTTGCAGTGAGAAATGTCAGCCTGGAACTCGAAAGGTTTATCAGAAAGGAAAACCTGTTTGCTGCCATGACTGTGCAACATGTGCTGAAGGGGAAATAAGCAACAACACAGGTGTGAGTTTGCATCATTTTTCTGAATTAACTGCCAGAGAAAGAAAGACCATACCAACTCCTATAATTTTGGCATGCACATAATTTCCCATAATTGTTCATATAACCAAAAACTGTGAAGGATCATTTGTGCTTGTCCAACTCTAGTTTTTAATAAAATAAGTATAGTTACTGTGTGGGCCCTGCATTTCTGTTTGTAAATCATCAGTTGGACAATATTATATCCACTTCTAAATATCTATCAAGTGTTCATTTTAGTTGAAAAAGTAATGTACAGTAAGTGAATCGTATTTCCTATATTTGTGCATGTGTGTGCTGCAAAAGATACCTGTGATTCATGCCACAAACTACATGACAAAATAATAACCAAATCCGAACCTTAATTGGGCTCAACCTCCACACTTAAAAGGCACCGTTTAAGTGTGGAAAATGCAGTGGCCAAGGACCTGCATGTCAATTTCTTTTTACTTTTTAGCAACAATACACATTTTAGGACTGCTGAGTTATGTATGCTGGAAGCATAAATACAATTACTGCTGCAGTTGACTTTTTCAGGTACTAAGTTATTGTGAATATCCTAATGCTTCCTTCCAATCCATGTGACTCAAGCACTGACCTTAACATTTTTCTACAGATTCCATCAGCTGTGTGAGATGTCACCCTGAATTTTGGTCAAATGAGAGAAGAGATGCCTGTGTGAGAAAACAGGAAGTCTTTTTGTCTTATGAGGAAATAATGGGGGCACTGCTCACTGCTGCCTCTTTATTTGGAACGTGCTTGACCGCCATTGTAGTGTTCATTTTCTTCAGGCACAGGAAAACTCCTCTGGTGAAGGCAAATAACTCTGAGCTGAGTTTCCTACTGCTCTTCTCTCTCATTCTGTGTTTCCTGTGCTCTCTGACCTTCATCGGCCGGCCCTCTGAGTGGACCTGCAAGCTGCGGCACACAGCTTTCGGCATCACGTTTGTTCTCTGCATCTCCTGTGTTCTTGGGAAAACAATAGTTGTCCTGATGGCTTTTAAAGCCAGACTTCCTGGTGGAAATATGATGAAGTGGTTTGGACCTACACAGCAGAGACTCAGCGTTCTGGGGCTCACTCTCATTCAAGTTATTATCTGTATCCTCTGGTTAACCATTTCCCCCCCTTTTCCTTTTAAAAATATTCAAGAGTTTAGAGATAAGATCATCTTAGAGTGTGCTCTTGGCTCAGAGTTAGGGTTCTGGGCTGGACTCGGGTATATAGGTTTTTTGGCAGTCTTGTGCTTCATTTCAGCGTTTTTGGCTCGGAAACTGCCTGATAATTTCAACGAAGCCAAATTTATCACGTTCAGCATGCTGATATTCTGTGCAGTTTGGATCACGTTCATCCCAGCATACGTGAGCTCTCCAGGGAAGTTCAGCGTTGCCGTGGAGATCTTTGCCATCCTTGCTTCCAGTTTTGGACTACTGATTTGTATTTTCATCCCAAAATGCTACGTCATCCTACTCAAACCTGAGAAAAACACAAAGAAATATATGATGGGCAAGGGAGGATCATAATAAACAACAAAAAATATCCCAACTTTTTAAACCCTTGTCAAAACTGTAAGACATTTAATGATTTTTTTTTAACTGTAGGTTAACCTGTAGCTGTAACCAAGTATGGAGTGCACAGAGTCAAGTGATATTTGACATGTTTTCTTTGTTTTTTTTGCCCAAGTGATGTAATTTTGATTCTATATTTTTGCAGTTCACAGTAATCATGCCTTAAATATTTTATTGAACCAAAATGTGTTTTAATAAATTCCAATGAGAGCACAAACAATAATAATAATAAAAGGCTGACCAATTTCCATTTAGTTCTGGTCAGATCCACATCACATATCTTTAATTGGTCTCCTCTTTGTTTGGCAAGTTTGGAAGTTCCCATCTACACTGTTCTTGACCAAAGGAATTTGGTCTGATTTATAACGTGGGCACTAGTCTTTTCACATAAGAACATTGGTGCAGTTTAAGTCTTTGCAGTACCATCTGTATCAGTCCACACAAATAACTGACAAATCGCTGATCATTACTGGCTGCACCCAAAATGTTTCTTTAGCATTCGTGTATGAGCTAAATTCCTACACTATTACAGTAGGCAGTGATCTTTTCTGCTACTGTCAAGCGTGAGACATCGCAGCCTGTTTACACTGTATATTCATGGCTGGTCAAGCGGATACTGTACTTCAGCTTCAGACCAGATTAACTATTTTGTCATGATGTTTGAACATTTTTGTTGCAATCTGGACAATGATAAGTCACATTTTGCTCTTATATAAAATGGTTAGGTAGCCCATCATTGCATAATGGTCCTTCCTGTGAGGAGTTTGAATGTTCTCCCTGTGCATGTGTTGGTTTTCTCCAAGCACTCTGGCTTTCTCCCATAGTCCAAAAACAAACTTTAAAGGTACAGGTTGTGACTGTAAAGGAATGTCTGTTATCAATTGACTTGAATGGGTTAATAGAGATTAAACACACATACATATGTACAATAATCATTGACATGATTTTGTTTTCTGTCATATTTCATATTAATTGGACAAACCCACCATTCTAAAGTTTAGGAAATGAAGCTATGGAACACCTCTGCAAGCAGTCCAAGTGTTAAGTTCCCAAGAACAGAGGGAACGTGATTACAGTAAATACACCAATCAGAATTTTGGCCAAACTAACTCAGACATGAACACATTTTATGCTGCTTGTTGGCTGTTTGTAAGAATGAAAACAAATTATTTTTTCACCCAAAAACAGGGGAAAACAGTAGGTAAGGGAGAGGAAGGGAACTATACTGTCATGCCCCAAAGTAAATTATCTCTACATATTTTAGGATCTTGTGCATCCACAGAGACAGTCTCTTTGGACCGCAAACAAACTTTTGGAGAAATATAGCTTTAACAAAACAAGTTTTTCTGTGGCACAACTTGTGCCATAGATATTTGAAGAACAACAGATCTTTTAAATCTTACAAATCAATCTAACATGTATGTAATTAATTTCTTTATTGTTTAATTTACTCTTTTTTTATTTAGAGCAGGGTAAGAAAATGGATCGAGTAATATTGGTGTAAAAATATTGTAGTTCTAATTTTTATTTCTTTTATACTTTTATTTACATCTAGCCAAATAAATATGCACGTTCTTTTGAATAATATTTCCAACTTCATTTCATCAACACCTCTTGCTTAACACAATTTAAGTTTTTAAATAAGTTGAGAAATTTATATCAGAATAAAGCACCAGGACTGTGGTATAACAAGATAGTTTAATTTAATACAACAAAAGGTTATGTTAACACAACAAATCATGTTTGTTATCATGACTAAAATTCTTAAGGCAGGTGGTTTTTATGTTAAAAATTCATGTTTTGCTTTAAAGCGCGTCTTTACTTATAAATTTATATTGAACATGTAGGGCTGTGTATGACATCACCTCCCTGTTTTTGCCCCACCTTGCAGTCTGCAGAGATACGCCTTCTTTGTTGTTTTACTACTACTGAAGTCTTTCCGTGATGTATAAATACTACTGCTGGTCCCTCCGGTTTGGCTCTGCCTCTCATCACAATGTCCAGACAGAGCTGGCACCATCAGTGTTTGATACTTGTTCAGTTCTTGTTGGTGGTTTCTCTCTCAAAGCCTGAGACAACATGTAGCCACAGAGGAGATCTGGAGAATCCCCAACTAGTTAAGGATGGGAACATCCTCTTAGGGGGAATCTTTCCTTTCCACAGCAGCTGGAAGAACAGACAGGAAAACTTTACACATAAACCTCTGCCACTGCAATGTGAAAGGTAAACACTCATGTCGACTGGGAATACTGAGAGATTTAGCAACAAAATTATTTCTTTTTAATGTGTGAAGAAGGAATCTATCGAGGAGCTAAACTTAAATTTGTGCTAAGTTTGAATTTCAGAGGGTTCCAGTTTGCTCAAGCTATGCTCTTTGCCATTGAGGAGATCAACAACAGTACAGAACTGCTACCAGGCATCACCCTGGGCTATCAAATGTATGACGCTTGTGATTCCATTGCTAGAAGTGTCAAAGTTGCACTTGCTTTGGTTAATGGTAATACAGCTGAGTTAACTTTAAAGGAATGCACAAGTGCTGCACAAGTGCAAGTCATAATGGGAGAAACAACTTCCACACTTAGTGCTGCCATTGCCTCAGTCATGGGACCATTCCATTTCCCTTTGGTGGGTAAGGATAGTGAACCCTGAAAATATTTGCACAATTTGTTTCAAATATTTGCTGCTTCATGGAAATACAACATTTGATCATCTATTACAGATCAGCCACTACTCTACATGCGCCTGTCTCAGTGATAAAACAAAGTACCCGTCCTTTCTCAGAACAATACCCAGTGATTACTTCCAGAGCAGAGCCCTCGCCCAACTGGTCAAGCACTTTGGCTGGACGTGGGTTGGAGCGATTAGAACCAATGACGACTATGGCAACAATGGCATGGCTACATTCACAGAGACTGCTGAACAGTTGGGCATTTGTCTGGAATATTCTGTGCCTTTCTTTCGAATGGATCCCCCAGATAAGATACAGAAAATAATTGATCTGATCAAGGCATCCACCTCAAAGGTGATCGTTGGCTTCCTCACTCACATGGACATGGATGTGTTACTACATGAATTTTCCAAGCATAACTTGAGCGGTTATCAGTGGATCGGGAGCGAGGGTTGGATCTTTGATTTTCAGACTGCAGCAACAGATAAAACTCACATCCTGGATGGAGCTATAGGTCTGTCCATTCCCAAAGCTCATGTCAGCGGCCTCAGAGAGTTTATGCGTGATGTTACACCCCTCAATTCATCCAATAATGACTTGTTCATAGAGTTCTGGGAGGCAATGTTTAGCTGTGAGTTCAAACAGTCAAAGTCTGCAGCAGAAATTCAGGGAGAATGTACCGGACAAGAGGATGTGGCCGGAGTGAAAAACAGTTTCACAGACATGTCCCTCATGCCCATTTTAAACAACGTCTACAAAGGAGTTTATGCTGTGGCCCACGCTCTGCATGTCATACTCAGATGTAACAAAACGTGCAATACTGATGTGCAGCTGCAGCCTTTAGAGGTAAAATTTCAAGTGGTAATTGCACATTTCACAAAAAGTAGTATTTAATAAGCAATTTACAGTATGAAAAGAGTAAGGTCCAAGAATGATAATGCAACCAAACAATTACATTTTTCCCTACCCAGCTTTTACAGCACATAAGAAACATACACTTCCGAACAAAAGAAGGAGAGGAGGTTTACTTTGATGCAAATGGAGATCCGGCAGCAAAATATGAAATTATAAACTGGCAACCAAAAGAAAATGGCATTGTGGATTTTGTCACAGTCGGCCTTTATGACGCATCATTGCCTGCAGGCAAGCAGCTCAATCTGCAAAAAAATCTAATCTGGGCAAAGAACTCTCATCAGGTAAACAGCCACAATAAAAAAAAAGAGTGCATTGCTATTTGTTTGTGTTTTGCAGTTTTTATGTAAATGACAAGGAAATAGTGTTTGTCTTCATTTCTGTGTTCATACAGGTGCCTGTGTCGGTTTGCAGTGAGAAATGTCAGCCTGGAACTCGAAAGGTTTATCAGAAAGGAAAACCTGTTTGCTGCCATGACTGTGCAACATGTGCTGAAGGGGAAATAAGCAACAACACAGGTGTGAGTTTGCATCATTTTTCTGAATTAACTGCCAGAGAAAGAAAGACCATACCAACTCCTATAATTTTGGCATGCACATAATTTCCCATAATTGTTCATATAACCAAAAACTGTGAAGGATCATTTGTGCTTGTCCAACTCTAGTTTTTAATAAAATAAGTATAGTTACTGTGTGGGCCCTGCATTTCTGTTTGTAAATCATCAGTTGGACAATATTATATCCACTTCAAAATATCTATCAAGTGTTCATTTTGGTTGAAAAAGTAATGTACAGTAAGTGAATCGTATTTCCTATATTTGTGCATGTGTGTGCTGCTAAAGATTCCTGCGATTCATGCCACAAACTACATGACAAAA
This sequence comes from Oryzias curvinotus, assembly GCA_023969325.1. NCBI lineage: Eukaryota > Metazoa > Chordata > Actinopteri > Beloniformes > Adrianichthyidae > Oryzias > Oryzias curvinotus. Next base: position 16,417,484 of record CM043718.1, on the reverse strand, counting down.
TAATAACCAAATCCGAACCTTAATTGGGCTCAACCTCCACACTTAAAAGGCACCGTTTAAGTATGGAAAATGCAGTGGCCAAGGACCTGCATGTCAATTTTTTTTAATTTTAGCAACAATACACATTTTAGGACTGCTGAGTTATGTATGCTGGAAGCATAAATACAATTACTGCTGCAGTTGACTTTTTCAGGTACTAAGTTATTGTGAATATCCTAATGCTTCCTTCCAATCCATGTGACTCAAGCACTGACCTTAACATTTTTCTACAGATTCCATCAGCTGTGTGAGTTGTCACCCTGAATTTTGGTCAAATGAGAGAAGAGATGCCTGTGTGAGAAAACAGGAAGTCTTTTTGTCTTATGAGGAAATAATGGGGGCACTGCTCACTGCTGCCTCTTTATTTGGAACGTGCTTGACCGCCATTGTAGCATTCATTTTCTTCAGGCACAGGAAAACTCCTCTGGTGAGGGCAAATAACTCTGAGCTGAGTTTCCTACTGCTCTTCTCTCTCATTCTGTGTTTCCTGTGCTCTCTGACCTTCATCGGCCGGCCCTCTGAGTGGACCTGCAAGCTGCGGCACACAGCTTTTGCCATCACGTTTGTCCTCTGCATCTCTTGTGTTCTGGGGAAAACAATAGTTGTCCTGATGGCTTTTAAAGCCAGACTTCCTGGTGGAAACATGATGAAGTGGTTTGGACCTACACAGCAGAGACTCAGTGTTCTGGGGCTCACTCTCATTCAAGTTATTATCTGTATCCTCTGGTTAACCATTTCCCCCCCTTTTCCTTTTAAAAATATTCAAGAGTTTAGAGATAAAATCATCTTAGAGTGTGCTCTTGGCTCAGAGTTAGGGTTCTGGGCTGGACTCGGGTATATAGGTTTTCTGGCTGTCTTGTGCTTCATTTCAGCGTTTTTGGCTCGGAAACTGCCTGATAATTTCAACGAAGCCAAATTTATCACGTTCAGCATGCTGATATTCTGTGCAGTTTGGATCACGTTCATCCCAGCATACGTGAGCTCTCCAGGGAAGTTCAGCGTTGCCGTGGAGATCTTTGCCATCCTTGCTTCCAGTTTTGGACTACTGATTTGTATTTTCATCCCAAAATGCTACGTCATCCTACTCAAACCTGAGAAAAACACAAAGAAATATATGATGGGCAAGGGAGGATTATAGTACATCAAAAACTGAAAAAAATATCACAAATGCAAATACTCATAATAATGGCTATTTCTATAATATTTATGTGGACATTGTTATAATTGTTAAAAGCCTATCGCAGTTTTTACTTTCGCCTTCATATTTATGCACAGCTGTCGGAACAACAATGTGCTGTAATATGCAGTAAATATCAAAATACCATCAGCCAGTGTTTAACTCTCTTTTAGCAAATAATTAAACTGTTTTAAGCCTATAAAAATAAATTAAATTATTAAATAAAATATCTGACATTCGCTCTTATAGGCAAACAGGAACACATCACAAAAAAAAAAAAAAACACCTGTTCTTTTCTTATTCCCTGTAGAACTATTTCAGGTGAGATTGGAAACACGGTTAAAATGTGAGTCAATTTGTCAACATTACAGCTGTAACGAGCCAGCCTCATGGAATTTTGGGTAGCATATAGTTGTTTATCAAAAACATGTTTAACTTAACTTGTCTGCCAAAGCAAAGTTTTGGCAATGCTAGTGAGGCAGGACAGCAAGCCATCTCACTGGGTCAGAGGGAGATGGAAGTATTGCTGAAAGTGGCCGTCATTCAGATGCAGTACCTGGAGTACATGTGAACCTGTCGGGGTTACTGATCTCACAAAACCAGATATGGAGGCGTGCTTGCCAAAAATTTTCTAGAGCTTTTTAAAATAAATGAACTTGATCTCTCAGCTTTATTTATTTCTTCTATGTAGCGGTAAGGCTAAAAACATTCGGCGGTAGCTCCTCTAACAAGCTGCAGGAGTGACAGGTTAATGAACAGTTTTGGACAATTTGATGCACCTCAAAACAGTGGCGTCAGATACTGTGCAAATTGCATTCAGTGTGGACAAGGCATAATTCCTAGCAAGATAAAATATAAGGAACACTGTTGATCACGGATGGACCTCAGTCAACTTTGAACTGTATGTGTGTATTTCTGTTGTGTGATCTTGTGCGGGTTGTACTGGAACCTAATTTTGTATGTCAATGTAAGCTGTGCATATGACAAATAAACGTGATTCTGATTCTGATCTTGTGTCTCTTTCTGGGGATTTTTCTGACCACAATCACACGGCTGGTGTTTTAATGTCACAAAGACATCCCACTAGCAAGCATATCCAGTGAGCTGAACTTCCTGCTTCTCTTTTCTCTGACGTTCTTGTCATGGGAAAAACTACGGCGGTCTTGATAGCTTTTGGAGCAATTTTATTGTAAAGGGATTTGGGCCTGCATAGCAGAGACTCAGCATCAGAATCATTTTACGGTATAACTTGGCCCCACAAAGGCTTCTGCCTAGTTGCTGGGGTACATAGGACTTCTCGTCACAATATGTTTTGGTAAATGGTGTATACTTATATAGCGCTTTCTACCTTCTTACGAAGGCCCAAAGCGCTTTACAGTCCCATTCACCCATGCACACACACATTCACACACACATTCACACACTCCGCTGCCGAACACTGGCGCCAACCTCCCACCAGGGGCAAGGTGGGGTTCAGTGTCTTGCCCAAGGACACTTCGACACATGGGTGTGCAAGGCGGGAATCGAACCTGCAATATTACAATCATGAGTCGACCGCCCTACCACTGCACCATGCCCCGTGGTAGCTATCTGCATTGAAAGCTACCCCACAGCGTAAATTAAAATAAATGCATGACATCCAGGATGGCAATATACTCCACTGTGTAGATCACCTTTCTGTAGAAATATTTGCAACAATAAGAGGCACATAATGGGTACAATATGTACCTCCATTTATAACTGTTTGTTAGAGTTCGTTTGTACTTTTTATATATATATATATATATATATATATACGTCTTTTACTCATAGTTTAGATTTTGTTGGTAAAATATGATTTTTTGCAGTAAAAATATAATTTTTCAGAAAACAAACGCATATTAAATCAAACTGTAGTACTATTTCTGCTTTACAGAGATGTAATACAAAAGGTTAAGCAAGGTTATGCATGTTGAAAAAAACAACATTAAATAAAAACAGTGGAAAGTATGGCCCCGTCTGTTCTGCACCTGACCTAATTAAAACTGACTTGATGAGTCCAGTGGGACAGTTCAGGTCCTTGAGCATAACAACAGTGGCAACATGTGACAAATTGTTTCAAGCAGAAAAATAGGGTAGGCTTTAATAAACAACTTTGTCATGTGTTCCTCTTTGTCATTCATTTAATTAAGGGATGTTGTGATCTCTTGCTTCCCCTGGCTCCTTTTTGTTTTTCCATTTGCTCTTCCAATGTTTGTTCAGTAAGAAAACTAAATATAGTGTATTTAAAACTGTTTGATATAATGACATATTTTCAAAATGAGGAGCTGTCTTTCTGAATTTTATTATGGAGATTTCAATATTATTAAAAAATTGCACTCTTGTGCACAATTAGTGTTCTCTTGAAATAAAAAAAAATCCAATTTGTTGGAGGCTAGTGCAGGGACTTCAGTGATTAGTGGCTTGAAGCATTCAGCACTAAGAGGCAATTACATGTGGGGTAAGCTGTGGACAAGGTCAGAACTGCTGGAAGGTCATTCTATTCTCTCCTTCACTAAAATCAGAAAGCATTTACAGATAAGCATCTTGAAGGATAAAAGTTTGGTCACTAGTTACAGAAAATGATAGGCAGACTGATACTCTTAACAGCCCTATGAGACCAAAGACTGAACATATAATGTGTCTTTTTCAAATTGCCTGACTCAAGACTTTCCTGGTATATTGCAATTCAAGACTGGAAACCTACAGAATAGAATCTGCTATAGTGATATAGTGCACTATATATAGTACGTTCACCATTTTGTAGTGCTGTCCGAATCTACAATTCCAAAATCAAGTGACCTGGAAATTTCCCAGAAGTCTCTGTGGAAACCCAGTGTGCATCGATACTCACTAGATCGACAAACACAGACCACAATGTCAGAACATTTTTTACCCAAAAAAGGAATTTAAACATATTTTTTTGATAAACCATCAATGTTTTTGTCTTTAGAAGACAGTGGACTCATTAATAGTCGTTGCAAAATGCTCAGTTTAATTAGATTAAAACTTTGTGAAATCGATGACGTCATATCTGTTGTTAAAAAAAAAAATAATAGTGAGCATTGTGTCCGAATTGCTTTTAAAATTCACGGCACTACATTGCCGCACTATATAGATTTTTTTAGAACGTTAGGGGTTATGGTGGGTATTCAGACACAACCTTGGAGCTGGCACCAGCTGACCCTGCTGTAAAACCCACGCTCACAGGTGTGGCCAATCAGACCCCAGATTGGCCACACCTGTGAGCACCAGAAGCTCAAAACAAAAGCTAAAGTTGTCAGTAGTATATGCTGTTTGGTCACTTTCTATGGGTGTCACCCACTAACTCACGGTACTACAAATGTGGAACCATTTTAAATAAAACAAGTTTTAAGAATACAACAACAGGTAAAATAGTAGACAGCTTTATTTCTTTTACAATTAATTTGTGGTTGTAAAAACCCTTCACTACATACTTTATATTCTTTTCTCAGGCATTAACATTTTGATTTTTTTTCCCTTTTGTTTGAATACTCAAAGTTTGTAGAAAAACAAGTCCAGTATTACAGAATGAAACCAAAGATCATCTTTGCAAGCAGAATATATTCTTTGCTGCACAGGAGACAGGGCACAGAGAGGATTGATTGACAATGGCCCAGTCAATTAGGACGCAGAACACAAATGTACAATACACTGTAAAAATAATAATAGTGATAAAATAAGTAACAGAAATTGCACACAAATGCATGCAAATAATGCAGCATAAGGAGGACCACGTTATAGCGAGGGACCACTGTAACCACTCCATAGCCAAGGAAGTGCTGCATTTATCACCGTTACTTGGTAAAAGTATCAAACTAAATCGTACTAAACACAAGGGCAATGAATGTGCATAGCCAGTTAAACTAGGTTGAACTTTGACAAAAAAAGACGTTGATTTGGTAGTGACATATAGATCTGGTGAACCCAGATATGGCAACGAGTCTGACGACGTCTGCATTTGTTCTTCAAATAAAGACAAACCAAGGCCACTCTCCGCCATTGCAAGGATGCTAGCATTGAACCGAACTGCTTCCATTTCTTGCCCAATTCACACCAAGCCTCTTCCAATTGTAAAAGGCAGACATGCACAAGTAAACAGTAGAAACAGAAAAAGGACAAGCCCCTCCCTGCTTGTCTAGTGTGAACACCATAGGCTTAAACATGCATCAAATGTCCGGTAGCTTGAGACTTTTTCTATAAATTAATCTAAAAATGAAAAGTTGTTTACATGCTGGGGTCAATTATTCACATGATACCCATTCAACCAGAAGACCTATTAAATACATTAAATTTAAATACTATTAAATTTGTCGGAGGGCTTTAAAACTCAGAGCTGCAGCATCTACAACTTGATAAATAAATGTCACATTCAGGTGTTGATAAATTAAGTATGTAACGCAAACAGACAGCTGACTTTGGCACTAACACAATCCAATTAAAGCAAGTCATACTTTGACAAGCAGATGATTTCAGGATAGTTACAGGTCAATTTATTGCTGCTTTCAAAAAGAACCTTCACATCCCCAAAACTAAAGGATCATCTTCTGTCAGGAATCAGAGTACGTTCACAGTACTTAGAAAAGTAGTAAAAGTACAAGTTAGGACATTGAAAATAAATAAGCATGAAATAAAAACCATCTAATTTGTTTTAATTTAATTCAAAAGCTGTATACATTTTATTTAGTCCTTCAGGTAAGTGTTTTGCCTGTTCCTTAAATCTGTCAGGCCCTTGGGAAAAAATGGTTGACTTAGAATGGTCAGTTTTGTTTCCTCCTACAATGTTGTTCCAGTGAAGACGCTATAAAATACATCCCTCTGCCCTCCATGACAGCCGTCTGCCACAGACACAGCTCTAAGATGAGATCAACCACATTAGTCATCTTGGCTCTTCTCACCTGGACTGTGTCATCTGGCTTATGGTTCTGCCTGGACCAGCATTCTGAGCTTGGTGTGATTAATCCTAGAAAGCACATAAAGGCAACGTTTCAAAGTTGTGTCAGTCGTGACAGAAACACAAAAGAAGCAGTCACATGTCAGGGGTGAGTAACTGTATCTTTTCACTAAATTTACAGTTTTTCAAATGTACTTATGGTTATTTTCCTAAAAACAAGTTGTGTGTGGTTGAAGACCCAAGAATTTCATAGTCACTTTTCTGTGTAAGTATTAACAGCTGAGCTATAATTTAATGATTTCCTTTGCAGGGATTTCAACAGAATTAAAGAGGTCCTATTGTCAAATTGAGAGACGCCTGAATTGGCAATAATATCATCTCTAGGGAAGACTAAATAAATCAAAACACTCTTTAGGATAAAAGCATAATTGTAATAAAGCATGATTGGTTTCCCAGCTGTAAAATTAGTCTTGCGTTGGGGGACAAAAAAAAAACTAAGATTGATGATAGTTGTCTGGATTTTCTTCACTTTAAAATCTTTTTAAAGTCTTTTTTTGTTTGTCAGACAGTTGCACATTTGGATTTAAAATAAAAACTATCAGAGCTTTGAGAATGGAGTGCCTTGGAGCAGATTTTTGCACAGCAGGCTTACAGTGTACCCTTCTTTGTTTCACAGATTATCTTTGAACTCCGTGCCCTTTAATGGGTTTGTGAACACGTCTCAGACAGGGAAAGATCCAGAAAAGAAGAAGGAAGAATGCAGATGTGTTCATAAGCCTGAAGTCATACCATATGTGTCATATTGCCCTACTGATGGGCCAAACTCCATTCTTCTGGTAACTGAGGTGAGTGTCACATTCAAATTCTATCAACAATAGTGGAATTCATAGTAGCAAAATATTCTTAAAACTTGTATTCATTTATTACTAAAATGTGTGATTTATATGTTTAATTTTCTGTTTCTAGATCAGCTGGTATACCCTAACCACGCCATTCAATTACAACAGTGTCTGCTCACCATCTGGTCTCCTGAGATCAAGGACTCACCGCTCCAACATTATTGCCCTTATTCTAGTGCAGCACTGGAAAACATCCCTTCAGCTTAGTGTTTGTAAGGTGTGCGAACTTTTACAAAAATACTTGAGATTGTTTGTCCAATCCTGTATGAGGCTTTAATAGCGTCAAAACTAGAACATGTATGTTAACTAAAACTGTTTCAGTATTACATAGAGTACTAAAGAGAAATACATGTAATATAAATATACAATTATTGAAAGAACCTTTACACAAAGCAATATTGTAATTATCCAATAATTTAATTTCTATTATTTAATTTTGCTTTATCTGCTAAACCAATAATATGTAATCCCATCCCCTTTTCATTTCTCTTTGTAACAATTTTGTAATAATTATATTCACAGTTCTGGCTTTAGCAGATGTATACTATTTTTATTTTATTTTTTGCAAATAGTAAATCTGTGTTTATCTGAACCAGAAGCTCATCGTTTTTTGTGTCTTATCAGCAGAAACCTTCCATGTTTTTTTCAACATGCAACACTAATGAAGTGTTCACTACACAACCAGGTAAGTGTCTGCTTAGCATCCGTCAATGCAGAAAAAGTGTTTTCTAACGAAATAACAGGGAAACATTTTTTTTGTTTGTTTCATTTACAGAAAAAAACAACAAATCAGAAAGAACTGATCCTTCCCCTAAAAGCAAATGTGTTGGTGCACTTCTCCTGGGAGCCACTTTACTCTTTACTGTCTGCACAATGGCACTGATGATACCCAGCAAAGTCATTTCTATTTGTATGAGCAAATTGACAGTTGTGATGCTCTTTACCCTGATAATGCACTGTTTTTTGCCATTGTTCACCATTCACCGTCTGTCAGAAAGGTCATTAACAGCCTCCCTGTTTTGGGCCCTGGGGAGAACTGTGCATGTGGCTCTTGCAGGCAGAGTTGTAATGAACATCATGAAAATATGTCATCTGACACAGCAGCAAACAAGAACTCTGTCAATTCCACTGTTCTTGTTCAGCATAATTTACAATGTTTTTTTTGTAAATAAAACCAGGAAACATTGGTCCCAAAACATGCACTTGGAGGAGAGGATGGGATCAACATTGAGATATTTGGAACAGATGGAGCTTCTGGCTTTGTTCTACTGGGTGTTTGTCTCCTTTCCTCCTTTGCTGCAAACAATTCAGGCTAAGATGAACCGGCTGAGTGTCCTCTTTCATTTGCAGCTGGTGACGTGCCTGCAGAATTCACGACTAGCAAAAAAATATGAACTTGTTGTTGAGGTCAGTGGGATGATTTAAAGTTACTTCTCAAGATCTCTTCTGAGCAACTGACGCAAATTAAGAGTCAGACAAAATGTCAAAAATGATAAATATGGAAAAGTAATAACAAACGTGGAAAACAAATTTTCTCCCGAAAAATATGTTTATTTTTTAGATCAGGTCAAAGAATACAGCTGGCAATCACAACTAAATACAGCAGAATTAAAAACCTGAATACATGTTTCACACTTACCGCACTGATGTGAATATTACTATCACTTTGTCTTTTTTAAAGTTAATTTCATTATTTTTTACTTCTCACTCTGTTAAAAAAAATGTAATGATTTGAACATGTTAACATTAAATTTGGTACAAAAAACCTAATTGAATTTGTCTCTTGTCATTTCAAAGTTAACTCATTTTGACACAAGAACTACATCTGCAAGTAATACCACTTCATGAATTTTAATATTAGATTTTTTATTCATAAATCCACTGTTATTTTAGGTGTAGCTCCAACAGCATGAGCAAAGCCCACCTTATCGGGAGGGTCTCTGAATGAACTCAATAACCAAGACATGGACATGTGATTACTGATGCTTTTGTAGAAGTCTTCAAAATAAATAAACATTATCTGTGTCGTGCATGCATTGTAAATGAGATCCACACAGAAACTGCACAACAAGCTAATTAACACATTTTTTTAAAAGACGTCGAGCAGCGAATTTGCCACGTGTCCAAATTGAGGAGGTTGATGCAAATATGATGCTTGAATCTCATTCAGTGTGAATGCAACATAAGGCAGCAGATCCGCCATCAGTGTGTGAATGTGTGTTCACATCTTTATTCTACCTTACCTTAAAGCAAGGTAAATAAGCACCATAAAAGTACATGCCATTTACCATTTTACTGTTTTGTGTTTAAGCATCAGAATATTGGCTGCCCTGCAGGTGGACTTTGTTGGCTGACATTTGTGGGTCTCTCACTCAAAAACACCTCAAGTGACTGAAGATGTCCTCTTATCATAGCACCACTGATACGACTGCACTTTTGGTAGTTCTCTACTAAACCATCCAAACTTTTCTCTTGATGGAAAGTTATACAAAGTGTTACAGAGCCAGCCAGAGCTAAGACAATACACTCACATCAGCATCTGGAGAAAAAGTTGAACAAAGTCCTGACACATTTCAAAAAGTTAAAGAGACTGCAACCTTTGTTTAACAGCAAGGATGGATGGGACACATGAAAAGTGTTGAAGTGTTGAAGTTATCCTGATCATGAAGGACCCTTAAATATGTTGGGAACTCCTGCCAGATGTAGAAACCAGTGGACACACATAAATGTGGAACTTTTAAGTTCTTCAAGACATGACCTCTGGTTTGTAGCTGAGCATTGGTTGGGATAACAGTCAGGAATGGTTATTTGACAAAAAGGGACGGAGTGTTCTAACTTTTCAAAATATGTCAACCTCCCCAGTAAAAGGATTGTCAATGACAAAAGGTTCTTCTTTACCAGTCAATTGCGACTCCTTAGCTAATCTATTAAGATGGGCTGTTGGTTGTGAACAAACAAGATTATGGACGTAGTCTGCATGATAAAAGCTTCCCACACAAGATGTATAATGTTTATGTCTTTCTGAAGTTTACTTTGAAGGAGCACAGCAACTGCTTTCAGAACAAAAAAGAATGATCATTGTTAAGATTTTTCCTATGCTTTCAAAATAGCAGGAACGCTCAAAAAGCATAAAATTCAACATCCAACAATGCTCCATTATGGCAAATAAAATGAATGCATGTATGCCAAATAAATTTAAGGAAATTGTTAACTGTTGATGTTAACTGAGGATAAGAAGAATGTATATCTGTCAGTTCATAGGGCAACAATTCCTTTAATGTTAGGTGTTTGGTGCACGTCATGTAATAGGTTAAGATCTTACTTTACTTCCATGAGGTTTTGCATGTCTAAAACAGCTTTTCTCAGCTTCAGAATCCTGTGGAATTTCATTAAATTTATATACGGTTGAAAAGAGTGAGTGTTCTTTCCTGTCCCTGGCAACAGTTAGACTAAAGGGTTAACTAATTGGTTAACCAGGGTTGATGGACATAAAAAAAAAAAAAAAAAAAAAAAAAAACATGTTTGCTATTGTGAATCAAATGTAATATACAACCAATGTATGAACTAGGACATATAAGAGTAATTGTTATTGCAGCAAATTAAAAAGACTGCCAAATTAGCTACCCCGTTCTTGATTAAAAAGATACTGTACATGGTAATTCTAATGTTTAGGCCTCATCTGGTTTTAATTCCAAAACCAACTGTGATCTTAGTAAAAATAAGTATATCCCCTCATAACATAACACCCTAGACCCACCATTTTCATAAGGCGCTTCCACCAGGAATGATTTCTGAACGGTAAAAGAACCAAGGAACTCAATATTAAAGGAAAGTGTTGTTTACTTGTATTGCTCTGACAGGCATAAGTAGTTACTGTATATACTTGTATAGAGATTTATCCACGTTACTGTGCCAGTACCTTAAGTTTGCTAATGCCAAGTCTTAAGGGAGATGAATGAAGACACTGTGTCAGGCTTTACTCACCTTTTATAAAGGCTGCAAGCTTCTTCTCATCGTAATGCAGCGCAGTCATGCAACGACTTACTCTCCTCTATTTGTATGGTCTCTGCATGAGCAGAGTTTCTGGCTGTGACACATTCGCTCATTTTAATATGCCTAGTTTGTCCAAGCCAGGTGATATAATGATTGGAGGGATTTTTCCCATTTTCAACAAAGAGATTAGCAATACTATAATGTTTGAAAGGGAGCCTCTAGGAACGGTTTGTTCAGGGTATGATTAGGACAGAGCACTTTTAAATAATTATAATATTCAAATGTTGTTGGGTTTTTTTTGTATTTTTTTGTATTACGCATTTAATCTCTCCATTTTTTCCTTCAATTTTTCAGTTTTGATCTTCGGGCTTTCCGGTGGACCCAAGTGATGATATTTGCCATTGAAGAAATTAACAAAGATCCTGCTTTTCTTCCCAACGTATCTCTTGGTTACAGAATCCTTGACTCCTGTGCGTCGCCAACAAATGCTTTGCGCACAGCATTAACGCTCGCTGGTGGAGTACAAGGGATGGAATCTCCTTGTCCTCCAGCTATATCTGCTCTCATAGCTGAGTCTGGATCATCCCAGTCCGTCGTTGTAGCAGGAGCTCTCGGACCATTTCAACTACCAATTGTAAGACGTCAAAATAGGTGACTTCATCCACTATTTTTTAATGTGTTGGATGGTGCTAAATATACATGTTCTTCATTTTCTAGATAAGTTATTTCTCAACATGTGCCTGCCTGAGTAACAGGGCTAAATTTCCAACCTTTTTCCGGACGATTCCCAGTGACTACTTCCAGGCCAAAGCTTTGGCAGCTCTGGTTAAACACTTTGGCTGGAAGTGGATTGGAGCTATACAGTCAGACAACGATTATGGTCGAAATGGGATACAGGCTTTCACCGAAGAGGTTAAAAAAATTGGGGTTTGTGTTGCCTTTGTGGGGACAGTCCTGCGTACATACTCTATGAGTAAAATTCTAGATGTGGTGGAAATGATCAAACAGTCCTCTGTCAAAGTCATCCTGGCTTTTGTCCCTGAGGGAGATTTTTACCCTTTAATGAAAGAGGTATCGAGGCAGAACATAACAGGGATTCAGTGGATCGCAAGTGAAGCTTGGATAACAGCAGCTCGACCTTCAACACCTGAAATGTTCCCTGCTTTTGGTGGCACTCTGGGATTTGTTGTGCAAAAGATGGCCATACCTGATCTACAGCCATTTCTTAGAAATATTAATCCCTATACAAACCCAAATGCAACCTTTGTGAGGGATTTCTGGGAGGTCATGCTCGGCTGCAGACCAGTCTCATCTGGAATTAACAGAGAATCTAGTGAAACAAATAAAATATGCCAAGGCAATGAGTCATTAATGAACTCTCAGGATGTTTTTTTCAATGTCACACAACTTAGAGTGTCTTATAATGTGTATAAAGCTGTGTATGCCATTGCACATGCTCTTCATGAGCTTGTATTCTGTCAATCAGTTGACAGAAAATCTGCAAGCCCCTGCATGAACGTGTCAGAAATACATCCTAAAGAGGTAAATATATATAAATCACATAAATTTTGCAATAATTTAGAGTGTGTTGTAATTGATTGTGAGACAGTTACAAAAAAAACACATTTCTTTATGTTTTTTTTACAGATTACCGAATATGTAAAGCGTGTGAATTTCAGTAACCGGTTTGGGGACAATGTCTTCTTTGATGAAAATGGTGACCCTCCTGCCTCTTATGAAATTATTAACTGGCAGCTTGACAATGGCAAAGTGCAGCACGTGACTGTGGGACAGTTCATATCCACTCAAAGTGGAAATTATAAGCTTCAGATTGATGAAGAAAAGATAATTTGGATGACAGGGCAGATGGTAACAATAAAAAAATGAATTTTTGCACTACCTGTTGATGATTAATTTTAAAATTTAATATATAAAAACAAGTAAAAATTCGAATTTTTTGTTGTTTATTTCCCCTTTTTTTTCTTCTGCAGGTTCCTAAATCGGTGTGCTCTGATGTTTGTCCAACTGGGACTCGGAGAGCTTCGATTAGGGGGAAAGCCACGTGCTGTTTTGACTGCATTCCATGTGCTGATGGAACTATATCCAACTCAACAGGTAGTTGCATGACATTAAAGTAACTTGTAGCAATTGTTTTACTGAACACAGCTACGTTAGGTTGAATTGTTTGCTTTATGTGTACATACGGCTGATGATATTTGCCTAAATATGTTGCAACTTTAAGAAACTCTTTGATTCTTTGCAAGTTTCCAGCTGCCTTTTGTGTTTGCATCCAATAGGTGCTGCAGATTGTGCACCCTGTCCACAGGAGTACTGGTCCAATGAGAGAAAAGATGAGTGCATACCAAAGAAAAAGGAGTTCCTGACATATTCCGAGCCTATGGGAATCATTCTTACAGTTTTATCCCTGCTGGGAGCCTCTCTTTCTCTGATCACAATGGTGGTTTTTATCCACTTCAAGGAAACACCTGTAGTTAAAGCCAGCAATTCAGAGCTCAGCTGCTTTTTGTTGTTTTCCCTTTTCCTGTGTTTTATCTGCCCTTTAACATTCATCGGCAGGCCAACACTGTGGACATGCATGCTGCGCCACACTGCCTTTGGCATAACATTTGCACTCTGCATTTCCTGTGTCCTGGGAAAAACTACTGTTGTTGTTACAGCTTTCAAAGCCAGGCATCCTGGTAATAAAGCTGCAAGGAAATTTGGTCCGGTACAGCAAAGGATCATTGTGTGCTCCTGCACAATGGTTCAAGTAGTAATATGTATTTTGTGGTTGAGGCTGAGCCCACCTTTCCCTGAAAAGGTTTTCAGATACAGTAACAAGAAGATAATTTTAGAATGCAACACAGGCTCAGAGGCAGCATTTTATGTAGTCCTTGGATACATAGGAGTCCTAGCTGTGATTTGTTTAGTCTTTGCATTCCTTGCAAGGAAACTGCCTGATAACTTTAATGAAGCAAAATTTATCACCTTCAGCATGCTGATATTCTGTGCCGTTTGGATCACCTTCATACCGGCATATGTCAGCTCCCCTGGAAAGTTTACTGTGGCTGTGGAAATATTTGCAATTCTCTCATCAACATTTGGTTTGTTAATTTGCATCTTTGCACCTAAATGTTACATAATACTGATTAAGCCAGAGAAAAATACAAGGTCACGAGTATTAGGACCTATTTTGAACAAGTATGGACACTGCAAAAATTCTGTAGATTTTAAATAAGGCCTGGAAAACTGGCCAAAACTCCTGAAATCATATATTTTGAAGTTAATCTATAATTGCATGATAACCAATAAACAAACAAAGCAGTCTGGATTAATACACTTTTTCATATTTCAGTCAGACAACTCTTGCAGAAGAATATTTATTTCACAACATCTTTAGGTTTTCACAACATCTTTAGGTTGGCAGTCACAATTTGATTCACAACTTCGTTTTGGCATAAGGCTCCGTTCAATTCCTTGAGACAATTATTTTTTCCATACACTTTCGGGTAACAAAACCCCCCGTAACGGAGCCCACAGGTGGAAGCCGGGGATGAGGGAGGGGCAAAGAATTAGCGCTGAAGGTAAGAGAGAATGAACAATTGTACACCTGACTTAAATAGGACGCTAAGCAGGTGAGTTAATTGACTGACCCGCCCTAGGGGAGTAACCTGTACTTCTGCAGAGTGTCGCCCGAAATGCGACGAGTCGCTATTTCCGTCAAAACCCAAAATATTGTTTATTACAAATATCGGACTAAGTTTTCGTTGCGTTTTTTGCATGTTTGTCATAATGCAAGACTGTCATAATTAAGTTTAAATGAATCTAATAAAAAAAATCACTTGTTTAAAAAAAAAAGGTTTACAATCAGTTTAATTCAGTGAGGTTTTCGTCTCTGCATGCTGCATGTCAGATGCTTTCATAATAATCAGGGGGTGTCACTACAACTTGCTAAATTCATGCATTTAGTCATCCAATAAATTGACCAAATAGTGAAACAGTTTCATAAAAATAGTGAAAAAAGTGAGATATCTTGTCCAAATAACAGTTACAGAAGCTGATTTATGCTGATAAAACTACATAAATGTTCTCCAGCTGTTTCTATATTTAGTCCAAACCCAAAACAAAGCTTTTTTCTACTGCCCTTGTTTAAAATACTGCACTCTTACAGGTCACTTACTGCACTTTTATTTTCTATTTCTTTGAATTATATTTTATACATTATTTTTTAATTTCCTGCATATTGCAAAAGCTTTGCCACCTTGATAAAGAACTTTAAAGACCCACTCTAATAAAAATAGTGTTTTTAAAATATCCTTGGAGTATTTCTCTCATAATGGAGGACACACATAAAGAAAATTAAGATTAAAATAGCATTTCTTAGTATTTCTTTATTGAAATAGTTGTGAATCAAGTGTAGATTAAAAAAATCAGTTTGTAAAAGATTTTATTTTTATTGTAGATGACCATATTCATGTACATATTCGTATTTATCATCCAAACTGGCATCTGCCTCAAAACTATACTGTTGCTATACTGCTCCAATTTTGATCGCCATTTTGTTGCAATTGATGCATTATTAATGAATTGGTCATTAATAATCCGTAAGGAAATTTAAAAATGGCCATCTGCTGACACACATAAAACACACACACATTGAAAACAATAAAAATAGTAAAAATAGCAATAGATTAAAAAGATTAATATTTAAATAGGTTGGGGGTGTGAAAGGCTGTATGGTAACCGGAAGGAGTGTTAGCTGAGCATTCTCATTAATAGGAAGGGGAAGGAGGGCGGGGTTGATGTGTGCCAACAGTACCGCCCACAATTTCTAATGAACTACTCCCACAAAGGTTTTTCATTTTTGGCTAAAAACGGCATAATCATGATTCAAAGACCACTAGGAACAATTTTTAAATTGATTAAAGTTGATTTTGTGCTCTTCAAACGCTGTACAAACAAAGATGCTTATTTGCCTAAGAAGAAGAAAACTTTAATTCAATCCTCATTCTTCGATGACTCATGGGCACTCCTTTTTTTGACCTAAGAAGGTTACCAGGGCATTTCAGGTTTTCTTTTCCTGTTCTTGGTGGGTTTTAAGACTCCCGTCATCCTTTTCAGTTAATATACTCCTTCTTCTGTGATCTTCACCACCAGCTTGAGGATTGTTGCATTTGCCAAGACCAACAACCTTGCAACCAGAAATCTTGATCTACTGCCTTACACTTGAAATCTCTGGAGCTGTATATTTATATCTATACTTAATATGGGGATTTGTTAATTAACAGCTCAGTTTTAGTTATTTTTTACGCTGTAGTATCATGATTCCCCATGTAGCTATGGCTAACTGTGTTTTGGGCATACAACACTTTTTTCAAGATCAAGATGGCTGACTTCCATCTATTTCTCAAAGTACATTGCTAAAAATAATGTTACCCAATGTATACAAACATGTCAGGATTTTATGGTTAGTTATAATTACACATCCTAGAAAAACATGTAATTCTTATATTTACTGCTTTTTCATGTATTGCTCATTTGTAAGTTGCTATGTGTACTGTGAGCTAAGAAAAGTAAATATCTCAATACAATCAATACTTCTTTTTTACTAGAATCTTCATTATTTATTGTAAGGCTTTAACTTTTTGGACGCACACATTTTTTTAAATATGGGACTTTTAGAACTAGTTTAGAGTTTTTGAATTTATGTATTTAAGAATTTCTTCGATGCAGAATGTATATGTTGTGCTGAGAAAACATGGATGATTAGCTCAGTATGCTAAGGAGCAAAAAGAATGTCATTAAAATTGAGAAGTTAGATGAAATGCTGTTTATTTCGTTTTATTTTTTTTTACAACAAAAGGCAACAAGAACCAACAAAAGGCAAAGTATTCTTGTGTAACTTGAAGTAAGGTCATTGTATATTTGCATTTTACTTTTGTAAACTTTTCTTTTTGCAGTTTTTATCTGGTCTAAGCAAAAGGATGTAACACTTAGGAGCAAAAATGCAAAGCAGAAGCCCAAAAGTTGAAGCTAAAATTGCAAAGACATGAACAGCCACAGTAAACTTTCCAACTGTGCTCATGTACACAGGAATAAAGGTTATCCACACAGCAAAGAATATTAACATGCTGAAGGTAATGAACTTGGCTTCATTGAAATTGTCAGGCAGCTTTCGGGCCAAAAAGGCCATTACAAGGCACATGCAAGCAAGGAAACCAATGTATCCAAGAACACACCAGAAGCCAACTTCTGAACCGGTAACACACTCGATGATGATTGTGGAACTGTGGTAGTTAGTGTTATAATTGGCATGAGGGGGAGCGGTGAGCAGCCAAGACAGACAGACAAATACCTTCAATAAAGAAAACAAAAAGCAATTATTTCATTTTGAGACTTAAAAACATATTTACTATTAAACTTTAAAGTTGAATTTACCTGGACAGCAGTTCCAAGAAGAACACTTGCTCTCTGCTGCTTGGGCCCAAACCATTTCATGACATTACTACCTGGCAGTCTGGCTCTAAAAGCCATGAGGACCACAGATGTCTTTGCCAGAAGGCACGATATGCAAAGGGCAAAACTGATACCAAATGCAGGAAACTTGATGAGGCAAAGCCAGTCTGAAGGCTCACCGATAAAAAGCAAGCCCACTAGGAAGCAGATAGCCAGAAATACCAGGAGAAGAAAGCTGAGTTCCATGTTGTTTGCCCGGACTATGGGTGTGTCTTTATATTTAAAAAATACAGCCACCACAAAAAGGGACATACAAGCTCCTAAGACAGATGTGGTACACAGAAGAATACCCAAAGCATCATAGTAAGACAAAAATTCAACATTCTTTGGGATGCAAACATCTCGCGCAGCATTGGGCCACGTGTCCTCTGAGCAGGGTGAGCATTCGAGAGAATCTGAAAATGTAGAGAAAATCAAACTATAGCGTTAGCAAAGGCCTTTTGTTGTTGCTTGCTTCAAGGATTCTTTATCTAATACACTACAAATGATTTTTTTTATTTAGTCCCCAAGGTTTCCATTAAATGCAGAGTAAGGTTAGGACAAAAAAGGAATATTTCCACACCTGTGGCATTACTGACTTCTCCTTCAGCACAGGGGATACAGTCATAACAGCAGATCGGCTCCCCTTTTCTCCTGGCAACACGGAAACCTGGAGGACAGCTCTCACTGCAAACTGACTGGAGAGCCTGGAGGGCAAAGTTCTGCACCTCAGGAATTACACTGAACTTTCTTTGTTTTGTTGCAGAGAATGAAAATAGCTTCAATTGGACTTGAAACATTTCTAACATTAAAATTGATGGTGTTTATAAAAGTATTTCACATATCTACATTTACTCATGACAAAGAGTCATTCTGTGGTACAAAACAATTGTCATGAAAAGGTAATACAACAGGAAAAACATTTTTATTTTTTTTTATTTTTGTAGACTCAGAATTTAGATGATACTAATAATTTCTCACATCTAAAACTGGTCATTAGTGTTATTAAAATATAAATTTATGTAATGCTGGTGTTAAGTATGAATTTGGTCAGTGGATGATTAAGACTATGCAAGGTAATACCTTATGTTTCTAAATCTAATAATGTTGGCAACTTCTAGCAACAGTTTAACTGAGCCATTAATAAACAGTGAATAGAGCAGCCTTAGAGGGGAACATGGCCTCAAGCCACTTTGATGGGAACACACCTTTTTTCCAACAGGCCACTGGATCATCGAGTCATTTATGACCAGGTTTTGTCCAGAGGGCAGAGAGGCGTCGTAGAAACCTACTTTCACCAAACTGAGAGAGCCATCAGGCGTCTGCTGCCAGTTCATGAGATCATAATGCGCGATGGGGTCACCGTTTTGATCAAAGCTGACTTCCTTTCCGAGCACAGAAAAATTTGTGTGTTTCATATAGTGGAGAAGCTAAAAGAAGAAAAAGAAGATGGAAAGTTATCCAGGCACAAATCACCTAATCATTCATTTTCATATCTAAAGCTCATAACTTCATAGCATTTTGATGAATGTAACAGCTGATATCACCTCCCAAGGTTTAAAATTCTTTGGGTTTGCACAGGATCCGTTCTGAAAAGGCCCTTTTCCATCTTTACAATTACTCATATCCTGCAAGGAATGAGCCACCAGATACACCGCCTTGTAGACATTATAGGACACTCTCAGTTGTGTTACATCAAAATATGGAGAGTAGACATCATCAAACTTCTCTGTCCCTTTACACATCTTTCTGTCATGGTAGGTATCTTCTCCATGGTAATGTGTGTTAATAGAGTCATTGAGGCGACATTTGAATGTTTCCTCCCAAAATTCGGCCACAAATGCAGTTTTATGAATGGATAATGGTGAGAGACTTGTGAGATGTTGGTGCAAACCCGGAATCACAGCAGCTCTCTGGATGGCAAATCCTAACGTTCCTAGAAGGAGCTTTCCAGACTTTTCCCATAGAGACTTTGCAGTGGCCCAGGCCTCACTGGCAATCCACTGAAGGCCCGTAATATTTCGACGCTCGACCTCTCTCAGAATGTCCTGCATTTCCGATTCTCCAGAAAAATTAACGATCACTTTTGAAGTTTTCATCTAAATTCACCGGTAAAAAAAATAAAATAAAACGTATTAAAGAGTTATATTGTAGACCAAGTTATTATGGTTAGACAAGCTTCCATATAGATTGTTTGGGACATAACATGCTGGCGGTTTATTAAAGTTTTTGAGCAAACATCTATGATATTTAATCTTTTTCTTTCTGACTATAAGGACTGTGCAGATATAATGTTACCTGAATAACATTGAGGAGCTCATCAAGAGCGTGTTGGTTAAGCTCTACAGGGTAGAAATTAGTGTAAGCAGCACACACTCCATAGTGCATAGATTCTTGAAGGAAAAGCTGGATAGCAAATCTGGCATAATCAGACTCCACACCAATGACTCCCACCCAGGTCCAGCCAAAATACCTAACCAGCTGAATCAAGGCTCTTATTTGGAAGGCATCACTGGGCATTGTGCGCATGAAGGTGGGAAACTCCTTTTGATTACTCAAACAGCTGCAGGATGCAAAATAGCTCACCTAGTGTTACAGCAGAACGGTAGTTAATATTTAGACCTGCTAATCCTGAAAACAGGTATCACATGTCAGCTAACAACCTTTTTCTTAGTCTATGAAAGCATTCAGTGGTGCAGAATTTCCCATGCAAATTAAAAGGGGAGTACTTTAAAAAACAAGCTTGTAAAAGCTAAAAAGATGCGAACCCCCTCAATATTAGACGTGTCAGATTACATACAGAACCAAGATGCATTTGCACTGACAGAATGCCTATAAATTGCTGGGAATTAAACTATCAGAAACCCAAATGCAACACAGAAGACAGCCTAAAAATCTTACCAGGGGGATATGGAAAGATCCCAGGCTTCTTAACAAAGCCATGGACACCCCAGAGCCAGCATCTCCTATGATTACAGAGGACACCCTCCTGTTCACAGCAGCACAGCCCAAAGTGGCTGTTGTTTCAATGCTCGAATTTCTTGTAATACCCTCGGTTGAGAGATTACTCTCCGGCTGGCCATTCACTAACTGCAAGGTTGCTTTCAAAGACACAGGTATGTCATCGCAGCTGTCTCGAATGTGAAAACCCAAGGTGATGTTTGACAGAAAGTCGCTGCGCTTGTTGATTTCTTTAATGGCAAAAGTCATGGTATGCATCCAGCGTAAGGCGCGAGAGCTGAAACTGTGGAGAAACAGAGCACAGACATTACATCCTCATACATAAGTTTCCAATTTTAAAAAAGTCTAAGTAAATCACAACAGTCATCTAAAACTCACTAATTATATGAGTTAGGAGGTGGTTTTGTTTTGTATGTCAGAGGAGACGACACAGGACTAAAATGTAGAGGGAACAGTCCTCCTATCACTACGTCTCCATCTTCATACAGACTCAGTTCCTCCCTTTCTCCCAAAAATACACAGCTATCCAGTGTACCAGCTGTGCAAAAACTTCCTGTAAAAAAAGCAATAAAAGCAAGAACATTTGCAGCCAGCAGTGCCATGTTTGATGCAGCTGTGAACACTCGCAGATGACTGTCATATTTCTGGAGAAAGCCGAATTATATAGTCGAGTTGACACGCAAATCTCAGGGCAATGCCTACTACACAACAGGTGACACGCATGCTCAGGTACATATTTTTTTACTATCCGGAAAGACTCCAGCTGGGATCAAAATATCTTTTTAAATTGGTATTTCTAAAGTGCCGATGAGCAGCCATAAGTTAGACACACACCAAATGTGAGAAACAGATAAAACCTAGAAAATGAAAATTAATTTAAAATTGTTATAAAATGGTACATTCCAAGTAATTTAAGAAGACCATAAACTGACTTGTCCCAAAAATGTTTATTATGTTCCATTGATGCTCCAAAGGTTAAACTGGGTAGTTTCCAGGAGGTAATGTTGAACTATGTGTCCACAGGGTGGCCTAGTTTATTAAGGTGTGCTTTCAATTAACCTTCACACTGTCCATCCATCAATTTATAAAATCATATGTTTACCTTTTGGGTTCACAAAGCTGCTGAAGACAACCCAGCTACTGCTGGGAAAACCAGTCTGTTGCAGAGACACATAGTCATACACACTCACACCAAAGGGGCAATTTAGAGATACGAATTAACATATGAACCATGATTTTGGACAGCGGAAGGAAAAATCAAAACACAAAGGAAAGGAGTTTCACTTAAATAACGTATCCGCAAAGAAAAGACTTAGGCCTTCTTACTGTAAAGCCAGAGTGTAAACCACAGCATCACCATGCAGCCTACCTTCACACTGGTACTGAAAAAAAAACTACAAATGTCAAAAATGTTTATCAGACATGCCCTATCTTGATGCTGTACCACAATAATATTATATATATCAGACAATCCAAATTTCCTCTCCCATTAATTCTTTGTGGACAACTCTGACGGAAGACGTCAGTCGAAACATGTCGGGTATGTGTCAAACATAACCCGTGTCTAATAACAAAAGAACCACGATGTAAATTCTTTTTGTCTGTTTGTTTTTTGGAGGGGGTGTTCATTTAAATAAATAGATTAGTGTCAGTGTCAACAAACAATAAAGCAAAAAAATCACAATTTTTTTCCTAGCTCATGGTGGGAAAAATAAAATAAACAGTTTCTCAGTTTATTGTCATCCCAAAAGAAATCCTGATTCCTTCAATTTAACTTATCGTTTTTATTGAAATTATCTATATGCTCCATCAGTTCTTTTTTCCTCAGAATTCATTTTGAATCAATCCATTTGAGGAAAGTAGGCAGAGTTTCTAATGTCCAATCAAGAAGCTCGCTGTCATTAACATTGAAGCCAAGCTTTTTATAAAAACTGACCTATTGCTTGCCTCCTCTCCTTTATAGGACACCTCTCAACATGTTTACCTTGACTCCATTGTCTTTATTTTACTCTGTCAATATCCTTATTTTAACACACTTCCCATGTTTCAGCATCACTTCTCCGGCTCCATCTACAGTCAGACCATGTACTCTGCAAAACCGCTTCCAGCCAGCCTTTACAGCCAATGGTGATTATGTCATTGGAGGGATCTTTCCCCTTCATTATAACCAAGAAATGCCTGACCTTAACTGCACCTACAGGCCACCACCAGTGAGGTGTAACGGGTGAGCATGGGTGACTCATTTTCTCCAATTGCACTTGTTATTGTATGAAATATTTCAGCCATTGATATCGATTTTTGACTCGTGACAATCAAAAGCAGGTTTGGAGGCAAGAATCCTTGTTACCTAAAAACTTGGAAACACATAAGATGCATTGTTTTTTGCTTATTATACTTTTGTTTTTTTGTTTGCTGCCTTTTAAATGGAAAAAAAGACTACTTTTGGAGTTAAAAAGAAACAATAAAAACGATGCAACCATTGTGTTTAAACACAGAAATGTAAATAACCTTACACCTGTAATTTAGGCAATATAAGCTTATTCATGTTTGATGCTTGTGCGTGCTATGTTGATCTGCTGAACAGGTTTGATCCCAGGGCTTTCCGCTGGGCTCTCACCATGAAACTAGCAGTTGAGGAGATAAACGAAAGTACTCAGTTATTACCAAATTATACTCTGGGCTACAAAATCTTTGATTCATGTGCATATCCACTGACTGGCCAAAGGGCTGCTGTTGCTGTGCTTAATGGGCTAAGCGAAGAGGAATCTCCCACATGCAGCGATGCTTCTCCGCTCCTCGCTGTCATCGGAGAATCTGGCTCCGCACAGTCCATTGTGGTTTCACGAATCCTGCAGCCCTTCAGAATCCCAATGGTAACATTAAAAAAAAGATGCTCTATGCCTCTTCCATACACGCAAGTGTTGAGTAGGTATTTATCCTCATAATTGTGTTGCTGTTTTTGTCCTTCTTTGCAGATCAGTTACTTTTCTTCATGTGCCTGTTTCACTGACAGAAGAAGTTATCCAACTTTTTTTAGAGTAATTCCTAATGATGACTATCAGGTAAGAATTCTGTGCTTAAATAAAAACATTTTAGTCTTCTAATGCATCATCTACAAATAAAGCAAAGTTGAAAATAATGCCTTTGGAGTAATTTAAAGACAAACTACATTGGTAAAATATACATTTGCAATGTTCTAAATAATTGAAAGAAAAAAAAAATTAAGCTGATCCTAAACATTAAGCTTTGAAAATTTTAAAGAATTCTATCTCATTTGTTTGATGAAAAGGTGAAAGCCATTGCTCAACTGCTGGTGCGCTTCAACTGGACGTGGGTGGGGGTTATCCGGGGAGACCATGAATATGGCCGCTTTGCTCTGCAGGGTTTACTGAGGGAACTAAAGGGTACCAAAGTGTGTGTGGCGTACCAGGAAATGATCCCTCTGCTCTACAACCGTCAGAAGGCTCTGGAGATAATGCAGGTAGAGTCAAAGTAGTCCAGTTTCATGTTTGTTTTTTATCTTTGGATTAAAAACTACACATGTGGATTTTATATGTTTAGGTTGCAATAGTAATCATTATATAACGAGGCGGCAGTAGTGCAGAGGTAGAGCGGTAGACCTCTGATGGGATGATCGCAAGTTTGGTTCCTACCTTGCCATTTGTTGAAGTATCATTGGGCAAGACACTGAACCCCCCATTGTTCCCGGTGGTTAAAGGTCGGCACATGTGTTTTTCTCCAAAGAAGAGCGATCACTATTTTAGAGAGACCATTGAAATGCTTTTCTCATTGGGATTGGATTTTGTTGATGCTTTTTCTTGTTGTTACACATTTTTTTCTAAAAATAATAAAATAAAAAATACTGCATTTGTAATAGTCCTTTTTCTGCATCCTTATTGAACTTCTCTTTACTTCACTTTATGTCTCCTTGTCAAAGGTAATGAAAAGCTCCCTAGCAAAAGTGGTAGTGGTGTTCTCAGCCGAAGGAGAAATGACACCTTTTTTAAGAGATTACATGATCCAGAATATCACTGGAATCCAGTGGGTGGCAAGTGAAGCTTGGGTCACTGCGTCAGTGTTCACAGGAAGTGAGTATTACCCTTACTTGGGGGGCACCATTGGATTTGGCATCAGAAGGGGACATATTTCGCGACTCAGCGACTACCTGATGACAGTCAGCCCTGAAAACTATCCCAATAATCCTTTGGTGAAGGAGCTGTGGGAGGCTTTGTACGGTTGTAGCCCACATGCACCCTATGCCTCGCAGTTGCCCCTCTGCACAGGACAGGAGGTGCTGCTGGTCCAGCACTCAGCCTACATGAACACATCCAGTCCAAGGGTGGCTTACAATGTCTACAAGGCAGTTTATGCAGTAGCCTATTCTCTTCATAACCTTCTTTTGTGTAAGCCGGGCATGGGGCCTTTTGAGAACAGTTCATGCGCTCAAAGCAACAATGTGCTCCCATGGCAGGTATGTCCCAGTATTCTCAACATAACACTTGAACCCTTTGCCTTTAGCATGTATGTATTTATTCAACCTATTTTTATTGTTTCAAGCTCCAGCATTACATTCAAGAAGTTAAGTTTAAGATTGCTGGGGAGGAGGTCAACTTTGACCTGAAGGGGGACTCTGTACCCTACTATGACATCATCAACTGGCAGAAAGGCACAAGTGGGAACATTGAGTTTGTCAATGTAGGGTTATTTGATGGAACCAAGGCTGCTGGAGAAGAGCTGGTGATCTACGAAGACAAGATCACGTGGGCAGGGCATCAGAGAGAGGTAAGCTGCTCGCACTGTGTTTTTACCTTCATCAGACACCAGCTGTTGAAGTTCTGTAGGTTAAGATTGAGGTGAGTCAGGTGGGCAGGAAAACCGGATCTGATGTGTTACACTTTTATAACTAGTACCTATACAGCACAACTTTTGCTGGTTTTTTTTTTGTTTTAAAATTTAAAGTACTTGTCTTCCTTTTCTTAATAGGAACCTGTTTCCAGGTACTTAATGACATGATACTTAGGATCTATAAACTCACCGCCCACAGATATCCAGTAATGTAGTCACGCTTTCTACAAGAGTTAATCGAACACACAAATAATACACATTTTAGCACTAGTATGTATAAAGTTTCATTCACACCACCCTCGGCAACACATGTTCAAGCAACCACTTACAATAAAAAGTCTGTCTAAACATGTGTAAATGCGCATTTTGGGCTTCCGCATTTAAAACTCTTGCGTAGCTATTCAAGTTTCCACGACCATTTTAGGGCCCTACGTACAATACGCGTAGCCATTGAACACATGTTGCAAGTTACGGCCGGTCAAACTTTGACCACTCAGATTTGGTAGTGACAGATGGGTGCCGTCTCTTTTAATTCAAAGATGTGCTAATTGTTTAAAAAGTGATAATGGAGGAAAAATTAATTATTGCATTTTGTTCCCTGTCGGAATTCTATGGCACCAAGTTTTCATATATCGGAATAGAGCTCTGAAAGAAAAAGTCTGGAGTTAGATTCATGAGATTTGCATAGCTTTGACATTTCGCACCAAGCCTCTTCCAACTGTAGTTAGCGGACATGAGCTAGTAAACAGTAGAAAAAAAAGAAGCCTGTTCCTGCTTATACAATGTAAACATCATGGGCTAAATGCAAATTCAAGAACTCACATTTAGCGTGTTCTGGAACACTCGTCACATGTCCAGTGTCTGTAGCTTGACATTTTAGTTGATAAAGAGCAACTTAACCCTGTCTTTTAGAGACTTTTGGTTATCTCTTTTCCTGTTCCTCCATAGGTGCCAGTGTCTGTATGTAGTGCCAGCTGCCCTCCAGGGTCCAGGAAAGCTGTCCGTCGTGGGGAGCCTGTCTGCTGCTTTGACTGTATACCATGTGATAGTGGCAAAATTAGTAATCAGACAAGTAAGATTAAAAAGTCAAAGCTTAAAGCTTTATTTCAATGTCTCTGTGCGATATACTTATAATAAGTTTACGTATGTTCCTTTCTTCTTTTTCCTATAGATTCAATAGAATGTATATTTTGTCCTGAAGATTTTTGGTCAAATGAAGACAAAACAATCTGCATCCCTAAGAAAGTGGAGTTCTTGGCCTATGACTCTTTGGGTATCGCTCTGACAGTGATCGCTGTAGTAGGAGCTTGTCTCACCGTAGGGGTTTTTCTGGTGTTCTTCCATTACAGAAACACAGCTGTGGTCCGCGTGAATAACTCTGAATTAAGCTTCTTTATCTTGTTTGCCCTGACATTTTGTTTTTTGTGCTCTCTTGTTTTTATTGGAGAGCCAACACGTTGGTCTTGTATGCTTCGCCACACAGCCTTTAGCATCACATTTTCACTTTGCATTTCCTGCATCCTTGCAAAGACTCTGGTGGTGCTGGCTGCTTTCACTGCCACCAGACCTGGAGACAACATCATGAAGTGGCTTGGACCCAAGCATCAGAGGGTTATTATTTTCAGTTGCACTATGGTGCAGGTGATAATCTGTGCTGCCTGGCTCATTGATGCTTCCCCTTATCCATCCAGAAACACAAAATATGAACGTTCCAAGATTATATTGGAGTGCAGCGTGGGATCAAGTCTGGCCTTTTGGTGTGTTCTGGGATACATTGGCCTCCAGGCATGCCTCTGCTTTGTGCTAGCATTTCTGGCACGTAAACTACCTGGTAACTTTAATGAGGCCAAATTCATTACTTTTAGCATTTTGATCTTCTGTGCTGTTTGGCTGGCATTCATTCCTGCTTATATAAGTTCTCCTGGAATCTATGCAGATGCAGTGGAGTCATTCGCCATTTTAGCTTCCAGCTTTGGCTTGCTGTTTTGTCTGTTTGCTCCAAAATGTTACATCATTTTACTGAAGCCAGAAAAAAATACAAAACAACACCTAATGGGTAAGGAAAAATAAAAAATACATCAACAATTTCAATAAGTCTTGAAATTCATAGGAACTTTTGTCAAACGTTATGTTAAAAGTTTACAAAACCCAGTTTGAAACAGAAACACTGAAAAAGAATGACAGAGGGATTGAAGCACACAACGACTCATAGACTGTAAAAACAATGGACGAATCCAGGTGTGATGTCACACATAGAAAATGTTTTACCTCCAGCTCTTCATCCTGATACGGGCGCCGCCATGTTGAAACCAGCCAGTGGTGTTTCAAGTGGCTCTGAGACTCAGTGCAACTCTGACCAATCACAGTCGACTGGTTTCAACACAGCAGCAGCCGTATCAGGAAGCAGTGCTACTTCCCATTTGGGAACACAAGAAGGGAGGGGTTGAGCTGTCCATCGATTTTACAGTCAATGAAACCACTCCACCTGTGAAAAAGTGAGTGCAGTTCTGCTGCTGGCATAACCATGATTTTATGATTTTTTTGTAATGGTAAAAGTGGTAACAAACTTTAGACTGACTAGAAGCAGATTACTGCTTATTATTGAGAGTGTACTTTAAGCATGAGAGGTTTTGCAGAAAGGCAACTCACAATATCCAATTTATTTTCTCTTTTTCTTCATGTTTTGGTTGTGAGTCAATTTAACATTTAAAAATCATAAATAAAAGTTAAAATTATCACTTTTTCTAATCTTTAATCTTTAATAAAATATTATTGTATTTGGCCGGATTGTGTCTGATATCTTCAGATCAGAGCTAAGTGAATTGTTTCCTGTGTACTGTATGTTAAGCTTTTTTCAGAGTAACATTTGTTGTAACATCTAAGATCTCTGTGTATCATTGACATTTCTTTGTATTTGATTTTTAACCAGAGCACTTGTGTTTCATTTAAATATTTTTAGGTTAAAATGATTAAAATAAAGTTTTAGGTAAACAATGATATAAACAAGTTGATGAATCATTCTACATGCTTTCATGACTACCTAACACTGCATTGAAGATGTGATTTTTAAGTTAAATGTCTTGACAAATACAACATATATTCAATCAAACAATTGAGGCATATACAGTAAAGTGTTTGAAACTTCTATTAAATCTGTGGCACGCATCACATTACAATGTTTCTTCTAGTAAATCATGCTATACTTTTAAACTGTAAAATTAAATTAGAAAAATATTTCATTGAGTGAATGAAATAGTAAAGATCTAAAATACTAGCCTTTAACAAAACTCACATTTGCACTTCAACTGACGAGCACAGCTTAACAACAAAAAAGGAAGTGAATACATCATGACTAATATTTCATCTTTAATTACGCTAATCAGATTCTCACAAGAATTCAAAACAATTCTTAATAAATGCTGCAAGAATGAAATGAGTACAGCATTTTTAAGGAGTTGTGGCAAATTATCATCCATTTAAAAACCGTCTGCAATAACACCAAAGGCATATATTGAAATTTATAAATTTATATTTCTTTCTTTTCTTACGTCCAGTAAAGATAAGTACATGCTGCAATATTTGACTGCAGGGCAGTCTTTCTTGCAGATGTTCTGCTGCAGCCCTTCTGACGCTCTCTCCAAATCGCTGGTATTAAAATGATAAAACTTTCGAGCTATGAAAAAAACTGTCATAATCTGCTATCATTTCTGTTCAAATTAGTTTAAAGTGCATTGACCAGCATATATGTCTAAATTTGAATTTAAAATGTCAGATAATATTACGAGTTGGTAGCATACACCTCCTGAATGCCAAGAATTTGAGCAATAAGTTGTTGACTAATAAGGTTTTTGGTGGTAGTTAAGTATGAAAGGTTGTTGCAGTTCTTTGTTCAGAAAATGATGTGTAAAAATGTTTCATCTTTAAATATTAGCACACACACTGTTTTAGTGCTTTGTCTTCTGTCAGCAGCAGTCGGTGACTTGTTTCCTCAACATTCTCTGCTCAATAGATTCGCAGAAAATGTTGCACCTAATGGATCTGCATCAAATATTGCATGAAAAATGTTTAAAGCAAAATTAGAAAATACAGTATCTAGCTGTATACAACAACATGTTTTTATGAACCAAGCTTTAGATGTTTTGAATTGTTGTGTAAAGTTTGCAGACCTCTTACAGAACCTCGGTCACTTCTCCACCCACCCCTCTAGTGATAATTTAAAGAACTGCAGAATTGTGCACCCACGCAGAAGCAGGAACTGGAAAGAATTTGCTTGCATTGCTTTAAAACAGACATTTGTCTTCTAAAGCCTGTCGAAGATGTTTCAGAATTCCACATCCCCTTTAAATTAGAACTTTAACATTTGCTTTGCCTTTATTGTCTCTTAACTAACAGTGTCATGTAATCTAGCGTACAATTTCAAAAATAAAGACAAGGATATAGGGTTAATATAGCCTTTACTTAGGCATTTCAACTTTTGAACCTTTACATTTTTTTCATCTAACATTGAGATCCACTATTGAAAGAGCAGAGCTGATATCATCTAGAGTTTTTGCCACGAACACCTTTTTTAATGTTTCTCTCAGGATGTAGTAAAATAATGTAACATTTAGGCCCAAAAATGCACAGTAACAGTCCAAAACTGGAGGCTAAAATTGCAAAGATTTCCACGACCACGGAGAATTTCCCTGGAGAGCTGATATAAGCTGGAATGAAGGATATCCACACTGCTGAGAAAATCAACATGCTGAAGGTGATGAGTCTTGCCTCGTTGAAGGTATCTGGTAACTTTCGACCAAGAAACGCTAGCAGGAGACAAACTGAAGCAAGCAAGGCGATGTAACCAAGGACCAAGTAGAATCCAGGAGGCCATGGCTCCTTACACTCGACAACAATCTAAATGCAACATGCAAAATAAGAGATAAGGTTTTATTAGAGCATTTTTTATTTGTATTTTTTTTACAAACAAGCTCATGAAAAAAACACCATATATATATTTATTTATTTATTTTTAAGTGTGTGTTTGTGTGTTTATGCACATGCACAGAAAATGTTAAACTGAACAAAATGTAACTTAAAAAAAGCTAAATTATATGATTAATGTATTGTTATTGTTGGTCATAAAAAGTAATACTTGTAATACTCTTTGTTTTTGATGATCATGGTCTACAGTTGGGGTTGGGAACCGCAGGCCTCAAGGCCAGGCATATCAACATGCATTCAAGATGTCATTGTTCAACTCATGGTTGATTACCTGGATCAGGAGAGTTTAGCCAACTAGAACATGTCAGAGCAGGGCATGTGGAAAAGTAAGCAGGATTATAGGCCTTTTCTTTGTCTTTAGGTGATGAATACCCACATTTCGATGTCTCGTAATTAAACTCTCTGGGACAGCAGGCAGCAAAAATGGAACTCCTGAATGAAGATGCTGGCTTTATTTTTCCAACTGCTTACATTGGCAAAGGTACCAAAAAGATACCAAAGGCTGGTTCAGTGACCCTGCTACCGTGCTTGAGTGGCCAGGAAACATCTGACAGTTAACCTTTCAGAGAATCTGAAATTCTTCAAGACGGAGATGAGAGATACCAGACCCAACGGTGCAGATGATCTGAGATATCGAAGCAGCCTAGGCTTCCATAACATCTACGTAAAGCCACAGGCTGGTTGCCACAAGAGCACCTCACATAATGTTAACACTAAATAAAAAACTCAATCTCATCATCTTTTAAACATGTTCTCCACAATGTTTTAATTATGATAATACAATTTCTAGCCAAAAAAACTGTGTTGTTTTCTAGGACATAGTTTCTGCAGAGCAGAAGTAGTTCATTAAAACTCTGAGAGCTCTCTATTTGTGTGTTCTCCTGCTAACTTAAAGTCCCTCACACCCCCAACTTAACAAAACTGGTGCAACAAAAATGGCGATCAAAATCGGCCCTATCCAGCTATACTGTTTGGAGCCAGATTCCAGCTTAGACGAGGGAAACAAATGGATCCATTTGTCTAGAAGTGGATGCATCAGAATGGAGCAGATCAGGGAGCTTGTAGCCCACCTCGCATGTTTCCTATTTCAAAATACTCCTCATTCTTTTTTTTGTCTGTTCCAGATTTACAATGATTAGAAAAAAAAAAAAAAAAACCTCATTAATGCAAATGTGAGTGTAATTTTCTACATATATGTCCAACATCAGAAAAATTGCACAGTAGCATGTAAAAAGACACTAAAAACACAGCTGAGGGCATCAAAAGGAAGATTTTGCAAGAAAGACCATCATTTTGTACTGAAAAGCCACCCTTCTGACTAATTTCATGTGAAATTTTAACTTTCTAAGACACCTAGTTTTACATTTTCACTGTCTTTAGGCCATAATCATCAAAATTACAAGATCTAAAGTATTAATAGATGTTGCTCAATGTGTATAATTTTCTGTAAATGATAAAAATTATTTTACTTTTTTGTCAGTATTTAATTTTTCTTAGATGTACCTGTATGTTTGTAATCAACAATGAATACAATGAATACAATCAACAATGAATGGATCATGGAGGCGGTGGAGATAAGAAAGCGAGCCCACACTTCCATGAACAGGGATGAGGGGGCCTTCTTGCTCTCCCACACCTGGAGCAATATCCTCCAGCAAAAAACAGACATCAAGGGGCGGAGTCACTTGTCAAAGTTGGACAGGTTACTCCGCCTCAGTCACAATCATCTGTTTTTAAAGACGTCACACAACACCATCTGATGACGACCCTGATGAAGGCGGAAGGCATTCCGCCAAAACATGTCGGTACATTTTACATTACAAAACAAACCAGTGTCTGATAAAAAATAATTTAAATACGCAGTATAATTTTATAGACACAATGAACCTCTTTGAATCAACAATGAATACACTTGGTCTTACTTTTCTAGTTGAAGCTTGATAAGCTGAGTTCCTAAATGGGAAAGGGGGGGCCCACAACAACCAGCCAGCACAGAGACAAACCTGAGGGTCAAACAGAAACACTAAAGCTTCTTTAAAAAAAAAAAAAAAGGGAATTGAGTCAGTGATAGCTCCCCTCACCTGAGGAGCTGTAGTGAAGACAATCATGATTCTTTGCTGAGAAGGACCAAACAGCTTCAGAGCTCTAGAGCCAGGCAGTTTAGTCTGAAAAGCCAGGAGGACCACAATAGTCTTAACAAGGAGGCAAGACAGACAAATGACAAAGCTGATCCCAAAGGCTGCTTGGCGGATCCTGCATGTCCACACAGATGGCTGGCCGATGAACACCAGGGAACACAGGAAACAGAGCTTGAGTGACAGCAAAAGCAAGAAACTTATCTCTGAGTTATTAGCCTTGACAATTGGCGTTGTACGGAAACGGTGAAAGATGACGATGATGACTGCTGTCAGAACGACACCCAACAGAGTGAGGGCCACTAAGATGATACCCATGGAGTCCTTGAAAGACAGGAACTCTTCAATCCCTGCAACACACTTCACCTTTTTCTCATCTGACCAATAGGACTCTGGACATTTTATGCACTCAGCGGAACCTGTGGGGGACGAACAAACTGTAAATGGATGCTCAAAAACTTTGTAATTCCATTAACATTATTACATATTTTACACTTGAAGACTTTTAACTTGTACTGGATTTTTTTTAGAAAACATTTTGAAAATCAAAGCTAGCACATGTTACCTGTCTCATTACTGATCTCTCCATCTGCACAGGGAAAACAATCAAAGCAACATTGGGGCTCGCCTTTACGCCTAGCCTGCCTGCTGCCTGGGGGGCATGGTTCACTGCACAAAGACACGGGTACCTGAACAGTAAGGAAAAGTGCTGAACTGTAAAATCTGAAAACCTGACTAAATTTATTGTGATGCAAATGATAAAATAATGAAAATGTACTTCTGTATGTCCTTCTGTCCATACAATGTTGCTCTGGTTTAATTGGAGCTGGCGTCCCAGTGGAACTGAGCCATCATAACTTCCCACTGTAACAAATCTGAATGCACCAAAAGAAGTCTTATCAGACTGATGTTTTTTTAACAGTGCAACACAACATGTCCGTATACATGAATACATGTAAAATAAAGTGTTTGATTTTAAACTTTAAAAGTACTAGAAAAATGTTAAAATATATTCAAAATTTGACCTCATTTTGCCATGTTTGTCCTTCTGCCAGTTAATTATGTCATAAAGAGGAACGGGCTCTCCATTGGAGTCAAAACATACTTTCTCCCCAAATTTGTTGGTGAAATTCACTAACTTCAGATGAGACAGCAACTGTGAAAGACATAAAAAATGTCTTAATATACATTCAGATAATATTACCTTATAAGTAGAATAATGGTGACATATACCTGCTCAGAGGTAAATTGTTTGTGTTTATCACAGCTTTTCTCATTTTGTTCTGCAGAATCACAGTTCAGTAAAGCATGTAGAGCGTGGGCAATGGCGTATACTGCTTTGTACACATTATAGGATATTCTGACTCGGGATACATCAGTATAACTGCTGCCTGTGAGACTCAGATTCTCAAAACCTGTACAAACAGGTGTTTCTTCAAAGCTGTTCCTGTTAAAAAAGCTTTTCTGTTCCGCAGAAGAAACATTTTGGATTTCTGGATTAGAACCAAATGCATCCAAACCGCTTAAGTTGTCATCTCCTACATGTTTTATGGATCCATCTTCTTCGAACTGAAGTTTACAACCAAACTGATCTTCCCAGAACATGTTGATAAATTCCATTCCTGGTTCAGCAGAGGGGTGAATGTTCAGAAGGAAATTTTTTAAATTGGGGATGTTGACACCAGGGAAAGAGAAGCCCACTGTTCCTTCTAGAAGAGAGTGGAAGTGCGGTAGTGTCAGAAGGGCAGCGGTGACCCATGCCTCGCTGGCGACCCACTGCAGATATGTAACGTTTCTCTGAGCAAGCTGAAAAGGTAAGGATAGATAAGTTACTCTAGCTTCCACAAATATTCAACTGTCATTCTGTTTGGTCAAATCAGCTGAGACACATACTTCAAAAAACAGATCCAGGAGTTGTCCCTCTGTGGCAAAAACCACCACAACCCGAGCAGCTGATCTCTGCAGTCTGTCTGCCATTTCTTGTATTTCAGCCAAAGTGGGAGATTTTGGAATGGTGAGGTGAAATGCCACACAACCCCCTTGTTTTTGAAACTGAGCAGAAAATGCTTGGATGCCGTATTGACTGTAGTCATCCTGCAAGGAAAATAAAAGGTTTGTCATTAAAAAAGTTTCATACATATAAATCATAGTTTAAAAGCTTTAGCTGACCGTGGTTCCTATTGTGCCCACCCAACGCCAGCCTAAGAATGTGACGAGTTGCACAAGACCCCTGACTTGAAAGATGTCACTCGGCACGGTTCGCAGAAATGACGGGTACATGCGCTTGTCAGTGAGACAGGTACAAGTGGCAAAATAACTCACCTGAGAGGACAAAAATGTCATTATATAATAAACAGGTTCTCTAACTAATCGTCTAAATTATATGAAATATTGAAATGTAAAATAACAGCATAGATAAAGGAAGCTTCGGCTTCTGTTTTCTAAATCCAAATGACTGTGAAAGTAGCCTTTTTTTTAGATTTTCTTACTTCTTTCTTTTTTTTTTTTTCCTCTTTTAAGAAGTTGTCTTTCACATGTTTGGAAGAAAGATTTCCAACCAAATCAAACACAAATTATAAAATCTTTAGTGTGCATAATTTGTGCGATTCTTACCAGTGGAATGCTGAAAGGCCCAAGAGCTTGAGCTACAGCTCTTGTTGGAGAGGATGAAGCAAGACCGATCACGGCAGAAACAGGGGAACCAGACAGACATGCATTGGTTTCAGGCCTTGTTGTTCTAAACTTCTGTTCTTTGCCATATGTTGCCAGATTCCCTGTTTTTGCAGTGGCGACCTCAACAGACTGGAAACGCTCAAAAGAAATTTCATTTGCCATTGCTGAAGTATTTTCAGTGAATTCTCTTTCTCTTAGCTGATTTGTCAAAGGAATGGATGAACTGATTAAAGGGAAAAGGGCTCTTAGGCTGTTGTGGACGTTATCACAGCTGTCTGTGATCCGGTAGCCAAGTGTCACACCTGGCAACAAGACTGAGCTGTGGTTGATTTCTTCCACAGCAAACACCATAGTCATCAGCCAGCGGAAGGCTCTCTGATCAAACCTGCAATGCATTAAGGGTATGGTTCTTTTTTTTTTTTTTATATAAATTACATTTATAAAAGGCTGATGCAATCTATGAATAATATACACACAATCTCCATACAGTAGGTGTGGACTTGAACACTTACCCTGTGCAAGGTGTGGTTGGGGGTTTGTTGTGGTAGGTGTGCTCTGGCTCAGAAGCCTCATAATGCAAAGGGAAAAGCCCTCCAATGATAACATCTCCTTCTGACTGCAACACCACAGGATGACTGTCTCCTAATGTCACACACTGAGATGCACCAGAATCAACCCCAACCCCTGCCACTCTGAAATGTATGACCTCTTGTCTCGTCTCTGCCGTTTCTCTGATAATCAGTGTTTGTAGCTCCTTTATAGAATTGGAAAAACCTACTAAGCCAGTAACAAAGACGCTGCCCACAAAAACATGCAGCAAACAAGTCTTAAAAACCGGCGGCAGATTTTCCATCCTGACCCTATGAAGACTGTCCTGTAATATAAAATGCCAATGTCGCCTTCAACAGGAAAACAAACTGCACATTAAAAGCTGTGGATGTGTAATTTCATTGGTCATGTGAGTCATCGCAAGTTAAACCAATCATGTTCAAAACAAGGAAAGGAAGTGACATTAGTTGCAAAAAAAACTCACAAGGGGATTTACAGTATAGGAGGCTTTGACTGCCATTATTCACAGCAAGCACCAGAAAACATGTGCCTTGAACATAACTGGAAACTTCACTGTATAAAATAATAAGCTAGTGTTCTTAGTTACATCTCATTCTAAAAAAAAGATATGTTCACACTGGGCTTTGACGTGCACTCAAGAACGTGCACGTCAAGAAGATGCTATATGCACTGCTATATGCACGTTCTTGAATGAGCGTTTAGCCAAAGGTGTGCACACTATAACACTGTGTCTGTTATAGTCTATAGCAGTGGTCCCCAACCCCCGGGCCACGGACTGGTACCGGTCCGTGGGTCATCTGGTACAGGGCCGCACAGAAAGAATAAATAACTTACATGACTTCCGTTTTATTTATTTTTTGAAAGATGTTTTATTTTGAAAATTGCCTGATTCTCTGTTACATCCGTCAATGTTACACTTGACGCAGGCGAAGGCGCTCTTCTCGATCACGTGATAGGTTACCGCTAAAATAAGACCCAGGAGCTAGCATCTTGTCCCATCTCTGTTCCTCTTTCATCGTTGTCAGTAACGTGCGGTCAGAGGAGGCAAGTGAGGCAGAGCCTCACCTGTCATAATCGTGATAAAATAGAAAAATGTAAAGTCAGTAAATATTATTTCCCACTCAAGTGCCTTTTTGGCATTACTAATGCCCACTTTGCCCCTCAAACAACATTTTTCTCCTCTTTTCCTCCTCGCCAACGATAATTTCTACTTCACGTTGAGTGAAGTTAAGTTTTTTTGATT
Organism: Oryzias curvinotus; assembly: GCA_023969325.1. Taxonomy (NCBI): domain Eukaryota; kingdom Metazoa; phylum Chordata; class Actinopteri; order Beloniformes; family Adrianichthyidae; genus Oryzias; species Oryzias curvinotus. The sequence goes on along the minus strand of CM043718.1, from coordinate 16,380,541 downwards.
TCCTCTCTGTGTTTGCCATGATTTTATAATCAATGAATATTAACTTGTGGGCGTTTCACGGACTATTTATGGGCAACTATGGGCGTGTCATGAAGCCGCAAAAGCTGCGCTACATTTAGAATTGATTGTGATTTATTAAGGGAAAAATCCGTAGGGTGTGCGTGCGCACAGTTTTATAAATCCGAATATTTCTGTGCGTACGCACGTCCTATGTTTCATCCGTACGCCACTTCTGACGCAAATCCTACGCAAAGTTTTATAAATGAGGCCCCTGGTGAGGCTCTGAAGCGCGTGCCTCATGTCTGATGGCAGAGCTCAATGACAGACTTGTGCTGAAAACACTGCTGTAGGCCCGCAGACAGAGCTTCATGTGTGAGACATGCCTCACCAGCAGGGGGCAGACGGGAGCTGACAGCTGCTTTGCAGCTACATTGGTGCCGTAGAAAAAGACCAAGGACGTCTTTTTCCATTGAGAGGGAGAAACTTCATAAAATAAAGGAAAATAAGGAAGACTTTTCGAACCGATCATAGAGCTTTTTTGTGGAGAAGGATCGACACATGGACTCAAAAAGTAAGGACAAACATGTTTTTCAATGTTTGTTTTTTAAAAATAACATGGGAGTAAGTGAATAAAAATGTAAGTAAAATCATTTATTTTATTTTTATGATTATTTTCACAGACATCATTTGATAACTGGTCAAAGCACGAAAATTTAAAGTTAAAAAAATACCAGAAATAGTTACTGAGGGTCAAATGTGTGCTGAGCTTTGTGTGAGGTCATACCGGTCCGTGGCGTTTAAAAGGTTGAGGACCACTGGTCTATAGCACTCAACTCTTTTTCTTTATTATGTTTTATTGGTGTTTTTTGGACTTCAAAGTTCATGAAAATTAGAAAAATTAAAATTAAATTAAAAATTAAAATTAAATTTTGTACTACATATTTATAAATTATTGGACCAATGTCTTGCTAAAAGCAAAAGTTATGGTAACAGGGTTTGGTGCGTGTTGTGGGTCATATGCTCCATGGATATTAATTTTTATTTGAAATATTTTGTTTATTGAAACAAATTTCACCACAGTTAGGGAGTCAATTACGGAGTCTGTTACCTGACATGGGTAAAAATTATAATAATTAAATCCCACAAAATAATATTTCGTTCCCACAAAATAATATTCTGTTATACATGCATTCTGTTGTATTTGAATCCACCTCAGTTACAGTGACACGCTGATTGGTCGAGATGCATTATCAGATATGTGTGATGCATGATGGAATACGTAGCATGTAGCCTTCGGATTTAAAGTGACTGCTAACGAGTATGTTAATAAAAGACAAGTTACTCAGCATGTCCTCAATATTATTATTCCTGTTCGACCCTAAAGTACAACACCACAGCGGCTCTCCGTCTGCCAGCCATCCAGCTGCCCGGATGCCGGCATGACAAGAGAACGAGCTCCATGGCCGGCCAGAGCTCTTTCCAGAGCTCTCCATCTTTTATGGAGCGGTCTGCTGGTGTAGCAGCATCTCGGCTGCAGAAAGGAAGCGGCTGGAGAAGCTGGTGAAGAAGGCCAGCTCCGTTCTGGGGCTGCCTTTGGACTCAATGCAGGAAGTGGGAGAGAGGAGGATGGTAGCTAAGCTATCATCCATGATGGAGAACGACCCCACCCTATGTATGAGTCTGTGTCCTCACTGTGCAGCTCCTTCAGCATCAGACTGAGACATCCTAAGTGTCTGAAGGAGCGACACCACATGTCGTTTCTACCTGCTGCCGTTAGACTGTACAACCTTAGCTGCTCCCAGTGAACCACGTTAAACAACATCGTCAGCTCTGTCATATTTCTTTTACCCTGTGCAATAACCGATATATAGTCATCCTGTGCAATTTTTTTTGGAAATGTATGTGTATATTGTGTATATATGTGTGTATATTGACTCCATAGTTTGTTTCTTTTATAAATTGCTCTCTCTCTGCCCTGTACTGCTGCCGCAAAAAGGAAATTTCCCCATCGTGTGACGAATAAAGGAATATCTTATCTTGTCTTATCTTGGCTGACCCACGGCCAGGAATAGCTTGCTCCGCGGCCAGCCGGAGCTCATTTGCTTGTCATGCCAGCATCGGGGCAGCTGGATGACTGGCAGACGGGAAAGAAATTTTAGTGCGTGGGAATACGTTATTATTCCGTGGGGACTAATTGTTATTTGTTTTACCCATATCAAATCATAGGGGTCATATTCAATCAAACAAATAATACTAAATAATAGCAATAATTTTAAGTTTTATGTAAATTTGGATATTGGTGGTTGGAAAATTAAAAAATTGTATTTTAGGTGGGCAATCCAGACTGATGTGGTATTTTCAACACTCTTCAAGCATTCTCTTCTCTTAGTTTATGTGGTCTCAAGACAAGTACATTTAGTCAGAAACTATATATTTTTTTTAGCATTTTGTGTGTGGATTATTTAAGATATGATAGACCGGACATAAAATGATCTCCAATTCCAGAATGACCCGTATTGGCCCTTAAGCCAGTAGCTGCGGTTACATGTGCAAAATATCTTTAATCGGATAAAGCTCAGATTATAGTTGAACTATGTACATGGGCCCAGTTAACTTTATCAATATATAACAAACGTTTACATACGCCACACTTTGTGGAAAACTATATAAAACACCGGAAACAGCTGTAGAAGAAGAAATAGCAAGTTCCATTTTAAACAAACAAAGCTGCTGTACAGAGTGAGATGATTCTCTAGACGTGCTTGTATTATTGTTATGATTGTTGGATTGTTATTAATAGCCTGTTCGCTCATCATTTTTTAAATCCGTGGAGCCAGCGCCTCAATGTCCATCTTGGCTGCACATAAATATGTGGGAACCACATTAGCCTTTATTTTGTTTGAACATGATTGGTAACACAAATTCACGGGATTCTTTGCACGGTTTCTGAAGACTGTGCAGAGCGGCTCACACTGCAGCTGGTGCCTCACCAGTCACAGCATTTACCACACGTCACTGATGCAGAAATATAGATTTGACACACATATAGTTTTCATAGTGTAATGTTTTTGATAAACTTTCTTTTTTATCGACATCATTGCGCACTTTTCTTTTATGATCTATTACAAAATGTACAAGGATGCTGAAACCGTGTCAAACAGCTGCAGGCAGTAAGGAAAAATTGTTTTGCTCGGTTATGTTAGTGGCAGTGGTTCAGGAGGTTGAGCAGGTCGACCTATGATCGAAGGGTCGGAGGTCCGATCCCTGCTCCCCCCATTCAACTGCTGTTGTGTCCTTGTGCAGGACCGTTCACCCTCCCTTCCTCCAGAGTTTCTCCAATGGTGTGTGACAGCGTATGAATGTCTCTGTGATGGTCAGAGGGACCGTAGCCGCAAACTGGAAGCCACGCCTTTTTCAGTCTGCCCCAGTAGCGGGGGAAGCTGTGGCTACATCAGTAGCTTATCATCACCAAGTATGAATGAGGAGTAAATGAATTAAGTGCCTTAAGCATCTGGAAGAGTGTATATAAATCCAAACCTATATTATAAATCGTTAATATATTAAACAGCATGACAAAACTATTTTGTAAGGTCAGTTAAATGTTCTTTCTTTGTGACTTTTGAGTCAGAACATTTTATGTAAAAAAAAAAATACAAACACGACAGATCAGACTTTTCAAGTGTTATTTTGTTATTTATATTTTTATTTTTATGTCAAAAATCTTTACAGACATGAAAACATTTTTTATGTATTCACAACAAAATGAATGTGATTTAAACACAAAAGCAAAGTAAAAACTAATTTTTGTCCATTAAATATTTTTTGGTGTTCTTCTCAGGTTGAAAAGTATGATAGGAGAGTCTGTTGCAGGGCCACACAACCTCACATTCACATTCACTCCTAGGGCCAATTTGGAGTCAACAATTAATCTAAAAAAGCATTTACAATGTTGACCCATACGGGTGCTATGGGTTTTTTGTGCTTTCCAAGATCATAGATAGGGGTAACCTTATCTTAATGGGAGCTTAAGTGTTTCTTGCAGTTCTGTCTCCCCCTCTGGTCACCAGTGGGAGCCATCTCTAGAGTTATTACAGCACTACCACTACTCTCCCAGCAACCCCAGCACACTTCCTGGATGCCGCACACCTGACTCTTATTCACTCAATCAACCCCAGCATACTTAAACTCTGCACTGAGCCTCACTCAGAGATAAGTCCTGTGCTACTCCTACTCTGCCTGCATTACTGAGCATTATACCTAGATATGATCTTGTGTTTATGACCTTGTTTTGCCTCTGAATCCGTTTGCCTTCTGCCCGAATCTCGCCTGGATCCTGACTACCCCTGTTACTTCTCTTATGCTCTCATGCTCGTGATTGATCCGTGCCTGCCTAACCCAGATTTAGCTTAGTGGACTTTTAGCTGACCTAATAAACCAGCTGCAATTGGAACCAGCCATCTGCCTGTTCTTATGACAGAATACTTCACCAAACATGGATCCAAGAGCAAAAGTTCCTAGCCCGGGGTTTGCTACTTTATTGCTTGACTACAGTTGCAAGCTCCATCGTTTAACCTTTGCAACCAAGCCAAAACAACCCGCCTGTCAGCAACACACCCGCTGCAACTCCTCCGGTTGCTCAGTCATCTTTAAAAAACCGCCAACGGCAACGCGCCCAACTAACCTTCTGGTCACACACAGGGACCAAGATTTGGTGCTTCCGGACAAGTTCAGCAGGGACCCTGAGTTAGACCATGGTAGAAACTACGTTTTTAAAATTGCTTTCAAAAGAAAATATTTAAAAAGAAAATATGCAGAATATAAGTGCTCAGCTTCCAGCAGGGAGAGGGATTGCGAGTTCTCTGGTTAGGCCATAATCCTGGGATCACATCACATCTGAGTGTGGGGGTGTCCCTGTGGTGCTGTTCTGCCCCTTGCCTCCGGGTGATGGGCCTCTTCAAATATCCCAACAGTGGGGAGCCTAGTTGGCCCATGTCTAAAAGGTTCGTCAGGGACCCCCACGTCTCTTGGGTACCCTCTTGTGTGGAGAGCAGTGGCCCGTGCCTTGTTCTCTACTGGACTTCCGGTAGGGCAAGTCGGTTGTTGTCTGGAACATGAGACAGGTCTCTTTAAGGGGGTCCTGGTTTGTTCCTTGGGTTTGGATGGGGGGGATGCTCAGAACTTCCATAGGCTGGTCAGGCGAATGGGGCCTTATGATAGCCCCCCTGGTGCGACTGGAGGGCTGTTTTCCGGCTGGGCTGGGGCTCCAGCTCCTGCTCTTTGGTACTGTGATCCCCAGTGTTGGTCATTCCATTCTTGGTAGCCGATGTTGGGTTGCCCCATAGGCAGATTTCCTTGATCTCCTATTCCGTGCAGGTTTCTGAGGGGCCCTGGCTGCCACTGCTGCCTTGCCTTCGGCAGGGGTCTTGATGTGGGCTTTACCAGGCATCCTCCCCTCTTACCTTTGCACAAATAGTATGCATAACGTAATGATACATGCTTTACAGACTTTTGTTGTGTGTGAGCTATAGTTGTTCATAATATTTGACTGTCTTTGGACAGGCCCTAGCCTTTTGACCTCAATAGTTATAAATCTCTCTCTCTCTCTCTCTCTTATAGTCTGGACACAGTTTACCACAGTGCCCTACGTTTTATCACAAACTCTGCATACAGAACCCACCATTGTGAACTGTACTCTCTGCTCTCTTGGTCTTCACTCAAAGTCAGGCGACAGAAACACTGGCTAATATTCACCTATAAGGCCATTCTCGGCAAACTACCTCAATATCTGTGCCGTCTTCTTTCTCCTGTTAACAACATATATAACTCTCGTTCCTCACTCAAATTGCTTCTTCATGTCCCAAGATTCCTCAGTGAATTAGGTAAAACAACCTTTTCCATTGCTGCTCCACTTTCCTGGAATAATATTCAAAAATCTCTGCATTTAAGTGACCTTATTCCCTTGAATTGTTTTAAAGCAAAACTTTCTGAGCTTTTAAAAGAAACATGCACATGTCACTTTTGACCTTTCTGTACCACTTTTAATTAACCTATTAGTCATTGTCCTACTGTTCATTTCAATTTTAATTGCATTTTATTGTATTTTGTAATTGTATTTTTATATTTCAGTTGTTTTAACTGTATTTTATTTTGTGTTGATGCCTTTTGGCCCAGGTCTTCCTTGAAAAAGAGATGCAGTCTCAACGGAACTTCCTGGTAAAATAAAATAAAATAAAATCTCCATCAATGTCTTGCATTGCAATTCTAACCCCTCCTAATTGTTAATCATTCTCAAATTTCGTCAACCTACTTCTCCCCTTTCTTTAATACTATTATTTACCAACTCTTATATCAAACTCTCTTCTCCAATTTTTCCATCCAATAAAACAAGAAATGCATACATAATTACCATAGTGTATAGTCTAGTCTATAGTGTATAGTCTCAAATAAAAACAGGGTTTATATTAATTCATACATCATGTGTCAGAAGATTAATAAACTCCAAGTAACATCTGTCCAACACTACATATCTACATATCTAATCTGGTAGCTCAGGTGCCGAACAGTGCAATTTTGAAAAAGGAAATATGCTAAAACTTCTTGTAATCCTTGCTATACATGTGAGGAAGATGCTGAGAAATTGGGAGTGTTTTAAAAATGTGGTTGCATCTGGGACAAAGTCTTATTGGTCAATACTAAACAGTCATAAAAGCAGAACATCAAATATCCCAATCACTTTACTTGAGAAAAATTCCAACCCACTCTGCACACACAAGCTCCTACTGGCCACAATACTAACCAATGTCAAAAAACTCTTATAACACTAAACAAATTTACATTTCTCTTTATTTAAACCTTTACAATTAAGCAAATAATGTGTTATTTCCAAAAGAAATGTGTAACATATTGCTTTAAACATTGACAAGCATGTTTTGCAAATAAAATGTATTCTAAACAATTAATTTTTGTTCATCAAATATTTTTTTGTGTTTTTTTCAGGCTGAAACAGTATGATAAAACATTTTGGAGCAAATATACACATGATTAGTCCAAAACTGGAGGCCAGAATAGCAAATATCTCCACAGCTACTGTGAATTTGCCAGGAGAGCTGACATAAGCTGGTATGAATGAGAGCCAAACTGCACAAAAAATCAACATGCTAAATGTTATTAGTTTGGCTTCATTAAAGTTGTCAGGTAGTTTCCGAGCCAGCACAGCTAACACAAAGCAGAACACAGCCAGAAGTCCAATGTATCCCAACACAGCCCAGAACCCAATGGCAGACCCCAAAGCGCACTCAAGGATGATCCTTTCTTTGTACGTGGAAAAGTTTTTCATTGGAAATGGAGGCCTCAGCACAAGCCAAACGATGCAAATTAATACTTGAACAAATGTAAAGAACACTACGGTCAGTCTTTGTTGTAGAGGACCAAACCATTTCATGACATTGCTACCTGGAAGTGTAGCTTTAAAGGCCATCAAGACCACTATGGTTTTTCCAAGCACACAGGAGATACAAAGAACAAAGGTGATGCCAAAAGCTGAGTGACGCAGCATACAAGACCACTCAGTGGGAGCCCCTATGAAAGTTAAGGAACATAAAAAACACAGAGTCAGGGAGAAGAGCAGTAGGAAGCTCAGCTCTGAGTTGTTGGCCCGTACTATTGGGGTTGTTCTGTGATGGAAAAACACTGCTGCTGTTAAGATGGCAAGACATGCTCCACCAACAGAGACAACAGCCAAGATGATAGCCAGAGTCTCATCAATGGAAAGATATTCTACTGGTTTGGGATGACATGAGTCCTTTCCTGCATTTGGCCAGAATTCTATGGGACATGCGAAACAATCAGAGGAATCTAGAAAAACAAAGAGCAAATGTTAGTTACAAAACATCATGAAGTCTGCTCTGAAAGTGGAGGATCTTACCTGTAGTGTTGCTAATCTCTCCCTCGGGACATGGTATGCAATCAAAGCAACAGATGGGTTTTCCTTTCTGCAGCACTTTGTGAGTTCCTGGAGGACAGCTATCAGTACACACTGACACTGGCACCTTTCACAAAGGCAACAGCAAAACAAATGAGTATAATTTACAACTTGCGATATCAAGATATTTTAAAAGAATTCTCATTAGACTACCTACATGTTGTGTACCTTTAACCCAGGTTAAGTTTTTGTTAATATAGAATTCTTTGTTTATAGGCAGGGATGCATCATAGTATCCTACTGTTACCAACTCAATCACACCACGCTCACTCTTCTGCCAGTTGACCAGCTCATAAACAGCCACAGGATCTCCATTATCATCAAAAGACACAGAATAGCCATTCCGGGTAAAAGTGACTTTCTTTAGTGCATCTAAAACCTTCAAAAGAAAGGAAAAATAATGGTCCAAGAAAACGTCAATAAAAATCTTATACATTATTATTTTCAAAATTATACAAACTAACACAGTATCTCAGCTGACCTGCTTGGATTCCAACATCAAATGTTTGTCACACTGGGCAGTTACATTTTCTTTCACACACACAACACTGTGAATAGCATGTGCTATCGCATAAACAGCCTTATACACCATTGTAGTAATTCTCAGTGGAGATGATGGGATAAATGCATTTGGAACCTTTTGTAGGTCTTCACTTCCATTGCAGACACGTTGCTCTGTATTCACATCTAAAAAAAACACAGAAAAATATTGGATTTAATGAACATGAACAGATATCTACATTATTATCTTATTGCTTCTCTTTTTTGCTCCTCATATATAAAATAAAATTAGGGAGCCCGTGTCCTGTAACCCTGTTAACATTTTACCAAGACTTTTAATAAAATATATTTTTCTATGATATCGATGCAGCATAACTAAAATAATAAAAGTCTCTGTTCAAGAAAAAAACTCACCTTTTCTCAGTCTGCATTTAAATGTCTCCTCCCAAAACTCAGTCAGCACTGGGGATGCTGCCACTTCAGAAGGAGAGAGATCCAGCAGAAAATCTCTCAAGCCTGGGATGTCAGATTGTGGAATAGCAAATCCAATGGCCCCCTCACAGAACGTGAACTTTTGCAAATTTGTGTCTGTAATCCAGGACTCACTGCCTATCCACTGACGAGATGGTGAAGGTTTTGCGGCAAGTTCTTCCAACAAGACTTTCATTTCTCCAGTGGAAGTAAAGGCAACAATAACCTTAGCTGTTGACCTAGGAACATGATAAATGCATTTTTAATCAATAAAAATCTTTATGCCATGCCTTTTTTTTTTGACAGTTTTAAGGTCAGGGGAAACATATACATGAATGACAGAATGTGAAAATTACCTATTACCTCACACAACTTTACCTGCGAATAACATTGGCTACTTTTTGGATTTTATGAGGCTGCGTCCGATGAAAAGATTCAGAAAACTCCACACAAATGCCCTCCTTTTGAGCTGCTTGAAGAAAAGAGGCCATCCCGTTATTGCCATAGTCTGAATCAGAGCAGATAGCGCCTATCCAAGTCCAGCCAAAGTGTTTCACCAGCTTGGCCAGCGCTACAGACTGAAATGCATCACTGGGAATAGTTCTGAAGAAATTTGGATACTGCTGCTTATCAGACAGACACGCACATGTGGCAAAGTGGCTGACCTAAAGAAAAATATAAAAATGTGATTCACAAGTATCCAATTACATAATAAAATACTTTGTAAAAATAGAATGACGTATTTACTTGGGGAATGTTGAAGGATCCGATGATCCGAGATATGCTGATGGATGGTGTGGATCCAGACTCAGCAACAACAGCCGCCATCATGCCAGACTGAGAGCAATTACTATCTTTGTAGAAGACTTTATCCCCCTCGTTTGATAGCTGAAAAGCAGCTTGCACGGCCATAGGCACTGCAGCACATGAGTCATGGATCTGATAACCAAGCCTGATACCAGGCAGCAGCTCTGTGCTGTTGTTAATCTCCTCAATGGCAAAGATCATTGTACGAGAGAAACGCAGTTCACGAGCATTTATGCTAAAAGTGACAAAAGTAAGGACACAACATTTACCAAAAATAGTACAAATGTTATTTTTCAAGCTTAAAAGCTGAACTGCAAAAAAACAAAAACAAAAAACATTGTAAAAGATTTAATTTCTAGTGATACGTTAGTTTTCCTTTAAACTCTTACTAACCTTCCTATGCATTTTGGTGGCTCAGGCATGGTGGTATGAATATGAATCTCTGTGTACATGTTATAATGAATAGAAAACACACCACCTATAACAAAGTCACCATCCATCCAGAATGCAGGTGAACGTGACGTACCCCGCAGTTTACATTTCACAGAGGAAGGATCAATGTTGGCAACATCAACCCCAGTCCTTTGTTTCAAGCCAGTCAGAGATCCATTCAAGAAAAAAACGGAGTTCATCTCTAAGAAACACAGAGGCAACAACAGGATAGTGAAGAAAGCTGAGATCTCCATCCCTCCAATGTCTGAATGTAAATCTGATGAGGTCCTGACTTGTGTATATATCTCTTTTTTTATTCTTCTGGGGAAAAATGCCCCATAGTCTTGTTTGTCCATGACACAATGAAATTGTTATTCTATGTCTTAGTCTGTTGTTTACCTCTATGACAAAATATAAAAAATGTTCACATTGTTTTTTTTTTTTTTTTTCTGGGGGGGGGGGGGTCCGAATAAGTGGAAATGCTAAGGATGAAAAATAGACAGTTTAATCTATGCTGGACAGAGTAGCACTGGGTATCATTCCACAATGTTTGATTCTGATATCCTTAACTTGGCACTGGTTTCTTAATACATTTTTTTAATGATTTGAAAAAACATTTCAGAAAGTTTCAACTCTTAAAAGTTTATTGCTTTAACAGCATTGGAATGAACAAACAAAAAACACAAAATGTTGTCAACACACCAAATAAGGGCACATAGTTAAGACATACTGAATAATTTGGATTATGTAAGCCTTAATGGTGGTAAGCACTTGAATTGAGCATGCTGAATGGACTAGCCCACTGACAGTGACAGATTTATTCTCTTTTGTGTCATTTCGTTGTATAAAAATGGATCTGTCAGTTCTACATAGTCCTTCAGTCCATCCAACTTCTGGACTCACTTAATCCCTGGAGTCATCTCAGCTACTGTTGGACAAATGCATAGTACACCCTTAACAGGTCGCTAGTCTGTTGCAGGGCTACACAACCTCACCTTCACTCCTAGGGCCAAATTGGAGTCACCAATTAATCTAAAAAAGCATTTACAGTGTTGACCTGTACAGGCCATGGGTTTTTGCGTTGCTTTCCAAGGTTATAGACACGAGTGACCTCATCTCAAAGGGAGCTTAAGGGTTTCTTGCAGTTCTCTTAAGTGTTGTGCAAACACCTCAAGGGACATCATGAAAGTGGAACGTACCATTGTGGTGCATGTGGACTGTGTATCATGAAGTATTTGTAAGGATATTGTATGTTGCATGTGTAACCCTGATTAAGTTTAGATGTTCACTCATACATCTTACGTACAGTACCCTTACTCAGACACTAGGGGGAGACACCCTTTTTGAGAGACGCTTCCTAAAGTGTCAAGGAAGGAGGAAGCTTCTTCTCATTGTTTTTCTTTGATCTGCGACGACACTGCTAGATGACGAGACATCATGCTTCTTGAAAAATCATATGCAGCTTGGCAGTGATCCAGACACTGGAAAATCGGAGTGTGTATGAATGAAAAGATATCTTGGTGAGTTGAAAGTTGTTTTCAGTTAATGTTGAAAAAGCTGGCCGAGTTAGCAAGCTTACAAGCTAGCAAGCTAGCGTGCGTACACGGAGCCAAGAAGAGAAATGTTTATTTTATGTTCTGTGTTTACTTTAATGATAATTTCTATTTAAGAAGCACAATTGCTTTGTTAATGTTGAAGAGGGAATGTGCAAACAGCCTACACGTGTGTGTAGGCTGTTTTTTTTTCCACGTGCTTCAAGGAGTGGACACGTGCTTCAACAAGTGGACCGAATCCCTCCGGATTCAATTTATTTGTATAGCCCAAAATCACAACAACAGTCGTCTCAACAACGGATCTACGCGGAATTCACGCTTTTGCTGTGGCTCCACCTGAACTCAAGCTCACCTGATTTACCCAGACTCGCAGCTTCGAAACCAGAGGAGTGGTAGAGCTACATTTCCCGCCTCTCTACCTGTTTGCCCCGCCTACACAGAGCGCAACATACGGTCATCGTAGCAGCAAGGTGACAGGATGGAAGGAGCACCCTGACGCAAACTTAATTAATTTTGCGCGGAAATGGGTGTTCTTAGTCTAGGTAGATAAAATTATCTT